>CM060906.1:759484198-760734198 GCA_030737815.1 Allium fistulosum
AAAAAATTAAAACCCAACTCCAAACTCATGTTTTACATAACATAAAAATTTTCTATAGCATTTAAACATCAACATAAATCAGTTTTACCCTAAAATCGTATATAATCTTATTTAAACATTCTTGTTTAAATCAAATAAATTGCAAATTCAAGCATATCATCATCCAAATCATCATAAAACGAATTTACACTTAAATCCGAAAACATATGATTATATAATAAAATAGAGATGGAATGAATTATTATTCACCTTGATTAAGATAAGGAGATTGGATTGAGATTAATTTCCCATAAGCTTTAATCCTTAGCTTTACTTTGATTACTCTTCTCTTTGATTATGGCCAGCTCCTCTTAGTGTTTTTGTTTTCAAAATGACGTGAATGGGAAATGAAATCGTAGGAACGATAATATATAAGGGTAAGGGTTGTGTGCGGCAAATACCCAATATACCCTTGTGTCAACTAATTAGCCTATAAGTCATTCTTAAGCCCATTTAAATTAATTAATTGGGCACGACCTTAATTATATTCATTCGAATCTCAATCCCCTTAACATTTTCATTATTCTATTTAATTTATCTAATTAAATCTCCTGAATAATGTTATCAAAAATTAGGGGTGTTACAGGCTTTACTCCTTAAAAGTTTTCGTCCTCGAAATTCAACAAGGACCAAATACTAAACATAGCAATCATCTGTCACGACTCCTAACAACCATACTAGTCTACCTGACTAGCTAATATCTATATAAATCTAATATAGACATACCCTCAAAGCAGATCAGGGTATGTGTCTCAAATCCTGTCCTCTGTCTCCCATGTACAGTCCTTCTCGTTGTTGCTCCACTGAACTTTCACCAACTTGACTGTCTTGTTCCTCAATCTTTTCTCATCTCTCGCTATAACCCGAACTGGTTGTCTAACAAAAGTCAAATTAGGCTCTACTACTAGATCTTCCAACCCTATCGAAGGAATAGTAGCCTCTAGATCATGCACATGCTTGCGAAGATGAGACACATGAAATACATTATGAATACCTGCCATACTGCTCGGCAACTCTATTCTGTATGCGAGCTTTCCAATCCTCTCTATAATCTGGAATGGACCAACATATCTTAGTGCATGTTTCCCTAACTTTCCTAACCGTACCACACCCTTCATTAGTGATACCTTAATGAAAACCCTGTCTCCAGCTGAGAACTCTAGGTCTTTACGCCTTTTATCTACGTAACACTTCTGTTTGGATTGAGCTTCCTTCATCCTTTATTGGATCAACTCAATCTTCTATGACGCCTCCGTAACCAAATCTGGACCTTAGACCAATCCGTCTCCGGTCTCCAACCAACATGCTAGCGATTTGTATGGCCTTCCACACAAAGCTTCAAAAGGCGCCATTCCTATACTAGTCTGATAACTATTATTATAGGAAAACTCAACCAAATGTAGGTGATCCTCCCAAGATCCACCAAAGTACAACACACAAGCTCTTAGTAAATCCGTCTACCCATCCGTCTGAGGGTGATATGCAGTACTCATCTTGAGCTTAGTGCCTAACACATCTTGTAGACTCTTCCAGAATTCACTAGTAAATAAAGCAACTCTGTCACTAACTATGCTACTAGGAACTCCATGTAGTCTAACTATGTTCTTCATGAACAGCTTGGTTAGAACAGGTGCCGTCCTGGTTGACTTTACTGGAATGAAATGGGCACTCTTAGTCAACCTGTCCACTATTACCCATATACTTTCATTTCCTCTGTTTGACCTTGGCAACCCGTCTATAAAATCCATGGATATCGAATTCCATTTTCAAACAGGAATCTCTAAAGGCTGAAGCAACCCACTCGGCTTCTGATGTTCGGCTTTCACTTGTTGACATTCTGCACACTGCCTAACCCACAAGCCAACATCCCTCTTCATACCTTCTCAATAGAAGCTCCTCTTCATATCTTGATACATCTTGGTCCCTCAGGATGAATCGTAAACCTGGATCGATGACATTCCTCAAGAACTTCTTTCCTCAAGTTCTCAACATCTAGAACACATAATCACCCCTTCTTTCTTAACCATCCTCTCTAGTCAAGACAAAAATCTTTCAGATCATCGATCCCGGTTCCATTCTCAAGCCTTCTAATCTTCTCGGCTAATAATGGATCCTCCTTCTGCTTAGAAGCAATTCTCTCGATCAACACTGGTCGAACTTCTAAACAGGACAACATGGCAGTACTCTGACTAGAACTAGCAATCGATCTTAACTGCATACCACAACTGGCCAAAGCTTCTAGATCCTTCCATTCTGCCAACATAGCCAACACCACATTCTGGTGTCTTCTGCTAAGAGCATCCACTACTTTATTACCTTTCCCTGGTGTATACTCTATACCAAAATCATAAGCAGCCAAAAACTCCAACCACCTCTACTGTCTCATATTTAACTCCTTCTAAGAGAATAATAAGTATCATAGAGACTTATGATCTGTGTATAACTCAAATCTCTCTCCTAAGAGATAATGCCTCCAAATTTTCAATGAGATGATCACCACAGCCAACTCCAAATCATGAGTAGGATATCTCACTTCATGTGGTCTAAGCCGTCGTGAAGCATAGGCAATCACTTTATCAACACAGCTCCCAATCCAGTTCCACATGCATCAGTATACACCACCAACCCTTGGTTTCCGTTTGGAACCACTAACACTGGTGCATTGGTCAACAAATGCTTTAACTTAAGGAATGCTTCTTCATATTTGTCGGACCAAACAAACTTCACCTCCTTCCTGGTTAGCTTAGTCAAAGGCACTGCTATCCGTGAGAAATCCTTGATGAATCTCTAGTAATAGCCAGCAAGGCCAAGAAAACTTCTAATCTCAGTCATCGTCTTTAGTCTCTTCCAATTGTTAATAGCTTCGATCTTATCTGGATTGACTGACAAACCCTTCTCTGAAACCACGTGACCAAGAAACTTAACCTCTTTCTTCCAAAAATGGCACTTGAAAAACTTTGCCTTTAGCTAATTCTGCCTCAGCGTCTCAAGCACAACTCTAAGATGATCTTCATGCTCTCTTTCATCCTTAGAGTATACCAAAATGTCATCTATAAACACCAGCACGAACCTGTCCAAATACTCATGGAAGACTCGGTTTATCAAATCCACGAATAAAGCAGGTGCATTCGTCAACCCGAATGGCATTACTAACCACTCGTACAAACCATATCTAGTCCGAAATGCGGCCAAAGGAATGATGTCCTCTGCCACTCTTAACTGATGGAAACTTGTCGCCAAATCCTACTGGGAAAACACTGTGGCTCCACTCAACTGATCAACTAGATCATCAATTCTTAGTAAAGGATACTTATTCTTTATCGTCCTCTCATTCAGCTTACGATAGTCGATACACATCCTCAACGACCCATCTAGTTTCTTCACGAACACCGCGGTCGCTCCACAAGGCGAACTGCTTGGTCTAATAAAATTTCTTCCTTCTACATCCACTAGCTGCACCTTCAATTCCTTTATCTTAATAGGTGTCATCCTGCTAGGTGGTATACTTACAGGTTTAGCTCCTGGCACAAGATTTATCCAAAACTCAACAGCTCGTTTCAGTAGTAGTCCCGTGACTGGCTCAAAGACACCTGCAAACTCTCTTGCGACTCGAACCTGGCTTAGCTCTTCTCCCATTTCCATTGCACTTAATAAAGCACGACTGCTATGGTCAGAATTCTCCACAGAGAAAATAATTCAGTTATGACTATCATGGTTTCTTAGTGATATCTCCCCATCCTGGCAAAATATCCTAGCCTCATACCTTCTCAAACAATCCATACCCAAAATGATTCTGAAATCTACGAAATCAAAAACATACAGAATGTATGCAAACTTATGACCTAACAAATCAAGTTCTAACTGGTCACATCTCATCCCCAGAGTTGCATACCCTCCTATTGGATTCGCAACCCTTAAGGAAGTAACAAGGTATGTGGGTTCTAAGCATAACCTATCAACCAAACACTAGGATATAAATGAATGTGATGCACCGGTATCAAATGGTGTCAAATGGTATCGAGATAGCTCATCAAACCTAGTAGCATACTCGATAACCGACATCTCTCCCTGAACTAGATCCATAAACTTCCTCATCAACGCTGATTTAGTAACTTCAGATAAAAACCTCTGTTCAAATCTCCTTCTGAACTCAGCCCAAGTCAACTCTTCCTCCGGAACTCCGGCAGTAACATTGTTCCACCAATGAAGTGCTGACCTCTACAACTATCTAGAGGTCAACCTTCTCTTCTGCTCATCATCCAAACCCAGATCAGCAAAGAAACACTCACAATGCAACATCTAGTTCTCTACCTCAATAGCATCCTCCGTTCCCATAAATGGCTTTCCACTAAGACTAGTGTAGTCTCTGCTCAACTTAGCATAGTTATTCCCTACTGGAGCCACAAGATTAGCTCCTCCAACATTTCCAGCAACTTTAGCAGAACTCCTTCTTACATCATATTAACGAAGAACTGATACATCGCCCCCATATCTACTGGTGGATTTCCAGCACCCACATTGGCTTCGGCATTTTGGTTAGCATTAGCCCATCGACCTTGGTTCCTCCTGGTATTAGGTCGAGCATTTCCATTAGTTATGGTGCTTCCTCCACCGAGATTTCCTCTTCCGTTTCCTACTTCCATATCTTCTTTCTCGTAAATCTACATACGAGCCTTACTAAGATACAGAAGAATGATCTAAGAGAGGGGGGAATGCGTACTTATATATATAACTATATATCAAATACAAATACATTACTATAGCGCTATCCCAACCCCGATCATATTTCTAATTCATTGGATTATGTTTGAAAAAGCTTTTAGGTTTAACTTTCTTTTAAATTTTCATAAACCTATGCTCTGATACCAACTTGTAACATCCCCCTACTTGGAGGCCTAAAACTAACGGCTACGGATGCTCCAGTCATCCATAGTTATTAATCCTCAACGACCAAATACGGCGATGTTAGTTTCATTGATACACATGAACACATGAATATGGAAAAAATTAAAACTTCAAACAAGATCACATTCTATTTCAAAACATTTCCAATTCATTACATAATCCCACAATCGTCAACCATGTTTAGAGAAAATAAATTTATTACAATATACGCCAAGAGTGACATATGAAGATGCCCTCGTGGATGATCAGAGTATATACTAGCAATATAACAACTTTGCCACTAAAAACAACACATCGGAATCAAATAAAAGAGAACTCTAGATATCTATCAGGCCTCCTGCACATCTCCGGAAGCTTTATTCGTCTAATGAGGTACCTGAAAACCTCAACTCTCAAACTACTCAAAATCAATTGACTGTCCGAGAGTTTAAGGGGAAAACATAAACTTCGAGTCAGACATAAAGCCAGGTATGAATAATAATCTACCATCTCAAACCATTTAGATATCTAGTGAGACCACGTCGCTTAGCAGAACGGGTTTTTCCCCTCACTAGTATCCTAAAACCATTTTAAAACCATATATTGTTCTCCTGCATCCACAATGGTTAAAACAATTCAAAACAACATGATATGATGATATGCAAAGCAAATGAATCAATTATGGATTACCCACCCCCATTCATTTTGACTATCTGTCTTAATTATAGTTTCTAGGATTACTATTAACCTATTAGTTTTCATGGGCTGACTAATAACCGGTAAAATGTTTAAGGACTCCCTGTCCAATTACATAGTTTTTATGGGATCACTATGAACCTATTGGTAACTCCAATATATTTACACTTATCATAGTTTTCATGGGTTGACTAGGAACCTATTGGTAACTCCAATATCTTCTATTCTTATCCTAGTTTTCATGGGCCGACTAGGAACCTATTGACAATTGTGAATATCTTAATCCGGATATAGTTTTCATGGGCTAACTACAAACCTACTAGCCCCTTCCAGTATTAAATCATAGTTTTCATGGGCTTACTATGAACCTGTCTGTCTAAAATCTTAATTTATACATAGTTTTCACGAGCTAACTATGAACTTATTGGCCCATGCCAATATATTTTCCTATACACAGTTTTCATGGGCTTACTGAGAACCTATTGACCCCTGCCAATATCTTTCTTTAATATTTTAGCATCTGATATTCTGATCTTCCTGACCTCCTGGATGCAATTCTACTCATTTAGGAGTTAACTTAGTTTATATTCGCTACTGGGTCAACCTAGCTGGTTATTCTGCCCTTCCCACAAAATTCAGTTATGGGTCCATTATAATGTGAATATATACATATATGAAGAAGCATGCATAATAACTTGGTTAATCCCTTTAACTTTTTAATGAAAGAAAACTTATTCAAAAACTCCTTTTCAAAAAAATTTATACATTTGTGCCATGGTTTCCTTTATATATGAGATTGGGTTATTTCCTTTGAAAACTAAGGCTGTCCAAACCTTCAAAACATTGCTTTCGACTTCACTAGATAACCTCCTTCGAAAGCATATAAATCTCTTTTTAAAACATTAGGCCCTTGCCTTTCGAAACACTTTAAAACTTTTCTTTTGAAACCTTTCGAACACATTAAAGTATTACTTAATAACACTTAGAAGCATAGCTTCGAAACCATTGAAAGTACCCCTTTCGAAACTATTGGAAGTGACCCTTCCGAAACAATTGAAAGTCCCCCTTTCAAAACCATTGGGTTATACTTAAATATTGTTTGGGCCAAAGTGAATATAAACAAAAGTATCTCTATTGAAACCATTCTTTATCATATAAAAATATTGAGGAAAACATGATGACGTCGGTACCATCCCTTTTGAAAGCTTAAGATCATTTAAACAAAACACTGAATGATAGCGTCGAAACCCCTTTCAAAGCCATTGCCTTCGAAACCCTTGGACCCTTTCTAAAGCATTTAGGAAGTGGCTTAAAACATCTTTAAAAACAAGCACTACCTTTCGAAAGCATTGATGGCTTCAATACGCTCGAAAGGTTAAAGAACGACAGTAGAGCTTCGACTAGGTCGAAACCCCTCCTTTCAAAAGCATTATTTTATAAGTAAAGAAACCCATTCGAAAGCTTACTCTTTAAAACATAAGTTAATGGCAACCCCTTCGAAAGCATTTAAAAACTTCTTTCAAAAACATATGCTTCGACTCCTTCGAAAGCTTTAATAAACAAAGGCAGACACTTCTCTTTCTAAAACAAACAAAGGTATCAGCCCCATCAGAAGCCATACTTTCGACACTAAGCATTCCGCCTTTCTCTAATCCACTATGTACCATCTAAGTGATACCTTGTGTATTGGTTTCGGCTCAGTAGTTTCGACTTGATAGAAGGCGGAAGCTCTGAGTCGAAACGTACTTCTAAAGAAGGCGAAACCAAATTTTCTGGGTAAACTTGATTTAATACTATTTAAAGCAATCACTTTCTAACTAACCTGCCACGTGTAAACACAAGATTGGTTGCCTTAACTTTTCAAATTCTTTATTAAAATAACTGCCACTAATTTCAGATCTAAACCATGGTTGAGTTAGCAAATAAGCCCTTCCATTAAGCAAAAACAATATTGCAAAGAAGTACCTCTTCTAAATTAATTTAATTTGCATAGCAAATCACTTAGGAAAAATCCCCAAAAATTCCAGAAATTCACTTTAATCATGCTATCTGACATATCAAAATTTCAAACCCAAATTCTCAATATATTTTCCGAATAAATTTATAAACCCAATTAACCGTATTTTCCATTGAAAATTCATAATAATCTTTCCACAGCTTGGAAAATTATCAAAATTAAAACCCAACTCCAAAATCATGTTTTACATAACATAAAAATTTTCCATGGCATTTAAACATCAACATAAATCGGTTTTGCCCTAAAACCGTATATAATCTTATTTAAACATTCTTGTTTAAATCAAATAAATTGCAATTCAAGCATATCATCATCCAAATCATCATAAAAGGAATTTACACTTAAATCCGAAAACATATGATTATATAATAAAATAGAGATGGAATAAATTATTATTAACCTTGATTAAGATAAGGAGATTGGATTTAGATTAATTTCCCCTAAGCTTTAATCCTTAGCTTTACCTTGATTTCTCTTCTCTTTGATTATGGTCGGCTCCTCTTAATGTTTTTGTTTTCAAGATGACGTGAATGGGAAATAAAATGGTAGGAACGAGAATATATAAGGGTAAGGGTTATGTGCGACAAATACCCAACATACCCTTGTGTAAACTAATTAGCCTATAAGCCATTCTTAATCCCATTTAAATTAATTAATTGAGCATGGCCTTAATTATATTCATTCAAATTTCAATCCTCTTATCACTTAACATTTTCATTATTCTATTTAATTTATCTAATTAAATCTTCTGAATGATGTTATAAAAAATTAGGGGTGTTACATTATTGCATCATAATAAATAACTGAGGCATTAACAATCTCCCTCATTTTTATGACGGCAACCATTAAATATTTATGTATATAAAATGTGATATAACTCTCCTTGAGTTACATAGTTCCCCCTAAATATATGCATGTATATTTTATATTTGTCTTCCCTTTTTTCATCAACAAAAATAGGTGAAAATATAAAAGTCCCATTAAATGATACACCAATAATAATGGGAATAAACTCTTTAAGTAAGATAATATAACACATCAAAATCAATACTTAATGTATCAAAATCAATATAAACTAGATGATATATATGAAATAAAAATTTAATGATGATAGTATGGAAAAAAATTCAGTATGACATAAATGATATTATTATATAATCCTAAGCATCCAAATTTGACAAAGAAATTTATACATTAAATTTATTACATAAAAGTAATATATAAAAAACCATAATAATTACGAAATTTATGTGAGAAATGCGGATTACGGATCTTAAGGCTAGAATTAACACTAGAGGGGGTGAATAGTGTTTTAAGGAATTACTAATTCTTTTTGAGTTTAGATTAATTTGAACACAAATGTATGCAATATTCAGACACAGATATGATCATAGAATCAAACACAGATGCAGATATAAAGTAAAAGCAATAAAGGAAAGAACACACTGGATTTTTTACTGGTTCGGAGTTACCCTACATCCAGTCCCGCAACACAAGTACGGATTTCCTTTCAAAATCAATTCTTACAATTACACCCTCGATTTCAAGGCCACGAGGTACACCGCTCCAGATTCACAATCCTCTGGGTAGAGATACTTGATTTTACGAGCAACAAGTTCACCCGATTGATTTTCCAGGCTACAATCACACCTTTTCTCGCTCGATTGAATACAAAGAAGTCTATAACCCTAAATAGCATTGGGATCTTGTTGAGATAGTGATAGAGAATCAAACCAGAGATGATCTAGTTAGATTCAATGGTGATTTTGGCAGAGTAATGGTAAAAATGTATATAAAGAAATGTGGAAGAAGAAGAGGAGTGAAATCAGAGAAAATATATATGTAAATTCGTTTAAAACAGCCCTTATTTATAGTAGAACAACAGCCATGTCCATTCGTGAAAGGCTATGACGAATAGACACTTCCTTTGAAATTCAAACTTTTGAAATAAACTGTCACCTTGCTGATAAGGGGTCCTTGGGGTTGTCGACAAGCCTAATTTATTTTTGGTAATTTGTTTTTCTTTGAAAATAACTTCTATCTTGTATTAAAACTATTTTTAACTTTATAAATATACTTAACTATAGTTAAAATACATAAATAAGTATAGAGAATAATATTTTGGTATATATAAAATTTTACTATAATTTTATATTTAAATCTTAGTATAAATATTAAAAGTTAAATATATTATAATTAAAAGATAGTTTAAAACCAAGGATAATTTGATATTGAAAATAAAGAATATTTTGAGGCTAAAAGTATTTTAAAACCAAGATAGATGTTTTTGATTTAAAAAGGAAGATTTTGAAATCATTTTGAAAACAAGATATAATTTTGTAAAACATTTGAATAAAAGTTAGTGGATACAAAACAATGTTCCACTAAATTTTACGTAGGTTCCATCCTACTTAGGGTTCCATCCCTTTAATGGGCTCGAAGTGGATTCCATTCCACGAATAAAATGGATTTTAAGATGTCAATGCTTTTCTAGGAGTTTTAACAAAATTCCTAACTAAATTACTTATCTTGAAATCTTGAACTCTTGATAATCTTGATACTCATGAGTCTTGAATCTTGATATCTTCGATCTTGAGTTCATCAGTTCTTGAATCTCTATACAGTATAGTCTTCATTCTTTGGTACCTGTATATATATCCTACGTATACATATATATCTAAACAATAATGTTAGTATTTATATTTTATAATCTTATTCTAAGGTTGTTGTCATCAAAACCAACTTCTGAGGGACTAAAAATTTAATCATAACCTAACCACAATATTTGATAAGTGTAATAATGTAAATGATCAAATTTATGTTCAATAAATTTTTGAAGTAAATATAATTTAATTTATACATTGTTTATTTCTAAAATGACATGATAATATATAATAATTTTTTTAAGAATAATATGCAAAGTACAAGTGAGATATGTAGAGTTTAAAAATATCATTCAAAAGCATCATATGAATTTAATAATAATAAAAAGAACCTAGAAATGACAGTAAGATGGTTGATCATATGTTTCAGTGTCATTGCCATCTTGAAAATTTTATTTTCCAAAGAATATCATGATATGATTGATCATATAGAAGGTCTCCATAGTCATTTTTTCATTTTTCTCATCTTATTGTAACTAGTGCCTGAAGGAATATAACATATTTGTACTGGTATCCATACTATGTTGGGTTCGTATGGTTAGTCTTTTAGAAATAAAACCCAATATTTTTAAGATTTTATGGTCATGAATGTTTAAATCATGAAAAAGCATGAATGATTACATACAATGAAAAACATAATAGAAAATGAGATATTCTACTAACTCTTTTAGTTTCAAATTTTGATTCAATACAAGCAGAGTTCTAAAATTTATTCATAACACTATTATGTGTGAGATAATGTAACTCTAGCATATAACATAATGTATTTTGTGTCTCATTCAGTATTACAAGTGTATTAATGAATTATGTGGCGATCGCCCTACACCTCTGGTACCCAGTATACCTATGTAATACGTTGTGGAGGAACCCGACCGATGCATGATGGTAGCCAAGGGTAAAAGGTAAAGAAAATCCAAACACAAAACCTGTAGAATATCCCATAGCGCACAGATAAAATGTAATAAAATAACATAGATGTAAAACAGGTTAGACGGTAATATGATCAAATAAACCATAAATAAGAACATCAGAGTGCATTAGGTTCACAGACTATACAAAAACTGAAATAAATAGTTTATACATCCCAAGTCTCTAAATAAACTCTATAACTGTCTCTAATAATACAAGTACTAACACAGCTCCACAATACTACACAGTGGAATATAAGTGATAGTAAGCCCCAAGTATAGATATGTGAAAGCATAGCCTTCTGCTCGTACTCCTTACAACTCCATATGCTATCTTGACATGTTATCCCTAATCTACTCTTTTAAGAGTACCCAAGATAATAAGAAGCAAAGCATAAAACCTTAACTCAGGTAACAGTCTGATGTGAGTGATACATTATCTCAAAAATACTATAAAAGTCGTATATAGTAAATATGGACATAGGGTATGTAGAACCATACCTGTCCTGTCCCTACATCCAAATAGTTAGCACATAACAGTCGATATATGCTAATCTGCCATCAAAGCCATATAAGTGTACTATATGGCTTTGTTAGGTTCCAAAAGAAATTATGTAGCATTTTTTTGGTACTGCCAGTGATATGGAAACTATAATTCACATTTTGGCCAGACAAGATGGTGCAGCTAACTAGAGGTATATATGTAAAGATGTTGAATATATCTTGGCTAATGGATGCATTCACATTGCTCTTTTTGATTTAGCATTATATTATGACGTGTTAATATAAGGACTGCCTATATCATGGTTGTTTTCTAAGAAACACTGACTTGGATTTGCACGCAAATTGGTATGTTGATACTTAAATTATTTACTGGAATATTGATGCTTCCATGGAGCTACGGAATTAATTTCCAGCACTCTTTTTAGTGGTTCTTTCATGGGACATGTACTCTTTAGTATCTCCTAAAATACTTCAAAAACTAACTATCTTATGGTTAGTTATCTTACTCCTAAGGATAAGCTAAAGTTATAAAATTGATAGATCACCCAAGCAAAAACACTATCACCCTACCGCTACATACAAATTTGTTTAAATTTATTTTAATTCAACATGGTTAACAAAAGTGATTATATCAACAACATATTATACTATTTTATTAGGTTTTTCAAAATAATTAAGCATTTTAATATATCTCGCAATGAAAGGATACTCTGGGATATTTGTGACCATCCACATAACTGATTTACAACTTTAATCAATGATATAATTGTGATGTTATTGACTAAAACTTTTCTGTACGGGAACAAATTATCTAATTCCTAATATATGTTTTTAATGAGATTTCTATAACAATACATATAAGGCGGTAAGCAAAAAATTAATTTGACCAATAATTTATTAAATTGTATAAATGCATTTACACTATTTTTATATGGAAATGAATACCAATAATTAATATATAGCTATTATTTTATTCATTGTAACAAGTTTTTGAAAACAATCCATGTGTGTAGCACGGGTTTGTACTCATGGTAAATAATTGCTAGGGGTATATGAAAATTTTCTCTCAAATTAAGGAGAGAAGAGGATTTTGAATGAGAGTGAATGAGAGGCAAGAATTAAAATAGTTTATATATAAATAGGCTTAAAAAATAAATATGTTAAAGGAAGCTGATATGAAAAAGATAAATTGAAGGGACACCATCAATACATTGAGTTAATGTTTAAAGAGAGAAATAAAATAATTAAACGGTGAAAATGTAAATTGAATCATAAACAAAGGAGAATCCAGTATACAACTTGAGAAGGAATATGAGAGAAGATAATAAAAAGTCATATATTCAACTATATATAGTAGAATCAACATGTTTAACTTCATGAGCTCCAAAATTTGTTATTTATAACATAAGGTGTATCTAAAAGTATCTTGTCCATTAACTATATTGATAAAGGATTAAAGTGGCATTCGTTACCTTCATTGTAACTAAACCCATCAATGGCTATATATACCAATACAATCAAATGAAACGATCAGTCATGGATAGATAGCATGGAAATTACATAAAATGTGATCAACGCATGTCTATTTCCAACTAGTCCTACTTTACTGAGATCGAAAAAACGTTCAATATTCGAACAACATGCAATGCAATGAAAACTTTATTGCTTTATTTCTCATAGAAAGAAGTGCTCGATATATTCATAACCAAATTATAGAGCAACATGTCATATGACGATACCTAATACAAACTCCTCTTGAACTAAAATATCCTTACATATAAGGTATACCCATTTGAGCAACATGCTCATGAAAGATCGTAAGTGATAATCCTTTTGTAAGTGGATCCATCATAATGAAGTTTGTCACAATATGCTTTTTGGATTACAATCTATTTTGCACTCTCCCAACAATGGAATATAATATGTTGTTTGTTTTCATATCACTTTAATGGTCTGTTTTTTTAATATTACACAACACTGTGATAAACAAATTTCAATTATTTTCCTTCATTAGATGTCTCATAATAGAAAATAACATTAGTTTTATAGTGGAGTAGGCTATAAGTATATGTATGACAACTTTCCTAGTATAGCTCTATCCAAAGCCTGAAGTGGATCTTTTGCACTCTTGGCATAAAAAAAGTCCAGATAATAATGCTTTATAATCTCCAACTGATCTGATCATTTATTTATGATCACATAACTTTTCCATTCCTTAAAGATATGTCTTAACCATTTTGATTGCTAACCAGTGATCCACTTTCAATGTCAGTAAGATATCTGCCAACTAATACACGCAATATCCAAATGTGTATATGTCTTAGCATGCATTAGCATGCATTATACTCCACATGCAAATGCATGTGAAATATTTTGAATTTTTTAGCTTCATGTATGTGCATATGCCGCTATGTAAGACAAAATTGTCTTTTTTAACAAAAGGGAATCAACTGATTCGTAGTTTGCATACCAAATCCATTTTTAAGAAGTTATCTGCATAGCCCTTTTGTGATAATCCAAATAACATCCCATAAATGATAATATATTGTGTTTGAACCCTTAATAGAAAATTGTTATCATCGATATATTTTTGAAGAAAAAAATCAAAAGAAATATCTTAGTTGCTTGCATTATAACTGAATAATGTTAACAAATAATATATCATCAATTTGCAAAATCAGGAATGAAAATTACCTTTAAGAACTTGTGACACACATATCATCCATAATGTTTTCCTCTCAAATCCGAATGTGATGATAACATGGTGACAAATTATAGTACCATTGATCGGAAGTTAATTTGAGCCCATATGTGGTTTTCTTTAATTTGTTCATTAATGTCTTCATTTTGAAACACAACTTTAATTTCCAACATAATTCCTCAATGTTAAAATCTGCAACAAGTCAAAAATGACTCTAAAGATTTTTCCTATAACCGAAGAAAAATTCTCTTTAATAACCATTATTTTCCTTTTGAGAATAGTCTTTTCTACAAGATGAACCTTATATCTTTCACATTGCCTATTGATCCATTTTGGTTGTGAATATTCATTTATAACCAATGGTCCTTATGTCTTAAAGTAGGGAGAAAGATCGCAAACCTTACTGCCTTAGATTGATTTATACCATAAATTTATGTCTTATATCTACTTTTAAAAAATGATACCTTTCATGGATTGATGTAGTAGACTAAATCATCTTCCTCAATCCATTATTTTCTTTTATGGAGAAATATTACATAGTTATCCGAGGTAATATTTATTCTTCTTCAAGTGGATCTCCTTAATGACATTACACCTTAAGGTTGTTGCGTTTGTTTTCTTGAAACTTTAACCTCAACTTAAAGAGAATTTCAATTAATATTGTCTTATTATGGTTCTTGATGTACTTCTTGTTCAATGAAAGAATATAAAACCTATGCTTTGTTAAATGAAGCAACTGTAGTTAAAACCAAAGATTATTATTTCTCTTTAAAGACAAGATCCACACTTTATAATTTTGATCAACATGTCTTATTATGGTTCTTGATGTACTTCTTGTTCAATGAAATTGAAAGGAAAGATAACTTATACACTGTTAGAAGAAGTAATTGTAGTCAAAATCAAATATAATGATTCCATTTTAAAGACAATGGTCCATACTTTATTTTCTCCCCCAAACTCAACATCCTTAAAAATGTGTTGCATTCCCATCTTAATTTTTTTTAGTGTGGATTCATAAAACTTATAGCTTTTAGGTCATTTAGAATATCAATAATGTATTTTCAATCTTTAATGTCTTATTCTAGAGTTATCTAATTTAATCAGATAGAATAAATCATCATTGTAATCACCATATCCAAATTTGACGCTTTAGTATAAGGGGTATTTAACATCAAGAAGCTAAAAGTTACCATAAACATCAAGAGATTTAATTCCAACCATGTTTGAATTTATTGATAAATTAGTCTTGTTATTTTTAAAGGAACTATAATAACAAAATTTGTTTATATAAGAAATAGAAACCGAAATCTATATAAATGACAATATAAAAAATACACCAAACAAATATAAACAAAATAATCGAAATCTTAATAATAACTTAAAAATGCCTAATATACTTTACTTTACTAGTTTTCCATTATCTATATAGATGTGTCTTTCAACATTTGTTGGAATTTGACTGTTTAAGAAATTATGTCTTTGTGAAAAGATTTATGTGACTAGATGACTCGATATCTAAACACCAAATACGATATTTGTGATATCTGGCACAATTCTCTCTATTTGTCCATATATTTCATAAAGGAAACAACCATCAACATCCTTATGATATTTCTTTCCTTTTAGGTCCTTAGCAACATCTTCTTCCTTTATCTAGTTAATTTATTTATTTACAATCATGTTAAATGGGTACTTTCTATCTCATCATGCTTCAGTCTCTCTTCTTCTTACACAAAGTACAAAGTGAGCATGATAAGAGGTCATTTTATTCTTATAAAATAATTAATAATAATCTTAAGTTGGTTATACTATAATTTAAGCAAGTATACCAAAAAAATAAAATAAAATAAAGTTGAGTGTCTTTAACATCTGAAGCAATATTTGACATCTATATAGTACTCATTTATGTTTCCTTTATTTTAACTTCATATAATCAAGCACTTAAAAGCATGCTTGTTTCCCCTTAATTTTTTTTAATAAAATGCTTTTCAAGATTAGTAAAAAAATCCTTAAACTTGGTTATCCCTATGGATACCTTATCCTTGAAACCTTCTGAAATATTATACCTTATGATCCTTTAACTTTTGTTGTTTGAATTATCACACCTCTTAATGTTCTTCATAACATTACAAGAATATTCAACTGTTACAGAGGTAGGTGTGATCGTCCTAAATGCAAGATCTAGATTTATGTAGCCATGAACAAATAACATGTTCTCTTACTAATCCTCAGAGTTTGTCCCAAACAAAATGAGAATATTATTAAAACTGGCAGATACTTTAGTTAAATTAGTGGAAGATTGAACAAAAATAAAGATTGATCGTATATGCTCAAATCCAAAAATCAGCCATAGTAAATTCAAATAATCGGTAAGTCTCTTCTCAAGATACCTAGCATAACATTAATATCAAGTCTTTGGATAATAATATTAACTGTAATTGGTACTCTTGTCGTAATGATCAAACACTAACAATAAATTCAAGTTAAATAATAATCATCATTTGGATCGATTAACACTTCTAAAACCGTATAATTGTCAAATATTTATCATCATACATGTATAAGTAATTCAGTCAAATATTAACCTTCTTTTGGGTTGGCTAACATCTGCTTGAATACATACACATAGATATTAAACAGTCTTCAGGAAAAATAAAAACAAGAGAGGCCACTTTAGTGACATGTTGTTTTAATTAGCTCATTTAGAATGTAAGATAGATACAATTAATTTTCAAAGAAGCACAAAATATATTTTAATTTATTTGTATATTACCTTAATTCATTCATTTCTATATTTTGCATAAATATTAATGTCAAGTTTCAACACATGTACATAAAGAAAAAACATGTGCTAAAATATGATTTTCATAATCGAAAGAAATTGACGTTAATTAAAATATTCAAATAGAAAATATTTGCAATAAATACGGACTTCAAAATAGTCCTCTTACTTTACCGTTACTCATTCCAAGGCATGAAAGTGTAACATATTTTCAAGCAATATGCGTCATACATACAAAATATTTGTAACTATCAAATACATCAAACAATAAACTACATGCCTTTTCTTATTCCAAATACAACCATATTGCATTTATGATAATAAGTTAATTAATTTATTGACATAACAACTGCGTTTAATGCATAAAAATAAATATGACTAACTGTTATGGGGTCTAAAATGTAAACTAGTGTTATAACAAATTAATTTAACTACAAATATATAAATCAATTGAATAAACATTAGTTGAAGTAGGTCAATCCGATGTTTTAGGGTGGACTGTTTGGGTCAACTAGTTTCACTTAGTATGTGGGCTGTTGTTGGGCCTAGTTTTATTGTATAGGTTATACCCATATGTTTGTAATAATGTTACATTATTATCAGTAAAGTTTGAATTTCATTCAAAAAAAAAACATTAGTTGAAGTAACACAACCTCATCTCAGATCTAGGCATGATATTACTTAATAATGAAATCAACATAAACATCTTAAAGGGAAAAAATTATTTCTAAAATAACCTAAATACCTTATGTATATATATCCAAATTATTAATCAAAAGTTAAGCAAAGTATCATAATCATAGAACCGGGATTTATATTTTCTAACATAAATGTTTCTAAATTATATAGATCTATCCATACCATTAATATACATTAAACAAATCTATATGCATATCCGATACAAAGTATTTCTTACATCAAAATTCACAACTTATTTATGAAATATAAAATAATAAACTTGTTTCTTACATCAAAATTCACAACTTATTTGCGAAATATAAAATAACAAACTTGTAGATATTTTAACCAACATAAGTTGTATACCAAATTTGGTAGAGTTTAGATTATTTCCCAAAAATATAAAATCATTTCAAAATTTTAACTTATTTCATAAATAACATATATATCATTTAGATCTATCTTTCTATACCAAAATAGTTTCATAAGTCAACCTTTTAGTTTACAAAAAAAAATTGACACTAGACCAAATTTAAAATTACCATATAGAAAAATCTTTGATACATAAATCAAGCAGATCAGAAATTTGAGCAAGATATTATGTGAATTTAGTGACTTTTAAATGAAGCTCAATTCAAAAATTATTCATAAGAAAATGCATAAAATATTTCTCAATGAAATCAATGATGGGTGGTTCTGATACTACTTAACTAAAAATTTAAAATCCAATGCACTCATTTCTTCAGTCATCTAATCATTGCCGCTATTTCCAATAAAATCATATTTATGGTTTCTTTGTTTTTATTTTCACTTAAATTACAAGTAATGTCGATTTGATGTCGATTGCAACTTCTAGCCCATTTTTTATCAATATGTCAAATATATAACTTTACATGTCTTCAATCTTTTATTTCTTGGTGCATGATAATAACTAAGTAAAAAATTTCATAAGTTAACTTACCAATTAGAAATATTAAACAAAGAAGATAACTAAAAAGTGAAGTAGCTCTTACGCGATCTTGATTTTAGTGCTAAAGCGTTCACACAAAATAAAACGTATAAAGTAATGGAATAAGTACAGTTTTCGTTATTCAAAGACAAATGAAGAAGAATAAAAATATGGTTAAAACTGAAAAATGAGTGCATTGGAATTTTTAATATGGTCAACCAATTATCAATCATCATATACTAAAAACAAATTATGAGAATGCATGTGAAGGTATTTATTTCTAATTTTATTTTCTCTAAAATTTAAAATAATGATTTATATTTTTAAATAATATCGGGTATTCTACATTAAACATCAAAGTGCTATATCAGTAAATATCAGACGATATATCGATTATGATATTTTAAGAGGTATTTTGGAAAAAGAATATCGGCAAAGGAGCAATATGAGATTACCGGTGATATATCAGCTATTATCCGATATTAACTACTTAGCTTGATACACATCAGGAAGGATTAGAGTGATATTATCAAGTGCAATCTTTTGTTATGTGTTCAATACTATTGCCCCTTAGATTTATTCATTTATTAACCCCAAATATTGCTTATTTTTATAGTTATTATAACTTAACTATTAAATGCACATGTTGCTTAATTGGATGACATTTCTTGTATGGATGATGTATCAGTTACCCGATTAAATCATTATGGAATGCATATGTATTTCATTATCAATTCCATATTTACTTCCATGTAACATTGATCATTTACCATATAGATATGATTTCCCTTGTACTAGACTGTCTAGTCTGACCTGCCATTTACATTTATTTATAATTCTCGGGTTAGTCCGAAGATTTTTGTAGGCTGGGTATTTACTTTAGTAGGATATACATAGATACTAATCAGAAGATTCATCAAGATATATTTATTAATTATTTATCCAACTTAGCTCTTATACTTTAGATCTCGACGTGTACTTTTCTGTATAGATCGTGTATAGTCTTATTTATAAGATTTATGTACGACTTGTATTATTACTGATCGATATGTATTATATAACATATGATGTATTATATTTTCTCCTATCTTGTGTGGGTTATTTTTGTATTTCATATCTGTGTATTGTTCCATCCTAGGAAACCCATGTACTACTGCTTTGTGCCAATAATGGATATGAATTTGGTAGGTTATATTTTCATTTTACATGATATTAATGTTAGCCAAAAGTAATGTGTACACCAGAATGCTCATCAAGTGTCCCATTCATTGAGCTTTCGAATGGTAAACTCCATTTGATAGCATGGATATAAAGACTGGGTATTACATTAGTTTCATACATTTAAAAATCCTCAGATGAAGTGTTTAGTCGATTGTATTCATGAAATAGTTTATAAACATGTGTATTGAATAGATAATATAATGACCACCATACACCTCATGTACCTAATATACATATATAATGCGCTGCAACGATACCCGACCAATGCAGAACAATAGTTAAGAGTAAAGTAGTAGTAATCAAAGCAAAACTTATCGTATATCTTAAACGCATATGATATATAAAATGGGTGAGACAGTAATATAACAAAAACAAAGCACATAATCAAAGCAAAGTAGGTTCATCACAGTTATACAAAACAGGAAATAGACTTTATATATAAAATAATTAACTCAAATGGAAACTATCTCTAATAATAATTGCATAACATTAATAAAGCTTCATAGTGCCACCAGTGAAAATATAGCGGATAAGATCCAAAAGTAAATATATGAAAAGCATAGCCTTCTGCTCATCTTCGGCATAGCTCAATGTGTTATCTCATACCTATTATCTGGTCTACCTACTTAAGAGTGGCCGTGATAATAAGAAGCAAAGATAAAACCTCGAACCAAAAATAGTTTGGTACGAGTAATCTACATTCTCAAAATAATATAAAAGTCAATATAGTCAATATGAACATAAGGTAAGGAGACCAAAGCTGGCCTATCCATGCATCCAAATAGTTGGTAAATAACATCAATATATGCTAATCTACTATCATCATCATATGGGTGTACTAAAATTTAAATTCAATATAGGGTGTCTTGGTATTTAAGTCAACAATACTTACATCATGTGACATCCATATTTAAATAAATAAAACATAGGAACCATCAAGAAATCTCACATCACTCAAGCTCATTGGATATATGATAGCTCATATGACCTCATCAATGGCTAGAAATTACTCAAAATCTCGGTTTTTCAGTTCTCAACTTGATGTCACTTCGCGAGCTAGAAAACTAGACTTACGATCAATAGTCTAAGGTACATAGAACTATAGTCAAAGATTCAGGATAAATCAAATCCAAGCGAGCATCCTTACATAGCCCCTTTTTACAAGAATAAATCAAAACCTATGAGTTATCAATGACCCCTTAGTACACATCTCTATAGTATAGCACATCATACGTTCAACTTTACAAGCTCACATCAACGAAATTGCCTTCATGAATCATCAACATTGTTCTCATAATCAAGTCATCGAAATTCAAGATATCTCTGGACATTCATCAAAAGCCACATAAATCCTCATGTCGGTCTCGAAGCCTTTCCCTACCACCCTGCATCATGCCCGAAGTTGAACTTTAAAAATCTTAAGCGAATCTTGCATCGTCTTCTTCATTTGCTAACTCAATTAGCTCTAAGCCATAAATCACTAGTCCATCATTCGATTGACCAATGATCGATAGGGCACACTGCCTTAGGCCCCCTCTTCAAGTCCTCATAATTTGTTTGGTTCATTACCAACCTATTGTAGTTCTTACTTAGCCAAAATGGCCAAGTGTTTCAAACCATAGTCCATTCCATAGCTTGCCTTGAAGCCGGTACCACATAGATAGCTTCGAAACCCAAAGTAAGTTCTGCATTAACACAAGTTCATATCATTTGATGGTAGTTTCACCTAGAACATTTGGTAGTGAAGGTTGGTCCACATTTTTGTATCTCTAGCATGAAGTTTCCTTCATGTATGCCTCCTAGTCACCCAAGTGTCGTGGCATGAAGTGCACTTTGGATTCACCTCCACTACCATCGTTCAGGTTCGACCCAAGGGCCAGTGCAAAGTGATATAACTTAGCCAATGATCTGGCTAAGTCCATTTCTCACTCCTAACATTGATTCTCTTTCGTCTTACTACTTCTTTTTACATAAAGTCTTAAGATCTACATCGATACGTCATTTTCTAACTCTAGAATACATCCATACAACTTTGTCCTATCAATTTCAATCTCCCATCACTTGTGCATCACCTTAGGATAACACATCATCTTTATTTGATCCATATGTATGAGACTTCATCTCATAGAACATACCTGACTCTAATTCACCATCAATCAATGTTTACATACATTACATCCATACAAACATACATTCAAATAATAATCATCAACACGTACATCTAATACAACATATACATCAACTAAATCCTAACCTAACATTCATGCCACCATATAAATCATAGATCTAGAGGTAAAACCAAGTTAATTCTTTTTAAATTCATTTAAAAAATATGGGTAGGCTTAAATCTAGTAAAAATCATGTTTTTATCTTTGAAAGCATTTTAAAAACATTAGTTAAAACTATATTAACACTTATACCATAAGGAGAGACATAAATCACTCACCAAAAAGTCAAATATCACCAAAATGAGGTAAAATAGATCCTAAGTAGTTCCAAAAATCCAAAGGAAGTAATCTTGAAATATAGTGACTCCCTTGTTAATCCCTATGTTAATCACCATTTGATTGCTTGATTTAACTAAGTTTAGTAAGAGATGTGATGATTTTGGCTAAGAATTAGTAATGGAGGTTTAGAGTAGTTTTTGGGAAATGAGGAAAAGATTCGGATTCGTCCTATCAGTTGGATTAGGCACAATTCCTTAAATGGGTTACTGAGCCTGATTTAGGCTTACGTTAATTACTTACTAAACTATCCAAAAATGATCTAACTTCGAATGGCTATACCTCATAAACCGTATAGCCAAAAATCTATAATGACCACTTTAAGAAATATAAGCCAACATATCTTTCATTTGGAAGCGGTTTTAGATCCTAGTTCTATTTCTATAAAAAGTTATAGCCTTTATAAATATTCAGGGTAAAAATTGTCCAACATAAATTCTAAGGGTGAAAAAGAGCTATACTCAATATTCCCTAAAGTATAGCCTAGTCTAACCTAATTTGGTTATGAAGATAATATGTCTACGATCCGTTGATACTTAAAAATGTGTATCATTACATTCTTCGCCTACCTTAGAAATTCTGTCCCGGAAATTCCACCAATCAATATAGATACGAAGCATGCCAAAAATCAAACAAGTATATCAAACGTCAAGCATGCACCCATAAACAAAAAATTACCCTATGCAAATCCTAGCATGAAAGGTACTAAACTAATAAAATAAAATACTAAATGTGAAAGTAAATGCGATAAATGGAATCTTACCAAGTAAAGAGCTTTGGATAAGCAATCCTCGTGCTTTCCTCGGTCTCCCAAGTGTTACTGCTCTTACTTTCACTTATTAAACCTTTGCTAATCACACCGAATTCCTCCTAATTATCTTCGTACTCCACTCCACTGTATAAATTGGCCTCCAAGGCCTTGATGCTTTTGATTCCACTTATATATCATCTAGTTGATTTAGTGCCAATTTTGATGCGTGCCACTGCTTGCGTCAAAATTGGCACAAACACCCAATAGAATACATAAAGAAATAAATTAATGAATTATAAATGAAAAATGAGGAATAAACAATAGACAAACGATTTATAGTGGTTCAGCCAAATGTGCGTACATCCACTTAACGATCCTTCTCATTTTATTGCTGAAAGTACAACTGATGTTCTTATGGTTCTTCGTCAAATAATAAGCTATTATAAGAAATTAATACAATTGCCATAAAGTAAAAGGGATCCTCTAACTAAAGCCTCCTATGGTCTATTTATAGGTGTAGATGAGCAGGAAAGTCTCAGACACATCCAAGCCCACGTTCTGCATGATCTCTTGATGGTTGCTGAAGAAGAAAACATGGCCAGCTGAGCAATCTCTACGGATCGGTGCCTAACCATGGCTATGGGTTGGTACCGATCAATAAAACTTGGTCAATCATCGTTATGGACTTTTGGAGATTGGTTGTTTAACCATCAGCTTTATGCTTCCATTGTTGTTTGAGACATCACACGCTTGCTTTTAAGTCCAATTTATGGGTCGGTGGAAGGTTGAAGTTGTTGACTTGAAGTGCTAGAGGAGAACGATGGAGTATAGCATGCTAACGATAACTGGAGCTTGGAAATGGGTTCCTAGGACCTTTGCTAGCATGTGATGAGAAGATGGGACCACCCCCATAAGATACTAATAGTTGGTACCGAACCATAGACTTAGGAAAATTCCCTCCATTTTTGGTGAGCGATGAATTTTGTTTAGTTTTTGGACTTTGTTCGACCACTCCCTTGAGCCTTTTGGCTAATCTCTTGGATCATCTGCTTAGATATTTTCCATGTGCAACTTGTCCAATCCGACTAACTTTTGCTGGGTTAAAAGGCTGGATAATATTTGCTCCCCAAAGTACATCTCGTTTTAAACATGATGTGCTTTGAATTGACGTAAATCAGGATTATCACATCAAATCCCAATTCATGCTTCGAATAGTCGTTATTTTTCCTTAGATTTGTTTCTGTGAATAGCCATATCTGTTCTTATTCATCGTGACATTTGAACAATGTCCAAGATTATTAAATTATAAATTAAACCTTGACTTGTCAATCCAAGTTCAATATTCTTAACCATTTCCATTTCCGGAATTATCAGGTTTGGGTTTTTATGTTGATCGAATTCTAAAATTGATGAATCTGCACACATACATGTACAAGATTGGTAAAGTCCAGGAGTATACGAGTGCAAACGAGGGCACATGTCTATGTTTAATCATGGTATTCTCCTTTCTCTCTCTCTTTTTAAATGGATCATTCGGTACCAAACCATATACTTCGGTACCGACCCATAGTCTTAGGAATAGAACTGGTCCATAGCACAAAATAATTTGCTTTAGCCCTATAAAACTTCGACCGATCATATTGGTTCCTCACTTTATTTCGCTATCTTCTTCAAACTCGAGTTTTGCTATTAGAGAACTTTGAAACTTGTACTATCCTTAAATGCTGCCGCTCCCTGAATAGACCACGTCACCATTGCCTTGACAATCAACCACCTCCAGCCTCCCAATCGAATTTAACTTCATCAAAAATTGCCTTGAACTTGAGTCGATCCATACAAATATGAACCAACTTCTCTACCCAAGGACTTTGAACTTGAGCATATTTTGGTGAGTAGTGATGATAGAGAATTGCTAGAGATAAGCAACATTAAGGAGCATGCCTGGATTAGGAGGATGGAGCTGAGGTGCTTGTGTTGAGAGGAAGAAGAGGAGAAAACTCGAAATTCCCTTCGTGGGATGGTTAGGCGATGAACCATCCCCTTAGTAGGATTTTTTTGATTTTACCTCTTTGTTCAATTGCGAAAAAACTCTAGTGCACTCGATACACCAAATTTCAATGCATTCCAAGCATGCTTCTAATGACATGAAGCTTGTTGAGATGGTCGACAACAACGGTCACTTCGAGTGCTCTCCTGTTTCTAGAATGCACTATTGCACTATATCGAACATTTACACTTCACGGCATTGCACTACACTACATTAGATTCACTATGGCACAAGGGTGTTGACTTTTAATTTGTCTAATGTTAATTATCATGCTGAGTTTTCTTTTATATCTATGGGTGTTAGATGTTCACAAGGTCTCTACGTTATGATCGAAAACCAACCGATGGTGCATTATAATGAATCCGATACAGAATCTAGTTCTACAAGACCATCTCTAATGCAACAAACTCCAGTACAACTAGATGTCCAACCTAACATTCCTCAAGGAGATCAGCCTGCTCAGGGGATTTTGGAAGAACCTGTACATGGACCAAAAGTGGAACCTACTCCTGACACTCTTCCAGACGTGACTATATTAGAAGACCCCATTGACTCAGTTGCCTCTAAAGTTGATGAAGCGTCGCTCTTGAGGATCTATGAGAAACATAATATTCTATGGGACCCCATTGACTCAGTTGCCTCTAAAGTTAACGACTCATCACTAGAAGGTACATCATCCTCCTGAAGGATATACGGCCTGTAATAAGTATATGTGCATGTTGTGGGGAGTTTCACCATTCAACCCATTCACAAGACAGATCTTGCGTCGAATGTAGTTGGCCCCTACCCAGCTCCATCCAAACAGCTATGCTTTTCTGAATTGCATATATATCATCCGTGCTCATCATTTTCAATGGGTCTTGACTTTTAAAGAGATTCATTATTTGTATAGTTTCAAGTGTCACGGGGGAAACCCTTCTTATATTTTCCTAGAGTCGTCCAGGATGTGCAAAGTTGTGGTTGGAACTTGGAATAAATTGAGTTATTTCAAGGAAGATTTCTTTTTTATCCATTGTCCCACTAGGTTGCACAATGGTGGCTATTTGGAAGTAAGTTCCATTCATTTTTCTCAAATATGAATCTATATCCTTTACTTTACGATTTCTAATTGACTTTCTGCTTTCCTTAGAAGTTCCTCGTGGAGCTAGGAATGGTACCTTGGCTGATACTGTACGGCAGCTCCAAGCACTCCCCGTAATGGAGAGAAGAGTTAAATTATTACTTATTGACGAAAATCTCTTGGCTCATAACTTATTGGTTCCTCATCGTAGTGTTGGTCCAACTTCAATTGTCATAGACAATGAAGAAGATGAACTGGCAGACAGTGAAGAAAATGAGCCAGCAGCTGGGAATGATGGAGACGAATCAATGGTGCCCCTAGTCCAACGGTTGAAACAGATGATTCCCGTGAGCCTAATAAAGAGGGTGAAATCAGAGGTAGAGATGAAGAAGCAAGAGGGCAGGATGAGGAAAGTGACGACGATAACGACCTCTTCAGAGGAAAAGCCTTAAGATTAAGCTTCCTAGAAGAAAGACTTCGATTCCACCTCCTCTAGCTACATCTATATTCAAGACTCCTATACAAACTTTTAAAGACCCTGATGTTGCCTTCGGGGTCATTCCAGATGTGATCGAATTGTATCCTCTGGCCAACATGAGTCTCGGGGATGTTGCATCCCCCATTCGCCTTCATGAAGGCATTCCTTCATAAAAGCAAGGAAGATTACCCCTATTATCAACATTAGAACCCATGAAACATACACACTCTAATCCATTTGTGTAGTTTTCAGATTCACTCAAGACTAATTTGTTCTTATTTTATCCATATATTCGATGGACCGACGCAAATTATATGTCGATTTCTAGGAGCATGCAGGATATCATCCGAGACGCAAACCAACCTCTCGATCCTATAAGCCTAATCATGGATCTGAGTCCAACTGGCACTCGAGCCGAGATCGTGGAAGCAAAGGGAAGGACCATAAGTCATATAATTCATCGTCTAGGCATCCGCTTTAGATCCAGATCTCCCGCGTCTAAAGGTACGGAGAGGCACTCTAGTCACTAGGACTATTGTTTACTTAATGATACATCTCATTTTTCTCCTCCTGCTAAGCAACTAACAATGTCCCATACTTCTCAGCAATCTCAACATCATACAAAATCCACTGCTTCTGATTCTTCTTGATGCAAACATGACACAACACCTATGAAGAAACCATTCGAACAACCTGACAAATAGCCCGTTATACAAGTTGAGCAATCGATCTCTTCGAATCCCCCGGTATCTGACTTGTAGCATCGCTTTCCCAAAATCAATTTCAAAGCTTGTAAATTTGTTCCAAATATAAAGGACATTCCTGAACGATACCAGACCGAGACGGTAGCTTATGTCAATGACGTTTACGATCAATATTTCACTTGGAGGAGATTAGTTGAAAGGATATCTGAATACTCCAAGGAATTGGAAGTCGAGATTGCAGGAATGAAGCTTATTGAGGATCAGAATAATGCAACCATCGCCCACCTTAATTAGGAAGTTGCTGAATTGAAGAAGGCAAAAGAGGACGTTGATGAGAAAATTAAGGGATTGCAAGCAACTCTTGATCAGGAGGGAAAAGTCACATGATCAAGGTGAAGTCCATTCACCATAGGAATCATGATCTAGTCGAGGAAGTCAAGATGCTGAAAGCTCTTATGGAGAAGGAAAAGAAGGAGAAAGGCAAGTTGCTTATGATGGCCTACAATTACTATAATGACAAAATAGATGCGGAAAAGGAAAGAGATAACGCGCGTAAAGAAAGAGATAAAGCGCTAGATAAATCAAAGAGAGTTTATGAATTGGTGGCTTCCATAGAGAGATGGATCAAAGATAGCTTCGATCCACTTATCACAAAATACAATGCTAATGTTCTCAATTTTAGAGATTTGGCCTAGCTTGGTTAGGCTTATCCATGCACTCTAGTGATGGCATGGGAGAAGTTAGTAGATAGCGAATGAAAGCATTCCAAGGAAGGAGTGGTAGACGCGGAGGTGTTGGAGAAAGAACTTCCGAGTGAAGTAGAAATTGAGGTACTTAGAGCTAGTGAGCTAATCCTACACCCCGAACGAGCCACAGTCACTCAGAAGGATCAAATTGAAGGCTCTAACACCACTCCACATGATGCGGCCATCGGTCCTACATTCGGACACCCAACTACTTCTGTTGTTTCATCGGATCCTGGATATAATCTGGATGATCCATACTATCACAAGTCTAGCATGTTAACTCCTATTCAAGAAGGTAATTTAGATGGAACACCTGCACGCTCAGAACCGCACTCTGGTGGAGGTATATCATTAACTTCACCGCTGTTTGAAAGGGCACATATATTGCCAGTCGACGTTGCTAATCTCTCATTTTATCTTTTTGAAATTATAGGCCAGCTTGCCATTTTAGATTTTCCAAAGGACACTCTCAATGGGGATCATATGTGACAATGACCGACTCAACGGTCGAGTCTATTTCTAGGATGATTCCAAGAATCCCGGCCAGTGATGGCCCCGATCCTGGTGCACAGTAAATCCAAGCCAGGAAAAGAAGGAACCGGTGATCTGCAAGAGGTCCAGATTGATGAAGACATGTCAATGATGGTGACTTCGAAGTCTCTACAAAAGCCCACCATGTAGGAAATTTATGACAACAAGTACTGGAAGCCATCAAGATTAAGCAGGAACCGATCGACCCACCTCCAATTCCATTTACAGTTGCTTCTCCTTCTGACTCCATTCCTGTGGGCAGTAATACTCAGAGTGTATTCGTTTCCTCATCGCAGAATTCTGGTTAAAGGCCAAAGAAGTGGAGGGCAAGGTAACAAGAGAAACCTTGAAGCAAAAGGAGGTGGGCAGTCTTCTAGTGAGGGAAAGCAAAAAGGAAAGAAACATATGAAAAGTGATCGTCTGCCTCCTTTATGCTTTTGTTGCAATAATTAGGCACTTTTTTTTCTTTTTTCTTTTGGCTAGTGTTGTGCGGACTTGGCATCCGCTTTTTCTTTTTGTTAATAACACTTGTAGCTATTTTAGTTATGGAATGAAAAGACTTTTGTTTCTGGTTTAAATCTTGTGGAAATTTGTCTTTGTGTTTGAGAAATACCTTTTACATTCAATGTTTTTTCAATTCATTTCTCATTGTTATTGTTAAAGTGAATCATCGTTGGACGTCTCTTTGGATGTCCATGACCATGCCAAACTCTATGCATTGGACGAAGTTAACCACTTAGCGTAGTGGTTTGAATATCCTTTTCAAAGACATTTATGTATAGGATCTCGCCTATCTTCGGATGCAGACCTTTTGTTTTGCCTATTCCTAGCAAGGTTCTGTAGGCGAACTATCTCGTTCAACCTTTGGGCTTTATACACACACACACACTCCTGCCCCCAGTTCAAGGTTTGAAGGAGTTGATCGACATCCATTTCTGGTTGTCAAATGCAATTGTACTTTGCACATCCAATCATCGACTGTAAAAGTTTGGTTTGCCCCTGTTCCCGGGTACCTGTATATTTGCATTTTTCATAGGCAAACTTATATAGACACAACAATATTTGTAGTGTTAGATCAGGTATAAACAGATTTAATGAGCTCCGAAAGTCATTTCTTTTAATAAAATGTCGAAAATAATAGATTCTGTCTGATTACATGGAGAAATATTTACAAATTTACAATCAAGTGAAAAAGCGTCATAAATGTTCACTATTCCATGCCCGCGGGAGTGAGATCTCGTCTATCGTTGCTAGCTTAAACGTGCCATCTCCAATCTTTTGCTCAATTTCATACGGACCTTCCCACGGCGGACCCAATTTCCTAGGGCTGGGAAAGATCATTTAGAACGAGAATGCCAATCTCAAAGGTCCAAGTTCTGACCTTAGTGTTATAATGTCGGGCAACTTGATTCGGTGCGCAGCTGCTCTCAACTCAGCCGCGTCACGTTTTCATCGATCATGTCTAGGGACTCCAGTAGGATTTGCTTATTTGTTTCTGGGTTAAAATGAGTCACTCAATGAGAAGGTACTTAGAGTTCAACTAGGATTATAGCCTCTGATCCGTATGCTAGAGCGAACGGAGAGCGACCAGTCGTTGACTTTTGGGTCGTTCGATAAACCCATAGTGCTAACGGTAGTTCATCGACCCATTTTCCCTTGGCCTTCTCCAGTCACTTGTTCAAAATGGACTTAATGATTTTATTCACTCCTTGACCTATCCATTTGCTTGGGAGTGCGCTACCGCAACAAACCTTTTCTTAATACAATGCCTGCGATAAAAGTCTTTGAACCCATTATTGTCGAATTGGGTTCCGTTGTCTGATATGATCGCTTATGGAATCCCAAAATGGCATATAATATTTCTGATCGCAAAGTTAATTACCTTTTTCGTAGTGATCGTGGCCAATGTCTCTACTTAAGCCCATTTAACGAAGTAATCAACTGCAACTATAGCGTTTTTCACCACCCTTGGCTATTGGTAAAACACCAATGATATCGATTCCCCAGACTGCAAATGGCCATGGACCGACCATTTGAGTAATTACTGTCGGTGGGGCTCTCAGTATTTTAGCGAACCTCTGGCACTTATCATACCTTCTTGTGTAGGTGCATCTCGGTTGACTGTTGTCCAGAAGTACCCATAGCGAAGGATCTCTTTCGTTTGGTTTTGCCACCCGGTGTGTCACCACAAGCCCCTTCATGGACTTCCTTCAAGACACTATTAGCCTTGTCATTGGCAACACACCGAAGCATGGGAACTGAGAATCCCTTTCTGTATAGTACTCCTTTTTGCATGATGAATCTGGCAGCTTTACGAAGGAGCTATCGCCTTCGTTTTTTTGTCCAGCAGGATTCCTCTTTATAAGTAGTTTTTTTATTGGAGTCATCCATGACTCCTTCTTAGGTTCAGTTTCCAAGATGCAATAGACATCTATCCCGTTGATGCTTGGTCTTGATAATACTTCCATCGGTATGAGGCTCATGAGCTACGCATCACCCGAGCTGGCCAACTTAGCTAGTGTATCGACCTTTGCATTTTCCTCTCTGGGAATATGCGTTATCGTGTAGTACTCAATATCATTTAGCAGCTCAAGGGTTTGTTAAGATAAGGAGCTAGTCTTGCTCCTTTTTCTTGAAACTCTTTCCGCACTTGGTACACCACCAGTTGGGAATCACATAAAATATGTAAGGTTCTAACCCCCGGTTCTTTGGCAAACCTTAGTCCTGCAAGCAAGGCCTCATATTCTGCTTCATTACTAGTTGTGGGAAAATTAAGTTTTAAGGCGTAACAAATTGGATGTTCCTCATGAGTGACTAATTCCATTCTGACTCTAGAACATCGTTCGTTAGACGCACCACCTGTATACATTTTCCATCTAGCATTCTACTCACAACTGCCCTCCGAGACATCATCTCACGTAGTATACTCAGCTATAAAATCCACCAAAGCCTGACCCTGAATTGCTCTTCGAGGGTGAGAAGATATGCCGTACTGGCTTAATTCAATTTTCCATTTCAATAACCTTCCAGAAGTCTCGAGGCATTGCAAGACTTATTGTAAAGGCTGGTCGGTAAGAACTTTGATCGGATGAGCCTGGAAATAGGGTTGTATCTTTGAAGCGATTAATAGGAAATATATGAGCTTTTCCAACTTCGAATATTTCTTTCAGCTCCCGTTAATTGCTTGTTGATGTGATAGACCAGTCATTGGATTCGCGATTCCTCTCGAACGAGTGCGGCACTCAAAGCATGTATAGACACTGCCATATGTATAAATAAATCCTCATCATCCTATGGCTTTGAAAAAATAGGCGGTCTTTCTAAGTGATTCACCAGATCCTAGAATGCATCAGCACACTCTTGAATCCAAGTGAAAGTCCTTCTTTCCTTTGGACTTTTTCCCCTCTTAATTATGTCAAAGAAAGGAATACACTTATCTATGGATCTTGAGATGAATCAACTTAGGGCGGTAACTTTTCCATTCAAACTCTAGACCTCTTTAACTGTCTTTAGAGCTTCCATGTCCTTTAGTGCTTTTATCTTCTCTGGATTGGCTTTAATCCCATGGGAGTTCACAATGAAGCCCAAGAACTTTCCTAACGCAACTCCAAATGAGTATTTCAAGGGGTTGAGCTTCATCCTGTATTTCTGCAAAACGCCAAACATTTCAGCCAAATCATTAATGTCGTTCCCTGATTTCCGAGACTCCACGAGCATATCATCCACGTAAACCTCCATCAATCATTTGATCTGATCTTTAAACATCCTGTTTACTAGCCTTTGGTAAGTCGCTCCAGCGTTCTTCAGTCCAAAGGGCATAACAAGATAAGAATACAACCCTAGATCTGTATAAAGCTAGTGTGCTCCTGATCCAGTATGTGCATCAAAATTTGATTATATCTAGAGTATGCACCATGAATGATAACAGTTTGTGCGTAGCAGTCGAATCCACCAGTTGATTAATCCTCGAGAGCGAGAAGCTATCCTTAGGACATGCCTCATTCAGATCAGAATAGTCTACATAGGTCCTCCATTTCCATTTAATTTCTTCATAAAAACTGGATTTGATACCCATTCCGGGTATAAGGCATCGCGAATGAAGCTGTCATCTTTCAGCTTCTCCACTTCATTGAGTGTAGTAGATCTCTCTGGACCTAGGCTGCGTCTTTTCCGTTTCATAGGAACACATCTCATATTAACATTTAATGCATGGCTCACTATCTCCGGTGACATTCCACACATATCAGAGTGATTCTAGGCAAACACATCCAAGTTTTCCCAGAGAAAACCAACCAATTCATTCATAATTCTTCTGCTAAGCTATGATCCAATCTTCAGGACCCGTATAGGATCATCCCGACTGATTGGGATGTTGATCGTTAGTCCGACTGGTGCAGCTCTTCCATCCTTTGGCTCTTTCCTCGGATCCATAACCTTATGGAATTAACTATGTTGCCCGAGCCAAGGCTCAAGCGGTGGTTGCTATGCATCCAGAGCCTTGATGCAGAGTGTTCCCTCCATACCTTTTCCTATTTCTTTACGCTTCGCCTCCTTAAGCTCAGCGACATAAATTTGCGATCAAGCCCTTGGTCCTCTTGAACAATCCCTACACCGTTCTCAGTAGGGAACTTCAATGTTAAACACCAAGGAGCAATGGCCGCTCTGAATTCAGCAAGGGCAGGACGGCCCAAGAAAGCGGTATAGGCAGAAAATATATCCAACACAACGAATGGAACGACTCGCACTCACTGCGATCGCCCTCTCCAAGAGCCATTAGTAGATCCACGTAACCCACTGGATCAGTAGCTGACCGGTTAAATTCCTGGATCCGAGATTTACACGGCTTTAAGTCCTTTACTTCCATAAACATCTGATCATGGGCCTTTTTAAACAAAATGTTGACTAAACTCCCACAGTCAATCAGAATTTTCCTTACTACGGTAGGGCAAATTATGGCTGAAATAACAAGTGGATCAATAGTTGGAGCTTCTACTCCATTTGAATCTCTATTACGGAAGACGATATCATCAGCCACATTTCTAAGCTATTTTGTCGGGGTTCCATCTTTAACGAAAAAATAACTATCACCCGCTGCATGCATCAGAGCACCAGCATAAAGCTCCATCTTCTTCCAACTTTTCTCAGCTGGATGCGATCCACCATGATTGTATTAATAACAATATGTTTTTCAAGCCGCCTGGGCTCATCAACACCAGGCCTGCCTTGTCCCTGTTAGGAATTAGAAGGTCCTTGTCCACCATCCTGTGGGACTTTAAAAAACTGTTACAACTTTTTCTTCCTGATTAATTCCTCAATTACATCTCACAAATGTCGGCACTTATTGGTATTATGACTATGAGTATCATGGAACGTGCAAAATTTTCCAGATTTTCTCTCTCGGTCGACTCCCTAGGAACTGGCTTCCCGTACTACTCTTGCCCTTGAGTAGCTAAATAAATATTCTTAATGGAATTATTTAATGGGATGTAGCTATCGAACTTAGGAATCCTGAGGCAATGCATATTGTAAAGCTCCATCATCACTCTGCTTCTGATTATCAATTTTGTTTTCAAAGCTCATATCCGCATTTCTGGAACTTCCTCCAGATTGCTCCACGGTGACATTGCTCTGTATCATTTCAGATAAAGGCCCAACATCAACCCACTTGGGTCGACTGTGCGCCTCTTCCAAGCGCAAGAATTGATTAGCCTTTCTATAAAAGAATATCCATCATTGGTGGGGGTTTCGTTTCCAACAATTTTCCTCGAATTAATGCCATCAAAACAATATCTTCCTGCATATTACTCACTTCCGTCGTTGCAGTATGGAATCTATGTAAAAAAAATTTAACGACTCCCCCTCCCGTTGAATCAGGTTAGAAAGGGAAATAACATATTTTGGATGCGTAATGTGCATATGGAACTGTTCTATGAATTTTTGCGCCAGCTGATCAAAAGACGATATGGATCTCGATGGTAACCGAGTGAACCACATCTTTGCCACCCCTTCGAGAAAAACCAAAAAGCATCGGCATTTAACTGCATCGCTAGCTCTAGCAGTGTCCATATGCCAACCATACTTTATCAACTGTTGTCTTGGGTCAGTCTTCCCATCATATGCCGGCATCGTTGGCATAACAAACCTCGTGGGTGCTCTTCATCCAAAATATTCTCTGTAAATGGATTTTGACTGGGAGCGAAACCCCAATCGTCGTTAGTCCAATGTTGGCTTTCACTAATAAGCCTCCTGACCATCTCAGTCAAATCTGGTTCAACTGGTTCCACTGAACGGTGATAAATATGATCCGCCCTAAGTGTTGTTCCTGGCAAATGCTCTTGGATTGTTTCATAATACTTGGGTTCCCCTGACTCCGTCAGAACCGTTTGTTCAGTAGCTTGATAACCCCTTCGTGGCAGATCTACAGTACCCACCTCTCCTCCAACATTTTGAACATCTGGAACTTTTCCAGAAGTCAAACCAGCATTTTCTCCCGAGAGTTGACCACCATGGTTCATAGTAGATGGTTCGGTACCGAACGATCTTGATGGTTTGGTACCAACCCATATCTTGTGAATGCAGCTTTGGCCTAGCCTCTGTTTCAACTTCTCGGCATCCTTTCTTAGCATTTTCTTGTTTTCCACCCATATGTCTGTGCTTCGAGGGTGATGAACTATCCGACTCTAAATCAGAAGGAGTTTTGTCCCTCCTGTATCTCCTTCGACTGTTGATTAATTGATTCAATAAATCCAAACTCTACTTCATCTGCATATTTAATTCATTGCGTCTCTACTAAAGCTTATCCTTTATCAGTTTCATCATGCAGATCATTTCAGCTATAGTAATCGCATCAACATGTTCTTGAACATCCATAGCAGTTTGATGTGGTGCTTCTTCAACAAGCTGAGGGTCAATCTCCTCAACATCATCTGTAGCGTGTAAGGTGGTAAAACGGTCTCTTCTAGCAGGCATGGTAGAGAGCACTTAGGTAGATTTCCTGAAAATCTGAGTAGTAAGAAACTTGAAAAGGTAGAAGAACTGGATCCATCTCTCGGATTTAGATAATCCAACAGTAGATGAAGGATCTAACAAGCCTGAGAATACTGATTCTCAGTGGAAGTACCAAAATGTTTGCATCAAAATTGGCAAAACATCCAATAAAATACGTAGAGAAATAAACTGATGAATTATGAATGAAAAATGAGGAACAAAATGGCAGACAAATGATTTATAGTGGTTCGGCCAAGTGTGCCTACGTCCATTTAACAATCCATCTCATTTTTATTGCTGAAAGTACAACTGATGTTCTTATGGTTCGTTGTCGAACGATAGGATATTACAAAAAATTAATACAATTTCTAGAAAGTAAAAAGGATCCTCTAAATGAAGCCTCCCATGGTCTATTTATAGGTGTAGATGAGCGGAAAATTCTCAGACGCATGCGAGCCCACGTTTTCCATAATCTCCCAATGGTTGTTGAAGAAGAAAACGTGGTCAGCTCAGCAATCTCCATGGCTTGATACCTAACCATGGGTATGGGTCGGTACCGACCCATAAAACTTAGTCAATCATCATTCTGGACTTTCAGGGATTGGTTGTTTAACCATCAGCTTATGGTTCCATAGTTGTTTGAGCCATTATACACTTGGCTTTGAGTCCAATTTATGGGTTGGTCGAAGGTTGAAATTGTTCACCTGAAGTGAAGTGCTAGAGAAGAACGATGGAGTATAGCATGCGAACAATAACTAGAGCTTAGGATAGGTTCCTAGGAACTTTGCTAGCATGTAATGAGAAGATGGGACCACCCCCATAAGATAATGTGGGTTGGTACCGAACCATTGATGTTTCGGTACCGAACCACAGACTTAGGAAAATTTCCTCTGTTTTTTTGTGAGCGGTGAACTTTTTTTAGTTTCTGGACTTGGTTCGACCACTCCCTTGAGCCTTCTGGCTATTCTCTTGGATCATCTACTTCAATATTTTCCAAGTACAATTTGTCCAATCTGACTGACTTTTGTTGGGTTAAAAGGTTGGATAATAGCCACAAACACGCCTGAGTTATGCACAAAATTCTTGAGATGCGAACATGGAACACATTATGAACACCTGCCAACTTTGAAGGTAAGCAACCTTATATGCTAGTTTCCCAATCCTCTCAAGTATCAAAAATGAATCTATGACCCTCATGGCCAACTTCCCTTGCTACCGAATCAAACCATATTATTTAATGGAGATCTTGACAAACACCATACCACAGACATGAAACTCATGATCACATCTCCTCTTATCAGCATAACTTTTTTATGTCTTGAGCAGCTTTCATTCATTGCTGATTGATCTTGAACATATCCGAGGTCTGTTTAATCGTATATGACCCTAATATTAGTTCCTCGTCTAGTTCCCACCAACATGAAGGAGTGTTGCACGGTCGACCATATAATGATTCAAATGGCATCATACTAATGCTTGACTAATAACTATTGTTGTATGCAAACCCAACAAGATTCAAATGATCATCCCACAAGCCTCTAAAGTCAAGAATGCAAGCTCATAAAAGATCGCTTGGTTTGACCATCAGTCTATAGGTGATGAGTTACTCAAATTCAGTTCCATCCCCAATGCTTCTTGTAAGCTCTTCCAAAATTCGCTCATGAATCATGGGTCTTAATCCCTTACAATGCTCTTCGGTGCATCATGGAATCATACAATCCATTTCACATACAACTCGGCCAACTTTGATGTCTTCTATTAGACATTATGGGTATGAATCAAGCACTCTTCATCAACCATTCAACAATGACCCAAATGCTATCGTACCATCTCTAATCCTCAGCAATCAATTGATGAAATCCACCGATATCTGCTCTCAGTTCCATTGGGGAATTTCAAGTGGTCGTAACTAACCACCTAGTTTCTTTTGATTAGCTTCACCAGTTGATAGTTCACACACTTCAAGATGAATGTCTTAACTTCCTTCTTCATCTATTCCCAATAAAATGCCTGCTTCATATCTTGGTACACATTACTACCTTGGGATGCATAGTCAACCTCGAATGAAGGCACTCATGTAGCACCTCATCCCTCAACCAATCAACATCAGGCATAAATAATCTACCATCCTGACGGAGCCAACCATTATGGGTCGAGTCTGTACTGCTTCATCTTCTTAGACGCTACTCCCATCTTAATATTGGAAATGACATATGCTAGTCTAGCATCTCTTTGACTAGTGCTGATCCTCTTTGTCAGAGTAAGTCTAATGGTCAAGCTCACTAATAAATCTAGCTCTAGCTCACATTTCCATCAGAAATCATAACCAGTAATAACTCTAACTGCATCCACTCTAAGAACATAGCACCCAAACTGGAATATCTCCTACTCAAAACATCGACGACTGCATTCCCCTTACCAAGCCTTTAGGAAATGTCAAAGTCGTAGGAGACTAATAACTCTAACCATCGCTGATGATGAAGGTTTGGTCCTTTTATGATAAAAGGTACTTTAATGATGTATGGTCTATGAATAAAAACTTTCTTTAAGCAAGTAGTGGATCTATATATTCAATTAGGACACCATCGCTACTAACTCCAAATCGTAGGTTAGGTATCTCGTCTTATGCAGTTTAAGCTACAGACTAGCATAAGTGACAACCTGAACCATCTACATCAATACTATACCCAATCCATCACCACAAGCATCAATGAGTACCGCCGACTTCTCGTTCGTGCTTGGAATGACTAACACAAGTGCACTAATCAACCTCTCTTTCAAACTAATAAACGTGTGCTCGCACCTCACGTTCCAAATAAATGTTTGATTCTTCTTCGTCAAGTTGGCTAATAGTGTCACTACCTTTGAGAAGTCATGAATCGTCTATAATGTCCAACTAATCCAAGGAAATCCCTCACGTTTGCAGCACTCTTGGTTTTGTCCCAACCCTGGACTGCTACTACCTTGGCAAGATCCACGACGATGCTCTACTATGAAACAACACGACCTAAAAATCACACTCGCTCCTCTAAAAGTGACACTTCAACAATTTTGGCTTCAACCGGTGCTTTCTCGACATCTCTAGCATAATTCTCAAGTGCATCTTGTATTCCTCTTCCACCTGTGAGTAGATGAGAATATCATCAACAAACACAAGTATAAACTTATTCAAGTTATTTCTGAAAACACGGTTAATAAAATCAATAAATTATGTCGACGCACTGATTAACTCGAATGACATAACCAACCACTTATAAAATCCTGATTCCATACGAAACAAGTAATCAGCACACTTTCCCTCGTCATTCACAGTTGGTGGTATCCTATCGTTGAATCCAGTTGAGAAAATATCTTCGCACAAAGGAGCTAGTTGAACAAGTCATCAATAGTTTGAGTGGATACTTATTCTTTCTCATCACCATAGTCAACTCACGGTATTCACCATAAAGCCTCAAAGAGTTGTCCGCCTCGATGGCGAATACTACATGTGCTCCCAACTCAAATATATTACTACAACTGAATCCTTCCCTCAACAGGTCATTCACTTGTATTTCTAGTTCCCTCTGCTCTTTAGTTGTCATACGCCACAATAGCAAAACTACCGGCCTGACATCCTTAACCAAATCAATGTAGAATTCTATCTCCTAGTGCAGCAATAATCCGTTTACCTCCTCAAATATGTCTAAATACCCTCTAGCTATAGGTATTGATGGCAAATCGTCATGCGGGTCTCGAGTGAATACAAAAGGATAGCCATCACCTCATCACTCGATAGGCAACCAAACTCTAGCCTCCGCCCATCATCTGTCCCTATCATCACTAATGACCTTGCACAATCTACCATGACCACATACTTCTGAAGCCAATCCATACCCAATATAATATCGAACCTCACAAAACCAAGTACAAAACAATCACATGCAAACATGCATCCATGACTCTATAAGACCACATTACGACAAACCATACACAAACTCGTAGAACCTCCCATAGGGTTTGATACAACCAAAGGTTTGTCAACTAGGTCGAGTTTCAATCCTATTTTATCCACCATTCACTGGATATAAAGAAATGTAGAGCTCTGATATCAAATAAAGCATGAACAAGTATGTCATAAATAGAAACCATACTTTAGATAGTAATATCCTTCCCCTTATCCTTCGCCAATGGAGCATTCAACAAAGTTGGAATGACATTAAGAGCATATGCCTTCACCATCTTCTTCTGCTTTGACAGCTCGAGACAATCTTTTGGACATTCCCGATCTTATTGTAGTTATAGTACTCCATCCCATCATTCTTGCAGTTCTTGCTTTGATAGCCCTTCTCTTATAAGCTATAACAGGTGGGCTCCCATTTTCCCTTTTTCTGACCGTCCTTGCTCTGTAACTACATTTATTTTTATTATTCCATTTCATCTTGCCTCCCCCTCTCACTTATGGCTTCGACTCCTCCTTTAGAATACACCTTAAGGCTTTGGGTACAAGCTCTCGTACCTTAAAGCCTTCTAAATTACATTTTCATAGCTCGCATCAATATGACCCCCTAGAATTCGCCCAAATAGTCATTCAATCTAATTATAAAACTTTCAATCTTCTTTAACTAAGTGTCTATGAAGGACATACATACTTCGACAATTTGTCGAATTTAGCCAAATGTTCCAAAACATATAAGTCATCATGTTTTAAATCACCAGACCTTCTAAATACCACCAACTTCTAAGCTACTAGCACAAACTTCTCTTCAGACCTAGCTTAGAACCGATCCTAAGTAAACTGGTCCTCCATAGTAGTAGCTAAAAGGGCATTTCACCATCCTATCGCTTTTCCTTGAAGTTGATTGGAAGAAAACTTCCTTTGCTATGCATCCTCCAACTCAAGGTCGTTGAAGATGCATTCATAGATATCCATCCTATCTTGGTCTTCTATAGCTAATTCCAATCCTAGAAATGGTTTGCTCCCAAGACTTTCAAAGTTCTTATTCAACTTAGAAAATCATCCCTAGGTGCTTGCACTATAGCACCACCACCAACTATAACAGGAGCACCTCTTTGGTCATTTTGCAGCATGTTCATCGTAACATTGTTGAACGTAGACTGCATATTGGGGTTCATAACTGTTTCGACACCTGTTCCTTGCTCTAATCAAAAGATAGTGTTCCTTGCCACATTCCTTATTAGTTTTCTCATTGTTACAATTTGTAATAAGAATGACCAGTCTCTCTAAAGGAAAGCTGCATATTTAACTTATGTGCAACTAGTAGGCAGCCTGTGCCGATGGCACGGTTTCATTTTTTTAGTATAACCTACAATGTATGCATTGATATGTGAAATTTGATGGATGTTAAATTTATGCAATAAAAGGAGTATGTACATCTTTTTTGTATAAACTGTAAAAAAAAAAGAAGGATACATCTCGCTCCTTCCCAGAAGCTTTCATGTTCCAATTGCCTTAATTAGACAATGGCCTTCTTATTCACTTAAGTTAATATACAAAGAACAATCTGCACCTCACATTAAAAAAATTAAAAAAATAGACTTTAGCATATTTGGTTACCCCTCATAAATGACCAATCCAAAAGCATATGTGCTTCATCTATATCAAAATTTAAGCAACATATTTTTGTTGCAAAATCGGTGGTGTTTTTAAATGGAATCCTCGCTATGGATTCTAGTTCAGCACTATAAATTGTCCTCATTGTCAAATTAAAGAAAAATCAAAGCAATTGCTTAATATAAACGCATTCTATATTAAAAGCGGTATTCAATGTAATACAACATAATGTGAGACAAACATTTAAAGCTGTAATGAATGTAGTGAAATTAGATTTCAAACTGAATCTTTCTTATATCATTCCATTGTTATAGAAGAGACAATATATTTTTATTGTGGCTAGATGAAGTAGATCAACATTACCATGCATCGAATGAAAGAATGTTTTCAGATATAAGTAAGCATAGTAAGATGACTATTGAATCCAATTATTATTGTTGGTCTTATTATATTAAACTTCATGATCTAGTTTCTAAGCAAACCACATGATAATGAAAAGAAAAAAATATTTGAAACATTGTGTGTCTGTCTTAATATCATTACTCATTACAAATAATGGAAAAAAATATAAAATGTGGAGCATCGTTAGCACTAAACATTTCAACATTATTTGACTAAAAAGAAACTAATTGATCGGAAGAATTCAGCAGAATCATTTGTAGACTTTTATTGGTATCTGTAGGGATATACACAATTTAGGATACTCATTCGTTTTCATAATTACATTTATTCATTTATGTATTAATGTTATTATATACCATAATAAATAGGTTTCAAATTTATCTAATACATTAATGAAATGAATGAACACATTTAGTACAATCCACATTTTTAAATTTATCTAATACTATCATGTACAACGCAGATTACATTTCAGCATCTAAAACTTTCTTCAAACTTTTCTCTTCCAAACATGAAACGTTATTTGAAGCATTATTAGTATCCTCCTCTCTAACTCTTTAACTAACAGCAAGTAAACTCTCTCACCATACTCTCATTACTGCTCATTTTAACATAGTTTTCCACACTTGTTTTGTTCTTCTTTGTTATTGCTAATACTCATTGTTATTGTCTATCTCTTTGCATTCTTCCTTAAAAAAAGCAAATCAATGTGACCTTCCTTTACATTAGATTGTCGAGGATGGAAGCTGTAAATGGGTGGATAATGCAACCTTAAATAAATAGTGTTCAAGTATTAGAGAGCATGGTGATGTATACATTTATCCATAAGGAGGAGGAGATACAATATATTCAAATGATTGCTTCGATAGACCTATACAATAGCATGAGTAAAAGGCCTATTAGTTTCAACGGTAACATAACAGCAATAAAGAAATCAAGTGTAGCATTAGCCTAATCCCAATTGCTAGACTAATCATAGCCACTTAATTATGCAAGCTAAGATGTTTAGATTACTAAAAATGAAAACAATTATTTTGACAAAGAAGGCAATGGTTAAGATAATTATGCTTGATTTTACATGATAAATCTCAAAAATCGGTGTTACAACAAATTTTGTTATGGTTGATAATAGAGAACAGTTGGAATTTATTTAATCAATTACTAAATATTGAAATAGATGGGAAATAAAATTGTATTAATAGATTTATCAATTGAAACCGAAACATGTGATGACAAAATATAGAAACAAACAGATATGAATCAATTAAAAAATCAATTAAACAATTTTTGCATACACATATCCTATAAATATCTAGCTAGCTGTTTTAGAAGTTGCAAAATAAGCACATAAATTTAAACTAATAAACTTCTAAAGCAAAGTATATTAATTGGTAGGCCAAGTATATTAATCCGGGCGGGAGGAAGGTCGCTAAGTCAATAAGGTAGGTGGACTGTGCGGGTAGTGAACTTTCTTATGTTACTAATCTAGTTATTCTCATACTTTGTTCCCCTAAATATACTGGCTCCTCTCATCAATATAAATCGCTTGCGCCCCTGCTCTAGCTTTCCCTCATATTTCTGTTCTTCTGATACCTGATCAAAAACGAATAATCCATTCCGCGAGAGAGAATAGCTACTCGTTCGTTTGCTCATTCCAACGTCCTTTTACTTTATTAGTCTAAAGGGAGGTGGTCCCCAATTAATATACCTGATTCATTGCCAAAGCTTGGTTTAGTTACTGGTATTCCCTTGTGTCTTCCTATGGCTTCAAGACGTACGCTTGTATATTTTCATTCCTATTAAAAACCTTGACAGGAGTAAGAATTATCAAAAATAAGTAAAATCTACTAATGGACAGAATTTGAAATCAATACCAATTTGTATACTAAGAATTTAACCTTTATATTAAGTGGAAAAAGCTTTAAAAAGGAAATACCATTCAAAAAAGAAAATCAGGATTCAGTTACCTACCATGGTCAAAGTAAGGAAAATATTAGATCTAATCTCTGACAAATGATGCTACAAACCAAGAATCATTGAAATTGCAATGTAAGGGCTCCAATTAGTAGGATACATGCTTGTTGCTCCACCTTAGCTTTCATCCAAAATCCCCACTTAGGCTCATGCATAGAACATGCCATATGCATACATGCTTCTACCATTGTTCCAACCTCTTATTACACAGAATAAAATAAGTTGATCAATATTTAGTTAATATCATTAAAAGCATAACTAATGTACTTCAAGTCATAATAAAGTTACAAAAGTAAAAGTAATTAAGATTAATATTGATTTGTATACGATCATTAAGCAACAGATAAAGACAACTTGTATAAATTATAATACATGGGAATTTGATATATTAGTGAATGGATTGATTTCAAAAATTGAGTTAAACATATCCCTTAAATTAGTAAATCAAGTAAAAGTACAACCATCTTTATTTTTGTTTAAATTTGACAAAGTATTCATGACTAAGGTTATTTTCCAAGTATACCCATCTAAAATTGTGCAAAAAAGCATAGTAACTGAGTAGATTGAACGAAGAGAAGAGGAAGTTATATGAATAGTTACCCATCGTACAGTTGCTTATAACATCTTTTTTGATTTATTGATTGCTCAAATACAAAATTAGTAAGAAGCCCGTGCCGATGGCACGGATGTAAATTTTGAATTTATTATTTATGATTTGTGATACTTTAGGTTCTTAATTTTAAATTTGTAGAACAGAAATCATGTGGCGAAATAAGGAACGAGTTTTGAATTTTGGATAACTGCTTTTTAAATTGTCTTTACCAAGAATGACGATATTGAAGGCCACAATAGAAAAGGTAGGTGCGAGGATGAGTAGAAAGGATTGCGCAAAAGGGGTTCTATATTTGGTGGTAGTGGCCTTGATTGCTTGAAATATAATCATATCCACTTTGGTGACTATTTCGTGCATCCAAACATTAAAAGTCAATTCAAGCATAAAGCAACTTCAACATGCAAAACTAACAAACTAAAATAATAATAAAAAATGCAAAATAAAGTGTAAAGCTCGAATAATATATGAGAACTTGGCTTTGTATGAATGTCATGATGTTGTAAAAAACTACTATGAATATATGGATTCAAAGTGGGAAAATATTGTAAGTGGACAGTGACCTGTTTTCTTCAAAGTGACCTATTTAACGATATTTCTTATTCTTTCTCTTCTTATTAGTTTACTTGTACCAAAGTAAACGTGCATAGAAAAGTTTCATTCAAGGATCATTACCTTATTAGATGCTGTTACAAATTGCATACAAAATGCTATACTTGGATATAATAACTACAGTATCCAGTTTTGCTACCAATGGGTTAAAAGCATAAAGTATAATATTCATCATATAAGTAAAAAAATCCTTTTAATCAAATTCCTTTGGATTCTGAGGATGTAAATAATGTTAAGTACTTTGGCTATTCAATTTACAATCTATATATGATTCAAGGGGTAACAATCAAATATTAATATTCCTCTAAGGAGGAAGTTAATGAAATTTGTCACAACCTTCTGTGTTATGTTTCAAAAATTACCTAGTCTGTGCAAAGTAGAACCATGTTTAAAATTGCAAAACATTGCCATGGTGCTTACTACAAAATCAACAAATTAATCTAATAAGTTAACTTCTTCAAATTGCAGTAAATTAACATGGAAGGAATTTTTTTTCGCAGTAATTAACTGGAAAATGTATGCTTCGTTAGTAGTTAACATGGAAAATATATTTCTATATTTGGCAGCAGTAAACAGGAACATGTAATTCATAGTTTAAGGAGGCAAACTATGTAAGTATGTGTTCTTCATAATAATATTCAAAAACAAATATAATGAATACCAGAAACTCCTTAACACGTTGTGACATTCGCGAGAACACCAAACCTAGATCGCGATCCTCCACCGGACTGCAGTTCGGAAACGGATAAAGCACCTCATCCTGTTGTATATCATCTGTAAACCCCGCCTGAATCTCATCAGTCATTGCAAACTCACCTCAACCATGATGTAGACCGTCGAAATCACTTCCCATCTGAGTTTGATATCGAAACATCTTGTGATAACTAAGCTCCAGTGATAGCAAATTAGGTTTTATAGAGCAGAATTTGGAACATCTACGGTGATGAATTAGGGATTTGAGGAAGTGAATTTGGAAATGTGGACGAATTGGGGAGAAACAAAAGGTTTTATGGATCGCGAGGGGAAATGGATATATGGAGGGTATTTTGGGTATTCTCAAAAGACGCGGTTGAAGTTAGTGATTGAACTTTCATTATTAGTAGTAGAGATGTAGCTTATACTATATATACTATTATAAAGTTTTGAAAACAAAAATATATAAAAAGCACACTCTCTCATATATATCTTGTAACACCCCATATTTTTGGTAACATTATTTAGGATATTTAATTAGTTAAATTAAATAAAATAATGTGTTGATTAGGGGATTGAGATTTGATTTAATCAAAGGGTAGCCGTGCCATTTAACCTATAAATTAAATTAAGAGTTAAATTGGAATAGAGGAGGGGTAAAATAGGAAGAGGCCATTCCTATATCCCTAAACCCGAGGTCGTGTACCCCCTACACGTCCATTTCATTTTATCAAATTTTTTAAAAACAAGAGGCCGGCCACCATTAACAAGAGAAAGAGGAAGAAGATAAAGAAAATCTAGGAAGAAGCTTAAGCAAATCAAATCCATTCACATCTCAATCTCTTTAATATTTAAAGCTAAGGTGAATAATGTTTACATCTCAAATTTTTATTTTTTTCGGTTTTATGATGAATTCCGAATATTTTGCATTGATTTGCCATGTTTTTGAATGATGGAATGATTATATATACTTATTGATAAATTATGGTTGTCCATATTGAATCTATGATATGTTTTAAGGTGGAAACCCTATAAAATGACATCCAGATGCCTTAGGAATTTTTATGGAGATCACAAATGATATTCTAGAGATAGGTTCCAATTTTCAGAATTTTCTAAATATTTGTGGAATTTATATGAATTTTCTAGTAAAGAAAATGTTAATTTGGGTTAATAATTATTTACGGTTAAATAAAAAAAGATTTGGGTCTGAAATTTTTATATGTTGGAAAATATATTAAAAGATATTTTCTGAAATTTTTGTAGATTTTTCCTAAGTGTTTTAATGGATATATAAAATTATTTAAGATATGGGACTTAAATGTTTTATATATTTATAAAAGGAGAAGGGGCTTTTTACAAATAATCCAAATAGTTAGTTCTGAAAATTACAGTACTTTTTATTGGTAAAGAAAGAGGCAACCAATCAAAATTTGACACATAAAGCAGGTTAGGTGAAAAGAACTATTTGCTACACATTTTCCACTGTTTTGATGCTTTCGGCACCAGGTTCCCCCTCCTTAGCTTCGCTTCCGACACAGTCGAAACCAATGCACATGGTATTAGGGAACTGATATGTAGTGAATTGGATGTAGGCGGAAGGTATGGAGTCGAAACCAGGGGTTCCGAAGGGGTTGAGGCATCACTTTGCTTTTAAATTAAAAATACGCCTGCTTGCTTTCGACTAAATGGTTTTCGACTAAGTAGCTTTCGACTTAGTTAGCTTTTGACAAGGTCAAATGGATTTAAAGGAAATGGTTTCAATTGGGTTGCGCCTATTTTTTTAAATAACTGCTTCCAACTAAGTCGAAACCTTTTGTTGCCGCCTTTTTACCTTTCGACTCAGATGGTTTTGAAGAGGTACTTTTTTTCTAAAATTTGGCCACTTCTCCAATGCTTTCGAAGGGATGGTTTCGACACCATCACTTCTTTACTTAGGAAATGGTTTTGAAATAGATGTTTTCGACTTAAATGTTTTAATGCCCTCTTTTCTATGATTGAAGTAAAACCCAAATGGTTTCGAAAGAGACAGTTTTAAATGGTTTCGAAACAGATGCTTTCCACTTTAATAGGTTTCTAATCCTTTTGATCTACTTGAAGGCATAATCCAAATGGTTTCGACCGAGACGGTTTTCAAAGGTTTCGAAGGGGTAAATTTTGAATGGTTTCGAAAGGTTTCCACATGTTTTAAATTGAACCCAAAGCCTTTCGAAAGGTTTAGAATTTTAATGCTTCCGAAAGGTTTTAATGAATGGTTTTGAAGGGATGGTTCCCTAGGGTTTTGAAAGGGTTGAAAGGAAGGGGTTTTCCTATGTTTTAGAAAGGCAATATTTAAAGCTTTTAAAGGAGGATGTCTAATGTTTTGAAGCTTTCAGAGAAAAGAAAGGAAAGGTTTTTCTAATGTTTTGGAAAGGCTTTTAATGGTTTTGAAAGGGTCACTTTCAATGGTTTTGAAGGGGTTACCTTCAATGGTTTCGAAAGGGCTGTTTAAAGGTTTTAAACAAAGGTTTTGAATGTATTAAATAGGCAATATAGCCTAAGTATTTTAAAGTTAAAAAGGGTTTTAACTTGTTTTGGAAGGATAGCTGATCCTTATTAAAATTCATCAACATTATTTTGAGTAAAGTACATATATCATGGCAAAATAGCTTAGAGTAAAGCTAAGAATATATTTTCCTTTTATAAGTATGATTTAAAAGGTTAAATCATTTTGAAAAGGTTTTTAAGGAAAAATATGAAGGGTAGTTAACCCTAAGAAAATGATTCGAACAGATAGTCCATTTTGATTCGGACGATTAGTCCAGTTTGCAGACAGTTAGTCCAGTTTTCGGTCAGATTGTCCATTTACTACTTATGGATAGATAGTCCATTAGTTGCCTGTTTATAGTTTAATGGACTTAGCTATTATTATTATCATTATTATATCAGTTTGATTAACCAGTTTGGTTGCAGGAAAGGATTTGCAAAATATATGTTTTAAAGAGGATATTAGTGAGTGGAAACCCGTTCCGTTAAGCGGCATGGTCTCACTTAATATCAGAAAATCGAGACAGTATTATTCACACCAGGCTTTATGTCTGACTCAAAGTTTTTTTTTCTCTTAAACTCTTGGGTGCTCAAAATTGATTTGAGTAGGCTGGGGGTTAAGGTTTTCAGGTTTAGAAATTTTGGCGAATAAAGCTTCCGGAGATGAGCAGGTGGCTGATGGCTAGCTAATTAGGAGTTTAGATTATTTTGTTTATTTCCGCTATGTTTTAAGTCGGATATGACTATATTGCTTTGATCAACCAAGGGGGCATCGTTATATGTCGCTATTGGCGTATTTTTGTAATGACTATAATTAATCTTTACCTGGAAAACGATATGGGATTATGTAACTTGGATATGAATTTGTTTTGAAATGTAATCAGTAAAATGTTGTTTTTTGAAATCTGTGAATTTGTTCATATTCAAGTGCTTCTGATATTATGGATACTATTAGCATTATCGTATTTTGCACCAGAAGTTAATACTATGGATGACTACAGCATCTATAGCGCTTAGCTTTTGGCCACTAAATACGGGATGTTACTGTTTGTACCAAAATTGGGCACAACACTCTTTGGATGTGTTTGAAGAGATAAAATGAAGAATATAAATTGAAAATGAGGAAGATCTAACAAACACACCAATAAACAGATCAAAAAATGCACAGAAACACACGGATTTAGAGTGGTTCGGCGTATGGCCTACGTCCACTATGAAATGATTGACTTTTATTAATTTTTGCTTGCTGGTTACAATGAATTACAATGGTAAAACTTGAATACAACAGTGATTTCGGCAGAGTCTGGGCATAGAAGAGCCAAAAAGTCCCTTTTCAGTAGGTCTCAAGCTGCTATTTATAGGTGTAGGCTGCAAATATTTCGCTCAGGTCTCGGAAGACCTCTTCTCTCACGTGGGTGGGCCCACACGATTGATCCCATGCCATTTGCACTCGGTCTGTGATCGATACGTACGAATTTTGTATCGATCAATACTTTGTCCAATCGAGTTGAGATTGATCATGAACGTTCTTTAGGTTGTACGCAAGCTCCTGTGAAAATTTGGTAGCATTTGGACTTGTAGATTTTGAGTTATGATCGATGCAAGTTTGGATTCTTCGAAGTCTGTTGAATTCGTATCGATGTTGTTCATATCGATAGTTATGCACGTGATGTCTGATGACGTGGTGCTTGTTTTTAGGATCGATCCACATTATGTGCCGAGCGACCGAGTCTGTCCTATGAATGTGCCTTGTTCGTATCGACCTGGAACCATTCTTCGTATCGACCTAAACAGCTCATTTCGTATCGATGCTTCAGAGGCTGCTTCATATCGATGGAAAGTGGCGTTGTTCGTATCGATTTATCATGCATTCTTCGTATCGATTATTGGCTGATCGACACGAAGTGTGTGGATGGGAGGATCGATACGAAGTAATGAACATTGATGGATACGAAAGGGAACAATCTTGATGGATACGAAGAGAGGTGGTATTTTATGGGTGCGAAGAGAGTTACCTGGATGGATACGAAGTGGATTCACTTGCTATTGATCGATACGAAACCATGCGCATTTGATGGATTCGAACAAGATCGATACGAAGGAAGCTTTTCTTTGGTTGCTTGATGGATGCGAACAAGGTTATTGCTTGATTTACATCGATCATATCTTGAGCATACGAACTCAGATTGACTCGAAATTTGGAACGTTGGTTTTCATATCTTTGCTTGTCGTTCCATATCAATTGTAGCTCGATCCGGACTCGGACAAAAATTGATCAATATCCATAGCGAACCTATGTATAACCGATCTTCAAGACGGACTGTCCTTGGTTCCCAGTTAAGTTCTTGGTATCACGGCCTTGCCAAAAGGCGGGATAACATTTTCCCCCCAAAGCACGTCTTGTATGAACATGACGTGCTTTGAAAAGCTGCAATTTTTAGTCTGAAAAGTTTTGCCTGATTCGCTAAGTAATTGTTGTTTTTCCGTCAAAAGATGTAACCTTTGATTGATTCTCGGTAATATAAATATTGAACCGTCGACTGCCAATGATTGTATAGTGCATTATTGTAACTAAGCGTTGGATGCAGACTATTATTTGTTGTTGAAATTGTCACCAGATGAGCATTCAATTCCTGTGAATTTTAAAAATTGGATGTTAGTCCGTCATACAAGCACGTATGTTAACCTGACTCCCGTTAACGTTCGTACGCTCACGAGTCGTTGTTAGTTTTCTTTTATTGAATTTCGTATCGATCCTCTCCTGGATTGATGTGGAATTCGTGTTGTAACGACGCTTGATGGTCGTTTTTATAATATCCCTTCGTATCGATCCTCTCCTGGATCGATTTGATAAGTCGGGATAGGCATTTTGTATCGATGGCTATCGATACGAAATAGCCGGTCCTTCAAAATTTCTTCGTATTGATGGATGCAAACCCCTATGATCTTCAAAGTGATGGACACGAAATTGTCAGTTTGTGTAACGACCCGTAATTTTCGATAATTAAATTTGTTAATTTAGTGAGATTTTGGTAATTTAATATTAAAATAAATAAAAATTTGTAAATTAAAAATGAAATAATAACTAAGATGAAACGTAACAAGGTTAATTAAAGTTAATAATTAATGAATTGAATGAAATGCCAATTAATGAAAATAATGTAAATGTTATATTTGGTTATAAATGGAATATGGGAAAACAAATGTAAATAGTAAGACAATTAATGAAATAATATATAATTGATGGTAATGGAATAAAATTAGTGTGATGAAAGAAATGGTAACATTGGTTGCAAGTAATAAACTTATAAATACAACTGACGTATACGGTGACAATAATTATATGCTACCTATTTGGTTAATCTGTTAAATGGGGAATTTGAAATCAATTGTAATTAATTCACTTAATTAATGCAGTTAATGTAAATTAATTGATCATTGTGTAATATTAATTTGATAAGAGGTAACTAATGTAAATTTCAATCATAATACGACTATTGATTTGAATAAAAAGAATTGGAATTGTGTTTGACCAAATTTTTGGAATTTGAAATTACAATAAGTGAATTTATTTCAATTAAATGCAATTAAAGATTTCACTGATGAAAAGTAAGATGAAATGGTAAAATATTAAGATACTAAGGTATAAAGTAATGATGATTATACCCAAAAATGATAATTGATGGAATAACAAGTTGAAAATCAAATAAATGAATTTATTGAAAATTTAATTTGCAATTACTGAATTTTTCTGAAATTGAAATCAAACACTGTAATTGGTAAATTAATTAACTTTAAATTGATATCCAATTTTTTTTTAAATTATTGCAATGGTTTGAGAGATCAAAATGATAAAATTTGTCAATTATAGAATTTAAATTTGAAAATTTGGTTTAATTAATTTATTATTAATTTAATTAAGTAAAATATAGCCATTTTGGCCATTGACTCGGATTCCGACGAAACCAGTTTCATCGGATCCGTAACGATGAATTATTATAGGATTTCAAGTTTCGTAACGATTGGACCTGCCGTTTGATCGTACGGGCACGAAACGCCTAGAAATCAATTTAATTAAAATCTATTGAAATCAATTTGAAATAAGCTGATTTTATCATAACTTCTTTAAACGATGGAATTTGGGCTTGAAACCAGTTCCATTGATTTTAAATTTTTTGAAAACATCTATTTTGATATATGGGATGACCCATTTTCGTTCCGGTGACAGAACGGGCTTTTCGGGCCATTTATCATTCAACGTTACAATCAAATCTTGTCCATTCATCTCAATTATGACCTTGTGACGCCCCACCTCTATACTCACACTAGCCAAGGACACTACGGGGTTATGCCATCAACTAGCACGAAGAATAAGGCTGTTGAGGAGCGACCATCTGTGTAATTGCTTTGTGCGAGTACCGATATGTCAGATAATATAACTTACATTTCATTTCAAGAGGAAATCCAACATATCAAATACAAACTCAAAGCTACCACACAATGGCTATGTGGATTTCGGAAACAAATATAGAAATAAGGATAACACAAATTAGTCACAGACATTCATATCTCAAAGGCGGAAACAGATATGAATATAACACATAAAAGTGTACATCAAAGTAGTGGTCAACTAGATCCACTACATCACAAAAGAATAGATACAAGTGCTAGACAAAAGAATAAGTATACAACAAGGAGTCTCTATCTCAAATGTATACTAACAAAAACTACTATGCTAAAGTAGATAGCCAAAAGTCAGGTGACAGACCCTGATAAGAAGTCAAGCAAGAGCACCTGAAATACCTCGGTCTGACCCGAGTATTATTTAAGAAGAGAAATAATAAACGGATCAATCTAGCTATAAATATCATATAAAGTGAGATAGGATAAGAGATATGGCAAAAACGTATGATAACAATAATGCCATACTGCGACAAGTATACATCAAATAACAACAAAAATCATACAATATCCCAAATCATCTCAAACATCCAAAAAGAATTGCATTCTTTAAATTATTCACCAAAAACACAAATAATTGATAGAGCTCATCAATGCCTATCATCAAAATTGGTGATACACAATTTCTAGAAATCATCAACTAGAAATTCAGAAATCACAAAGGGGGGAAGCCTATCACAAACGGGAGCATGAAAACTCACCAACACGTGCATCACAAACGGGTCGCTAACCCATGGTCGCTAACCATAGAGTCGGTGCAACGACGTAGTACAATAACGGTACGCCCAATGACACTGATACTCAAGTAATTCGGAACAACGACGTAGTACAATAATGGTACACCCGATGAACCTGATAAGCTGGGACAACGATGTAGTACAATAACGGTACACCCGATGAACCGAACTCCATAAAACCATAGGTCGCTAGCCTATAAAAAGAATGAGACGAAGCTCCATAAAACGAGGTACAGTTCCCCACGTAGACAAAGAGACATCGCATATCGCTAGTCTAAACCATAAAATGATCACTATCGATCGATGAAAAGTGTAGATTACACTAAGCTAGTAAATAAATGAGTTTAGCTTTATGTCCCATAACCACTTGCTTAACTTAAATATTTACGAACAAATTGTAGATTTCCACTCGAAAATTGTCACAAGATTTTCAATCGAACAAGTCCAAAAATTAACCGACGAAGTAAACGCAAGCGTTTCATACCACTTGTTTTGCTATGCCGTTTAATTAGATTTCTCATACGAATGAGGTAAAGGTTTGTATATACTAATAGATTGGAAAATGGTTTACAAACGAGATTTGTATTAAAAATAGAGTTGGAATCATCTTTGTGAAAGAGTTTAAATATTTACTACTAGTATAGAAACCTTTATATTCAAAAGTGACAAATCACAAAGATTATTGTAAAAACAATCAATCACCAAAGATTCACATTTGAAGACGTGAATCAAAACCATAGAAATATCAAATCCATCAAATGGATATTCCCAATAATCCAAAGAAAGAAGTCATCAAAGTCGATAAATGATAACAACAAACCGGATCATCAAGAATCGATTAAAAATCGGAAATCCACACAAAACTGCCTAAAATAGGCAAAAAGCACATCTCCCAGATTCAGTCGACTGGACCAGAAAGTCAGTCGACTGATACAAGGCTAGAAACTCTCGGGTTCCTGGTTCAGTTGACTGACCTTCTGGTTCAGTCGACTGATACAAGGCCAGGAACATTCGGCTCCCAGTTTCAGTCGACTGAACCAGAAGGTCAGTCGACTGATACAGGGCCAGAAAGTTTTCTAGTCCCAGATTCAGTCGACTGACCTTCTGGTTCAGTCGAATGAACTGTTATTTACAGTATTTTCCAATCTAGCCCTATGAAGGGCAAAAATCCAACGAAAGTTATCGGACGAGCAACGGAGACTAGGGAGTTTTGCCAAGCGACAACCCAGCCTTATAGGCTCTTCGATACACCCCAACAACATGTTCAAACATCAAAGATAGGATTTTTAAAGATTTGACTTCAAAACACAAAAATTAGAATATTCATCAAAACAATTCAATTCAAAGACAAATGAACAAGGAATAGATGTTAGGAATTACTACCTAACAACTATCAAAGATATAGACATAGATGTGAATTCATAAACTCACCTTTTAAACCCAAAACAACAAATGAGAAGCTCTAGAACAAGCAAAGATTGACTTCTCTTCAACAACACCTTTAGAATCTTCAATCTATTATCAAAGGTGATGATTTTCCTAAGTTAGGTTATAGGAATTTCTGAAAATTGAAGAGGGATTGAGATGGAGAAGATGAAGAGGATGCTTACCTAAGCTTCTCCTTGATTTTGGACTTGAATTTGTATTTCCTAAACAAACTAGGGTTTTGGAATTCTAATTTCCAATCTCTTCCCCCATTTTTACTTTAAATTGAGTGTTAGGAAATAGAATGAGTTAATGGATGAAGAGTAGAGGAGTTAGGGTTATTTGTTAGGTTGGTGGGTTGAAACCCAAACCCAAAGCCCTAAATGAAAATATCAAAATTTTACTCAACTCCAAACATATCGATGTTTATACTCAAAAAGGTCGCAAACGCCATTTTGGACTAAATGGAAGTGGTCTCGAGTCCTAATTCGACTGTTTGCAAAAAGTGACATTTCATACTTAAATCCGACTAACGATGTTATATTTAAATAAACCATTTAAATATACAATCGTAAAATATGCGGGTTGTTACAGACCTACCTATAAATAACCTGTTATAAACCCTAGTATTCCTCAACTCAGTTTGTCTGTACGTACAATTTCATTTGTTCCTCTCTTTCCAATGGCAGACAAACCCTAATTCCCAATTGCAAATTCAAAATCAAAACCAAATCAAAAATTCAAACTCCTCAAACTTTATTGAATTATATATGAAAATCGAATTGTTTTTGAAAGATTTGTTAAAGGAATAAAAATTGAAATTTTATAGTGATTGAAATATAGGTGAAGTTATCGAAAAAAGACTTATTAAAATGGTTTGAAATATAACTTTGAAATATATTGAAATTGGAGTAATTTAAAGTAATATTTCGAACATGAATTGAAACGATATGAAATTCAATAGTTTATTGAAATGTTAAATTTAAAAGTTTGGAATTTGGTTTGTTGACTTGGAAATATAAAATGGTCCAAATGCGTTGAATTGTAATGAATAGTTTAATTTGATATAAATTCCAAATTCATGTTTTAATATAAACTGTTTTAAAAATATATTATTCCAAAATTCCTAATTATTAAGATTTCAAAGTATTAAACTATTTTAATCTGTATTAATTATATTAAATCATTTTAACCTATTAAACCATATAATTTATTTAAACTAATTAACCTATTTTAACTTATTTTAAATCTATTTTAAAGCTATTTAATCTATTTTAATTATATTTAATCTATTTTAAAATCTATATTAATTATTTATAACTATTTAAAACTATTTTCTTCCAAATTCCAAACTAAGTAAAATGGATGGGTTTATATTCAAATTCTCGATTTTTAAGTGAATAGGGTTAATGATGTTATAACCTAAGTTGGGAATTAAATAACATATTTGGTTTAATATGATATTTTGAAATGAGAGTTTAGCCTATTTTGGAAATATGACTTTTGAAAGGAAATATAATATTGAACTACGATTTCAAATGTGATATGATTTCAAAGGTGAATATGATTTCGAAAGTAAGTAATGATTTCAAAAATGAAATGATTTGAATTGAATTTGATATTTTGATATCAATTATGAAATGATTTAGGAAATGTAAAAGAACCATCCGGTGTGAAATAAGCGATTGGTTGTTAAAGAGACCGAGATCGGATATGGGCATACTCTCTGTCGATACCGAAAACCACTTTGACAACTGTGTACGCGGTGAAGATTCCAGAATGAAGTATGATGGTGGCGACCATCCTAAAGGTATATACGTGGACCTGACTCCCATGAGTTAGCTTAAGGTGGCTAAAACAGGAGCAGTTGATGGGCTAAGTGAGGTCATTCCTCCAATCGGGCACATTCCATCGATACTATATTCTGACTTTGCGATTTATTTGGTGGTCACCCTCGATTTTTTTATTCGGGAGTGTGTTCCGAGGTGGGCGGTAGTAGCTGTTATGCTTTACCATCGATCTGGAAGTGTAATTGGTATATCTACCCTGGCATTGCCTAGTTGTGCCGTGTCACCTACCCTAGCGCGCCTTCTACGAGTTTGGTTTGTACTATACCTATGGAATGCCCTCTGACGACACCCAGTTTACGGGTGGGATTACGGTACTGTATAGACAATGGGAAATAAAAATGTGTTAAGGGGGAAAATGTAACGCCTTAACGCTATTTTAATAGTTTATATTACCATAGACATATTATAATAGCGTATTGTATTACATAGTAGATAGTTTAACAAATCCTTAGGAGATGTGAATCCCGAACATCTCTTAAGTTACTGCACTCACGTTAGACACTGGATAGGAGATGTCAAACCCCGTAAACATCTCCGACGCCGTTTACACTCGTATTTATTTACCGTTGATTTGACTTACCTAAGATCTTTTAGTTCTGACTCGAGTGTATTGTCTTTTCAATTCGCTCAGGTCAACCTGAGCATTTCAGGATTTGAAGACCTTATTTCTGGAGGATGAAGATGAAGATTTGTACTACTATTATTTACTATATTTATTCCACTGTATTCATACTATTCCACTGCATTATTATTTGTTTATCTCTGATATGTGTAACTCTGATTCTGTATTGTACAAGTATAATCAAATGTTTTGTAAACAGCTTCATGAACTGTATTTGATTATTATATTTTGTCATTCCGCTGTGAGATTCTGTTTTATTTTTATTTCTTTCTCTTTTTCTTATTTACCCCAAATAACAATCCGTCCTTCTGTATGGTTTGAGTTGGAACGTGCCACTGCTTAAAGCATACAAAAAGGCGGGATGTTACAGTTTGTATTAATGGATGTAAATAGCTCAAATAGGCCTTTGCTGTGTCTTTCATATCGATGGATTGATGGATACAAAAAACTTTGTCCCATATCGACCGTAGATGGATACGAACAAGGTTCTTCATATCGTTCTTGCTTCGACCGCTCCGATCGGTCTATTTTACTGGGAGTCGAATCTTTTCCCTCCATCTCTCGTGTCCATATAAATGCATTTCGTACTTAGCCATTTTTCTCACTTGCTTATTTTTCTGCCATTTTCGTATCGATAGGAAAGATCGAGAAATAGAAACTACTACCATTGTCATGGCCCGCAAATCCGTACCTCTTGATTAACCACTAATCTCCATTGATTAACTCAAAATGAACGGGAATACGAACTATGATGGTTTAAGAAGAAGAAAAAGGTAGGAGAAGAAGAAGATAGAAGAAAAAGAGAAGAAAGAAAGAAGAAGAACAACAGAAAACACATCAGAACAGAAAACAATATCAGAATCTTACACATCGCAGCGGAACAATATACAATAGATAATTACTAGTCTTTTAAAACAAAGAACTATATCATTTTATACATACATCAATCATCAGAGTCAATATACAACAATGGACAGTTATATAAACTTGTCCTCATACAGAATACACAGCGGAATAAATAATATCAGATACAAATACTACGTCTCGTCCTCCAGCTTATCCCCAAAGCTCCAGAATATCCAGAATATCCTGATAACATAACTCTAGGCTGCCCGTGTGGAAATTTGTGGGCACCCAGAGTTTAGAAGGGAACAATAAACTCCGAGTCAGTCATGGTGACTGGTGTGAGATCGTAAAACAGTTATATCTTTAAAAACAACAAGGGAATATTTTTAAAGTAAATTCGCAATGTTTTTGGAAAATGAAACTACCATAAGACCTCCCGCCACACACACAATGCAAACGCAGACTTGGAGGAGATTTCTTCTTATGATAGTCAAAGATGCTTACTACGCAAAAATCAAATCATTTTGGATATTATTATTAGTGCATAGTGTAGAAAACATTTCGAAAGTAGAATATAAATCTTAGCCAGCATAGGTACCATTATAGTATGCTTGCTATAGCTACCATATTAAATGGCAGGTTCTACAACTAATACCGTACAAAGCTCGTATTGTTTCTTTGGATTTCCAACAAATGGTCAGGCTAAGGAACATCCTATCCACGATGGGTACGTCCCTGGAATAGACGACCCGAGAACCTAACCGGATCTCTGCCAACACAAGGCCGGGTTACCTCTGCAAAAATAGGTAACTACTGACACGCGTATGCCATCCCCCGATCGTCACCGATCTTCCCGAGGATCCCCGATTTCCAACAAACCACATAGATAATAATAATAATGCAGTAACCACAGAGGTTAAGTATCTGGGCTCCATACCATGATACCACCTTTATCCAAAAGGAATGACATACACTAAGGGGCGCTACTCCCTAGAACCTTGCTGCATTCTTCCTGTTTCGACCATTTTCGGGGTGTGAGGCTCGACGAAGTCTCGTCCACAAAGCTACGCTTTCTCAAAAAGCCCTGCTTCGGGTCAAACAAAATGATCAACCTATGATCACAAAGATATAAGATCAAACAAATGATCATATCACAAATGATCAAACACCGATCATTTCACAGCAACACTCAGTATGCCACGTTACCAAATTGGGATATATCGCTGATAAATTTCAACTACATAACCTCTGAGCTCGTACGTCTCAGAGAAGGGTGTTAAGCTAAGAGAATAAATTCTCCGCCACCAACAGAAATGTATTTGAAAGAAATCAGCTCAATATCTCAAATTGTAACGTCAGACACACAATCCATACAAGTCTGTTCCGGGATCGAACAGAACCGAAGGCACTTCTCACGAAGCCCTTGCATTTCCGGATAAATTTCTAATCACGTCCGGACTTCCCGTCACTAAGGGTGATAAAACCTCTAGATCGAAGATCAGTCGATGTAGAGTAACTCGACGGTAATCCTTCCGTTTTCAAAAATATCCGGTCTTCAACACCGGTCTTCGAATGCAATTCATAACGACGTATCACATATTCGGAATGGGTTATACGACCCCATGGTCCTTTCCCGGCTAACCCGAATAGTGAGCGATTATTCAAAAATAAGTGTGGCATTCAAATTCATCCAATTCACAACAAATACCTATCTAAAGGTAATTATTGATAGTTGGTTATTTAACTATCAATAAAGATGCGCAACATCATCAGATTCCAAATAATTTTCCAAATTATTTCATCTTCCAAAATATCTTCCACTAGATATAAAATTTCCACACTTAATCTTTTGAAAACAATTTCAAATCAATTTCCACATTTCATTTTATCTTTGAAGATAAAATCTCAAAACAGTTCATTTCATATTGGAAAAGCATTTCCATACTTATTTAAAAATAAGCATTCCACAAATCTATTTATTTTCAACATTTGAAAATATTCGATATACTTAAATCAATATTAAGTATATATTTCATTCTTTAAGGAAACCATTTACTATAACAACATTTATTTGAGTCAAAAACGAATGTTACGTAAAACATCGTTACGACGACTCGAAATCACTAGTATAGGGATTCGGATTTTAGATAGATATATAAATCCCAATACTACATAAAACATTTCCTTTCGGAAATCATTTACTATAACAACAGTGTTATAGTCCACCATTTCCTTATTTTTCGAAAACGTCTATTTCAACAATAAATGTTGAAATCTATGATTTCGATAGTTCACACGTTTTAAAACATCTTTTAAAACAACTTCATTTAACAATATTCCTTTTCCCAAAATATATTGATTTTATTCAATAATATATATTTACTGTCCAAATTCGTGAATATAATCACTATCCCAATTTTAACAATTTCTACACATTTAACTTAAAGGATAATTCGCTGTCCAAAATCACGAATATATCTCCTTTAATAACTTCAATGTTAAATTTATCAAATTCTATTGATTTTGAATTTATAAAACAATGTTTATAAATCCCATTTCTATTTATAAAACTTCGATTTCTAAATTATCCAATTCAACGTATATAACTCAATTATATACCGGAAGTTTATATTATAAGTTAAGAACTTATAATCCATTTATTCACAACATCTATTCATTTCTCATCTAAATGTCAAAATCCCATTTATAAGATAATTGTTTATAAATCTTTTTGTTTTACAAAATCTATCCATTTAATAACTTCACAATTTATGAATCTATAAATTTCAATTCACTTATGGAATCCATTTTTATTTGACTTTAACACTTAATAAAACTCATTTCAAAATTCCAATATTTTTAATTTATAAAAATATCAATTTTTATAAATCTTTTTATATGAATTGTTTAAAATACTTCAACAATTCCAATTTAAACTATTTCATAATCTTTATCAATTGTTTATTCAAAAATAACATTTTTGTCGTATTTCACAAAAATCACAATTTTACTAACATTAAAATTTTAACATTTATTTATTTAAAATAAACCAATTCAAAAATTTCAATAAAACGTATATTTCTACAAATCACTTTACAAATCCTTTTAAAATCCAAAATCGTTATTTTTAGACTTTAAAAATGGATCCGATGATGCAACGCATCAAATAGTCAATCATGGCATTCAAAAAAAACATCATATATCAATATGATAATCAACAAATATCACAATATCTGTAAACAATAAATACAGTTGAGGAATCCAGTTGGATCCCTCCAACCTGTTTCCCTGCATCCACAGACGTTAGCACAATACCAATTCCGCTCCAGTACGGAATTATCGCGGTATATGGGTTTTATAAAAATCCGCTTACTAACGGCGCAATAGGGTCTCATCCGCTATACGAGGCGGGAATCAATCAATCCAATATATACATATGCCAATATGTATATACTGCTATATATATATAGATATATCCTATCATATCTAATAGCACATTCAAACAAATCAATCAATAACTGCAATTCAATTATAAATCTGAGTGAGAAGATCTCACCTTAGCTTTATTAGCTTCCATTTTTATTCCAGATTGTTTCTCCAAATTTTGGACCTTGTAACAACAAATTTATATATAGTTGATTAATATTTGAACTAAAAATTTAATTCTTAAAAATAAATTCATTCCCAAAAATATAATTTCCATTTAACAAATTAAATTAAAATTTCCTTACTATACTAATAAATTGTTACATTAAGATGTAAATACGTATATTTATTTCTTTTGGAATTACATTTGAAACTACATGTATACTAAAAAATGAGATTTATAGATTTCAGAATCAAATTTTATATAAACTCAAACATTCTACAATTTCCATTTTCAAAAGTCTTGTCTCTATACATATGTCTACTGTTTTTAAATATGTATGTGAATATATAAGGATATTTTTATAAAATTGAAAACAGAATTATTTTTATACTGTATTGTGATTATTTTTCTACTTTCAGAATATATATACATATTGAAAACTGCATATATACATATATGTATATACCTCACTGAAAAATTATATTTTCTGTTTTAATCTTTATCTATAATTATCTGCATATGTAAATATATAAGTTTTAAGAAAATAAACTGTTTTAGATGCCTGTATATTCGTATTATACTATCATTATCCTCCTCTCTGATATCTATATACCTTTAGATAAAAAACTGCATATCAATACCTCAATTACGGCCATTCCTACTGCAACTCACGAACAAGCCAATGACACCCCATAGAAAGCTTCGACCATCACCACGCTGACCATCAGTTTGAACGCCAGAACCACCACTTAGACGAACTCGTCTCCGGCCTCGACTTCGACAACCCCTCTTCCCATCGAGTCGCCGCCAGCTCTCCATCCACGCGATTGCATCTTGCTGCAGTGAAGCTCGCCCTCGATTCTCGTTTCGATCGAGACTCCCCTGCGTTGCTCTTAATCTCGCGAGCACACTCCACCTTGACTAGAATCCCACCATCCCCACTGAAACAATCGGCCTCGAACGCACCTCCTATGCTCGCGCGAGCTTCCAGATCTGCCGCTCGACCCCTGACGTTGACTCGCACGCGATTTCGAGCTCGTTTCGCCATTTTTTTATTTATTTGATTTCTCGTTATAGTAGGCTGAGAGGCGGGTTGGGACTGATTTGAGAAGGAGGGCTTTGGCCTTTCCTTTTATTTATTCTCTTTCGTTCGGTTGCCTGAGAACGAGAGGGAACTCGGCCATTCCCTTTTGATTTTCGTTCGCCATTTATTTTTTTCTTTTTCGTTTGGATTTTGAACTGAGGGAGTGGGGACGAGATACTTAGAAACGATCGAGGTAAGGATTGCACAATGCGTTCGTGATTGTAGGCGTGATTCACGCGCGTGATTAAAGGAGAAAAATTTGAACGTAAATAGAATTTCAAATAGAATTTCCGACGTAAATTTTCCAACGCGTTTGCATATCGTACGGTCACAAAACAATTCCAAAAAATACGAAATTTGGAATCCGGTAATAATTCAACGTTACGGACCCAATGGAACTAGTTTTGTCCAATTCCGAGACTGTGCCTCGGACGGCTGCTTTTAAATATCGATTCGAACAATTAAATTTCAAAGCTGAACAAATCAATTCGAAATTAGATTCTGAAGCTTCTATTATCTTCAGTATTATCAATATGAATTTTACATGCCTTTGAAATATTTTTCTTCAGCTTAAAATTGAAGATATAAATTTTTATTCAACTTACAATAGATTAAATTTTATAATTTAATCCCCAATTTCAAAGTTATTTCGGGGATTCAAATTAAATCATCGTTCAAATATTTAAAATTAATTAAATATTCTCAATTTAATTTGTTTAAAATTCTGGGTCGTTACAGACTTCCCCCCTTAAAAGAATTTCGTCCTCGAAATTACAAGTTAGAAAGAAAGGTCCTTAACTCGTCTACTATTTTCAACATCTAATAGTTTTATCAATTTATCACAACAAATCTTCTACTAAAGATTCGTTATTAATTCAACTAAATTTCAACTTCAATTACAGATTTCAAACAGCATTGTTTTCTTAACAACTCAAATTTAAATTCAAATTCAAATTTTAAACTTTCAAATTTTCTCAAAAATTTTCTAACACTCGGAATTTCCGGAAAATTTCGCCAGCGTCTCCTTTGCGCGGCTAATACGGCACGACTACAAAACGTCCCTACGGACTCTCAGATTTCAGAAGGAAAAAGGAAAAGCCAAGCGGCTAGAGAAATAAGTCATCAAATCTCATATTCAAATTCAAATACTTACCTTTTCGAGCAATTCGAATTATCTTTGAAATCAAATCCAATTCCCTGTATACCTGTATATCTACTAGCCATGATATCTAGTTACACATTCAAACTAACATTTTGCAAATTCTATTACAAAATTTTCCGATATAAACTGTTTGTACATTTTTACTTCACTATTGAAGTTACATATTCAATTTTGTTCAATCTTTACATTTCAATTTCATTTGAATTTAATTCACAATTTCAATTCTATTTGAGTTCAGTTCAACTTCTGAATATTGAATTTATCAATTATCTTTAGTTCATAACTACACTATTTTAAATTAGTTTCATTTACTAATTTTATTTCAATACTTTACAAATTCGAAGTGAATTTTTCAACATTCAATTTACTTCCATTAAATTGATTCACTTGTACCTACATTAATTTAACCCCATACTTTAAGTTACATTTATTCTATCAAAATTCGAATTGTATAAGTTATCAACTTAGTTATATTTCATAGTATTCCAGAGTCTTAGCAACATTTCAAAACCATTTTGAAAACAATTCAAATTTATCTTTTAAATTTTCAAAACAAAACTCAATTTTCCAAACAACTTTCATTTAAAACAATTTGGCAGCAATTCCTCTTTTGGAAACCCGAAAATGAATTCTAATGATGTGGCCACCATCATCAGGATTATTTTCCAGCGACCTAAAAGAGTTTAGAGCTTTTCATTTCTTCAAAACATTTTTCAAAACCTTCGAAGTTCATTTTCAAATCAAAAGATTTAAATTTTCCAAATCTCCAAAATGTTCAAATTCTTTTCAAAACATTTCCAAAAACTTCTCTGGAATCCTGTTTTAAATTACAATTCACATTTATAATTTACATTCTTTAAATTTCATTTGTATATGTATTCATTTCTTAACTTTGGAGTTATGATTTCAATTTCTTACTTAATTCCAATGGGAATAATTTAATATTATTACTTCTAGCAACCATGCAACCATATACTGTAATAATTTACAGAAAATCATTTCTTTTCTACACAAAAATAGATTTGGGTAAAATTATTTCCTTTACCCTATTCAAAACAATACTGTGCCGAATTGTTCTATTTAAGTGTTTAGAAACCCCTTCGATACAGTTTTGCAAGACTGTGCCGACGAAGGTTCATATGCCACTCAATAAACCAATCATCACAATACAGAACAATTTTATATTCAAATAACAAATACGCGCTCATATCTATTATTACACTCAAACTCATTCTAGAGTACTGCTAACTCTATCTCTAATGAGTAACACCCAACAGAGCAGGGTTGTCGCTTAACCATATGCTCTGATACCAAATGTCATGGCCCGCAAATCCGTACCTCTTGATTAACCACTAATCTCCATTGATTAACTCAAAATGAACGGGAATACGAACTATGATGGTTTAAGAAGAAGAAAAAGGTAGGAGAAGAAGAAGATAGAAGAAAAAGAGAAGAAAGAAAGAAGAAGAACAACAGAAAACACATCAGAACAGAAAACAATATCAGAATCTTACACATCGCAGCGGAACAATATACAATAGATAATTACTAGTCTTTTAAAACAAAGAACTATATCATTTTATACATACATCAATCATCAGAGTCAATATACAACAATGGACAGTTATATAAACTTGTCCTCATACAGAATACACAGCGGAATAAATAATATCAGATACAAATACTACGTCTCGTCCTCCAGCTTATCTCCAAAGCTCCAGAATATCCAGAATATCCTGATAACATAACTCTAGGCTGCCCGTGTGGAAATTTGTGGGCACCCAGAGTTTAGAAGGGAACAATAAACTCCGAGTCAGTCATGGTGACTGGTGTGAGATCGTAAAACAGTTATATCTTTAAAAACAACAAGGGAATATTTTTAAAGTAAATTCGCAATGTTTTTGGAAAATGAAACTACCATAAGACCTCCCGCCACACACACAATGCAAACGCAGACTTGGAGGAGATTTCTTCTTATGATAGTCAAAGATGCTTACTACGCAAAAATCAAATCATTTTGGATATTATTATTAGTGCATAGTGTAGAAAACATTTCGAAAGTAGAATATAAATCTTAGCCAGCATAGGTACCATTATAGTATGCTTGCTATAGCTACCATATTAAATGGCAGGTTCTACAACTAATACCGTACAAAGCTCGTATTGTTTCTTTGGATTTCCAACAAATGGTCAGGCTAAGGAACTTCCTATCCACGATGGGTACGTCCCTGGAATAGACGACCCGAGAACCTAACCGGATCTCTGCCAACACAAGGCCGGGTTACCTCTGCAAAAATAGGTAACTACTGACACGCGTATGCCATCCCCCGATCGTCACCGATCTTCCCGAGGATCCCCGATTTCCAACAAACCACATAGATAATAATAATAATGCAGTAACCACAGAGGTTAAGTATCTGGGCTCCATACCATGATACCACCTTTATCCAAAAGGAATGACATACACTAAGGGGCGCTACTCCCTAGAACCTTGCTGCATTCTTCCTGTTTCGACCATTTCCGGGGTGTGAGGCTCGACGAAGTCTCATCCACAAAGCTACGCTTTCTCAAAAAGCCCTGCTTCGGGTCAAACAAAATGATCAACCTATGATCACAAAGATATAAGATCAAACAAATGATCATATCACAAATGATCAAACACCGATCATTTCACAGCAACACTCAGTATGCCACGTTACCAAATTGGGATATATCGCTGATAAATTTCAACTACATAATCTCTGAGCTCGTACGTCTCAGAGAAGGGTGTTAAGCTAAGAGAATAAATTCTCCGCCACCAACAGAAATGTATTTGAAAGAAATCAGCTCAATATCTCAAATTGTAACGTCAGACACACAATCCATACAAGTCTGTTCCGGGATCGAACAGAACCGAAGGCACTTCTCACGAAGCCCTTGCATTTCCGGATAAATTTCTAATCACGTCCGGACTTCCCGTCACTAAGGGTGATAAAACCTCTAGATCGAAGATCAGTCGATGTAGAGTAACTCGACGGTAATCCTTCCGTTTTCAAAAATATCCGGTCTTCAACACCGGTCTTCGAATGCAATTCATAACGACGTATCACATATTCGGAATGGGTTATACGACCCCATGGTCCTTTCCCGGCTAACCCGAATAGTGAGCGATTATTCAAAAATAAGTGTGGCATTCAAATTCATCCAATTCACAACAAATACCTATCTAAAGGTAATTATTGATAGTTGGTTATTTAACTATCAATAAAGATGCGCAACATCATCAGATTCCAAATAATTTTCCAAATTATTTCATCTTCCAAAATATCTTCCACTAGATATAAAATTTCCACACTTAATCTTTTGAAAACAATTTCAAATCAATTTCCACATTTCATTTTATCTTTGAAGATAAAATCTCAAAACAGTTCATTTCATATTGGAAAAGCATTTCCATACTTATTTAAAAATAAGCATTCCACAAATCTATTTATTTTCAACATTTGAAAATATTCGATATACTTAAATCAATATTAAGTATATATTTCATTCTTTAAGGAAACCATTTACTATAACAACATTTATTTGAGTCAAAAACGAATGTTACGTAAAACATCGTTACGACGACTCGAAATCACTAGTATAGGGATTCGGATTTTAGATAGATATATAAATCCCAATACTACATAAAACATTTCCTTTCGGAAATCATTTACTATAACAACAGTGTTATAGTCCACCATTTCCTTATTTTTCGAAAACGTCTATTTCAACAATAAATGTTGAAATCTATGATTTCGATAGTTCACACGTTTTAAAACATCTTTTAAAACAACTTCATTTAACAATATTCCTTTTCCCAAAATATATTGATTTTATTCAATAATATATATTTACTGTCCAAATTCGTGAATATAATCACTATCCCAATTTTAACAATTTCTACACATTTAACTTAAAGGATAATTCGCTGTCCAAAATCACGAATATATCTCCTTTAATAACTTCAATGTTAAATTTATCAAATTCTATTGATTTTGAATTTATAAAACAATGTTTATAAATCCCATTTCTATTTATAAAACTTCGATTTCTAAATTATCCAATTCAACGTATATAACTCAATTATATACCGGAAGTTTATATTATAAGTTAAGAACTTATAATCCATTTATTCACAACATCTATTCATTTCTCATCTAAATGTCAAAATCCCATTTATAAGATAATTGTTTATAAATCTTTTTGTTTTACAAAATCTATCCATTTAATAACTTCACAATTTATGAATCTATAAATTTCAATTCACTTATGGAATCCATTTTTATTTGACTTTAACACTTAATAAAACTCATTTCAAAATTCCAATATTTTTAATTTATAAAAATATCAATTTTTATAAATCTTTTTATATGAATTGTTTAAAATACTTCAACAATTCCAATTTAAACTATTTCATAATCTTTATCAATTGTTTATTTCAAAAATAACATTTTTGTCGTATTTCACAAAAATCACAATTTTACTAACATTAAAATTTTAACATTTATTTATTTAAAATAAACCAATTCAAAAATTTCAATAAAACGTATATTTCTACAAATCACTTTACAAATCCTTTTAAAATCCAAAATCGTTATTTTTAGACTTTAAAAATGGATCCGATGATGCAACGCATCAAATAGTCAATCATGGCATTCAAAAAAAACATCATATATCAATATGATAATCAACAAATATCACAATATCTGTAAACAATAAATACAGTTGAGGAATCCAGTTGGATCCCTCCAACCTGTTTCCCTGCATCCACAGACGTTAGCACAATACCAATTCCGCTCCAGTACGGAATTATCGCGGTATATGGGTTTTATAAAAATCCGCTTACTAACGGCGCAATAGGGTCTCATCCGCTATACGAGGCGGGAATCAATCAATCCAATATATACATATGCCAATATGTATATACTGCTATATATATATATATAGATATATCCTATCATATCTAATAGCACATTCAAACAAATCAATCAATAACTGCAATTCAATTATAAATCTGAGTGAGAAGATCTCACCTTAGCTTTATTAGCTTCCATTTTTATTCCAGATTGTTTCTCCAAATTTTGGACCTTGTAACAACAAATTTATATATAGTTGATTAATATTTGAACTAAAAATTTAATTCTTAAAAATAAATTCATTCCCAAAAATATAATTTCCATTTAACAAATTAAATTAAAATTTCCTTACTATACTAATAAATTGTTACATTAAGATGTAAATACGTATATTTATTTCTTTTGGAATTACATTTGAAACTACATGTATACTAAAAAATGAGATTTATAGATTTCAGAATCAAATTTTATATAAACTCAAACATTCTACAATTTCCATTTTCAAAAGTCTTGTCTCTATACATATGTCTACTGTTTTTAAATATGTATGTGAATATATAAGGATATTTTTATAAAATTGAAAACAGAATTATTTTTATACTGTATTGTGATTATTTTTCTACTTTCAGAATATATATACATATTGAAAACTGCATATATACATATATGTATATACCTCACTGAAAAATTATATTTTCTGTTTTAATCTTTATCTATAATTATCTGCATATGTAAATATATAAGTTTTAAGAAAATAAACTGTTTTAGATGCCTGTATATTCGTATTATACTATCATTATCCTCCTCTCTGATATCTATATACCTTTAGATAAAAAACTGCATATCAATACCTCAATTACGGCCATTCCTACTGCAACTCACGAACAAGCCAATGACACCCCATAGAAAGCTTCGACCATCACCACGCTGACCATCAGTTCGAACGCCAGAACCACCACTTAGACGAACTCGTCTCCGGCCTCGACTTCGACAACCCCTCTTCCCATCGAGTCGCCGCCAGCTCTCCATCCACGCGATTGCATCTTGCTGCAGTGAAGCTCGCCCTCGATTCTCGTTTCGATCGAGACTCCCCTGCGTTGCTCTTAATCTCGCGAGCACACTCCACCTTGACTAGAATCCCACCATCCCCACTGAAACAATCGGCCTCGAACGCGCCTCCTATGCTCGCGCGAGCTTCCAGATCTGCCGCTCGACCCCTGACGTTGACTCGCACGCGATTTCGAGCTCGTTTCGCCATTTTTTTATTTATTTGATTTCTCGTTATAGTAGGCTGAGAGGCGGGTTGGGACTGATTTGAGAAGGAGATCTTTGGCCTTTCCTTTTATTTATTCTCTTTCGTTCGGTTGCCTGAGAACGAGAGGGAACTCGGCCATTCCCTTTTGATTTTCGTTCGCCATTTATTTTTTTCTTTTTCGTTTGGATTTTGAACTGAGGGAGTGGGGACGAGATACTTAGAAACGATCGAGGTAAGGATTGCACGATGCGTTCGTGATTGTAGGCGTGATTCACGCGCGTGATTAAAGGAGAAAAATTTGAACGTAAATAGAATTTCAAATAGAATTTCCGACGTAAATTTTCCAACGCGTTTGCATATCGTACGGTCACAAAACAATTCCGAAAAATACGAAATTTGGAATCCGATAATAATTCAACGTTACGGACCCAATGGAACTGGTTTTGTCCAATTCCGAGACTGTGCCTCGGACGGCTGCTTTTAAATATCGATTCGAACAATTAAATTTCAAAGCTGAACAAATCAATTCGAAATTAGATTCTGAAGCTTCTATTATCTTCAGTATTATCAATATGAATTTTACATGCCTTTGAAATATTTTTCTTCAGCTTAAAATTGAAGATATAAATTTTTATTCAACTTACAATAGATTAAATTTTATAATTTAATCACCAATTTCAAAGTTATTTCGGGGATTCAAATTAAATCATCGTTCAAATATTTAAAATTAATTAAATATTCTCAATTTAATTTGTTCAAAATTCTGGGTCGTTACAACCATCCCCAAATCAGAACAGTTCCTTAATCCCTCGATTCTATGCCTTAATTTAGGTAATTAGTTAACGAATTTGCATTGAAAATAATGAGACTCGAGACTTAATCGCCATTCCATTTGCATTCACGGTCGGGTTTGGTGAAGAGGAGGCCGGAGATGGACCAGAGCAATGTCGAGGATGGAGGAGATGGCATCTGAGTGGTTTTGGAGAAGATAAAGTATGGGGATACAAAGAAAATGCTCGTATCGATCTGGGATGAAGAGAGGAACCGTATCAATCTAGTCATAGCAAAACTTCATATCGAACGAATGAAGTGTTTCGTACTTGTTGTTGGTGGACTCTTCATGTCGATCAATTTGTGGGGGCGTTCGTATCGATCCGGAGTGATCGATACGAAATCCAAGGTTCCGCGATCGATACGAAGCAAGGATTTAGCATCGATACGAAACACATTTGGGCGATCAATACACAGTGATTTTCCATGATCGATATGAATCAATGCTTCCTACGATTGATACGAACCAGGTTATTGGTGATCGATACGAAATACCTCCTCCTCGATCGATACAAAGTATGCATTTGGGGATCGATACGAAATGGTTTTATGGGTGATCGATACGAAGTGCCTCCTACTCGATCGATATGAATTATGCATTTGGGATCGATCCAAGCTTGAACTTGATGGAGACGAAACATATCATGAACATCTGACTCCGATGAGCTTCTGCCCTGCATAACTGGACTTAACCGCTTTCACCACATATTTGACTGCCTTTTGAAGCTCGTCGATGGAACTGTAACTTGACTGAATTTAATAAACTTTGACTTGGATCGGTCCCTAAACTCTGGATGGTACGGTTGTGACAGTTAGCGATGACGACCACTCCGGTTGAATCTCGAAGTCTTGTCGTTTAAACATCTCTCAAATTCTGTAGAATTCTAAGTATTATGTAGCACTGCATTGCACAGCACATTCATGCACTTCACACCGGGGAACACGTGGGCTTATTATCATCTAATGATGGTTTTTGATGAGTTGATTAGTTATGGAGTCTACAAGTTCTCAGTAGCAAGAGATTCAAAGTTCATCTTCTCCGACAATAGAGATTCCGGCCATCGCAGCCGAAGTAATAGGTCCAGCTCCGGACGAGCTACCGAGAGTAAATTTTATCGCGAGCCCACAAGACTCTGTGCCATCCAATGTCTCCGAGGATATGTTGGGGCGAATATGCTTAAGGCATGGCTTATCATTAGATGACATTTTGCTACCCGGACAAAATGACAGGCCACATGCTCCCCCAAAAGGATTCACGACCTTTAACCAACATTCGTGCACAGCGGGAAAACTCCCTACATTCAACCAGTACATTCGGCACGTGTTAGCTTTCTTCAGAATCGCTCCGTTGCAATTACATCCAAATGGATATGCACTGCTGAACAGTCTATTCATCGTCTTTATGGAACATCTCTTTCAACCCTCGATTCTGAAAGAAATCAGATACTTGTTTAATGTCAAGAGTCGGGGAGACAGTCCTTTATTCACGTTTTTGGAGACAGTCAGGAACTGCCAAGTGGTGGCAGGATCCTGGACCAGGCTCAGCTACGTTAAGATGGAGTGGTTCTATGTCTGATGCCCTCCAGGGTTTGCTAGTCGATGGTTAGTCAGACGTAAGTGCTGCAATTTTTCCAGTAGTTAATGGGATGGTCATAATTGATGTTGAAACTAATATCTTCTTACCTTTACAACCGCAATTCCATGACCCGAAGGTGCTCACTTCAAAGAAATAGTATGGATTCCTCAGGAAGTGCCGAGCGAAATGAGAGATATGGACTCGGTGCTAACAGATAGAAACTTGAGGATTGTTGGGCTAATCGATCGAAAGCAAAGCATAAGACTGGAGGGAACCCTTAGGGCAGCCCCGACGAGGCGGGTGAAGCGTAAAGCGCCAGGCATTGTAATAGCTGAGGAGGGCGATGAAGAAAATACGCCCACTGACGACGAACTCGTGGCTAGGCCTTCTGACAGTTTTCAGGGTTTAGAGGGAAGGAGAAAAGGCAAGGCAGTAGCACATAAGCGTCATAAGTCTTTGAGATGGAAATCCATCATCGTGTCCCTACCAGCCTCCGGTGTTAGAATTTCGGAAGCTCCTCCCTTGCAAGTAGAGAATCCTTTCAAAAGGCTCGATAATATACCAATTCCGGACTATGTGTCGCTTCAACACAACACCGAATTGGAAGGGATTCAAAGTGTCTTAGATTTAAGCGGGTCACTTCCTATAAGTGTGGCCGACATACCGGTTGGTCGGGAGGTTTAACACATGCATACACTTCACGACACTACACGATCTCCAATCACAAGTTATTCATTTCTGGAAATTACTGATTCTGCTCTTTCTACTTTACAGATACGATGACCAGGTGAGAATATATGTTAGGCAGCCTTCGCTCTGCGCGCCAGTCATCCAGTTCTTACTATGAGTCCCGTAGGAGGGAAGCTGATAGAGACTGCAATCGCGGTTACTCTAGTCAAGAACGTTATGAGAGGAATATAGATAGAGAATATAGATATCGCTCCCGATCACGCTCTCCACCTCCTCGGGCTCCAAGACCACCCTCCGGTCACGGGAAACAATCCCTAGAGCCTCCTCGCCAAAAACCGTCTTCTCAAACTCCCCGGTCGGATTCACAGCACTGTAGAACCGAGGCTGAAACTCCTATTGTCATTGAACAAGCTATTATTGAGCCCACTGGGGAAGGAGCAATCAAAATCGCCCAGTTGAAAAAAGACTTCCCAAATATTTGTTTTGATGGCTTAGTCTTCCCCCCGCATTTAAAGAGAATCCCAGCTGAGGCGGAGTATACTATGCATGATTACATCCATGACATATATAGCCAGTATCGAGAGTGGATGAAAACTACGGGAAAAGCATCAGCGGTGGCTTTTGAGCGAGCAAGAACAATTGAGAAGTTAGAAACCGACCTCGCCCAAAAGGACCGTATAATCCAAGTGCTAAATAATGAAGCTGGTTCTTCCCGCAAATCTGAAATAGAGGCAACCAAGAAAGCTGACGAGGCTAATCAGTCCATGGGGAGGATGCGACAAACGCATTTCGCATTGGTTGAGGAGATGGGTCACCGGAATACCACAGTTACAGCTGAAAGGGATGCTGCGTTGAAGGAACTTAACGAGCTTAAAGCCAAACTCTCGGAAATCATCAAAGAAAAAGATGATGCGAATAAAGCAGCCCAGGTGGCGTGCGAGCAAGCTGTGGTGCTTCGGGATGAAAAGGATGCAGCTGTACTTAAAATTCGGGAGGCTGAGGCCAAGGTTGAGGATGAAGTTAAGATGGAAAAGGCCAGGTTAGAGGCCGACATTGAAGATCTTCTGATTACATACAATGCCAGAATACTGAAGTATAGGGATCTAACCTAGCTCAACAATTATCCAACACACTTGTATAACGCTTGGGGCCGGTTGGTGCAGGATGAGAAAACTGAACTACAAATGGAATCGATTGATGAACCGAGTGTTGAGTGAAGATGAAAGGAAAGTTCTCCATGATATCACGATCGCATACGAAAAGGAGAAACTTGGCACTCAACATTCGGAAGCTGGAGAAGGTTCTAGAGTTGAGCACCATGATGTAAGTTCTAAGTCTCTTGCGCCAACTCAGCCTGAATCCACATCCTTGGTTGATTCTCAGTTCATTCCTGCTTATAATCCCGATCAACCACGGTTGTCTCCAGTTCACGAGCACGTCACTGAAGCTGCTCCAGTTCCTCCTGCAAGTCAAACTGAGGAAGGTATTCTAAGAATTTCTTGTGCTCATTCAGTGCGAGAAGCATTATTTGAAGCAACCACTAATAACTTTATCTTTGTCTTTATTCGGCGATAGGAGCTACATCTGTTATGCCTCCTGCAACCCAAGAGTTACATCACGAGCAGGAGGCTATCATGACAGAAGCGACTACGACAACGGCTGCTGCACCTACAGATGGGGTACAAGGGAGCACACTTATTTTCGATGAACAGATGATGGAGGAACTTCTCGGTCATCACAGTGACCCCTTTGCTGATCTGTCGTTTGTCATGAGTGGGAGCGCACCTGTGACTAGCTCTTCGGGCCCAACTGCTAGCGTCCCCAGCGAGGCTCAAACAATTCACGAAGAGGAAATACTGGCTGAAATTAACACCGAGATGGAAGTAGCTGCGCGAGGCAGTGGCTTTGGAGGCGGAATGGCGGGACCTGGCCCAGCCCCCTTGCGGATGATCTTCCCGGGAGGAACGGTCGTTGATACAAGTGTGCCTCCTCTGCCTGCAAACATTGATCCTATCCCTCCAACTCCGCCATCGGGAAGCATCCCTATTCACTTGAGTTCGGAGGAGGAAGTTGATATAATGCCCCCAACTAGAGATCAGCCGCCAAAAGGCAAGGGTTTGAAGAGGAAAACAAGCGGCGAATCCAACGGGTCAACGCCGAAGAAGAAGCCAAGAAAAAAGAAAGAATAGATATGTTTCTTTGGCTCATTTTTGGTAGATAGACAGGAATCTAGTTTTGTTTTCTTTTTGTAGGCCGTGTATAGATGTGGGTTCGGCCCCCGCTAGTAGGACTTTTGGTATAGTTTTGTACTTACCTTTTTCTTCCAAAGAATAATTAAAATAAAATTTCATTTTGTCTTCAGCTCAATTTGTGTTCATTTGTTAAAGTGCTTCAGCGTTTGAACTTTCATTCAACACACTTATGGAGTTTTAGCCTTTATATCGGACCCGGGTTTAGTTGCTAAGTTCCAGAGTCATGGTTTCGGGTCGCGATCGAGTGCTCGATCGAATTTCGATACTGCATTATCTCAATCAGTGGCTGGCACTTATGTTCTGCCCCTTTTCCAGGAAGAAATTGAAAAGATTGATTAACAATCATTGACTGCCTTCAATATATCAGGCTTAACTTCGCTGAAGCAGAATTGAAACAAGACAAGTTTAGGTGGTCGAATCACACTTTCTTGTCTATTGGCGATTGCATCCACACTCTGGGGATTGCACTTGTAGATTGGTGGTCTGTCACACTCGCATAAGGTTTCGAGATACGTCCGCGCTCTAGGGACTTAGATTGATTCGTGGGTGGTCAGTCACACCCGGCTTGCGTTTATACTCCAATCCACACTCCGGGGATTTAGAGTTATTCGATGTTTATACTCTAGTTCACACTCTGGGAATCTGGAGTTATTTAAGGTTTATACTCCGATTTGCGCTCTAGGAATACGGAGTTAGTTGACAGGTGGTCAATCACACCTATTTGGTATTTATGCTCATACTCCAGCTCGCACTCCAGGAGTCTGGAGTCAACCGACAGATGGTCAGTCACATCTGTTTAGGCTTCAGGATTTCTTTCGCACTCCAGGAACGACGGTTCTATCAGGATCGTGGGTGGTCGACTCACATCTACCTTGAGTTAACAAGTGAGGTCGTTAAATGGACGGATCCATCCTCCTCGAACTTGGTCCGAATATGGGTGAAGTCGTTAGGTGGACAGATCCACCCTCTCTGAAACTGCATTTACAGGTTTATACCCCAGTTCGCACTCTGGGAATCTGGAGTTAGTTAGAGGATTGTCGTGTATCAATCCTTTTTTGGCTTCAGTGTGATGACTTTTCCCCGAACTCGGGTTTCACTTAGTGAGTGACTGGTCGTATCACAGTCACTCCCTATTTGAATAAATCCCATCGTTCGGTGGAACTTAGATCTCCATGCATAGTGATGGTCATATGACGTATTTCGGATAAACCACAGCTCTGGCTCGAAGAGATTGCATTTTATTGCTGAAATAAGAAAGTATGGCAAAGTCAGTTGCCTTATTACAAATTCAAATTTCGAAATGCATAAAAAATTGTAAATGAAAAGTAGATTGAATAAATAAACAGAGCCTGTCATGTGTAGTAGCGACGAAGACTCTCACTGTTCCAGGCTCTCGGCAGAGTGAGACCGTCAACGGTCGATAATTTGAATGTGCCATCTTCGAGCTTTCGTTCAATAACATACAGCCCTTCCCAGGCTGGCTTCATATGTGAAGGGACCGGGTAAATTCTCTTGAGGACGAGATCACCGATTTCAAAGGTTCGGGGTCGGACCTTGGCATTGTATAACCGGGAGACTCGACTTCGATATGTGGCTGCCCTCAAATCAGCTTCTTCACGCTTCTCATCTAATAAATCCAGAGATTCGACAAGTAGTATAGCATTTGTCTTCGGATCATAATAGGTCACGCGATGAGAAGGTACTTCCATCTCGACTGGAATAACGGCTTCTAAACCGTAGGAAAGAGAGAATGGAGTGTGGCCGGTTGTGGATTTGTGGGTTATCCGATAAGCCCATAGAGCCATAGGAAGTTCATCGACCCATTTGCCCCTGGCCTTTTCCAATCGTTTCTTCAAAATAGACTTTATAACTTTATTAACAGCTTCGACCTGTCCATTCGCTTGAGGGTGTGCAACTGCAGAGAATTTCTTTTGGATGTGGAACCTTTGACAGAAATCCTTAAATTCAACACTGTTGAATTGAGCTGCGTTGTCTGTAATGATGGTATGCGGGAGACCAAATCGGTAGATGATGTTGCGCACTACAAAATTGATCACTTTCTTTGTTGTGATTGTAGCAAGGGGTTCAGCTTCCGCCCACTTGGTAAAATAATCAACTACGACGATGGTGTACTTCGCACCACCTTTGGCTATAGGTAGAGAGCCAATAATGTCAATGCCCCATACCGCAAACGGCCATGGACTGATCATCTGAGTTATTTCGGTAGGTGGGGCTCTTGGAATTCGAGCATGCTTCTGACATTTGTCACACTTTCTGGTGTAGTCCGATGCATCGTGATTTACTGTCGGCTAATAGTATCTATATCGGAGCACATTTTTGGCAAAAGCTTGCCTTCGGTGTGATCGCCACATTCTCCTTCGTGTACATCATGCAATACTCGTTTGATCTCATCGTGAGCGATACACTAGAGTAAAGGAACAAAGTACCCTCTTCTATACATGACTCAATTCTGGATGGTGAACCGTGAAGCTTTTCGAAGAATTTGCCTCTTTTCACTCCTACGCTCTAGCAGGGTCCCATGCTCGAGATGGTTTCTGAACGGAGTCATCCATGACTCCTTATCGGGAATGACCTCAAATACCCAATCTGCTTCCATCTGATCGATGCTTGGGGAAGATAATGTTTCCACGGGAACGATTCCCATTTGTTGTGCCTCACCTGTGCTAGCTAACTTTGCTAATGAGTTGGCTTTCTGATTGCGCTCTCGGGGTATACAATAAATGGCATAATAATCGAACTGATTCAATATCTCTTGGACCCAAGCTAGGTAAGCAGCCAGCCTTCGGTCTTTGGCCTGGTACTCCCCCGAACTTGACATACGACCAACTGCGAATCACAATAAATCTCCACAACAACGACTCTTAAGTCTCTGGCAAGTCTCAATCCGGCAAGCAGGGCTTCATATTCGGCTTCGTTGTTGGTCGCATGAAAATTGAACTTTAAAGCATAGCATATAGATCGACCTTCAAGAGTTTCAAGTACAACCCCTGCACTTGAGCAACGGTCATTTGATGCACCATCAGTATGCAGCTTCCAAATATATTTGGGAGATTCACTGGTTTCGGGCAAGTCCTCTGGGATAGTGAATTCAGCTATGAAATCTGCTAGGACTTGTCCTTGAATGGCTCGCCTTAGAGTGTAAGTAATGTCAAACTGACTTAGCTCGATATTCCATTTAAGTAACCTACCAAACGTCTCAGGTCGCGTAAGGACCTGTCGTAACGGCTGGTCGGTGTAGACAGTGATACGACGAGCCTGAAAATATGGACGGAGCTTCCTCGAGGCAATAATAAGACAATAAGCCAACTTTTCCAGCTTTGGATAATTTCTCTCTACCCCGGTCAGTCGCTTGCTAATGTAATATACTGGCTATTGTATCTGATCTTCTTCTCGAACTAGGGTAGCACTGATTGCGTTTTCTGACACCGCCAAGTAGATATACAACCTCTTGTGATCAATAGGCATTGACAGAATGGGTGGTGTGGAGAGATGTTGAACCAGTGCTCGGAATGCGCCCTCACACTCCATAGTCCATTCAAAGTTCTATTTCCCTTTTCTGATCATGTCGAAGAAGGGAATGCATTTGTCAATGGATTTTGAAATGAACCTGCTCAGTGCTGCTACGTTCCCGTTAAGGCTTTGGACTTGCTTTATAGTTCTTGGAGTCTCAAGATTTCTGATTGCCCAGATCTGATCAGGATTAGCTTCGATCCCTCGAGCATTGACGATAAACCTAAGGAATTTTCCGGATGCGACCCCAAAGTGACATTTCAACGGGCTGAGCTTCATTCTATATTCTTGGAGGATATTAAACATTGACTCTAGGTCTTTGATATGATCAGTGGAGAATCGCGATTTCATGAGCATGTCGTCCACGTATACCTCCATGGTTTTTCCGATCTGGTTAGTGAACATTCGATTAACTAACCGTTGATAAGTTGCCCCAGCATTCTTGAGTCCAAAAGGCATAACTTTATAGCAGTAAAGTCCCATATTGGTTACGAAGCTGGTATGCTCCTGGTCGGGCAAGTGCATGGGTATTTGATTGTATTCAGAATACGCATCCATGAAGGATAAGAGTTCATGTCCGGCCGTTGAGTCTACGAGCTGATCGATTCGGGGAAGTGGAAAACTGTCTTTAGGACAAGCTTTATTCAAGTCTGAGTAGTCAACACATGTTCTCCATTTCCCATTTGGCTTTCGGACGAGTACAGGATTGGACACCCATTCTGGGTATAATGCATCTCGAATAAACCCGTTCGATTTGAGCTTTTCTACCTCTTCCTTAAGGGTGGCAAATCTCTCTGGATCCATACCACGCCTTTTTTGCTTGACCGGGACATACCGCGGGTCAATATTCAATGCATGTCTCGCGATGTCCGGCGAGATCCCACACATGTCAGAGTACGTCCAGGTAAACACGTCGAGGTTTGCCCGGAGGAATTCAACCAATTCCTCTTGCATCTGTTGGCTTAGCTGAGATCAGATCTTTATCATTTTAGAATCGTCATTATCGTCGATCAGAACATCGATCGTCAGTTCGGCCGGGGAGGCTTGACCGTCTTTACTTTCATTTTCACTTTCAGTATCTTTCGGGTCAAGATCCCTTGGGAATTGGTTGGGGTGCCTGGGCCTGGGCCCATGCGTCAATTGTCAATTCTCAGCAAAGCAGACGTAGAGAGATTCCTCTACGCCCTTTTCCTTTTCTTTTTGGTGCGCCTCCCGCAGCTCAGCAACATAACAGACTCGTCCAGCAGCCTGGTCTCCCTGAACAACTTTGACTCCATTATCGGTAGGGAATTTTAAAGTCATACACCAAGGGGCAATGGCAGCCCTGAACTCGGCTAGGCCCGGTCGGCCCAAAAAAGCATTGTATGGCGAATCTATGTCCAACACAACAAACTTTAGTATCCGGACTCTCCGGCGTTCTGCAATTCCCAATTCCACTGGTAGCTCTACTATCCCAGTGGATATTGTCGCACTTCCATTGAAGCCATGGATGCGGTACTGACAAGGCCTCAGATCCTTTGCTTCCATTTTCATCTGGTCATAAGCTCGTTTAAACAATATATTTACTAAACTTCCACTGTCCACTAGGATCCTCTTCATCCAAGCAGGACCTATTTGGGCTGAAATGACAAGTGGATCAATGGTTGGGGCTTCGACTCTGTTGGCATGCCGGTCTCGAAACACGACGTCGTCAACCATTGTTTTATGTTGCTTGGCCGGAGCCCCATCTTCCAAATTACTACAACATTCAAAGCCGGCATGCCTGATAGAGCTGGCATACGACTCAATTTCCCTCCAGCTTCGATCTGTTGGATGTGGACCACCACTAACAGTATTTACCACCAACCTCCCGCCAGTACGAGCGGGTTCCTCCTGCCTTGTCTGGTTCGGTATATGGTTCTGATTCGGTGGGCCCGCACCTCCAGACTGCGGTGCTCGCACAAACTGCTCCAAATTTCTCTCGCGTATCAACTTCTCAATGATATCCTGCAAATGACGGCACTCATTTGTGTTATGGCCATAGCTCTCGTGGAATCTACAAAACTTCCCTGTCTGGATCTGTTTTTTCGATGATTGTTTTGGAGCAGGTTTCTTATACTCAAAAGTATTGCAGGTCTGTAGATACACATTTTCCAACGACGTATTCAGAGTATAATTGTCAAACATGGGATCCTGACGTCGTGGCCCATGATTCTGATCTCGTTTCCTATTTTGGTTTCCATTGCCTTTCTGTTGATTCTGTTCATTTTGTATATTCAATTGTACCTTTCCGGAACTCTCCCCAGTTTGTTTAACAACAACATTGCTCTGGATTCCTTCCACACTGGGCCTTGTGTCATCCTTCTTCCTAGACTGTTTCGCGTCCTCCCTTCTCAAGAATTAGGTGCCTTGGAATAGAAACGGTCCAATGACGCCGGAGGTTTTCCGGCCAACCAGTTGCCGAACTCGAAATCGGGATCGATCCCCTTAGTCAGTGCCATCAGAATTGAGTTATCATTGGGGTTACTAATCTCAGCACATGTAGCATGAAATCCCTCTAGATAACGTCTGAGTGTCTCTCCAGGAGCTTGAGTGACACTAGACAAAGTATTAACATCTTTCGACCTTGCGACATGCATGCGAAACTGCTCAATAAACATTGTTGCCAACTGGTCAAAACAAGAGATAGATCGAGGTGGTAAATGGGTAAACCACATAGTTGCTATGCCCCTTAGGGAAATCGGGAAGCTTCGGAATTTAACCACATCATCGGCTCGTGTCGCATTCATTAACCATTCGTACTTTAAGATATGCTGATTAGGATCAGAGCTCCCTTCATAAACGGGTAGAGTTAGCATCGTGAATCGCCGAGGTGGTTCAGCATATAGTATAGCATCAATGAAAGGGGTATGAATCCGGGAGATTCCCCTGTCGTCGTTAGTGAGACCCTGACTTTCATGGATCATTTGACGAATCATCGTCGGGATGTCCGGCATCTGGACATTCTGAGCATGTTGGGCCAAGGTGTGGTCGGGTTCCACAATGCGAGGAGGGGCTGGTCGCAATCAACGGTCCATGTCTCGCCTCCTTGGCTCTATGTCTTCAGGGACGTAAGGCTCAGGAGTATGGTTGCTTTGGCGGTGGGTCGGATCTGTTCGGTTCCGAGCATCGACTCCCAAATCAGTAGCGGTGGAAGTGCGGTTGTCGGTAATATGATATGGAGCAGTGCCTCCTTGGGTGGAGGGTCCAGTCTGATGGCTGGTTGACGGGCCAACTCTCGGTTGCCCAAGGTTCAATGTGTGCTTATGCCCAGTGGCTTGTGTGTAACTTCCGTCTAGCCATGGGCGCGTGGATCTATGATTAAAATCAGAAGAGGCTGAACTTTCGGTGGATGATTAGGAAGCCTGATCCCTTCTAGATCTCCTTCGTCTTTGACGATTCAGTTGATTGGTCAGTTTTGTGTTGACTCGCAGTTGCTGAGTAAGCTGTTCTTTGAGTAATCTCTTGCATTAGCAATTGAAATTCTTCCCTGGTGACAGGGCCTTGCGGATCTGATGGTCCGGCAGCATTCTGATCGGCAGGAGGTAGTTGTATGGGGTTCGGTCTATCCCGTCCTTCTGGATCTGCGGCAGTTGAGGTAATCCTAGTGTTAACCATGATGGATAGCGAAGCTCTTTCCTAGACTTGATGCAAATCTGAATAGGATGGAAGAACTTTAAACTTGAAATCTGGATCTTCTTCTTAGATTTACGCAATCTGATATCGATAGTAGATCCAACGAGAAGGAGAAAAACTGGGTTTTCTCAGTGAAAGCACCAAAGTGTTTGTACCAAAATTGGGCACAACACTCTTCGGATGTGTTTGATGAGATAAAATAAAGAATATAAATTGAAAATGAGGAAGATCTAACAAACACACCAATAAATAGATCAGAAAATGCACAAAAACACACGGATTTAGAGTGGTTCGGCGTATGGCCTACGTCCACTATGAAATTATTGACTTTTATTAATTTTTTCTTGCTGGTTACAATGAATTACAACATTAAAACTTAAATACAATAGCGATTTCGGCAGAGTCTGGACGTAGAAGAGCCAAAAAGTCCCTTTTTAGTAGGTTTCAGGCTGCTATTTATAGGTGTAGGCTGCAAATATTTTGCTCAGATCTCGGAAGACCTCTTCCCTCACGTGGGTGGGCCCACACGATCGATCCCATGCCATTTGCACTCAGTCCGTGATCGATACGTACGAATTTCGTATCGATGAATACTTTGTCCAATTGAGTCGAGATCAATCATGAACATTCTTTAGGTTGTATGCAAGCTCCTGTGAAAATTTGGTAGCATTTGGACTTGTAGATTTTGAGTTATGATCGATGCAAGTTTGGATTCTTCGAAGGCTGTTGAATTCGTATCGATGTTGTTCGTATCGATAGCTTCGTATCGATAGTTATGCACATGATGTCTAATGACGTGGTGCTTGTTTTTAGGATCGATCCACATTCTGTGCCGAGCGACCGAGTCTGTCCTATGAATGCGCCTTGTTCGTATCGACCTGGAACCATTCTTCGTATCGACCTAGACAGCTCATTTCGTATCGATGCTTCAGAGGCTGCTTCGTATCGATGGAAAGTGGCGTTGTTCGTATTGATCTGTTATGCATTCTTCGTATTGATTATTGGCCGATCGACACGAAGTGTGTGGATGGGAGGATCGATACGAAGTGATGAACATTGATGGATACGAAAGGGAACGATCTTGATGGATACGAAGGGAGGTGGTATTTGATGGGTATGAAGAGAGCTACCCAGATAGATATGAAGTGGACTCACTTGCTACTGATCGATACGAAACCATGCGCATCTGATGGATTCGAACAAGATCGATACGAAGGAAGCTTTTCTCTGGTTGCTTGATGGATGCGAACAAGGTTATTTCTTGATTTAAATCGATCATATCTTGAGCGTACGAACTCTGATTGACTCGAAATTTGGAACGTTGGTTTTTATAGCTTTTCTTGTCATGCCATATCAATTATAGGTCAATCCGGACTCGGACAAAAATTGATCAGTATCCATAGCAAACCTATGTATAACTGATCTTCGGGACGGACTGTCCTTGGTTTCCAGTTAAGTTCTTGGTGTCACAGCCTTGCCAAAAGGTGGGATAACAGTTACATATCTCGATCCATTTGAAACTAATAACTTTTTTTCTATCTCTAGTGGATTCAACTATCAGCTTAATTTATATCACAACCTAAGCTCTAATACCGAATATGATGACCACCCAAACCTCTGGTACCCAATATACATGTATAGTGCACTACAATGGTACATGGCCGACGTAGAGCATTAATCAAGATTAGAGAAGTAGTACTCTAAAATAAACCTGTCTCATATCTCACAGTGCATGGGATAATATATTATAATCACATAGATATAAAATAGGAAATATAGTAATATAACAGAATGAGTCACATAATCAGAGAATAATAGGTTCATCATAGTTATACAATAAAAGAAATAGATTTTATACATCAAATAATAAAATCAAATGGAAACTGTCAATAATAATCAGCATAATCGGTAATGCTCCATAGTGCTGCACAGTGGAAATACATCGGATAAGCTCTAAAAGTAGATATATTAAAAGCGTAGCCTCCTACTCGTCCTTTGCATGGCTTCATGTGCTATCACATACCTATTATTTAGTCTACTCATGTAAGAGTACCTGAGATAATAAGAAGTAAAGCATAAAACATCGAGTCAAAAAATAGTCCAGCATGAGCAATCTACAATTTCAAAATACAATAAAATTCTATAGGGTAACTGGAAACACAAAGTATAGGGAATCATACCTCACATGTCCCTATATCCAAAGATTTAGCACATAACACCAGTATATGATAATCTACTATCATCAATCTCATGTGGGTATAGTACAACTCAAAGTGTATTGGGTGTCTAGGTATCTAAGTCAACAATATCTATATTATGTGATATCCATAGCAGAATAAAGCAAACATACAACTATTAAGAAATCTCGCATCACTCACTTAAGTGCATTAGATATCTTATAGCTTGTATGACCATATCGACGTTCAAAGATTACTCAACATCTTAGTTTCTCGACGCTCGACCCTATGCCACTTCGAAGGCCAGGAAACTATACTTATAGTCAAAATTCAAGGGTAGATCTAAATCCAAAGATATTAGATATGACCAAATCTAGATGAGCATCCTCACATGCCCCCTCTGTACGATCTCACATTGAAACCTCCGAGAATGTTCCCTTAGCACATGTATCCATAGTTGAACACATCATACGTTCCACTTCACAAGCTCACATCAATGAACTTGCCTTTGGATCATCAACACTACTCCCATCATCGAGTCATCAAAGCTTAGAACATCTCTAAATATCCATGGAAAGTCATAGAAATCCTCAGTTGGTCTCGAAGTCTTTCCCCAAATTCTTTTAGTCATTCCCGAGTAGAACTCCAGAATTCAAGTGAATCTTGCATCATCTTCTTCATTTGCTAGGTCGATTGAATATAGGGCATAACTTGTTGTTTCTTCATCTAATATACTAGCGATTGAAAAGGAACACTCTGCTAGGCCCACTCTTCAAGTCCCCAAAATTTTCTTGATTAGGTATGGACCGATATGGATCGACACTGACCCATTGCAATTCTAAATTGGCCAAAATTGCTAAGTGTTTCAAACCCTGAACCATTTCATAGCTTACCACGAAGTCTAATCCACACAGCTAGCTTCTAAACCAGAACCAAGCATTGCATTAGCCTAAACTCATATCATTCGATGGTGGTTTCCCCTAGATCATTCAGTAGTGAAGGTTGGTTTGTGTTTTCATTTCTCTGGCCTAAACTTTTCCTCCACATATGCCTCCCAGTCACCCAAGTGCCTCGGAATGAAGTGTATTTTGCACTCGGCTCCACTACTATCGTAGATACCGACCCATAAGAGTGTTAAATGATATCAATTAGCAAATTTTCTTGCTAAGTCTTTTCCCCACTCCCAACATTGATTCCCCTCTATATCGCTGCTTCATTTTGCATGAAGTCTTAAATCTGCATCGATACATCGTTTTCCAACACTAGAATATGTCCACACAACTTTGTCTCATTGATTTAAGTCTCTTATCACTTGTGTATCACCTTAGGATGACCCATCATCTTTAGACAATTCACACGCATGAGACTTCATCTTATATAATATCCCTAACTCTATTTTGCCATCAATAGGTGTTTACATATATTACATCCATACAAAATACATTTATACAATAATCTATACATACATCCAATATAACATATTCATCTATCAAATCCTAATCTAACATCCATATTAAGGTATAAATAATAGATCTTGAAGTAAAATCTAGTTAAATAATTTTTAAATTCATTCATAAAACATGGGTATGTTTAAATCTAGTAAAAATCACGTTTTCATCCTTGCAAATATTTTATAAAATCATGTAAAACTATTTTAGCACTTATAGTATACTGAGAGACATAAGTCACTCACCAAAAAGTCAAATATCACCAAAAAGGTTAAAATAGATCCAACTAACAACTACACGAATACCAAGGCAATGAATCTCAAAATCTAATGATTATGTTGCTAATCCATATGTTAATCACCCTTTAATTTCTTGATTTAACTAAGTTTATTAAGAGATTTGATGGCTTTATGCTAAGAATTAATTAATGGAGGTTTAGAGCAGTTTTTGGGAAGTGATAAAGTGATTAAGGGTTGTCCCATTAGTTGGAATATACACAATTCCTGAAATGGTTACCGGGCCTAATTTTGGCTTAAGTTAATTACCTGCTATTCTGTCCAAAAACTGTCTAACATTAAATGGTCGTCTCCTAAATCATAAGGCTAAAAATAAAAATATATTATGACCACTTTATTCAAAGGCAAGCCATCATATCTTTCATTTGGAAGTGGTTTCAAATCCTAGTTCGACTTTTATTAAAAGTTATAGCCCTTACAAATTTTCAGGGTCAAAACCATCATGTATAAATTCTTAGCGTTAGAAAGCTAATACTCAATGTTCTCCAAAGTTATAGCCGCCTCCGACCTAATTTTGTTACGAAAATATTATTTTTACGATCCATTCATATGTAAAAACCTATATCGCTACAAATAATAAAATAAACATTAAACCACAAATATTCCTTGTCGTTTGGTGTTTTGAGAATAAGATATCAATACACTTAAAATACTAGTGTATGTAACATTGTCCATGTGACAGACGGTGATTTACTTTCGACTGTTGGGGAACCCCAATTGTTACGTGCTCCTAGTTGTTTAAAACAATTACGGAATGACTCGTTGAGAGTCTTTTATAGGTTATTATATCTCGTCAAATAGAATATCTCACATGACTATATGCGGTAAATCCTTGAACCTTAACGTGAATCTTATTTATATGGATCACACTTTGATTTTAGACAATCACATATGATACTGCTGTGTGTAACATCTAATTTTGGGTATGACCAAAACACATGAAGTGAAGTATTACTCGAGAGAGGATATCTTTCTTTGGATATAGAAGGTCAACATAACCATAATTGGAAGTTAACAAGGAGCCAAATTGGCCAAAGCAATACAATTAACTAATCATTGTTATCAGATTGAACTAAGTGATTTTAAAGTCAATTCATAATTAACTACAGATGTTATTAGAGTTTTATCCACTGATTAAGCACTATATGTAGAAGTGATGTTGACAAAGAAATAAACATTCATATCATATCGTTTATTAAGGGTGTTCGACTTACAATTATAAAATTAGATTGCAAAATTGTTTATGATTTAATTAGTTAATTCAAACAATACGTTGAATGATGAATAAATTAAAAACCTAAATTTGAAATTTGAAATTTATATCCCAATCAGAACATAATTTTAAATTAATTCGAATAAATTTATTAAATTTAAATAAAAAGAATATCTAAATTAGAATTTCAAATTTATTTTTTTTGAAATTCCCCTCAAATCCATTGCACTTAGCCTTATAATCCTAATAAGAAGGATATAGGAAAATTTTATGTCCAAAATAATGAGGTTTTACAGCGTATTTATTGGTGAGAGTTTAATTAATATGGAAACATTTAAATCCATAAAAATCTAACCTTATCAAATGTTGTTTTCCCAAATTACAGTTCCACTTTTAAATGTTTTACCCACTCTACTCTTATCCCCTATAGATTGGCCATATACACTTGTGTGCATATATACTTTAAAACATTTGTTTATTATTTCAAATTATTATACCGATTAATTAAATTATTAAATAAATATATAACATTTATATATTTTATTAATTTACTTTTAGAAACTCTAATAATATTAATAATAAATATGGTTAAATATCATTATATTGACTTAGCCATAATAAGTTATAACTTTAGTAAATTATTTCATTTAGTTTTAAAATTAAGAGTTACGGTTGTGTGACTCCTAAGTGTCAACTTATCCCTTAGCAATATTTAAACATTTTAAATATTAAAGCTTGTATAGACTTTGCTAAAGCACACTAATGAACATGAGTTCAATTGCTTATAAATCATATAGGTGAAGTCCTACTTCTAATCATTTCTAAGCTACACCCTTAAGAAATGATATAGTGTGCACCTTATGTCTTCATCAACACTATGTCACTTAGAGGTCTAGAGTTTGTTTGTTAAATGGTCAAAACTCTAATAGCATTCATTCTTAATTGCAAAGTTTAGCCTTCATAGTCACTTATTTTAGTTCGATTACATTTATAGATGAACATATTACTCTCTCCAAAGATTTGTAGTTTGTGTAAAACTCTAATTATGGTGACATTGATCTTATATATCTAAGAAAACTAATATTCCCTTGAGTAGTGCTTCGGTTCATGAGTCTTTATTTTATATTGTCAATGGCTGTGACATAAAAGAATGTCACGTGATTGACCACAATCAAAGTAAGACATACATACACAAATTCACAATATCTCAAGTTGAAAGGCCACTACACATTGTCAAACGATATTTTATATTTGATGTAGATACAATAACTTATAAAAGACTCTCGATGAGTCATTTGTAATCATTCCAAAAACCACAAGCAAATCTAATAGTACCCACAAAAGTAATAAGTAGGTCACTATCCATTATATGAATAACATCATGTGCACTAGTCTGGTTTGTGCATAGATATACCATTCTAAAAGCACCTTTGGTTGAGAATTTTTAAAGATGAGTGTTATTGGAATGATCTAATACTTATGATTATGAACTCTTTCATTACCACAATCGATTGAACACTTTATCATAAGGATATTTACTTATATATTCTATTATACTTTAACATTGAGTACAGTACTTGAATAAAGTACCACTTTTATTCTTAAAAATGTATTCTTAACATTACACATATTTACTTATAACAAAACCAAACGCATACTTTTATTTCATACAAGATTTCTCATAAGAGTTAAGTTATGTAACCAAATTACATAGTTAACCCTTGGGCAGACCCTTAAGTCCATCATACTCATTATCCCTTATAATCGATATCACTCGTTTAATATTTTAAATAATGAATTTTAAATGTGATTGCACCCTATCATTTACATTCATGATAGAGTTCTAAGATATAATATAGATATATGTGTGTGTGTGTGGTTGTTGAGCGTCCTCAAGCCACATATCATCTTTTAGTGGTTTAGTGAATATATTTGGATTGGTGGAACAAATTATATATCTTTGTTGAGCATTCTCAAGGGATATATATTTGTTATCATGCGATCGTGAAATGATGGGTCATGAATTTCTAATATAATTTATGATTTGTTAATCATCCTCTAGTTTACAAAGGTAATGAGAAAAGAGTAAATCAGTTAGGGTTACATATGAAATATAACCAATAATGAGTTATTTACTATTTATGAGGACCATAATTTGTTAATCATCCTCAAACTTGTGGTCATATGATAAATGGATCCTTTTAGCTAATGTAGGAATATTTCAAAAAAAATGTATCTTCTATAGGAGTTTAGGGGATATGTAAATTCCAATTGGATCCTTATTGGAAGAACATTAAAAAACCATTCTAATAAGCACAAAAAACATATAACTTAAATAAATATGCAAAGAAATTATCTTTAAAAAAAGAACATACTAAAAGAACTTGCCTAATACAACTACCATTGATAAGATCAGAACTTTAAATTTGGTTATTCAACTGCTAACTTCCCTATATTACAAGTTGTTTATTGTGAGACGCCACATGAATATGGATAATCATTCTATATTTGATTACTTACAAAATTTGTATGTTAAATATCGCATTTTGCAAGGCATGAGATTTCGAAGAAATTGTTTATTTGAAAGTAAGAAAGGGAACAATGGTGTAAGACCATGTGCTCAATGTGATTAGATACATTAATAAACTTGATGAGGTGGAAATAATTCTAGAACTTATTCTTGGATCACTAATGTCTCACGTGTATTTGTTCATATTGATGAACTCATTTAAGTACAATGTAGTCAATTTCCTAAATATGTTAAGGATGTTCGAAGGTTGTAATAGCCATATTTTGGAGTGCCATAACATGGGCCTAATTAATAATGACATTAAGTAAATAATATTTAAATAAATTTAATAAGAGATTACACGAAGGAAAATTTAATTAATCAAGTGTAGTTGGACACTAAAAAGAATAATTAAGTTTGACTATTTTAATTATTACCAGATTGAATTTCAGCCATAAAAGATTAATTGATGAAGAGAATTTCGTGCAATAAGGGGTTAATGAATTTTACGATTAAGAAAAGAGGGGTTTTAGCCCAAGCCCAAACTATTAACCCTTATGTCTCTTAAACCATATCATTCTCTTCATCCTAAATTTACAAACAAAACAATAAAAATATACAAACTTCTTTTACTAGGAAAAGGGGAATTAGAGCAATCAAAGACATGATTCAAGCTTTATTTTTTAAGGAAAGAAAGTATTTTTAATTAAGATTTTCACTTAGGTGAGTAATATTAATCCTTTAATCAACTAGACCTAGTTAGATTCAAATGTTATGTATATTTTTTTGTTTATAATAAACATGCTTTGATGATTATAGATTGATTCTATATGAGTTTGGTTGATAAGTTATTGAGTTAATGACAAGTTTTAGAGTAAGATGTGAGATAAATATTTCCAAACAAATTAAAATTTTGAAATGTTATTAATAACATTAGATTGAGATAGTTTTTAAATTATATTATTTCAAATGAATAAATAAATTATTATGAATTTTCTGAGATGAAAACGGGAAGTTTAGGATGTAAATAATGTTTTAAGGTACTAATCTAATATTTTGATCTGAAATTTTCACTAGAGGTAGAAGAAGGTGTGTATAATTTTCTGTGAATTTTCGGAATTTTTTCCATAATTTTTCTAATTTATATGAATTAAATTATGGTAGGAAAATATCATGAATTAATTGAGGAAATAGGTTAATTAAGGAGTAACTAAAGGAGAAAATAATGGCTTGTTCTAGAATTCATTAATATGGTTTTAAAAGAAACGAATAGAAGCTTGTAAAGAGTCTAAGTAAAAAAGTTATAACATTTTTAAGTAATATAACAACTTTTAACTTAATTACGAATTTGTCATCATACTTTCGATGAAAGCATACCTTAATAAGCTATATAGCCATATCTTCAATAATACAAAGATTAATATCTTTGATAGTCATACCTTTAATAATATAAATGTATTTCAATAGTCAAACCTTCAATACCATAAAGGCTCATATCACACCTTCAATAACATAAAGGTTCATATCTTCGATGGCCATACCTTCATTAATAGGTATTTTATATCTTCAGTAATATATGTTTTCATACTTCGATAACAAATTGTTCATACCTTCGGTAACAAATAGTTTGCACTTTCAATGACAAATAGTTCAACCTTTTGATAAGGAGATTTCATACTTCTGATAATAAATAGTCATGCTTTCATCAAGAAATAGTTAATATCTTTATTAACTAAAGTCTTATGTTTTCAACATTCCGTATATTTGATAATAGATAATCCATACATTAGATAAGAGAAAATCCATACTTTCATTAGCAGATAGTGCATTCTTTCATTAATAAAGTAAAAGTAATTTTGGAAGCATTTTATAAGCCCATTTCCATAATGTTTAGCTTGAAGTTTATAGCGAAAATTGAAAATGTAAGGTTGTAAAATGAATGATGAAAGAATGTTAATGTTAAGGTAAGCAAAGAAATGATAAGATGTATCATTTAAATAATGGTAAAGATGAAATGGTTTTCTAAAAGAATTAAAAAAAATGACCCAAATATAAGGGTCCTGGAATGTGTAGGGTACATAATTGATGATTATAGAAATGAATTGAACCTTATATTTTGAATATGTCCACTTACGAAGGTATTTAATGGTAGGGTGCCAAGAATAAGTGAAATCTAATTAAACGGGTATATGGCAGGGTACCAAGACTTAGGGAAGCCTAGTTAAATGGATTCAGTAATGAGAAACGACTCTAGTGTGAGTAAAATAACATCAACATGGATGTAATTACCAAAAAAAGAATGAATCGGCAACGTGAAACAAAAGTATTTCTCGGAATAGGAGAGGCTATTATTGCTTATCAAGGATGCATGCTAGAATTAATTCTAGGTGCTTACATTCAATCTTCTTAGCATCAGGGCGGCTCTATTCACGTTGGATCCCATGGTAAATAAGTAGCCATTCACCGATGACGTTATTTAAAATAAGTTAGTGATAGATAAACCTTGTGTAGTAATTACTAACTAATGTTAATGATAACTTTTAAACTGACCACCTAAATAAGAGTCTAAGGGATGCATGTGATTGTTAACGATAACAATTGTAACACCCGTAAAATCATACATAAATATATAAATTGGATAAATTAATTTAAATAAGATAGGGATTAAAATGGATTTTTTTTAAAGTTTAGCATTTGACCACGCAAGTTATGCCATTGCGTTTATGGTGATTTTCTGATCAATTTCCATACATGATATGTTGAAAACGTATCTCAAACAAGGAAGTTATGGGTATTTGAAGTTTCAGATTCAAATTAATTCAAATATAATTCAAATTCAAGTAAATAATCGATTCTAAAATCCGAAATTCAAAAAGTAACAGCAATTAGACTTAGGGGTTAAGTAAACGTTAAGGTTAATGTGAATGTTAACTGATAATTAAGGAATTAAATAAAAATAAATCAATGGCAATCAAAACATTCCAAAATTAATAGGACTAGTCGACCACTACCTTAGGCCGGTCAACTGCTAGCGGTTAGGGGCGGTCGACCAGTGGATAGGTGACGGCTAGGATTTCAAGTGCATAATGAACGCTCTGGATTTTATTATTTTAAACCTACTTAAATTCAATGGTTCTCATGCATTCTAACCACTATAAATAAGAGCCTAGCCCCCTCACTTTTATTCATAAATTATTTTGGAAACCAAGCGAGGCTCTGTCAGTCTCTCTTTAAAGATTCAGAAAAGTTCTTTAGGGTTTCGGTAATAAATTCTAGATGTTTATTATTTGTTTCTAATTCTTTTCTCTTAAAACTCTTAATTTATGAATCTAATCCATACACAATTATCTTGTTGCATATATCTAAGAAGAGAGATCTAAAGAAGATTACTGTATGCGTGTCAAATCCAAAGAGGAGCAAAGCTAAGGACCTACAGCGACTAGAAATCTTAATTACTCTATTTTAGTAATTGAATAGTGTAGTTTGAATTTGATATATGCCTTGGGTGTTTTGGATTATGAAAACATCACATTAAAAATCCCCAAAATTCCCCCAAAGCGAAATGTCAATTCTTTGGTTGGAATGTTAATTGTTTTGTATTAAAATAATGGAGTTTGTGTTGATTTTTCAATTTACGTGTTTTACATTCTATTTCACTTCTTTTTCTTTTTCTTTGGATCTGATTAAGGGATTTGACTAAGAAATGGTGTGTAAGATGCGAATTCTTATTCGTAGTTTGCACCACCTATTTCTACAAATTAAATAAAAATTTCTTTGTCTAATTTCATGTAAAAGAAGTTGAATAGAGTGTAAAGTTAATTAAATTGTAAGTTTCAACTATTATTGATTTATTCCATTATTTTAATATAAAATAAGTTGGATTTGGATTCAAAGTACAAGTCTATTAATCTGATTTGGAATATTGGATTTATGGTATATGTTATTATGGAAGTGAGACTTGTATTTAGAAGATTTAACATTTAAAACGTTGGCTTAGGGCGTAATCTCCGCATACATAGAAATCAATAAATGTGTATTTATACATGTATATAAGCTAGTGCAAATAACGTACAATTATAACATATTAATGACATAGTTAATTAGGTTAATAATTATCATTTAAATACCCCTTAAGAAAGTAATTAATTATAGAGGCAAAATAAGAAGGATTTATTATAAGGCTTAAATAATGAATATGGTGAGATGTGTGATAATATACTTAGAGAGTGTTATGAAATATGACTAAGTTATAGGGATGCGAGGTCAGTCAAAAGCACATAAAAGTCTGCCCGGCTAATCTGGCTACCAACAGTGTGACTTTGGGACTGATGCGAGACATAATCTATAATAAGTAACTATAGATGATGCGAGGTTAGTCCTTATTCTGTAGGGTTAATCTATCACGCTAATTCAGCTATCAGTTCCTACAAATCATCAGGTTAATGTGAGACACCTCCATAAGTTACGGGTCATAATACGAAGGACATGCTTCAAGGATTGGAGGTATTAAGTGGTTGTTTGAGGGCCCACCTCTTTCCCTTATATGAAGTATTAAATAGTCGGGACTGGGTTTAGGCAAAGTTGAGGATATCTTGAAAAGGTTCGCTTCAATGGAAGTATTAATTTTCCGAAGAGATTTCCATGCAATGTCAGCTAGATAGGTACTTGCGAGGAGTCTGCCTTGGAAATAAGTATTAAATGATGGGGTCCTACCACAATTGAGGTCTTAAATGGTCAGAGTCTGCAAATTTTCCATTAAAAGGTATTAAATGGCTTGGGTACTATCTCTCATATTGCTAGACATTAATAACGATGGTTATGGGATATGAAATTGGATAATACAATGGACCTGCTTTGGGGATTAAAGGTATTAAGTGGTTATTTGAGGGCCCACCTCTTTCCCTTATATTAAGTATTAAATGGTTTTGAATAATGTTTAGATGCGAAAAACATATCCTTATATAAATTATACTGCCCAAGTACTGATATAGAAAGGCTCGAGATTTCTATTCATCGAACATTTTGTTCTGACTCCCTCCTCATTACAACATCGGTTAGGAAATGAGACAATGATCAAGATGGAGATGACGATGAGAGGAGCTTGTGACAATAGTATATTTATCCATTTATGTTATTTTTTTATATACCCATTTGAAGATGACAATGTATTTTTGAACATGATTATGTAATGGTTATTGATGACATTATGTTATGGTTTTGTGACATTTGAAATTTTAAATGAAATGGGTATTGTTCATGTTATTATACTTTATCCTTCCGCTGTGAGTTCAAAATGAATAGATAAATAGCTCTGTATTGTTCTTTTTACCAACTAACAGCCAGCTTTAGAATGGGTAAGTTTCAATGGGCATTTTCTTGGTCTGAATTTAGGCTTGTTTCGGGGAAGGTTGTTACATTGGTATTAGAGCCTAGGTTACCCGATCAAGGAGGAAAAATATATGTATGAGTGACGTATTTGTTATTTTGAAAGTATTTTTCAAAAATCCTACTATATATAAATATATATACTTATTTTGAAGATACACCTAACTCTATAAATTCCAATTGTAGAGGTAGGTGCGACCATATTCTGAAAGGATAGACGAATCGACTATGAGTTAGAAAAAAATAAATAGAGTTAAATTTATACACTTGCTCCAATTACCCATGGGGCGGAGGTCGTATCATAAGGAGTGGACTAAGAAGAGAAAAGACTTTCGGCCGCATTGAAAGGAGGCATGCAGAAAGATGAGGGAAGATCTATCGACCATGTCAAAAGGATACACATGGAAGATTGAAGGATAACCTTTCAACCATGTCGAAAGGATGCACATGGAAGATTGGAGGAAAACCTTTCGACTGAAGCGAAAGGATGGGCACGAAAGGGGGCCGACCTGCATCTATAAATACGACCGTAGTGGTCCGATTTTTGGGACCGATTTTGGAATCCTAAACTCATTCTTCTATTTCTTAGCAAAATCAAATCTTTGTAACCCTAAATCAATTTGGGGAAAAGCTCTCTTACTTGTAACTCAATTTGGATTAATGTTAAAAGAAGAAGCGCATGGATTCAATAAAGATTTTGATCATCTGGAAGATCATTTCGATCATTAACTTGACTAATGATCAATTGCACATGATACTAGCTTATCTTCTTAATTCCTTTTTGACTTATGCGATGCCATGAGATCAACTTGGATAATATGCATACGAATCACGTTATCATTGTGTTTAATGATATCAAGTGAAAAACAAAGACGATTATGATATTTCGATCTTTATAAATTCATGGAACTTATGTTATCCGAGATGATATCCCATTGCATATATGACATAGAGCTTGTATATTATACGTTGGATCTACTTCGAAAGGGCAAAACCACTTTCAACTCGATCGAAAGGGACGTTTCGAAAGGGATTCGATGTGTAAATGATAAGCTATGCTATAGGGATGAAAACCTTCGGAAAGTGTATACACACTACGACACATATGACCCTTTCAAAGGAGTTCTTTCCAAAAGAGTATAAATAATGACACGTCGAAAGCAAATACTTCTATTTAAGGGTAGAATGGACCTTTCGACAGGGTCGAAAGAAATGAATGTCTGATACAAATAACTACTTTCGACTCATTAAAAAAAGAGGGTTCGAAAGGAGTGCTTTCTCCTTAACATTCATTTCGATAGGTTTGATTGGATCTATTAACTTTCATTAATATTTTCATAAGACCACCCTCCGAAAGCAACTTGTCCAATTAACCCAATCGAAAGGGGTTTCGAAGGGAGTGGTCACTTCTAAAAATCTCCTTTTGAAACGTAAACATTATTTCTCGTTAACCACTCGGCTTTGGGGATGCTAACAAGTTTTCTTATTAACATTTTTGGCGTTAGAAGGAGGGCTCGAACCTCCGACCTTGCGGCTACCTTATAGACTAATTATGGATTGTTTAACTTGGTGTAGGAAAATAAAATCCAAAAGACTTAGTCGAATGAACGAAGAGGCCGTTCACACCACAATTGTAGAAGAAAACATGACACCAACTTTCAACTTGGAGGGGGTTGTGCAAGGGCAACCATCAACCTCAGCTCTACAAGACGATAATGTAACCAAAATAAAGCACTTGGAACAACAATTGCTGGAGATGCAGGAACTTCTCAAAGTAGCATTGCCTCAAAAGTCTTCCAAGACAGCGGAACCAACGAATGGAGATGAGGTAATCTCTCCAAGAAGAAATTTTAAGGCTTATACAAATGAGGACAAGAGCAAAATCAACTTGACATCTTCAGAGAAGAAAGAGCATCCTCCGACTAAACTCGATCATCAAGGAAGGGTGCCTGGACAAATCTCTCGAGCGGTCCGGAAGCTCAACATCAAAAGAGTACAATCCAAACCGGAAAAGTTATCACGATGCCGAAGCTTATCTGAAAGACGTGGCAGAAAAAGCAATCAAAGACATGCTAAATGCTAAGGGGAAGAGGACTTTGGATGAGAAAGCAAATGATAACGAGTGGATAGCACCTTTCACGGATGAAATTATGTCAATGGTTATCCCATCCTATGTAAAGATCCCAACTCTGAAGTATCATGGCACTACAGATCCTGACGATCACTTGATGGCTTTCGATAGCCAAATGGATCTGTATAACGCTTCTAGAGCCGTTCAGTGCAGACTGTTTTCGGTAACTCTTCAAGGGGCTGCCGCTAAATGGTATCGATAATATCGTGAAAAGACGATCTATTCATGGAAGTATTTTCTTATGAGTTCTCTGCCCAATTTCGTATATGCAAAGACCCAACAATCCATTACATAGTTTTAGCCAACATCAAGCAAAGAGAGGGAGAGTTATTGGGAGATTACCTCAAAGGTTCAACATAGAAGCATTAAAAGCTAAAGACATGAATGACCGGGATAAGCTCATTGCAGTACATTTTGGATTAATATAGAATACACCATTCTGGAAACAACTCTTGATTCATGGGTGCAAGGATCTATAGGACTTCCATTTTCAGGCTAAAGAATTCATTCGAATGGATGAATTATATCATGCTAAGAAGAAAGCTAATCCTAAAAGGAAAGTGTAAGGTTTGGATTGGATCGAGGACATAAGAGAACAAGATGGGAAGAGCCTAATGCTAATTCAATTACTTTAAACAAGCCATTGTCTTACATCTATGCTGTGGCAAATGAGAAGGTTAATTTCTCATCTTCCTTTAAGGCTAAAAATTATCCTGAATAGAGGAAACGGGATGACTATTGCATTTACCACAAAGCAAACGGTCACAAAACTGATGAATGCAGAGTTTTGGCTGGAATCATTCATAAATTAATTCGTGAGGGGAATTTGAAGGAGTTCATCCAAGAAAAACAAAAAGCACCACAGACTGGGGCCAGTTTGCAAAAGTTTCCTAGTAATGCTGTTAACATCTTGGAGGAAGAAAACCCATTGAGCTTGAGTCTGCCGTTGAATAGGATTGATGTGATCCATGGGGTGGACATCCAACGGGGACTAGCAAGGGGGCCGGAATAGGTACATCAAAGAGGCTAGAGAAGGTGTGTTCTCCATTCAAGAAGAGCCCCCACTTAAAAATCCGCAACTCAGCATCCCGATGCCAAATCTTGTTATTACTCCCTAAGAGCTTAAGAAGGGAGTCCATCATCCACACAATGATCCCCTCCTAATCACAGCTCAAATTGGATTGTCTATAGTGTCCAAGATTCTTGTGGACACTGGTAGCGTAGTCAATGTCATTTTTAAACATGCCTTTGATCAAATGGGCATCCCAGAAGACAAGCTAGAGCCCAGCCTTGAGCCAATCTTTGGATTCAACAACAAAAGATCGACTCCAGTAGGACAAGTGAAATTGCTAGTATAGATGGGAGTACCACCATGCTGCCGAACTTTTGGAACTCTCTTTGTAATCATTAACCAACCATCCTACTATAATGCTTTCTTTGGCAGACCAACGCTTGATGAGGTGGATGCTTTTTTCTCATCAAAATATCTGATGATGAAATTCTCAACTAAGGGAGGCTGAACATTGTCCGTAGAGAGCAATTCAACTCCTACGAAATGTATTTTGCTATGCTTGATCAATACAAAAGGGAGTATTCTGTTTACTTTGATTCTGCTACTGTTTTTCAGCCTTTGGATGATGGATTTTTACATCCAACATTTGAAGCAAAGATTAGATCTAATAAGACTAACAAATGTATGTATGAAAGGTACATTCCCCTGGAAGCAAGAAGAAGAGGGTCGATGCTAATTCTATAGAAGAAGGCAAAATCATCACAGAATTTGATTGCCGTGGAGAAGTGGAAAGGATAAAACTCATAGAAGACCTTGAGGAGGCATGTATAGACCCGAATGATTCCACTAAAGTAGTCAAAGTGGGAAAAGAGTTGGATAGCAGCTTGAAGAAGGACTTGATTCAGTTTCTTAAATCTAATAAAGACGTATTTGCATGGTCCCATTCAAATATGGTGGGGATTGATCCATCGGTTATGTGTCATGCGCTAAACATCAATCCAGAGGCGACCCCCATTAGACAGAAAAAGAGACAATTAGATAAGGTGCGGTCCGACGCCCTAAAAGAGGAAGTTAAAAGACTCCTAGAAAATGGATTTATTCGGGAAATCTACTACCCAAAATGGCTAGCGAACCCAGTGTTGGTAAAAAAAATTGAACGGTAAGTGGAGGACTTGCATCGATTATATTGATTTAAACCAAGCCTATCCAAAAGATTGTTTCCCATTGCCCCAAATATATCAGTTGGTTGATGCAACTATTGGGCACAAATTGATATCTCTCATGGATGCATGCTTAGGATATAATCAGATACCCATGTTCAAACCAAATGAAGAACATACAAGTTTCATTACTGATTGAGGAATTTTCTGCTACAAAGTAATGCCTTTCGGATTAAAGAATGCAGGGGCTACCTATCAAAGATTAGTCAACAGAATGTTCAAAGAACGGATCGGTCGAAATATGGAAGTTTACGTTGATGACATGCTGGTGAAATCTTATGAGGCTAAAAGTCGCCTTGAAGATCTAAAAGAAATGTTCGAAGTATTACAGAAATATCAGATGAAACTGAATCTCCATAAGTGCTCTTTCGGAGTCCATTCCGAGAAGTTTTTAGGTTATCTTATGAGTGCTCAAGGGATTGAAGCCAACCCATACCAGATTCAAGCTATCAAGGACATTGCTGAGCCCAAAACTAGCAAAGATATAATGAGTTTAAATGTTAGGGTAGCCGCCTTAAGCAGATTCATTTCCAAGGCGACTGATAAGTGCATTCCCTTTTTCGATGTGATCAAGAAGAAGAAAAACTTTGAATGAGGGGAATATTATAAGAAAGCTTTTAAAGAGTTGAAAAATCATTTGGAAAAACCTCCAATACTATCTAGTCCCGAGAATGGTGAAGTCTTGTACTTATACATGGCAGTCTCAGAACATGCGGTGAGTTCGGTTTTGACCAGAGAAGAAAGTGGCCTCAACTTCCTGTTTATTATATGGGTAGGCGATTAAAGGACGTAGAAAAACTAGTTTATTGCTTGATACTTACGGCATGAAAACTTAGAGCATACTTTCAAGCACATCTAATCAGGGTATTAACTAACTTCCCACTCAAACAAGTTTTCAGTAAGCCTGAAACTTCGGGTAGGCTAGTAAAGTAGGGAATTGAGCTTAGTCAGTATGACATTGAGTTTCAGCCACGGGCAGCTATCAAAGGGAAAGCATTGGCGGACTTTATTAATGAGTGTACTAACTTCATTCAAGAATAACCAGAAAGGGAAAGGGATAAAAACCTATATGGTAGTTATTTGTGGATGGCGCATCGAATGAACAAGGAGCTAGAGCAGGATATGTCATCATAACACTAGATGGACACCGCCTACACTATGCCATAAAGGTAAGGTTTCGTGCAACAAATAATGTAGCCAAATATGCATCAATGGTGGCGGGGTTGACCTTGGCATTGGAGCTCAAAATCCTGCAAGTTCAAATTTTTAGTGATTCTCAATTAATGGTAAACCAGATAAAGTAAGTATATCTGACTAAAGACTCTAAGCTATCTCTATATATAAAGAAGATATTGAAGATACTCGCTTTATTTGAAGATTTTTCTATACATCAAGTTCCACAAGGAGAAAACTCGCAGGCGGATTCATTAGCAAAGTTGGCTAGTTCAAAAGGAGCCCCAAAAACTCGGATCGTGCCAGTAGGGTACCAAGCAATCCGAATATTGAAGAGGGAACACCTGAACAAGGAAAGGAACTATTAGTCCTAACTAGATCCCAAGCCATGTCACAAGAAAGAGAAGAAAGAGAAATTAATAGAGAAATCCCAAATAAGAGAATTAATCAGCCAAGAAAATATGACTGTTATAACAACACTTGGATGTCGCATATTGTCGAATACCTTTCTAAAGGGATATTGCCATCTGACAAGGGGGAGGCTAGGAAAATCAGGCGACAGGCTCCAACTTTCACAATAGTGGATGGAATTCTTTACAAGAAAAGATATGCACTACCTTACTTAAGATGTGTGAGCCTTGAAGATGGGATGAAATTGTTGGTGGAAGCGCATGAAGGATTTTGCGAAGACCACTCAAGCGGGGCAAAATTAGTAAAAAAAGATAATAAGAGAAGGTTTTTATTGGCCTCGAATGGCAAGTCAAGCCATTGAATATGTAAGGAGATGCGAGAGATGCCAGAAATACTCAAAGATTCCCCAATTGCCACCAAGTCAGTTAACTCTGATTTCAAGCCCACAACCCTTTGATATACGAGGAATTGACTTAATTGGCCATTGCCAATTTCTAAAGGAGGAGCAAAATATGCTATAGTCGCCATAGACTACTTTATTAAGTGGGTAGAAGCAGAACCGCTCCCCAAAATCACTTCTGGGAAAGTGCTTAGATTCGTCATTAAAAACATTATAACCAGATTTGGAATTCCCCATGTGATTATATCAGATAACGAAACGCAATTTGAAAGTGAAGAGTTTTCCGGTTTTATTATAAGAATGGGATTATTAAAAGCTTTTCTTCCATGACACATCCAAAGGCAAATGGAGCCGTTGAAGCTGCAAATAAAACTATCCTGAAAAAGCGATTGAATAAAGCAAAAGGGAAATAGGTAGAAGAATTACCACTTGTACTCTAGGATTATCGAACCTCCACTAGAACTACAACGGGACATACCCCATATTTTTTAACACATGGTTGTGAGGTGATGCTACCAATTGAAATTGAGATACCTTCACATCGAAGGATCGCATATGCATTTGATCCAAACCAGGATTTGAAGAAAGAATCGCTATATTTAATACACGAGTTGAGAGATGAAGCAGCTATTCGAACTGCAAAATATCAGAGAACAATTTCAAAATATTACAACTCAAAGGTGAAAACAAGATCGTTTCAAGAGGGAGAAGGGTGATGGAAAACACAAGAAATCCTGCGGATGGACCGCTAGGACCAAACTGGGAAGGCCCCCTAATTATATGCAAAGTAATTCCCCTTGGAGCTTACAATTTATGTCGACCAGACGGCAATATGGTTCCTGGAACAAGGAATGCGGAACACTTGTGACCATATTTTCCTACAATGAATGAATAAAGCATCTCTTTCTTCGAAAGAAAAGTCTATATGGTTGGGAGTGAAATTCTTCTTGTACTTGGACATTACCTTTAACTGTTAAAGCCTTTGTCCGCGCCGAGTTGGCCAGGTCAAAGCGCCTCCTGGAGAGAGGTTAGAGTAAGCCTTTATCTGCGTCATGCTATGGCCAGGTTAAAGCATCGACAAGCCCTTGGTCATGCCATGCTATGGCCAGGTCAAGGCACCTCTTGGAGGGAGGTTAGAGTAAGCCTTTATCTGCGCCACGCTATGGCCAGGTTAAGGCATCGACAAGCCATTGGCCGCGCCGCGCTATGGCCAGGTCAAGGCGCCTCCTGAAGGGAGGTTAGAGTAAGCCTTTATCCGCACCACGCTATGGCCAGGTTAAAGCATCAACAAGCCCTTGGCTGTGCATGCTATGGCCAGGTCAAGGCGCCTCCTGGAGGGAGATTGGGTAAGTCCTTGGGTCCTGCTTATGGATAAGCTAACCAAGTGCACCAGACAACAATGGACTAAGACGTCCAAGCCCAAGAAGCGGCATATCAAACAGCAGACTAAGACGTCTAAGCCCGAGAAGCGGTGCATCAAACAACGGACAAAGACGTCCGAGCCCAAGAAGTGGCATATTAAATAATGGACTAAGATGTCCAAGCACGAGAAGCGGAAAATCAAACAGTAATTACATACAAGGCCTAAAGGGTCGACACATGTCGAAAGAGATAAAACCCAAGGAGTGGAACAGAATAGAAGGTTTAAATAAGAATCCACGACCTCCGACTAATTATCAAAGAAGAATTTCTGAACTTCACTTCGACACATGTCGAAAGAGACAAAACCCAAGGAGCGGAATAGAACAGAAGGTTTAAATAAGAATCCACAGCCTTCGACTAATTATCAAAGAAGAATTTCTGAACTTCACTTATCAATACCCAAATCCAGGTTTCGGGTCTTTCATTATTAAGTTGACATCACTTATTAATACCCGAATCTGGGTTTCGGGGCTATTACTATTAATTACTGAACTTCACTCATTAATGCCCGAATTTGGGCTTAAGATTTCTATTACGAAGATTATTATTATGGATTTCTAATTATCCACCACTAATACCCGAATCTGGGTTTTGTGAATTCTATTATGAAGACCATTTTTGATTATCGGTTACTAAAATCCAAATTTGGGTTCTGGATCTCTTACAATTGACTTTTGAACTTCGCTTATTGATGCCCAAATCTGGGTTTTAGATTTCTGGTCTTCCTAATACCTGAATTTGGGTTTCAGGTCTTTTACCATCAATTTTTGAATTTCCTTTGTTAATTTCCGAATCTGGGTTTTAAGGCAGTTGGAATTGAGAATACAATGGACTTCTAATCTTCAATTAAAATCTTGAGTTTATCTTCTTAATACCCGAATCAGGGACATTGGATTACTACTTTGAACAACATTTATTAGCATTTGAATCTCGATCCCTGGATCATTATTATTTCCAAAAGGAGTTTCGAAATACCTATTACTTATTCCCAAATAAAGATTCATGGTTTACAATAACTTATTTCTAAATGGTAGCTCATGGACTTTTGTTACCAAACATTGGTTGTCTCCAGTGGAAAGTTCTTGGATTCCAATTATTATATGCCTGGTTTTACTATTAATCTCGTGGGAGTTCAATTTATAGACTTCATTTTTAGCCACAAAAGTTGAATGGTGGGACTTCTAATATTGCCAAACAAAAGTCCTTGGTTCCCAATCGTTTACAACTGAAGATTTTGTATCCTTTATTAGCCCAGATGATGACCAGTTAATCTTTAGTGTTTAGAAGCTCTATTATATTAACTTCATTTCCAAATCATGAAGCATATATTTATATAAGCCATGATCTAACGATAGAAAATGTTATTTGCTTTGAATTTTGCAGGAAAATGAGGTCATTAAGAACGAAGTAGTTATTAAATTTTTGTCCTAAAGAACAAAAGCTTCTTTCATACGAAGGGGGCAAAATGTTAACCATAAAATCCACTCAAGAACAAGAGTATGAAAGAAGGCTTGTAAAAGTGATAGGCTTTACAAAAATTAAAAAAATGGGTTTCACCAAAGTTCAAATAAGAGCGTTTCGAAGGTATTGAGATGACTTTCAAAGGAGTCGCAACCACCAGGTGCCATTACAAATGATAAATAGGACAAAAGCTTTCGAAAGCGGAAGAAAAGAAGGTGAGGTTACCCTTCCGCCTCATCTGGACCTTTCGACGCAGATGGATTCGCATATATAAGAAAGGCAGGAGGTTTCATCGTAGTCAATTTACTATTTAAAGAAATGATTCCAATACACCTTTCAGAAGCAACAACAAGTCTTTCGAAACGGTTGGAACCCTTTGAAGGCATGATAAAAATCATACATGAAGTCCAAGTGTCCTTTCGCTAAGACCCAGTTGTCACTCTCCATCCCTTTCGAAGCAATGCGAAAGCTCAACTCATTTCTCACTTGCAACAGTATAGCAACACAAAGCGAAGAGCACTTCTACCCCCCTTTCGATGAAGTCGAAAGCAGTCCAGTAAAAAGCAAAGTAAAAGAGGTACTCAAACTTTAACGACAGCGAGAGGTTGTCAAAGGTGATCCTTTCGACTGGGTCGAAAGGTCTGGAATGAAAAGGTGGAGGCATAAAAGTGGATAGGAAAGGTCAACAGAAAAACCTTTCGGCCACAACGAAAGGAGGTGCGCGGAAAGATGAGGGAAGATCTTTCGACCATGTCGAAAGGATACATATGGAAGATTGAAGGAAACCTTTTAACCATGTCGAAAGAATGCACGTGGAAGATTGGAGGAAGACCTTTCGACTGAAGCGAAAGGATGGGCGTGAAAGGGGGCCGACCTGCATTTATAAATACGACCCTAGGGGTCTGATTTTGGAATCCTAAACTCATTCTCCTATTTCTTAGCAAAATCAAATCTTTGTAACCCTAAATCAATTTGGGGAAAAGCTCTCTTACTTGTAACTCAATTTGGATTAATGTTAATAGAGGAAGCGGATGGATTCAATAAAGATTTTGATCATGAGGGAGATCATTTCGATCATTAGCTTGACTAATGATCAATTGCACATGATGTTAGCTTATCTTCTTAATTCCTTTTTGACTTATGCGATGCCATGAGATCAACTTGGATAATATGCATACGAATCATGTTATCATTGTGTTTAATGATATCAAGTGACAAACAAAGACAATGATGAAGTTTCAATCTTCATAAGTTCATTGAACTTGTGTTATCCGAGATGATATCCCATTGCATATGTGACATAGAGCTTGTATATTATACGTTGGATCTACTTCGAAAGGGAAAACCCCTTTCGACTCGATTGAAAGGGACGTTTCGAACGGGATTCGATGTGTAAATGATAAGCTATGCTATAAGGATGAAAACCTTCGAAAAGTGTATACACACTACAGTACATACAACTTTCAAAGGAGTTCTTTCCAAAAGAGCATAAATAATGATGTCGAAAGCAAATACTTCTATTTAAGGATTGAATGGACCTTTCGACACGATCGAAAGAAATGAATGTCTGATACAAATAACCACTTTCGACTCACTCAACAAAAGAGGTTCGAAAGGAGTGCTTTCTCCTTAACATTCATTTAGATAGGGTTGATTGGATCTATTAACTTTCATTAATCTCTTCATAAGACCACCCTACGGAAGCAACTTGTCCAAATTAACCCAATCGAATGGGGTTTCGAAGGGAGTGGTCACTTCTAAAAATCTTCTTTTGAAGCGTAAACAATATTTCTCGTTAACCACTTAGCTTGGGGGATGTTGAATAGTTTTCTTGTTAACATCTCTCTTATAATTACAGGGAATTACAAGAGCATAGCAAGAAAATAAAGCACTTAAGGCCAAAAAAGCTAGCGAATCTCAAGTTCTTAGGGCTTGATTTGTTGTTTGAAGAGCTCTGGATTGTGTGTAGTATTTAGAATTTTATATTTTTCAACCCCTATAAAGTGGTAATACATGGGATACTTAAAGTAGCTAAAATGAATGATAGATGGTCGAGATTATGCTGTAAAACGGGCGGGAAGAGTTCCTGTCCATTGATTTCGTGGCAGGGCAGATGAAAGATGGCTGTAAAGGAGTAAAATGATGTGTTGTTGAGAAAATATACTCATTGTCCCTCTGTACCATCCACAGACTTAGCACTTAATGCGCATTTAATGCTAATGATTTATCAAATCAGTTCAGTTGCTTGGCTTCAGTGCTTTGTACAGAAGGATGGACAGCTTGTCGTTTACTCTTGTGTGCTTATACGGCAAGGCCTGCTGAGTTGGTTGATCAATGGCTAAAGGATAGGAAACTAGAATTGTTAAGGATATGTCGGATGCAAGGCGATAGAGAGGACAACTTGGGACCGGTCTTGGGCGATTGTACTTAAGCTGGGCCAGGGACAGATCACACTTGAGTCGGCCTTGTTGAGTATGATGTTGCTTAAGGCAACCTAGACATGTGTCGGCCAGTGATTGAAGCGATGTCGTAGTACACAGACTGGCTTGGGGTCCGGATGGAAGCGGGTCGGCATGAAGTAGTCGATCATCCTCAAGCTGGGCCAAAATAGACCAAGAATAATAGGGCTTAGGCCTTATTTCCTGAGTTGTTTGTGAAGTGTAAACCCCGTAAAATTAACAGGAAATTAAATAAGAGGAATTAATTAATTAATTAATAATCAATAAAAAATGGAAATTGAGAAAACATCATAATTTTACCATGAAACTTACACCATTGTATTCGTGGCAATTTTGTAAGCAACTTTCATATACGAAGCTTTGCGATCGGAATTCAAATGAAGAAGTTATTGACGTTTGAAGATTTCAGATCGAAAATAATTCAAAAGAATTAAATAATGTTAACATTAAAAAATAACGTGGCTGGGAACCACAGGTCGACTGCCTCTATGGGTCGATCGATTGCTAGCGGTCAACCGCTCATAAGAGATCGATCGACCGGTTATGGGGTGACGACTAGGGTCTGCCCTGGACTAAGCGGCCTAAATTTGATATATTTTAATCTAACGGTCCCGATGCATTCAAGTAACTATAAATAAGAGGCTAGATCCCTCATTTTTCTTCATGCAAATCTAAACCTGGTAACGAGATTTTTGCCTAATTCTCTTCCTCCATAAAATATCTAAAACACAAAATCAAAAATAAAATATATACATCCAAAGATTTGGGGAAGAATTGAAGAAAACAAGCTGTGGGAAAAGATACTAAATCTTATATGTATAAATCTATATTCTAAAACTCTATAATCATCAATTCTCTAAATCTAATTATTATATAATAGAAATTAAAAAGGAGATAAATTAGAGGAAGAGATAGGCAATAACACAGAAGGCAGATCCAAGGAGATTGCTGTTGAGATTATCTATAAGTGGAATCTTAATTTTTCCCTAATATTATATTGTGTAGTTTGATTTTTGGATTTGTACCATGCCTTGGAAGATTTGTATGCGAAAATTTATCAACTTAAAACCCCAAAATCTCTCATAATATGTAAATTTTGAATTACTTAGAATCCTTGTTGTTGTATTTTAATATAATAGAATTTGATTCATTAATATTTACGATTAAAATATTTTGTATTCTATACGATTCCTCTTTTCATTATGGTTGTAATGACAAAGAATTCCAAATAGAAAACTGTGTGTAAAGTAGGGAAAATGTGATTTTTCCACTTATCGGTAGTTTGCGCCACCTATTTCTACAGGTATGATTTATTTGTCATTTGAATGCTATCCATTTAAAGTTGAATGGAATATAAAAGATTTATATTGTAAATCTTCTTCTTTGGATTTAACGTAAAACAAATTGTATATTTTGGATTCCATTTTAAATAGTTATATAAGTCTATTCTGTATAGCTAATTTATTTATGATATTGGTTTTTATGTGATTGCTGTACCAAATTAGGACTTTTATAGTAATTGTACTTGTGAACATTAAAATAGTATAACTCCCCGAATAAGAAACGGATAAATAACCTGGATACGCATAAAACTAATTAGGTATAATTTAATATTAAGCATAAATATAATAACAACTTATTCTTTTAAACCTCAAAACTGATAATTAAAATTGTAAACTCGTTTGGGCTCATATCTCAATATCCACTTAGTTTTCCAATTGCTTGAGGGGATAAATTGGATTGCCAATCATATTGGCCAGCTCATTTGCTTTGACATCTCCATTGAGCATAAGCAGCTTCTCCGCTTTGCCAAGGACCTTATTGAAGTTACCCTTCTAGATAGCTATCTACTCGCATTCCAGTTTCCCTGGCCGAGGATAGGGTTTCCATCGTAGACATTTCGTGTAACGACCGTGATTTTTGAATTACCGTCGAAATAAATATTTTAATTAGAAATTTTAGAAATAAAAATTTGGAAAAAAAAATAGTTGATTACATCTTTTTACTTGTCCTTGCTTGTTGTGAGCAAAGTTTTTAAAAGCAAAGTGTGAACGTTTTTGTTATGGCAAAGTTGAAACATTTTGCTATCACCACTTAGTACAACTCGTCCTTTTCTTTCCAGTGCACGTGATGCCTTATTGTAAATGATATTGTAAAGCTAAGGTTTGAAATGCTATCATCATTAATTATTTTGTAGCCGTGTCCTTTCTTGTTCACTAGTATACATTGCATTAAATGCAATTGTACAAAACCCATTCCAGCACACTTCATTTTGATTCATACACAGTTGAAAAAAAAATGAAAGAAAACAAAACTGCATCAATTAGTTCCTCTTTCTTCAGTTGCTCACTGGAAATGCATTAATGGTAGCTCCAAAACTTCGCTCCACAATGTTACTTGTGCTTACTGATTTGAACCAGACTACAGTGAGTTCAACACTCACATTTTCTAATTTATCCTTTACTTCATCTGTACATACAAGTATGAGCAACATCATATTTGCTCTGACTATTTTGCGAGCATTAAAATTTTTCCAGACCTTTAATCGATTTCATGCGGATACACTTTTGTTTCGTGCATGCTATACATAACCAGGTGTTGTTTTATCCACGTAAACATTACTTATGTACCAGTTTAGATTATTATTCTCAACATGCACGTAAGTGTTGCACTTGAATGTCCAAGTTTCTTTATACTTTGACTATTTCATCTTGAAAGGAAGTTGTAAAACTTTGTGTTATGTTTATGCAAGTTGAAGTATAAATTATTTATGCCCAGGTCCATTGTACACGTGTAGGAAGGTCAAACTTCATATTTTCATTTTTGAGTGCATAGGTGTTTATTGCCTGGCCACAATACATGCGTGCAAAATATTTAGTGCTCAAACCAATAGTTTATTCATGCATGCGTACGTGGCCTTTCAAAGTGTTACCCAGGGGTTTTTCATTTTGCGTGCATGCATCAATCTTGTGTACGTGTAACATACTAGCGTGAGTGAAAACATTTGGACGAGAGTATAAATTGTAGTATATAAACATTTTTGTCCAAGTCATTTTAAATCTTGCATGCGTGCAACAATGTTTCGTTGCCTAGCCATTAATTGGTTTCTTTAACTTCATTTTTGTAAGATGGCATAGTACGTTCTGGCAGTTTTCATTTTAAGTAAGCACATGTTTTTAGGGTGCATATGTAGTAGTACATTTTAGGATGTGGCTATACATTGGTATTTCCAGGTGTTCCAAACCATCTTATTCTTTTTATTAATTTCATTTTTTTTCATCAGTAGCGTGCGTATATATTGAGTACGTGCGTGAAAATTTTGTACCTCCAGGTCTATTATTTTTCTTATTTGCGATCAAGAAGTTCAGGTTCCAGATCACTTGCTTATTGCACTTTTGTTCGCACACGCAATATGTTTGATGAATATTCAGTAGTGCAGTCTACTATTTAATTTACGTTGAACCGGTATTACGTTTTAAAACGTATTTTGTTGCCGTTATTTTTATAACGGAATTTTTACGCCGGTATTATATTTTGAAGCGTGTTGTTTCGATGATATTTTGACGAATGAAATTTACTGTTGTTTTGACTTCAGTAACCGTCAATTTTAAAGTGAATTTTTAAGCGGTTATCCCGCAACGCTGATTTGATATCCGTTTTTACGGTGTTTTGTGAAGCCCAATTTCCTCGTCGAAATTGCTATAGCTATTGCTGTTTTAATTACGTGTTTTTAAAAATCGTTTTTAAATAAAATTGTTTTCAAAAATTTTACAGTTTGCGCTTTCAAAAGAATAAGGAAGCGATTTAAACGCTTCAGCAAAATTGAGGACTATGAACCCTTACTTTTACTGATTCGTTTAATTACGGACTTGTCCGTTTGAGAACGTAAAATGTTATTTATATAAAATACACAATTTTGCACTTTCAAGGAAACGATGAAGAGATTTAAACGATTTAGCAAAAGTGCGGAGTATGGAACCACACTTTTACTATTTTGGTTAATTCCGGACTCGTTAATTGAAATATTTGTTGTTTGATGATTTTGATGACTCTGTTGGGCTTTCGAGCCACTATGCTGGACCTTCGGGTCATATGATGGACCTTCGGGTCAATTGCCGATACTAGACCTTCGGGTCATTTGTTGGACCTTCGGGTCATATGTTGGACCTTCGGGTATTTGTTGGGCGCCAAAAATATAGTACTTGGTAGGCTTCGGCCATATGAGATGCACGTGCGGCGTAGCTAAAACTCGCCATCTGCTGGGATCGATCCATCTTTTATGTTGGTTTTCTAGTTATCTTATTTTGATTTCTAGATTTTGAAAATCCTGATTTTCTAGTTATCTTTACTGATTTCTAGATTTTTGTGTATTGTTGTTTCGAATTCAATTGTGAATTTGGAAATTTCTTTTGATGGAGTTTAAATTGAGATTTCTTCCTTTAAACTATGTTGATTATTTATGTTGAATAGTCTCATTCGAGACTATAATTATATGTTTAAGTGTAGTTTACTGTACACTTATTTCTGAAGTTTAAATTAGACTGATCCATTTATTATTTTCTTTAAATAATACTCGGGTCAGATCGAGTTATTTCAGGATAGTCACTATCTCTGATTCAGTTGCAGCTTCAGCTTTTAGGATTTCACTCCATCTTTTGTCTAGACTTCGAGGTGTTACTTTTGGTTTATTGATTCTCGTCTCATGTATGTTGACGACATGTATATGTACATTGGGTTTATGTGAACCATCAATTGGTGTAGCATGTATCCAGACTTGTCTTCCGCTATATATCTGATATTTCCGTTCTAATGTGATTATACTATCTGTGTTGTTGTTATTATGAGGTGTTCTGGATTTTTCTTTAGCCACTGTAGTTTCGTTTTAGATTTGGATTGAATTATACCTTTGGGAGTAATTATCACAACCCCTATCGATGTAATCAATACTCGTCTAAGGCATAACTTACGGATGGTCGCTTCTAACAAGTCTTATTCTTCGCAATAGCAGATGTTATTCCTTATAATAACCTTTGTTATCATGAGCATAGAGGTGGGGCATCACATTTCGTATCAGTGGAAGCCACCTATTTATAATCATTGCCATTCCTTTGGTCATATTATTACATCTTTCCCTCTAGGAGTTGCCACGTCTGATGAGCTCCCTCCTAAAATTCACTTCCAAAGGCACCATCTAGACGTTGGCAAATCAAATCTCCTGTCCTCCTCCACTCTGACCCAGATCCTTAGTCTCGCCTTTCATCATCTCCCCTTATGTCTCATGGTGACCCTACCTCGATTTGAACTTCACGGCTGTGCCACCCCATTGCCATCAGGACCATCCAACCTATCCTCCCTCCGATCCTGCAACTTGCACCCCCCCAAACTTAACCTACTTCTCCATGGGATACCCTTATCACTGCTCTCAAGAAGAAATTTATTCATGATATCATCTTTGATCCTCCATCTGCGAAAGGCATCGCTCTCGAGCTGTATTAAAAATTAGCTGAAGGTACTAAACTGAGTTGGAACTGTAGGGCTAGGACTTGGTCCTACAAGGATAGTGGTCTTTGCTACCACTCTAACTGGAATAATTTCTCTTTGTGGATTTCTAATGATGAGAAGGATGAGTAGGAGCTCTACTATAGGATGATGGATGGCGATCTTGTCCTCTGCAATGATGGCAAATTTGGCGCCCACAACGAAGAGATTCTTGCTGCTCCGAATTGGGACCGAAAATATATCTTCTCGTCATGCACTCCTAGTTTTTGCCCAGAGGTACTTGGCTGGTTCCGCACTGTGCAATTGAAGCCCTGCTAAAGCTTTGCAAAATCCCCACTATAGCGCATAACGCTATTCGACTGCTACACTATTTCAATTTAGCGCTATCAAACGGAAAATCTGAGTTAAGCCGTGCTATTTTTTGCAACACCCGCTAAATAAAGGCTTTCTAGAACCCTCTTTTGCAACATTAATATACAAAGGTTGGTTTGACTAGTTCTCTTTTAAACCAAACCAACAATGTTAGGGTAAAGACCTAATTTTAAGGCATAAGTGCTCAATACAAGTAAGAAAACTATTATAGTCACCAAATCTAGTATGCATAAATCAGTTTATTCCTCGTTTTTGTTATATAAGGTTAAACAATATTTCTTTTTCCTACACAAATAATGTGAGAATGAGAACAAATTAAATTTAAATATTTGGTTTTATATCCAATGAAACTTTTTACACCTCCACTATTTTCTGCTATATTCTCGCTATAACGTTTTGCACCTCCACCGCTATGAAATCGCTAAGGCTTTAACTGCATAGGTTCTGCCGTTGTGCGGGAATTTAGTTATGTGTTCTTCTTGGTATATCCTCAGTGGTTTGTTATATTAGTGTCATTTTACCATTCCATCTTGTTATTGTTGGGTCTAGTCAGTTTATTTGCGCTTATTTGCTGATATTGCTACCTGACCAGGCATGTTGGTAGTAATTATAATTGCCGAGGCACCTCCGCCTCACACCTATTATTTAATGGTTGGACAGTGGGTGGTCCATCTTAAAAATCGTTAGGCTATAGGTCAAGCCTGTTGGCCAAATATATATATATATATATATGACTGTATGATCTTTGAATCATACAATCTTTAAATCAAAATAAATTGTAAACCTGTAACGTATATAATAATTGATATGTTAAATAAAGAAACCGACAAATACATGTTAATTAACAATTAATAATCAATCTAATAAAATGAATTAGGGATAATTATGGAAATAAATCCATATTTAAAGGCAAAACAAAGAGTTTTTCTTATAAGGCCTTTAATGCATAAATACAAGTGAGGTGTATATATTATATACATACATACATACATACATACATATATATATATATTGATGAAATTTTACATTAAATCTTAGAGAGCAGAAATATGACTAAGTTATAGGGATGCGAGGTCAATTGAGAGCACATAGATATCTTCCCATCTAATCTGGCTATCAGCAGTGTGACTTTTGTAACTGACATGGGACACCGCCTACAATAAGTACCCACTGTGGGCACGAGGTTAGTCCCATGATATTGTAGGATAAGTCTGCCCAGCTAATCTGGCTACCAGCACCTACAAATAGTCGGACTAATATGGGACATCACGATTGGGTTATAAGCCATAAGGATAGGGTAATCCCAAGATGGGTCTGCTTTGGGGTTGAGGTATTAAATGGATGTATTAAGGTCTGCTTCTCCCTATTTAAGAAGTATTAAATGGTCGGGATTATCGTTTAGGTGCTTTAGTAAAAATCTCTTAGGGGAGGTCCACTTGGGGGTTGAGGTATTAAATAGCGGACTGGAGAGTCTACCCCTTTCCTATCTATGAAGTACTAAGTGGTCTAGAAGAGATTTTCTACGATGTCGATTAAGGAGTACCGGGAGCTGCTTGCTTGGGGTTAAGTATTAAATGGCTAGAGGGTCTGCCTACTTCCTATTTAAAGGGTATTGGCAGCCCAGATAATTACTCTCGCATCGTTAGGATATGATTGGATGAAAGATGGATTTTTGAACCCAAATACTTCATAGTTGTGTTGCACCCGCATTTATAGTCAAAGATTAGGACTCGTAGGGCCACTAGCTCATAGTTGGAGGTACGTGGAGGAATGTAATAGATATGTAAGGCATAATACTTATCTGAATGCTTACTACCTATATATTATTATTGTAAAACTTGAGGTTTTCATTCACCAAACATGGTTGTTCTGACTCCCTCCTCATTACAACCCATAGGTTAGGTACAACGATGAGTGTGGAAAAGATGGTACAACAATGAGTCTGGTTTTATGAGATGGGTACTTCATTTTATTATTATATTTTATTCCTTCTATTGTGAGACTCTAAAAGTATAGGTATATAACTCTGCATATTTATTAATCAATTATACCAACCAACTGCCAGCTCCAAAATGAACCTAAGGTTCACCGGGATTTTATTGGGTCGAAAATTATGCCCGTTTTGGAGAGGGTTGTTAAATGAAGACTGTCTAAGGATAGGATAACTAGGTTTCATCTTGATGCTTCGCTGAGTAGAAGGTTTGGTTTAGGACCAACTTGAGTTTGGGTCGGCCAATGAGGGTCAGTCATAGAATAGGTGGGCCGACTTTTATTAGGCCTGACTGCCTTAATCGGCCTGTTAATTAGTTGAGGGAAAATTTAAGCAATATTTTGTCCCCTAATTCGGTATTCGTATATGAGTGCGGGCTTGTCAAATCACGAAGACCTTACCGACCGAACACTTCTCTACGCATTTAATGTACTTGGAAATGGCAACATGCCATTGGCTATGACGGTTCATTTTTTCAGACATGGTAGGGATGTGTCATGTCTCCTACGTGCCTGAAATGACATGGTGCTGACCTTATATGAACTGTGGAGATTTCTTTTACCATTTGAATCCAACACTACATGATCAAAGGTGTGGGATGTAAATACCTGCTTCTTCCTAGTTTTGAACCCACAAAAATCTTTACAGTGGAACTCCTACATAGCTTATAGATTATTCATGATTCTCTATTAATAATACCAGCAAACTTTATCTTCCTCTCCAAACATCTTTGAATGTTTTGGTTTTATCAAACTTGTTTAGTGTTATAAGAAGGGAGGAAGATTTCTTGGCCATGAACTATTTTTGTTGATTGTAGTTCAAACTGCAATTTAGAACATGTTCTGGGATAGATCTTGCTTTGTTGCTTGGCTTGGGCTCGCGTCCCCTAGCCAATTTCTGATGGTACTCGATCATCGCTGCCATGTCAATGGTCCAGCTAATGTTGGAAGATTTCCTATTTATTTAGCCCTGGTCGCTCCGCATTTAAGCCGGCTTGGACACTTCAATGCCTTGATGGAAAGAGTAATGGTTGTTGCCTCTGCCTTTGATATCACAACTACAGTCCTGGTATGCTCTTTGACATTCTCAACTAGTAGCTTTTTGGGGTCTCTTGTGGGATTCGATGTGAAAGGCTTCGAAGGTGGTAGCACAACCTTACTTCCATAGGGAAACACCAATTGGGCACTGTTAGGAGTGCTCATCTGCCTATTTGAAGCTGGCTTCTTCATTGCGCCTGTGTTCCTGTTCTTTTTCTTCTTATCAACTAGTTAGCGATAGATTACCTTTGTAAGCCTAGCGAGGCAGCCATTGTGCCTCCGCACCCTTTGAACTAAATGAAACAGATCTTTGTTGCGAAATTTGACTTAGAATTTTTTTTTGTTCCTATCTTAGCTTGTTTATGAATGTAGGACTTGTAGAATATAGTGCTCCGGATGACTAACGATTCCTGTATTATTTTCAGGAAAACCGTTTCTTTTTTGCATATGTTAAATATCAATGTGATAATAAGGCAAATTGGGTACGGTCGTTTATGTAGAACATGTTCTGATCGAATGTAAAGTGGATGTCTACACCGACATGAGCTGGAGTACATGCTAGCTCGCGGGTTATCTTGGGTAGCAAGTGGTTTAACATAGAGTGGCTATAACAACCCGCATTTTTAACGATTAGATATTTGAATAATTAATTTAAATATTGAATCATTAATTAACTGAAGGTCCAATATCCTATGTTTTTCGCATACGGTCGAATTAGAACTCGAGACTACTTCTGTTAAGTTCGGATCAATGTTGTGAATCAAAATAAGTATAAATATCGCTATATTTGGAGTCACGTTATTTTTACGATTTACGTACTATGATACGTATTTTGTAAAAATACATGCGTAGTCGAGTCCAATGGGATCTTGACCGACGACTTATGATTTTGGAATGAGGACTTCATTATCATACTTATGGTTGAGGAAGTTTTGGAATCGGGCGATCCGATGGTGAAAACGACATTGAAATGTGTGAAATTATCATTTCGTAGCGCTGTCTCGGATAGCGATGAAATTTATACCACCCAGACCAAAAAATGGGTGAGGTGCACCGACAAGTTTTGTGGCGATCTGATATGCTGTGTGATTTTACGAGCTCAAAAATTGTGGCAATTTATTTGATAAATAAAAAGAAATGTTTTTTATTATTATATATATTCCTCCATATAACAACATATTTAGTTTACCTCACTTTCTTTCTCTTGTTCCTTACTTAAGCATGGTTGTATCCTTCTTTGTATTAAACTAGAGGTTTGAGCCATGAAAGACGGTAATATTAGATCTATTGGACTCATGGAGAGGAGGGCTTCACATTCGAGTAGGCAAAGGGGGTGTGGCTGTGTTTGAGGCAGTCAACATTATTAGGCTGTTGGCTAGGGTTAGACTTCGTCGGAGAAGAAGGGGGTTTTAGGTGAAACAAAGGGTACCATCGTGTTTCTTATAGCAGCGCATACAATCATATATCATCATCTTGAACTCTAGTGGTCCATGGTGGTGCGTGACTTTTTCATGGTTGAAAGGAAGGTTACATGTCACATTTTTTTCGAGGAGGCAGGATGTAACAAGCTAGGGTGCATCACGGAGAGTGTGCAACGTGGAGCGCTATGGAATCTTGACTATAGGTAATTTGAGTGAGAATGCGAAGAGAGAAGGAGTGGATACATGGATTTGCATAGAGCATTTGGGCGAAGAAGGATTATAGATAATTTGTTAATTAAGTGTTTAATTAAGTTAATTAATTAATTTTATATTTTGAATTCTTATAAAATTTGTATCTCTTGCATACGAGGTCCAATTGGAACACGATCTTCGCCGTTGCACTCGTAGTGGATTATCTATATAACGGTGTAGTTTTGGTTGAGATTTGGACACTTAAGAAACTACGGTTCAGGTGAGTGGAACTACAACTCTGAATTTATATTTTAGTATAAATCCTAGTAATCATATATATTGAAAAATATTACATAGAAGTGGTAGAATAAAATATATAAGTAATTATTTCTTCGTTTGATTGGATTGGTTTGAGTAGATATTCGGGATAATTGATTAAGATCCCATATATATAAACATGGTGTTTTATTCGTGTTGAACAATGTTAGATAGAGTTGATGTTAATTTATAACATAGTTATAATTAATTGAACTCAAATTCATTGTTATATTAGTTATAGAAATATTGTTATATATTTTACTACTAATAATAAGTTAAAAGTATGACCTTTAAAATAAGCTGTAAGGCTAAAATAATTGTTTAGGCATATTAAACTTATATTAAAATAGCTTTGAAGTTTATTTGGCCTTGGTATAAGTTTATTATGGTGTGATCCAATAATTAACTAACTAGCGGATTTTTATAAAGATGATTTGAAAAGTTAGAAATTACAAACGAATTATTGTATTATTTAATAAGGTTGAATTAAGATTATAAAATGATTTATTAACAGTAGACCCTAAGAAATGGTTTGTGATGTGTGTGTGTGTGTGTTTGTGTTATATACATGAGCTATACAATATTTTAAGGCCTTGTTAATAGCTAAACTTAATTTTAATAGAAGAATTAAGTAATATTAATCTCTAATATGATTGATGCGCAAGTGTATTATTTTATAAAATAAGTTCGAGACTTCTATAAAATAATACGAAGAAGATATAATTGTTAGATTGGTTACTTATGTAAGATGCATTTTTGTTGAATTATTTATATGATTGTATGTGTGATTTGTTATTGACATTAAGATGGTAGATTTATTACTTTGTTTGAATATTGCCTTTGTGTAGGCAAATCTGCACGATATGTGTTTATCAATTCCATATAGTTGGACTAGTTATTATATATTTAGTAATACACACACACATGCATATAGTTTATGTGATTTATATATGTCTAAATGTATAAATATAGTTTCGGTATGTTCGACTTGGGCCTAATTGGATATGCACTAGATATTATATATATTTATTAATATGCGGTTTAAAGTGTTTATATATAGTTTCGGCATGTCCGACTTGGGACCGTCGATTGGCGCTAGGAATCTATTGTACCATTGAGATGCATGACCTGGAGACGTGGCTCCAGAGTAGGGGCGGAGACAGATTGGGACGCCAATTTAGAGTAGGTCATACATTGTTGCATTGTATGGACGGGTGCTGCGACATGACCTACATGCCAACTTCTTTTGAGGTATTGGTTTTTAGGAAAGTCCACAAGTTAGTTGTGGCTCTTTATAGGTCTCTTTGGTAGCTAATGGCAATTCAACATGATTTATCGATATGCAATTTAAGCGTATGTATACTTCGATATGCCCGACTTGGATTTATCGAATAGTGGACAAAATATATTATATAGATGCATAAGTATGTGGTTCAAGTAATATATATATATAACTATAGATGCACAATTTGGGTGATTTCTATATATTGGTTTGGTATGCCTGATTTGGTGCAACCGGGTACTGCTAGGCATTCAAGAATGAATCACGATTCACATGGGGACGACAATACTTCAATATTGTGTATACATGTGGGAAGGGTGTACGTATGGTAGCTTAAATCTGGATTGTTTATCCATAGACAATCGTATGATATCGGTTTTGTAAAAAGAATCCATTGTCCTATTGAGATGCATGACCTCAAGGAGTGATTCTAGAACAAAGGTGGTGAGAGATTGGATCACCAATTTGGAGTAGGTTATATGGTGTTGCATTGTACGGACAGGTGCTGCGACAGGATCTACATGCCAACTTCTTTTGAGGCGTCGGTTTTTAGGGTAGTCCACAAATTAGTTGTGGCTCTCGGTAGGTCTCTTTGGTAGCTAATGGAAATTCGGCATGGGTATCAGTTAGAGATATTCATATTTTAGTTTTGGATATGGAGATGCTATGTTAGTTGCCTTGTTATATCATTTTATTTATTTTGCATTTTAGATACTTTGATAGATATGGAGAGATCTATGGCAGCGTTGCTTATTAAGTGTAGTATTACCCCTATACTTGTTTTTCATATTGGGTAGCATGGCTTGTTATAGTACGTACTGTTTTAATAAGAGAATCTCTATTATGTATCATCCTGACTTGTTAGTGTGTGGACAAAGTAGGGCAATGTATGATTTGTTTTACTCATTGATCCTTGCTTACATTTATTAGACGTATACAAGTTGCATGTGTATGCAATATTTAGAAATAGTTCCCCTCACACCAGGCTTTATGTCTAACCAAGTTTTATCTTTGTCTATTTATGTTATGGCAACTCTTGGGTACTTGATTGAGTAGTTTGGGAGTCGGATGCTTTTAGGGACAGGCTTACAGGACAGTTGGAGCATTCTAAAGGCATGAAGTCAATATATTGGATACCGGTTGATGATGTAGTACATGGCAGACATGCTATTTTTTATATAAGATGTGTAATGTCATGTATTGTATTTCAAACTCCATATGAATGGATTTGATGTATCCTGACTTTCTATATTGATATTTATTTATCGGTTGCTTCCGCTAGTGCAGTCTCTTGTATTGTGTTTATCCTGTTCTTTTCATGTATATTCAATATATTATATGTTATCATTCCGCTGTGAGATTGTATCGATATGCCTTGGTATAATGTCTAGTTTTAATTTTTACCCCGATGGACTATCTTTTGTGGTAATCAGGAGTCAGACGCCACTTAACATTGATTTAGAGTATTACAAAGGATAAGTCATTGCAGTTGGTATCAAAGCTTAAGCTCAACACTCAAGACAAGTAGAGCCGTTTGAGTTAAGCAACTTGGTAAATAAAGATATAATGAGAGAGCGTACTTATATTTTTCTACTATATAATATTGCATACACCACTTGTCTCTTGAACTTTGATTTATTCAATCGCTAGTTGCTAAGGTATCTTCGTTTAAGGCTGTCGGTATAAGTTGATAGGGTGCAAGTGAGATTGAAGATAGATAGTTTGAGATGCTTGATTAGTTCAGAGATTGTTGGAAATACTGCAAGAGATGTTTCTCATCTGCGAACATTCCAGGAGGAGCGGTAGGTGTTGGAGGTGGTGTAGCCCTTAGGGCATAGTAGTAAAAGAGATTAACGAGTAGGCCATGACTTGGATTGATTCTAGATGTCACTTTGAGTCTTGGTATATTTCTGAGATGGAAAGGAACATGCAGGTCGAGTGTTTCATTCATTTGCAGTAGAGTAGCTTGCTAGTGAAGTGGTATGTTAGCCAATTTAATCTTTTGGCTAAATGTAGAGTGGAGATGATTATTACTCCTTTGAATTAGGAAAGGAAACTTGCCTTGGGACATTGAACGGATTTAGGATTTATTGCTCAGTCATATCTCATTCTTGACCCCTCGTATTGTAGGTAAATTCTTTTGTATTGATTAATATTGTGTGAGGAACCTTGGCTGTCAAGCTAAGGTATAATGATCGAGAGTACTGCCATCCGAACTTGATGCATAAGATTTTGTGTAGAGTGAAGCTGTTCAGTGAAGCGTGACTTGGATTATGTATCTAAGTAGGATCCAGTGGTTGCCCGGAAATGAGCAAGGACTGAGCAGATGACTTATGTGTTGAGTCATTTGTGTTAGATATGTTTAACCTAGTGTTAGCACACTAAACTGATGGGATAAATCCATAAACTACATTGGTGTTTATTAAGGATCAGTCCATTCACATACCAATTCTTAATCCTTAGTTTAAGTGCGGGATTTGTAGATGATTTGCACCGACTAAGCAAGGATTTTTCACTCGATTCTTAAAGGCGAGCACTTGAGTTAGATTCTTGAGGTGACTTATAGATTTTTGAAGCGCGACTCTAGTCGTGCGACGAAATTTTGGTGGTCGAACCAAGAAACCAAATCAAAATTCACATAAGAGGAATCAGGTGGTCGACCCTAGTTTAACAAAGAAATCTTACAAGCAAACAAAGGATTGGATTGGGCATCGTATATTATTTTGGATGATATCTATTCATTGTAAGTTATGTGTGTACATATAATATAGTCAGGATAGCTTGGGATAGTTCGGGGAAGGACTTCTCGACTAGTTTTGTGACGATTCGTATAATCTTCTAAGTGACGATATGATGCTTAGGCGAGCGTCGCAATACACTTAGTATATTATCCTTGTTATTGTTGTGCGGTTGAGGTGAGTTTGAACCCGAGCGAGTCCAAGCATTTGTAGATTATTATTTAATAATGATTTAATTGGTGAACTTTTCTCCTATGGAGAATGAGTTCTGTTCAGAAGGAAAGGAAAGTCGAAACTTAGATTGCTGGGTTTATTCAAGAGATTTGGGGACCGGTGATCCGACATATCATATAAGTTTCCCTTTTTAGAGCGGGAGGAGTGATAGTCTTTTATGTATTGTATTCATGAAAGGGAGTTGCACCAATTAAGCATTTGGGTAATCTTAGATTCGAACAAACACATGGGAGTTTATAATAGGGCATGCACGCTATGACTATTATGGTTACCATGCATGTTATAGACTTTGTTAGAATGATGGGTTGTTTGTATTGTAATCGATGTTGATAAATTTTTGTTGCTCATTATTGTTTATAGATTGCAAGCTATTGCTTGATTATTTATTGATTATGTGTTTTGTTGATTGATTTTTGTTGCTTCTTGATTGTTTGTTGTTGCTTGAATATCGATTAATTGATTGCTTGTTTTTATTGATTGATTTTTCATTGCTTCTTGATTGCTTATTATTGCTTGATTAATGATCGACTGTTTATTTTTGTTAATTGATTTTTTTATTACTTATTGATTGCTCTTGGTTGACTGCTATTGCTAGCATATTGTGTTAATTTTCCTTTTTCATAGAAGCGGTGCACGATGTATTTTGTGAACATTATTTGTATAAGTATGAAAATCTAGTGATGTCGTCGTGATGAGTCAACTAGACAAAGTTGATGCGAAGAGGGTGTGGCTTTAGACCTTGAATGCCTATTCATATTCTTGAGAATAGGGCTATGTAGCCTCAGACCGATGGGGTTAAACTTGTCCATGTTCAATGGAGCTTTGTATTGATATGTCTCCATTTACGCAAGGGATTTTTTGTTTCTCTTTTTGTTTGTTTGTTAATATATATGTATAGCTTGCTTTGTTGCTGCTTATATTTTACAAGTGTGCTTGTTGTTTTCATAGGCAACATGTTTATCAAAGATGCATGTTGCATTGGCGATGCATGTTGCATAGTTTGTTATAACATGTTTATTTGAGATGCTTGTTGAATTAGATGTGCTTGCTGCATAGTTTGATATAACATATTTACTTGAGATGATTGCTATACATGATTTAGCATGCTTAAATCCATGGTTTAATGTTGCAATGGTGTTTAATCCTCTTTTTTGAGTACATGATTAGGCATATGGAAGCAGTTATGCGCTATTAGGATGCTTATTTGTTTGTATTCGCATCTAAATGGCACGCTCTTGCTGTAAAAGAGGTATGTAAGATCCGTAGTGTAGGTAATATGGATATAGATGCTTGTATGTCCTCAAAAATGAGATGGCTCGTTTATGGGATGCCTCGGATATGAGATATGTGTGTGTGTGTGTATGTTGTTTCGGGATTTTTTTCTAGAGCTAACCATGCAAAGGAGGTGCTACCGAATTTTTCAATATTGAGAGGCTTTTTATACCTTTCTGTTCCTTATGTGGCAATATAAATTCTCCATAGTGTCATTCAGCTTTTGTTACCTAGGCGGTTTTTTATACATTTTCGTTCCTTGCATGGATATATATATATATATATATATATTCTCCATAGTGTCATTTAGAGGAGTGTACTGCTGTGGTCTATGATGTCTCGGATGCTTCTTAGCATCGTTTCTTCTACTACCTACACCCTGATTTCTCTTCTTCAGACCACTATTATTATTTCCCACCTTTATGGCAATATTACCAGCACTCTCATTAGTCTGTTTAATAACCACGTTACTTTGTAAGACTTCCATTGATGGTCCACTACCAGCCTTTCCAGCAGCCATATCCGCCTCTTTCCAACGCTGATATTGATTGGCCTTCTGATAAAACTCTTCCATGGTAGATGGTTGTTTTATCTTTAACAACTTACTAAAGTCTGTTACCTGATGTATTCCTCGGACAAACACCATTAGCACAATATCCTCATTTGGGTTATTCCCTTCTGCTGTAGCAATATTGAATCTACTAAAAAAATCCCTTCAGAGTCTCTCTCGGACCTTGACTGATATTTGACAAGGACATTACATCTTTGGGTCGGGTAGCGTGGAGCCTAAACTACTCCGTAAACTTATTCACTATTTCATCAAATGTTGATATGGATCTTGGCAAGATCTTGGGGAACCACATCGATGCCACTTCATCCAAGAAGATGGGAAATCACCTACATCATATCACATTAGTCACTCTGGCACCATCGATGTGCCACTCATACTTTAACAGATGATGCCTAGGATCCATCGTTTCATTATACGATGACATCGTAGGCATTACGAACTTCTTAGGATGTTCCTCCTATAAAATATTCTTTATGAATGGAGTTCTACTAGGTGTGGAACCCCACTCTCCATTCTTCTTCCATCGGTTTTCTTCCATAAACTGCTTCACTATATCAACACTATATTCCTCACTGGCCCGGTGATCCGAAAAACAACTGTCAAGAGCAGCCCCAAGTGTTTGACTTTGCAAATAGTCTTGGTTCGCTCGATGACATCTAGGATCTCTTGTACCTAGGAAAGCCACTTCTCCGGATCTTCCAAGACGCCTGGCTTGTTTGGTGGTGGTCGCTTAAGCACCTTCGTTCCACATTCCGGCATTAATTTTGCCTGGCGTCATTACAATGTCCTACAAATCATTTTCACTATCCAACAAGTTGAAGACATCAGGTAGCTGGACTCCTCGATCACCCTCATTCATCTCTCTACCTTCCTAATTAGTGTCAGTACCGACCACCCATACATTGGTTAAAATCTGGCATCTTCCTCCAATGGACTTCCTAGATGCTCCAGTAGTCTTTTCATTCATTTTTTGCTTTCTGTCCCTTCCATTCTGATTAGATGCAAACAAATTCACTTCTTTAGACTAAAGCGCATCTCCGCGGCTTTTCCTATGCCTTTGGGATTGCTGGACCAACAAGGCAATACTTGCATCCATCTTATCAAGAAGCGCTTTCTGGCTATCCACCATCATTTGGTTCAATTCAGCCATCATCCTATCAAACTCCACTTTTTCTACCATCTCTTGTGGGGTAAATGGTCCTGACAAAGCAATCATCAGATGGTTAGTCTCATCATTATGATGAGAAGCTTCATCTTCTCTACCAGTTATAGCTCTAGATATTCCGGATCTCCTAGGGGCTGTTACCTCAAATTTACAACAACGTTTTAAATTTAACTTATGGACGCTCTAACCCACAGTATTAAGCTAGATCAACCTCTGAGAAGCTCTGTTCTTAGTGAAAGCACTAAAAATGTTGAACCAAAAATTGGCATAGCACCCTAATTCAAAGAAAAACGAGATGGATCTAGCAAATCAGCAAGAAAACAGTAAATAACACAAAGATTTTTATAGTGGTTCAACAAATTCTATAGTCTACATCCACTTTAATCTTATTATAGATTAATTGTCATGAGTTTAAGAGCTTTGCAATTTGATTTTGTTCTAGAACATCAAAAGTAAGGTCCAAATGACAATGGTGTGTAGAAGGTAGAAAATGAAGAAAATGGAGAACAAAAGTCCCTTAATCATTACTCTAGCCTTGCTATTTATAGAGGAATCATCTATCGGAATCATCAGATCACGAAAAACTAGGTAAAGATCTAGATCCAAAAGAATAGGAAGGAGAAAAAAATCAGCTCGTAGTCAAAATCATGTCGGTATCGACATGAATTCATGTCGGTACCGAGATGACTTGCCCTGTGCTGCCCTGGCTTTTTCCTTATGCCAGCATATCTCCAAGTATTCAAGCTTTAAGTACAATTTTGCCTATTGATTCTACTTGATATCGAGATGATTGGTTGCATATGAGACTTGTCCTTTTCTGTAGAGTTTTGGAGTTGTTCGCCCACTCCTTTAGACTTGGATCCCGATATGATCACCATAGCACCCCATTCCTTTACCTTAATGCGGATGCTCAGAATCCCATAGTCAAACAACTCGATATCGACATGATTTCATGTTAGTACTGACTTCTTTTTACTTAATGCTTGGACTTCAAACTCCTAGATTTCTTTCCAATGATCACTTCAAGCTTTCCCCAAAGTTAGTGATTCACTTGAAAGCCGCTCGGTTCAAATACTAGAAAACACTAACCGAGACTTTCAACATCCTACGTCATTACAATGTGAAGTCGAATCCAAAGAAGTATTCATTTGTCATCCTGTCTGGAAAGTTCATTGGCTATATTATGAGCCCCAAGGGGTTTGATGCTAACCCTGACAAAATCTAAGTCATCCAAGACATGCAAGTTCCAAGAACCGTGAAACAAGAACAAAGTCTGAATGAGATGGTTGCATCTTTGAGCCGGTTCATGTCTAAGGCTACCAACCGGTGTTATCCCTTTTTTAACCTCATCAAGAAGAAAAAATAGTTTGCTTGAAATGACGAGTGCACCAAGGCATTTAAAGAACTAAAGCATCATTTAGCTACACCCTAGATACTATCCCATATCCACTTAACCCTTTTGACCCGTTGCATGCTGGCATATATCCAGTAATATCTTGTAGTATTAAAATTAAAGATGATTTCCGATACTACTTTGGGATGTACCTTGTAGTATAAAACTTAATAATAAATTTCCAAGACTGCTTTGGGATGTACCTTGCAGTATAAAACTTAATGAATAAATTTTAGGGACCGATTGAGGATGTACCTTATAGTATAAAAATTAAAGATGATTTTTGAAACTTCTTGGAAATGAGCCTTATAGTATAAAATTAATGAATGAACTTTCGAAACTGTTTGGGTATGTACCTTCCATAATAAACTGATGAATGAATTTCCAAGACTGTTTAAGGATGTATCTTACAGTATAAGAGATGTGGCAAACAAAACCGAAGGTAGTTTCGTAAGTAATTTAACCGAAACATGTATATGGACATAGTTTGAGCATTATATTTCAGAGAAATTATACCAAGTTTCTTGTACAATTTTATCAAGACGTGTTTATCTATGTTTAAGATAACATATATTTTGTTGAGACATAACTTATGATAATTTAATATGCATTGTGTAAGCGAGCCTAGTGCGGGCAAAACCCATTCTGTACTTCAACAGCGATGTCCCGCTAGAAGAGGAGTTTCGATGGGAGATGATATTATTCACACTGGACTTATGTTTGACCCACTTGTTTATTGTTTTCTTTGTAAACTTTTAGGTACTCATTTGAGTAAGTTAAGTTTATAGGGATTACAGATGACAAATATTTGCCGAAGTTAAGATATTTTGCAAGACTATGTAGAAGACAAAGATGACTAGAAGGCCTTATTATTATTATCCATGATAGTAATTTTAGTTCCACTGTGTAATGTAAATATATGCTAAAGTCCAAGAGACTACAAGGGTTTGACATCATCATATGTCAGATCTTTGATGCTACTGTGTAACAATTATTATTCTACTCTTGCGTGAGAAAGATCGATGGGTATTATGTAGTGAACTTTAACATGTAATGAAATATGATTTAGTTGCTATGTTTTTTTTAGACTATCAAATGAAAAATAATCGATCTCATTCTATCGTCAAAAGATAATTCCAAGGTGACTGCAGTCTACAGTACATTGGAGTTTCATCGTTGGGTTTCGAACGAGGGTTGTTATACCCACGGCATATTTTGGGATATATAAGAATGTAAAGACAATTTATGTAATGGGGATGACTACAGCATCATCGTTGTTACACTTTATACTATAGACAGTAACCCCACAAATTTAGAACTTCCTTTTATACTTTGATTAAGATCTCGTGGAGAATTTACATTCCTCCATCAGTAGGGGAGGAGATATTTTTGATGTTGAGTTTTTTTATTTATTATCTTTTTTTGACTTCATTCTAGTGTGGTAACATATTTTATGTCACATGTCGGTTCTTTTATCTGTAGTTGACCTTCGACACAGCTAAGCTCCACGCATGAATTTGTGTTTTTGTACTTCATATCCATGTAACTTGCTTGGATAGTTTTTGCCCTTTTGTTAAAACCGCTTAAGAATTGTTGATTTTGGCTTTCCTTGTAATACTTGGTTTGTGTATATTGTGGAGTCTTGTTGCATAATCTTGGGCTTTTATTCTGTTAGACTATACTTCGTCTCCAAAATTTAGTTTGGTGTACTTTGTTAAAAGGAGGTTTAAGGAGTTAAAATTTACTTATTGCTTACATAAGGCTTGGAAGTTAGCTTTTGAGATTTTACTATCTCCTTTCTTCTTGGAGAAATGTAGAGGTAAGATTAATGTATCCTTTTGAGATTTTAATACCAACCCAACCATCGCACGATTATCTAAGGCTGATAATTAAAACTGAATTGCACAAACTTAAACTGAACGATCCTACAAGAATTGACACCGAATTGAAACCGATGATTCTTTGGCCATGTTAGATGGTGAAAAATACCATAAATATTCGATTAAACCGACCCAACCATAAGATCGGAAAAAAACGAAAAAATATACATATATACTATAATTACCCAACCGAATCCAAACAAAATTAAAAAACCTAGAATTAGGTCAGATTTAGGGTTTTAAATGCATGGTTTAAACCCGATAAAACCTAACCAATCAGACTCGAAGCCATCTGATTAGATTCAGATCCAACTAAATGGTCGATGGTCTGATTATTACCCTTACAACCACAAAAGTTCACCTTGCCACATTAAAGACCGCCACAATACCTTCTCCATCATCAAAATCGATCGCGACCAGTACCCCTCCATATTGTCAAAACCGAATACCTTAACTTTCATGTTGAAACAATTTTATTCCAAAAAGAAATAATTTGGGTTTCCAAGTGATTCAAGGGATGAAACTTGGTATATTTTTAACTAATATTTTCTCTTACAGTTTTCTTGTTTTATTTTAATTGGACAAGACTTGATAATAAGCAATGAATTTTCTTATAACGCTAATGCTAATTCACCTGGCTTAACAATCGAATATAGCTACGGAAAACATCCCAGCCAAAAAATATCAACCACACCCTATTTTCTCCATTAACTTGCCGATCTGTACATCCCATTCCCTATTTTGAAACACCCCACACCCCCTTAGTATACCCAAAAAGGGAACACTAAAAGATGTGGTGCGTTATAGGTATAGCTAAAGCATCACAAAGACTAAGATTCACAAGACAAATAAATAAAAACAGCGGAAACATTTAAAATACTTATCATTAAACTTCATTTCAAAATGAGTCAATAAAACATAACATGTCTCAAAATAACTAAAATTCATGTCTCATGAAAATTATATCTTAGTCTTACATAATCAGAGTGCAAAAGTAGCAATAATAATAATTATCATTTCCCCTCTCACAAGTGCCAAGTCCATAAATGAAAAGAATGAAAACTAGAAGAATACATTTGAAATGAGAGAACTCCGGGAATAGATCTCCAAGCAACCTGATTCTACTCAACTCTGCTGGCCTATGGGGGAAAAGGGGAAATAGAGGAGTGGGTCAGACTAAAAGTCTGGTGAGTGAAAGTAATTACTAGCATTTCTAAGCAAGATAAAGATAATAGACTAAGCAACAGTTCTAGTATAAAAGGAAAATACAGAAAAGGTAAAACAGGGATAAAATACTGTTTCTGATTCTGTTTGACTGTTTGCTTTGATTGTGATTATTTGCACTGCCTTAAACTGCTGTGATTTGGCTGAAACCCTAATCCTGTTTTAATTAGGCTGAAATCCTAATTCTACCCGTTGATCGGCCTTCTATCTCTGTTGTGCCAATGTGAACCAATCCCATAGGTCACAGCAAATGACACCTGTTTAGCTCTTGGAATGCAGCAGCGAATTATTTACCCTAATCGATGACGCACGCTCGGTCATCGCTGGTACACACTAATTGTTGTCTCCTATTTTGACCTCTTATTTACTGTAACGATTGCGATTTTTCGTCGCTCGAAAATCGACATTAATACGTCCATTGTATCAACTGCCGAGCAATCGAATGCCGGAAAACCGAATTGTTATGGAGAAAAAGAAGAGGTAGAAGAAAACAGAAGAAAAAGAAAGAAGAAACAACAGAAACAGGGACAATATCAGAATCTCACATTCGCAGTAGAATAACATATAATAGATAAATGAATAAACTTTAAATCAAAGAACTATATCATTTTATACATTACATCATCATCAGAGTTTACAACAACAATACAACACTGGACAGTTATATAAACTTGTCCTCATACAGAATACACAGTGGAATAAATAATATCATATATATAAATGCTATGTCTCGTCATCCAGCTCGCCAATGAGCTCCACAGCATCTCGAATCCAGAATGACCTGATAACCTAACTCTAGACTGCCCGTGTGGAAAATGATGGGCACCCAGAGTTTAGGAAGGAAACAATAAACTCCAGGTCAGTCATGGTGACTGGTGTGAGAACTAAAACAGTTTATATTTAGAAACAAACAACAATAGAATTTTAACATTTAAACCCGCAATGCTTTTGGAAAATGAAACTACCATAAGACCTCCCACCACACACACAATGCAAACGCATAATTGGAGGAGATTTCTTCTTATGATAATCAAACATGCTTACTACGCAAAATCATTTGATTTTATTATTATTAGTGCATAGTGAAGAAAACATTTCGAAAGTATAATATTAATCTTAGCCAGCATAGGCATTCCGCACTTAGGCCTACTATAGCTACTATGTTCAATAGCAGGTTACCGCCACATTCCATAGCAGGTAATACAACTAAAACCGTACAAGGTTCGTATTGTTTCTTTGGATTTTCCAACAAATGGTCAGGCTAAGGAACTTCCTTTCCTACTGCCGAATGGGATCGCCTCTGGCTGGACGTCCCGAGAGACAAACTGCTCTCTGCCAACAAAGCCGGGTTATCCCTGTAACTAGGTAACTCACGAATATGTCATCCTCCGGTCCTTTGGGACCTTTATCCGAGCGCTCGGTAACATCATCACACATAATAAATAAAGTGTGTCCACATGAGTAAGTATCTGGGCTCCATACCATGATACCACCCCTTTCCAGAAGGAAATGACATACCCTAAAGGGCGCGACCCTCATAACCTTGCCGCAACATTCCTGTTTCGACCATTTCCGGGTTGTTGAGGCCCTGACGAAGTCTCGTCCATAAAGCTATGCTTTATACAAAAGCTATGCTTTGGGTCAAACAAATGATCAAAGTAATGATCACAAAGATAAATGATCAAACAAATGATCAAACAATGATCATTTCACAGCAACACTCAGCATGTCACATTACCAAATTGGGAATATATTGCTGATAACCTTCAACTACATAACCTCTGAGCTCGTACGTCTCATAGAAGGGTGTTAAGCTAAGAGAATAAATTCTCCTCCACCAACAGAAATGTATTTGAAAGAAATCTGCTTTATATCTCAAAGCGTAATGTCATACACGTAACCATACAAGTCTGTTCCGGGTTCGAACAGAACCGAAGGCACTTCCAAAGAAGCCCTTGCAATCCGGATATTCACAATCCCGATAAAACTTCCCATCACAAAGGAAATCTCAATACCGTAGCTAACGGTGCAGAGACAATCGATAGGTCATCCTATCGTTTTCACAAATACCCAGTCTTCACCATCGGTCTTCAATACGATCCATATCGTCGTATCACTAATTCAGAATGGGTTATACGACACAAAGGTCCTTTCCCGGCTAACCCGAATAGTGAGCGCTTATTCAAAAATAAGTGTGGCATTCAAATTCAGGCAAATCACAACAAATACCCATTCAAGGTAATTATTGATAGTCGGTTATTTAACTATCAATAGGTCTGCAAAGCATCATCAGATTCCAAATAATTTTCCAAATTATTTATCTTCCAAAAATATCTTTACAAGATATATAATTTCCACACTTCAACTATTTGAAAACAATTTCAAATCAATTTCCACATTTCAATTTATCTTTGAAGATAAAATCTCAAAATGTTTCACTTCATATTGGAAAAACATTTCCATACCTATTTAATAATAGGTAATTCACAAATCCATTTATTTTCAACATTTGAAAATATTCAATATACTTAAATCAAAATTAAGTATATATTTCATTCTTTAAGGAAATCATTTTCTTAAACACATCTATTTTAGTCAAAACGAATGTTACGTAAAACATTGTTACGACAACTCAAAATCACTAGCATAAAGATTCGAAATTTAGATAGATATATATAAATCCCAATACTATATAAAACATTTCCTTTCGGAAACCATTTACTATAACAACAGTGTTATAGTCCACCATTTCCTTATTCCTCGAAACGTCTATTTCAACAATAATTGTTGAAATCTATGTTTTCGATACTTAACACGTTTTAAAACATCTTTTTAAAACAATTACTTCATTTCGTAATATCACTTCTCCAAAACATATCCATTTTATCTAATAATATATTCACTGTCCAAAATCGTGAATATACTTTATTTACCCAATTCAATGTTCCTACACATTTTACTTAAAAGATTATCCACTGTCCAAAATCGTGGATAAAATTCCCAACCAAACTCTTATTATTACAACATTTAACTTAAAGGATAATTCGCTGTCCAAAATCACAAATATATCCCCTTTATTAAACTTCTATGTTTAATTTATCAAATTCAATTGGTTTCGGATTTATAAAACAATGTTTATAAATTCACATCTATACTTATAAAAGCTTCGATTATAGAATCCCTTTTTTAAATCAATTCAATTTATAACTCAACTTTATACCCAAATTTTGAGTTATAAGTTAATTATTTATAAATCCTTTATTTTACAAAATCTATTCATTTCATAACTTCACAATTTTTAAATCTATAAATTTTATTCACTTGTGAAATCCATTTTTACTTCATTCTAATACTTATAAAAACTTATTTTATAATTCAAATATTTTAATTTATAAATATCAATTTTATAAATCTTTTATACAAACCGTTTATAATTATTCCAAAATCTCAATTTAAATAAACCGATTCTATAAAACGTATACTTTCAAAAATCACTTTAAAAATCCCTTTAAAATCAAAATCGTTATCTTAAACTTCAAAAATGGATCTGATGATGCAACAGCATCAAATAGTCAATCACAACAACAAAACATCACATATCATCATATGATAACAGAATATATCACAATATTTGTAAATAAATCAAATCAGTTGAGGAATCCAATTGGATCCCTCCAACCTGTTTTCCTGCATCCACAGATGTTAGCACAATACCAATTTCACATCAATGTGAAATTATCGCGGTATATGGGGTTCATAAATATTATCCGCTATTATGCGGCGCAATAGGGTCTCATCCGCTATACAATGTGGGAAATCAACTCCAATATATACATATTCCAATATATATATATATATATATATATTGCTATATACATATATAATACCAATTCCACTTCAATGTGAAATTATCGCGGTATATGTTTTTAATAAATAACCTCTGCTTAATAACGGCGTATAATGTCTTTTTAACACAATAGATAACAAATATCATCCAATTCACACAATCAGCACTATCAACAATTTTAAATTTAACTATTTAAAATTTAAATCGAAACAAAACATTCGATTGAGTGAGGAGTTCTCACCTTGATTTCAATTCCGTTCCAGCTTTTTATTTCGAATAAAATTAAACAAACGTTTAATTTTACCCGAAATTCACCCTAGCTCCAAATGACTCCAATCTAGTTTCATAGCGTAGTGTTCGTCAATACGATTCCAACGCAATTCATTTCGTGCGAAACGGACCTCGTATGAAAAAGTTATGATAGTTTAAAGTTAATACAAATTTATATTATAAATATTTACAATTTTCTTTTACAATTTTAAACCTTTGCAATCATCTGGCCGTGGCTTCCAAACCCTAGCATCCTCACCGTTCGTTTTTACCTTCTTCCCCATCTGAAAATCACGTACGTGATAAAAACCCACGGCCGTCCTTCTTTCCGTAATTTTCACGACCACCTCGTCGACTTCCAGAACGATCAGGACCCATCATCTCGAAGGCCTTCGCGAGCTCCATCTTCACCGTGAATAGCATGAAACTCGGCTACATCTTTTGCCTCGAAAAACATGAAAAACGCAGCAGATTCGAGCTCGATTTCCCGTTGATCCGTTGCTCTGTTTTCGATCATCTCCGTATGGATTTGAAGCTCTCGACCTCCTCTACAAGTTTGTAGTTGACGACTTTTGCTAATTCTTCACGGATTTGGAGATAATTGAGGAAGAAGTTTCGAAATTTCTGGCCATTCGTTTTGTAGGTGGCGGCTGGCTTTGAGATGAAACCCTAGGGTTTTCTTTTGAACGTATATATATATATATATATATATATATATATATATATACGTATATAAATGATATTAAATTTATTTAAAAATGACTTTTTCAAACAATCTCCAAATCACACGTGCCGCCTGGCATTGTAAGGTTTACCCTGCATTCCGAACACAATGGAACGTGTTTCGGGAGCTAATTCGATCGTATGTGAGAGTTACGGAAATAAACGATCGATTTTAAATTAAACCGATTTCGATGCGTTTTGGCTTGCCACGGACAAACCGTACATCCGATTGATACGAAATTTCAAACCTTACAATAATTCAACATTACGGATCCGATGAAACTGGTTTCGTCGAAATCCGAGACTTTTTGAAAAATGACTATTTTAACTCGCCAAATTAATATTAAAACAATTTCGATGCGTTTCGAGCTACCACGGTCAAACGACAACTCCGATTTCTACGAAAATTGAAATCCGATTATAACAAACTATTACGGATCCAATGGAACTAGTTTTGTCCAATTCTGAGGCTGTCCCAAAAATGGCTAATTTCACTAGTCGATTAAATATTAAAATATTCAATTTTCACAGATTAACTCTTAATTCAATTTTAAAAGTTCTACAACATCATTCTAACTTCAACATGATTTAATATAACTTTATAAATCATTTTCAATCACATTAAATCCAATTTTCAATTATTTCTGGAATTTCAACTATTAATTTCTCGATTTAATTATCCAATTAAATCCAGATATTCGAAAAATAAATTATTCGACTTAATTAATTCCACTTGTTAATATTTAAAATTAATTAAATAATCGAATTTCAAATATCAGAAATTCTGGGTCGTTACAAACTTCCCTCCTTAAAAGAATTTCGTCCTCGAAATTACCAAGTAAGAAAAATTCACAAAATCTATTAACTTTTCAAACAATTCACTTAGTGAAAATTTTATATTCACCTTTTTCAAAACCTTTAACTTCAACCAAAACAATGGTTTCCAATTTCTAGTTCAATTTCTATATTTTCATTACAATTTAGAAATCAACTTTTCATTAACAAAAATTTCCAAAATTTCCTGAAAATTTTCTAACGCCTTAAATTTCTAGAAAAATTCGCCAACGTCTCCTTTGCGCGGTTCGATCGTAGTAGGATCACAATTGACATAAATATGTATACATCGACCCACCCGGTCGGAAAAGCAGAAAAACAGTTCATATTTCCTATTTTTATTGCGTAGGCGTACCTTTTTAGCATTTTTAAGAAAAGCAGTTATTAATTTAGCATTTTAGCGCAACCAAACCAACCGAACGGTAGCCACCGCACCTGTACTTACTCAATTTAAATATGTAAGTGACATATATATAAGGTTATTAACAATTTTACTCTTTTAAACAACTACAACATATGCATATTAAGGGAAATGCATACTAAACAAGGTTTATAAGCAACTTATAAAATTTCAATATCACTTGTAATTGTTTACAACCAATTCACATACAACGACATTCAATTCTTCGTTTTCAATTAGTTTACATTCACTAATTTAAATTCAAATTGGTTCATTTTCAATTCAAATCAATTTCTATTTAAATTTACTTCACCTTCAATTTAAATCAAATTACATAGCTTCCAATTTTGCTAATTCAATTTCTTCAACACTTAATGAATTTATACTACAATCAACTAACAATCATATAACAATCAATGTCATTCAATCACAACCAAATTTATTAAATTTTACATTCAATTTGGTTCAACACCTTTAATTCAATTGGTCGATATTAAATTGACTTACATTAAATTATTCAACTTCCAATAACATTTAACTTTTAATGAATTAACACTTACATTCATTTTTTTCCATATCAATTTATTCACATTCAATTGATTAACATTCAATCCATTCATTAATTCAATTGCTAATTCATTTTACAAATAAAGTTGAATTTCATTTATATAACTCAAGTTCACATTCATTTAATAAATTCACTTTATTAATTTACTTTGATATCAAAATCAATTTCGTTTAACATTACTTAATTATATTCCATTTCAAACATCATTTGTTCAAATTAACTTAAGTTTCCACTTATAAATCCAATTCAGATTCAAATTTTATTTAACTTTTACCAAAGTCAAAATTTATTATCTCATATTATAAGTTCAAAACTGGATTACTTATATTCAACAATTACAGCTTGGATTTTATTGATTCACTTATACTTATTTTAATTTAACTCCATCCTTTAAGTTAAATTTATTCTATCAAAAATTCAAATTATATAAGTATCAACTCAATTATCATTCCCATAAATATTTTAAATAGGATTCCAGAGTCTTTTCAACCTTTCAAAACCATTTTGAAATCAATTCAAATTATCTTTTGAATTTCCAAAACCAAATCCAAATTTTCCAAACAACTTTCATTTAAAAGAATCTGGCAGCAATTCCTCTTTTGGAAACTCGAAAATGAACACCAATGATGTCGCGATCATCATCGGAATTATTTTCCAGCGACCTGAAAAGAGTTTAGAGCTTTCATCTTTCCAAAACAATTTTCCAAAATATCAAATCCTTTCAAAACACTTCTCTGGAATTTTATTTTAGATTATAATTCACATTTACAATCTTTTACTTATAAAGTTTCACTTCTCATATATAAGATTATTTTACCATTGTAAATCATTTTAATTATAACTTCATACATTATAATTCATTTGCTTATACACTTTATTCTTTTACAATTGTTGTTTTCATTTAACTTATTCAAACAACTTTTATTAACTTATATATATTTATATTTTCAACATCCAAACAATCAATCATATATACTTTAATAATTTCAGAAAAATTATTTCTTTATATACAAAATATAATCGAGGTAAAAAAAATTTCATTTACCCAATTTAAAACAATATCATGCCGAATTGTTCTGAACAAGTGTTTAGAGATCCCTATCGATAGAGTTGTACAGACTATACCAACCAGAATCCATATACCACTCAACAAATCAATCATCACAATAAAAAAAATTATATTCACTAATAAATACACGCTCGTATCTATTATTACACTCAAAGTCATTCTAGATTACTACTAACTCTATCTATAATGAGTAACACCCAACAGAGTAGGGTTGTAGCTTAAGTATATGCTCTGATACCAAAAGTAACAATTGCGATTTTTTGTCGCTCGAAAATCGACATTAATACGTCCACTGTATCAACTGCCGAGCAATCGAATGTCGGAAAACCGAATTGTTATGGAGAAAAAGAAGAGATAGAAGAAAACAGAAGAAAAAGAAAGAAGAAACAACAGAAACAGGGACAATATTAGAATCTCACATTCGCAGCAGAATAACATATAATAGATAAATGAATAATCTTTAAATCAAAGAACTATATCATTTTATACATTACATCATCATCAGAGTTTACAACAACAATACAACACTGGACAGTTATATAAACTTGTCCTCATACAGAATACACAGCGGAATAAATAATATCATATATATAAATGCAACGTCTCGTCATCCAGCTTGCCAATGAGCTCCACAGCATCTCGAATCCAGAATGACCTGATAACCTAACTCTAGACTGCCCGTGTGGAAAATGATGGGTACCCAGAGTTTAGGAAGGAAACTATAAACTCCAGGTCAGTCATGGTGACTGGTGTGAGAACTAAAACAGTTTATCTTTAGAAACAATCAACAATAGAATTTTAACATCGAAACCCGCAATGCTTTTGGAAAATGAAACTACCATAAGGCCTCCCACCACCCACACAATGCAAACGCAGAATTGGAGGAGATTTCTTCTTATGATAATCAAACATGCTTACTACGCAAAATCATTTAATTTTATTATTATTAGTGCATAGTGAAGAAAACATTTTGAAAGTATAATATTAATCTTAGCCAGCATAGGCATTCCGCACTTATGCCTACTATAGCTACTATGTTCAATAGCAGGTTACCGCCACATTCCATAGTAGGTAATACAACTAAAACCGTTTAAGGTTCGTATTGTTTCTTTGGATTTTCCAACAAATGGTCAGGCTAAGGAACTTCCTTTCCTACTACCGAATGGGATCGCCTCTGGCTGGACGTCCCGAGAGACAAACTGCTCTCTGCCAACAAAGCCGGGTTACCCCTGTAACTAGGTAACTCACGAATATGTCATCCCCCGGTCCTTTGGGACCTTTATCCAAGCGCTCGGTAACATCATCACACATAATAAATAAAGTGTGTCCACATGAGTAAGTATCTGGGCTCCATACCATGATACCACCCCTTTCCAGAAGGAAATGGCATACCCTAAAGGGCGCGACCCTCATAACCTTGCCGCAACATTCCTGCTTCGACCATTTTCGGGTTGTTGAGGCCCTGACGAAGTCTCGTCCAAAAAGCTACGCTTTATATAAAAGCTATTCTTTAGGTCAAACAAATGATCAAAGTAATGATCATAAAGATAAATGATCAAACAAATGATCATATCACAAATGATCAAACAATGATCATTTCACAGCAACACTCAGCATGTCACATTACCAAATTGGGAATATATTGCTGATAACCTTCAACTACATAACCTCTGAGCTCGTACGTCTCAGAGAAGGGTGTTAAGCTAAGAGAATAAATTCTCCGCCACCAACAGAAATGTATTTGAAAGAAATCTGCTTTATATCTCAAAGCGTAATGTCAGACACGTAACCATACAAGTCTGTTCCGGGTTCGAACAGAACCGAAGGCACTTCCTAAGAAGCCCTTGCAATCCGAATATTCACAATCCCGATAAAACTTCCCATCACAAAGGAAATCTCAATACTGTAGCTAACGGTGCAGAGACAATCGATATGTCAGCCTATCGTTTTCACAAATACCCGGTCTTCACCACCGGTCTTCAATACGATCCATATCGTCGTATCACTAATTCAGATTGGCTTATACGACACAAAGGTCCTTTCTCGGCTAACCCGAATAGTGAGCGCTTATTCAAAAATAAGTGTGGCATTCAAATTCAAGCAAATCACAACAAATACCCATTCAAGGTAATTATTGATAGTCGGTTATTTAACTATCAATAGGTCTGCACAGCATCATCAAATTCCAAATAATTTTCCAAATTATTTATCTTCCAAAAATATCTTTACAAGATATATAATTTCCACACTTTAACTATTTGAAAACAATTTCAAATCAATTTCCACATTTCAATTTATCTTTGAAGATAAAATCTCAAAATGTTTCACTTCATATTGGAAAAACATTTCCATACCTATTTAATAATAGGTAATTCACAAATCCATTTATTTTCAACACTTGAAAATATTCAATATACTTAAATCAAAATTAAGTATATATTTCATTCTTTAAGGAAATCATTTTCTTAAACACATCTATTTGAGTCAAAACGAATGTTACGTAAAACATTGTTACGACAACTCAAAATCACTAGCATAAGGATTCGAAATTTAGATAGATATATATAAATCCCAATACTATATAAAAATTTTCCTTTCGGAAACCATTTACTATAACAACAGTGTTATAGTCCACCATTTCCTTATTCCTCGAAACGTCTATTTCAACAATAATTGTTGAAATCTATGTTTTCGATACTTAACACGTTTTAAACATCTTTTTAAAACAATTACTTCATTTTGTAATATCACTTCTCCAAAACATATCCATTTTATCTAATAATATATTCACTGTCCAAAATCGTGAATATACTTTATTTACCCAATTCAATGTTCCTACACATTTTACTTAAAAGATCATCCACTGTCCAAAATCGTGGATAAAATTCCCAACCAAACTCTTATTATTACAACATTTAACTTAAAGGATAATTCGCTGTCCAAAATCACAAATATATCCCCTTTATTAAACTTCTATATTTAATTTATCAAATTCAATTGGTTTCGGATTTATAAAACAATGTTTATAAATTCACATCTATACTTATAAAAGCTTCGATTATAAAATCCCTTTTTTAAATCAATTCAATTTATAACTCAACTTTATACCCAAATTCCGAGTTATAAGTTAATTATTTATAAATCCTTTATTTTACAAAATCTATTCATTTCATAACTTCACAATTTATAAATCTATAAATTTTATTCACTTGTGAAATCCATTTGTACTTCATTCTAATACTTATAAAAACTCATTTTATAATTCAAATATTTTAATTTATAAATATCAATTTTATAAATCTTTTATACAAACCATTTATAATTATTCCAAAATCTCAATTTAAATAAACCAATTCTATAAAACGTATACTTTCAAAAATCACTTTAAAAATCCCTTTAAAATCAAAATCGTTATCTTAAACTTCAAAAATGGATCTGATGATGCAACAGCATCAAATAGTCAATCACAACAATAAAACATCACATATCATCATATGATAACAGAATATATCACAATATCTGTAAATAAATCAAATCAGTTGAGGAATCCAGTTGGATCCCTCCAACCTGTTTCCCTGCATCCACAGATGTTAGCACAATACCAATTTCACATCAATGTGAAATTATCGCGGTATATGGGATTCATAAATATTATCCGCTATTATGCGGCGCAATAGGGTCTCATCCGCTATACAATGCGGGAAATCAACTCCAATATATACATATTCCAATATATATATATATATATATTGCTATATACATATATAATATCAATTCCACTTCAATGTGAAATTATCGCGGTATATGTTTTTAATAAATAACCTCCGCTTAATAACGGCGTATAATGTCTATTTAACACAATAGATAACAAATATCATCCAATTCACACAATCAGCACTATCAACAATTTTAAATTTAACTATTTTAAATTTAAATCGAAACAAAACATTCGATTGAGTGAGGAGTTCTCACCTTGATTTCAATTCCGTTCCAGCTTTTTATATCGAATAAAATTAAACAGACGTTTAATTTTACCCGAAATTCACACTAGCTCCAAATAACTCCAATCCAGTTCCATAGAGTAGTGTTCGTCAATATGATTCCAACGCAATTCGTTTCGTGCGAAACGGACCTCGTATGAAAAAGTTATGATAGTTTAAAGTTAATACAAATTTATATTATAAATATTTACAATTTTCTTTTACAATTTTAAACCTTTGCAATCATCGTGCCGTGGCTTCCAAACCCTAGCATCCTCACCGTTCGTTTTTACCTTCTTCCCCATCTGAAAATCACGTACGTGATAAAAACCCACGGCCGTCCTTCTTTCCGTAATTTTCACGACCACCTCGTCGACTTCCAGAACGATCAGGACCCATCATCTCGAAGGCCTTCGCGAGCTCCATCTTCACCGTGAATAGCATGAAACTCGGCTACATCTTTTGCCTCGAAAAACGTGAAAAACGCAACAGGTTCGAGCTCGATTTCCCGTTGATCCGTTGCTCCGTTTTCGATCATCTCTGTATGGATTTGAAGCTCTCGACCTCCTCTACAAGTTTGTAGTTGACGACTTTTGCTAATTCTTCACGGATTTGTAGATAATTGAGGAAGAAGTTTCGAAATTTCTGGTCATTCGTTTTGTAGGTGGCGGCTGGCTTTGAGATGAAACCCTAGGGTTTTCTTTTGAACGTATATATATATATATATATATATGTGTGTGTGTGTGTGTGTGTGTGTGTGTGTGTGTGTGTGTGTGTGTATGTATATAAATGATATTAAATTTATTTAAAAATGACTTTTTCAAACGATCGCCAAATCACACGTGCCGTCTGGCGTTCGTAAGGTTTACCCCGCGTTCCGAACACAATGGAACGTGTTTCGGGAGCTAATTCGATCGTATGTGAGAGTTACGGAAATAAACGATCAATTTTAAATTAAACCGATTTCGATGCGTTTTGGCTTACCACGGACAAACCGTACATCCGATTGACACGAAAATTTAAACCTTACAATAATTCAACATTACGGATCCGATGAAACTAGTTTCGTCGAAATCCGAGACTTTTTGAAAAATGACTATTTTAACTCGCCAAATTAATATTAAAACAATTTCGATGCGTTTCGAGCTACCACGGTCAAACGACAACTCCGATTGCTACGAAAATTGAAATCCGATAATAACAAACTATTACGGATCCAATGGAACTAGTTTCGTCTAATTCTGAAACTGTCCCAAAAATGGCTAATTTCACTAGTCGATTAAATATTAAAATATTCAATTTTCACAGATTAACTCTTAATTCAATTTTAAAAGTTCTACAACATCATTCTAACTTTAACATGATTTAATATAACTTTATAAATCATTTTCAATCACATTAAATCCAATTTTCAATTATTTCTGGAATTTCAACTATTAATTTATCGATTTAATTATCCAATTAAATCCAGATATTCGAAAAATAAATTATTCGACTTAATTAATTCCACTTGTTAATATTTAAAATTAATTAAATATTCGAATTTCAAATATCAGAAATTCTGGGTCGTTACATTTACCCTAATCAGCATAAATGTGCCCAGCCTCACCTAACTGTTGTGAGACCATCAGTCCTAGTCTGAAAGGGAAGGCTGCCGGTACTGGTCCTAACAAACAAATTCTAGTTTGCGCCCCTTGCCCAAATCCCTAGATTTGAGCTTCTATCTATTGGCCACTTATGTACCCTAATTAGCATATGTGTGTCCCAGCCTCACCTAACTATTGTGAGACCGTCAGTTCCGGACTGAAAGGGAATGCTGCTGGTACAAGCCCTTCTTCTATGTTTGCTTATTAACTTAGTGTAAGTTTTAAAATAAGTCTCTTCTGTTATTTCTGCTATATTTGCTTATTAACTTAATCTAAGTTTTAAAATAAGCCTTTTCTGTTCTTTCTGCTTAATTATAACCTATGTTATAATTGTTACTCTTCTATTCTATCTTTTTAGTTATAACCACTAGTTATAAACATGCTTGCAAATGTCTTAAATTTGCCTATTTCAGTCTATCTTCTTTTTATTACAGTTATTTCTTATTTTACATCTAATTTCTGTAAATTAAGTGTTTATTTCTATTTAATCCATATTAGCGAATTCTCCTCTTTTTAATATTTTTATATTTTATTCGCATAAAAAGGAATAAAAAGAAACTAACATTTACAGGCTAAATTCTAATGTAAAACAGATGTAAATAAATACAAATAACTGTAAATAACTGAATAAAATAGCTGAATAAAAATAGTTGAATAAAATAGACTGAAAAGAACTTTAAAAACTAACTGTAAATAACTTATATAAAAACTGTCTCAAAATTGCAGAAAAACTACAACTATTGAGAACCCTATTATTTTAAATTACTTAAAAATCTAAAATAATTACAAAACACTCACCTGTGGTCCTTAGTTTTAGTCCTGGGCCTTTCTAGATCCACTTCTATGGCGTAGAATATTTTTATCAAAAAGATTTCCTCCCTAGAAAGTTTTTCTATTTAGGGTTCAGCCTCGGGCAATGAACCCAATTGGGAGAAAATCTGAATGAGAAAAATAGCTAGGCCTAGGGTTCTATTATAGTGTGACTTAGGAATCTCAAACCATTGGATTTGAAGATTAAATCTGGTGCAACCACGTCATAGGCTCGCTGGGAACCGTCGGATGGGAGCACGAACGCACAGGATTTGAGAAAAATCAAAATATGACGTGTATGCTCGAATCTGGTCGAAACAACGTCCAAAAGAATAGGCAGGTCGACCCCTAGGTTGACCTATGTATGGTTTGGTCGACCCTAAGGTCGACCTGGCCATTGGCATGGGTCGACCCATGCCTTCTATTATTATTTTTTTCTTTTCGTTTTGTTGATTTCTTGTTTCTTGCGTATCTTCTTCATACTAGCTCGGATTTTGATAAATTATATATGAAAATTGACCAGAAAATTACCACGGACACAATGGTGCAACTCCCATGGCTCAATTCTGATAATTTCACAAACTTATTTTTTATTTAATTAATTCATTAATTAATTATTATAGCTCAAATTTTGGGTTGTTACATTCTCCCCTCCTTAAAGGATTTCGTCCCCGAAATCTCTAAGGACAGAAGAATGAAATAAATATTTTCATCCAATTTCTACAACCACACACACAACCCTCATCCATTACATCCGTTTTCCTTAAGCTTTCTAATGCAACTTATGTTATATGCAATATTGTAGTGTCAATGTTCCTAACTAATGCGAAAAAATTGGTGGCCTACTAATTCAGTCGACCTCCTTTTATGCAATCATGTCTATGCCATGTATCCAAATGAATGCAAATTTCCTAATGACAACTGATAGTTCTATATGTGTGCTACAATCATCATCCAAATGCAACAATCATACGATAATCATCCATTTATAGCAACCATGAAATAAAAATAAAAATAAAAATGCAAATGCACACACATCCATATGCATATGTTTTAGTGACCTAGTTAGGCCGATCCCTAAGAGATAATAGTGCCTAGTGTGTATATATGTGTCCATTAGAATCCACTAGCAAACACTTGCAACCACTGGCGTCCAACATACATAACATGTTCTAGTAACATGTTTACATTCAGTCCTACCATCCATAGGTTAAATCCTAAGATCTACCCTTCCAAAGGATACTAAAGGAATGAACCTATTCAAAACTAAAGATGGAAATAGGAAATTCAAGACGTACTATCAAAAAGATGCGAATAAGAGGTACGTATTTTCTCCTCAGCCTCCCACGTTGCGTCCTTAATACTATCTCCCCACTGCACCTTAACCAAAGGTACTTCCTTATTCCTAAGCTTCTTGATATTATGTCTAACGATCTTGGTAGGAATACGACAAACTGATGCTTCCCTCTGCACTTCAACTTCCTTAAGTTGGCTAGGTTCTACTACCTCTATTGAATCATGTAAGCACTTTCTCAAGTGCGAAACATGAAAAACATCATGAACTCCCGCGTGCCTCTCCGGTAGCTTTACCTGATACACCATCTTCCCTACTCTTTCCATAATGGGGAACGGTCCTACAAATCTGGGAGCAAGTTTCCCACTTGATCCAAACCTCATTACCTTTCTTAGCGGAGATACCTTAATGAAAACCAAGTCTCCGAACTCGAACTCAATATCCCTTCTCCGCTTATCTGCATAGGATTTCTGTCTATCTTGGTCGTCTCCATTCTCCTTCTAATCAAATCAATCTTTTTCGAAGTCTCTCTAACCATGTCAGGACCTAGTAGCAATCTCTCTGTAGACTCCAACCAACATGAAGGTGATTTGCAAGGTCTTCCATAAAGAGCTTCGAAAGGTTCCATTCCAATGCTAGCTTGAAAACTATTATTATATGCGAACTCCACTAAAGGAAGATGCTCCTCCCAAGTTCCTTAAGAATGCACATCCTCAACAAATCCTCAAGAACTCTATTAACTCCCTCCTTTGGCCATCTGTCTGTGGATGATATATCGTACTCAATCTAAGCTGTGTCCCTAAAGCCTCTTGCAAGCTTCTCCAAAACTCGCTAGTAAAGATAGGATCTCTGTCGCTCACTATGCTAGAGGGAACTCTGTGAAGTCGGACTATTCCATGAACGTATATAGATGCCAAATAAGGTGTTGTCCTCTTACTCTTGATCGAAATGAAGTGGGCGCTCTCAGTCAAACGATCTACAATCACCCAAATACTGGTATTCCCCTTCCTAGATCGGGGTAAACCATCTATGAAGTCCATCGAAACACTATCCCACTTCCATTCGGGTACTACAAATGGTTGAAGCAATCCATCGGGTTTCTGCTGCTCTGCCTTAACTCTTTGGCACACAAGACACTTAGCTACAAACTCTGCCACATCCTTCTTCATGCCGCTCCAATAAAACTCTCTCTTCATGTCCCTATACATCTTATTACCACCCGGATGAATAGTCATTCGAGAATGATGTGCTTCTTCTAGAACTGCTCTCGTCAAATCACTAGTGCGGGGGACACAAAGTCTTCCATCTCTCCTTAGCCACCCTGTACTATCAATGGAATAGCGTTGGAGATGTCTAGAGTCCTCTCCTCTGCTAATCCTATCCAAAATATCCATAAGCTCTGAATCCTCTCACTGCCTTGAGCCAATCTGATCTATGAGGGTAGGCTTAACCTCAAATGCTGAAATCTCTGATAAACTTCCTATAATGACCAGCCAAACCTAGGAAGCTTCTATCGGTAGCATTCTTGGGGGCCTTCAAATCTTGTACTACTACAATCTTAGCGGAATCTATAGCTAAACCCTCTCTTGAGACTTCATGCCCCAAGAAACGCACCTCCTTACGCCAAAAGTGACACTTCGAGAATTTTGCTTTCAACGGATGAACACGAAGTGTGCGAAGAACCTTCTCAAGATGAATAGCATTCTCTTCCATACTCTTGGAAAACACCAGAATGTCATCCACAAACACTACAACGAACTTATATAGGACATCTGGAAAAACATGGCTCTTCAAATCTACAAAATAGGCTGGGGCGTTGGTCAACCCAAATGGCATAACCAACCACTCAAAGAATCCATCGGGTGTTCGAAATGTTGTCTTATCAATGTTATTATCAGCGACCCTAAGCTGATGAAATCCAATGGCTAAGTCAAGCTGAAAAAATACTGAAGAGCCAACCAACTGATCGAAAAGATCGTCTATCCTAGGAAGTGGATAATGGTTCTTCTTCGTGAGCTTATTCAACTCTCTATAGTCCAGCAAAGTCGAAGGGAACCATCCGCCTTTGTAGCGAAGACGATTGGCTCTCCCCACTTAGATATGCTCCGTCTGATGAAGCCTTTCTCCAATAGCTCACCAATATACTTACTTAACTCCTTCCTCTCCCTAGGAGCCATATGTCTCACGGGCAATGCCACTGGCTTAGCATTGTCATTCAGATAGATCCTAAAGTCGATCTTTCTCTTAGGGGCAGTCCCCTAACCTCTTCAAAAACATCTGGGAAATCTCTAATGACCGGAACGGAATCTAACTCTCCTAGTGATGAATCAAGGGAATAAAGGAAGCTCAACATGACTGACCCTTATGGGTCACAAGAAACCTCGAGAGTCCATCCGCTACATGTCTCTAGTCTGACGACTCTCCTCTCGCAATCTAATATCGCACCAAAGTGGATAACCAGTCCATCCCCAAAATCATCCCATATCCCGAAAATCCCAGTACATAGGCGTCATAGTCAAATTCTACGCCTAGTATAAAAAATTTCAAACCCCTACAAATCATGGATAAATATGTCGATCCTCCTATGGGGTTTGAAACAACTATAGGGTATACTACTAGATAAATATCTAAGTGCAAACAATCAACCAAGAAACTAGAAATGAAAGAATGCGATGCTCCGAAGTCAAAAAGAGTCCGAATACGAAAATCTGAAATAGGGATCAAACCTTCTACAGAGACTTTCCTACCTCGATCCGGTCCACTACTAGAAGGTACTGCATCCAAAGCCTGTACTTGCACTGTAGGTGCGCCTGCTCTCTGCCCCGTCTTCTAAGGACAACCTCTACTAAGGTGTCTAGGCTGCCCATAGTTGTAACACCTCCCCTTCATCGTGTCCTTCTTACAGTCCTTTGTGAAATTCCCAACCAATCCATAATTATGACATTTTTCTCCCTTCTTGATCTGCTTTTGAGGTCCTCCTCCTTTCTTCTTGTCCTTATCCTTCTTATTCTTCCACCACTGCTTCTTAGAGTTTTCTGATTTAGGAACCTCCTTAACTTCTTCTTTCTTAGCTGCATCTTATGCGGTTCAAACCCTTAGAAAACTTGGTGGCCTTCTTATGTGGTGTGTTAACAAGATCCATTCCGAACCTTAACAACTCGTTAAACTAATTTATATACTCTTCCACCGAAAGACTCCCTTGCTTCAACTAATGAACTTCTCCCTTCAGCTGCCAAGATGCAAGCTGAACTCTCTGTCGGTCCTCCAATCCTAACAACCCAAATATCCACTCCATATTCCTTAACCAAGCTCGTGCCTCTAGGAAATCCTGCGTGCCATAAAACGTTCTGCCTCCTAGATTAGCGAAGTCCTTACATAGCTTAGAAAAATTCGCTGCTGCAGGTGGATTAATGAGATCTCCACCCACCGGTGCTGTATTAGGCACTTGCCCTTGCACCTCTGGTGCCGTAGCTTGGTGGTATCTACGGAACCAGGCAGTGGCTTGGATACCCTCTGGAAGATTTGGGTGTCCGCCCTTCTATGTAAAGAAAAGAAAATTTAGGCTCGAAAGTAGGTTGAACTGGACTTTGAGGGGATAAAATCTCTTTTATACTTGAAAATTATTTCTATAATAAGAGTTTCTTTCTAAAAATACTTTGAAAATATGTTACCTTTGAAAAATACTTTACTTTTAAAACAAGTTTTTAGGAATCCGGTAACCTTAGGCTTTGATACCAAGTGAAACATCTCACACCCCTTAGTATACCCAAAACGGACACACTAAAAGATGTGGTGCGTTATAGGTAAAGCATCACAAAGACTAAGATTCACAAGACAAATAAATAAAAACAGCGGAAACATTTAAAATACTTATCATTAAACTTCATTTCAAAATGAGTCAATAAAACATAACATGTCTCAAAATAACTAAAATTCATGTCTCGTGAAAATTACATCTTAGTCTTACATAATCAGAGTGCAAAAGTAACAATAATAATAATTATCATAACCCTCTCATAAGTGTCAAGTCCATAAATGAAAAGGATGAAAACTAGAAGAATACATCTGAAATGAGAGAACTCCGGGAATAGATCTCCAAGCAACCTGAATCTACTCAACTCTGCTGGCCTATGGGGGAAAAGGGGAAATAGAGGAGTGAGTCAGACTAAAAGTCTGGCGAGTGAAAGTAATTACTAGCATTTCTAAGAAAGATAAAGATAATAGACTAAGCAATAGTTCTAGTATAAAAGGAAAATACAGAAAAGGTAAAACTGGGATAAAATACTGTTTTTGATTCTGTTTGACTGTTTGCTTTAATTGTGATTGTTTGCACTGCCTTAAACTGTTGTGATTAGGCTGAAACCCTAATCCTATTTTAATTAGGCTGAAATCCTAATTTTACCCATTGATCGTCCTTTATCTATGATGTGCCACTGTGAACCAATCATGTTGGTCATAGCAAAAGACACTTGTTTAGCGCTTGGAACGCAGTAGCGAACTATTTACCCTAATTGATGCCCACGGTCATCGCCGGTACACACTAACTGTCGCCCCATATTTTGACCTCTTATTTACCCCCAATCAGCATAAGTGTGCCCAGCCTCACCTAACTGTGAGACCATCAGTCCTAGTCTGAAGGGAATGCTGCCGGTATTGGTCCTAACAAACAAATTCTAGTTTGCGCTCCTTGCCCAAATCCCCAGATTTGAGCTTCTATCTATTGGCCACTTATGTACCCTAATTAGCATAAGCGTGTCCCAGCCTCACCTAACTATTGTGAGACCATCAGTTCATAACTGAAAGGGAATGCTGCTGGTATGGGCCCTTCTTCTATGTTTGCTTATTAACTTAGTGTAAGTTTTAAAATAAGTCACTTCTGTTATTTCTACTATATTTGCTTATTAACTTAATCTAAGTTTTAATATAAGCCTTTTCTGTTCTTTCTGCTTAATTATAAACTATGTTATAATTGTTACTCTGCTATTCTATCTTTTTAGTTATAACCACTAGTAATAAACATGCTTGTAAATGTCTCAAATTTGCCTATTTCAGTCTATCTTCTTTTTATTACAGTTCTTTCTTATTTTACATCTAATTTTTGTAAATTCAGTGTTTATTTCTATTTAACCCATATTAGCGAATTCTCCTCTTTTTAATATTCTTATATTTTATTCGCGTAAAACGGAATAAAAAGAAATTAACATTTACAAGCTAAATTCTAACGTAAAACAGATGTAAATAAATACAAATAACTGTAAATAACCGAATAAAATAGCTGAATAAAATAGACTGAAAAGAACTTTAAAAACTAACTGTAAATAACTTATATAAAAACTGTCTCAAAATTGTAGAAAAACTACAACTACTAAGAACCCTATTATTTTAAACTTAAAAATCTAAAATAATTACAAAACACTTACTTGTGGTCCTTAGCTCTAGTCCTGGGCCTTTCTAGATCCACTTCTAGGGCGTAGAATATTTTTATCAAAAAGATTTCCTCCCTAGAAATATTTTCTATTTAGGGTTCAGCCTCAGGCAATGAACCCAATTGGGAGAAAATCTGAATGAGAAAAATAGCTAGGCCCAGGGTTCTATTTATAGTGCGACTTAGGAACTCAGATCGTTGGATTTGAAGATTAAATTTGGTGCAACCACGTCATAGGGTCATTGGGAACCGTCAGATGGGAGCACGAACGCACATGATTTGAAAAAATCAAAATATGACGTGTATGCTCGAATCTGGCCGAAACAACGTCCAAAAGAATAGGCGGGTCGATCTAGCAACTATAGGGGTCGACCCCTCGGTCGACCTATGTATGGTTTGGGTCGACCCTAAGGTCGACCTGACCATTGGCATTGGTCGCCCCATGCCTTATATTATTATTATTATTATTATTATTATTATTATTCGTTTTGTTGATTTCTTATTTCTTGCGTATCTTCTTCATACTAGCTCGGATTTTGACAAATTTTATATAGAAATTGACCCAAAAATTACCACGGACACAATGGTGCAACTCCCGTGGCTCAATTCTGATAATTTCACAAACTTATTTTATTATTTAATTAATTGGTTAATTAATTATTATAGCTCAAATTTTAGGTTGTTACATATATCGTCGGTCGAAGTAGCACATCCCCTGTTATAAATCAAGGTTGGATTTACACGAATTCGCTAAACCCTAATTTCGATAAAGCTACTCTACCCGAAAATTATTTTGTTTGAAATTAAGGTTTCAATTTTGACCTTTAAATTGTTTAACCCCCAAATATCCTCCCATCCATTCCTTTCCCGCACATCCCGTATCCACCATTTTTTGTTGAATTATTTTTCAATTTAACCTTATTTTACAAACTTATTATACAAATAGCCTTGTTTTAAAACTATTTGCAAACGTAACCCTATTTTGGACAAACTCAGCACTGAGTTGGCCATAACGTACTGGCGCAATCTCAAATTGCACCAATTGAAGCAAAAAAAATTGAATTTATAACTAGCGCTATTTCAAATAGCGCCAGTATAATTGGGGCAAAAAAGGTAAAACTATATGGGAAGCTTTTGAAATTGCGCCAGTTGGCGCAATTTCAAATGCCGCGTCTACATGTACAAAACAGCAACCCCCTCTTCCTCTTCACTTTTCCAACTCTCCCCCAAACATCAAAACCAAAACCCACTTTCCCAATTTTCCGAAATTAAAATCCTAACTCTATTTTAGCTTATTTCTTCTACAAATTGAATCATGGCTAGTTCATTGACACAGGAAGCTTCTTTATGTATCAATTCTACAAACAATCTTCATTTTATTTACAATCTAGGGTTTGTTGATGTTGAAATCGTTAGAAGTAGTAGCTATTTAGCTTTGTAATAGTTATTTCATCTTGTAATTCACAAATTACTTGACTTTATGTTGTTAAACTTCGATTCATAGTTGAATTTGAAATTGTCGATTGGCAAATAGAATTCGGAATTTTACTATGTTCAAATTGTCAAATATGTTGTAGATTACACCGAGATGTTACCTGGACCGATTGACGGTAGTGTTTTATACTTGTTAGCATGTCAACGATTGAGCGACAACGCTATGATGGCGGTAATACACTTTCTTTTGTATAACCGATATACATTGATTTTTGTTATTAGTAATGCTTATATGTTCTTTTTTTGACAAAACAAAAATGCAATTACAACTATTGATCACTCATCGATGCTCAGGATAGTGACTTCCTCTCATCCTGGCATGCTAGAGTTGTTAGATAGAGATAGCTTCTTGCTTATACATCGATTGGGTTATACCCAATTGGATCATCACCCTATCACTACCTTGGTGGATAGATGGAGGCCAGAGAGTTTTACATTGCATGATAGAGTCGGTGAGATGACCATCACCTTAGGTGATGTTGCTGTGTTGCTTGGTTTACCTATAGATGGTGCTCCATTGAGCAATCCGGAGCCAGCTGATTACCTGTAGATGTGTGAGAGCCTCTTAGGTCTATCTCCTCCCCCGGTAGTGGTGGGGTAATGAGATGATAGTTACCACTTGGTTCCGACAACAGCTTGAGGGGACATTCCAGCTGACGCCTCCCAGATTCAGATTGAGCAGTGGGCTCGAGCTATTATACTACATATCATCACTTGGCGTTTGATATGTGATCATTTGAAGACCCGTGTCTGGCTTAGGTGGCTTCATTTCATAGAGGACTTTGATGTATGTCATCATTATTCATGGGGTAGTGCGGTTCTAGCATATACGTACATTGAGCTGACTAGGCTCACTTCATAGGAGAGCGCATCTATTGAAGGCTGTTTGACCCTAATTCAGATATTTGCATTTTCACCCTTCATATGCATATATTTTATGTATATATACATTGTTTTTTATGCATCTACATGTTTGTAGCTATGGTCTTGGTTGTATCTTCTGGTCGGGAGAATAACAATAAAGAGAGCGGAAGTTGATTTATCTTTGCTATATGGTGCTATGTATATTTACTGCATTATTTGATTACATACACATGTTTTTCTATACTAATTCTTATTATCTTGCCCTTGTAGATGGATTGGGCCGAAGAGCACAGTGAATACTCCTAGACGTAATGTTATGTTCTACCGTAACGATTTTGATGTACTCAGGTGTGATGTTGTGACATGGACCCCATACAAACATGCACTTGGACAGCTTTCGCCCTTATGCACCGCTTCTATTAAAATGGACAACAAGGATGCCACTTATTTGTTTTGGCGATGTAGCATTTCATCTTCCAGATAGGCTGATGCGACAGTTTGGTTTTAGACAACATCTGCCAGAAGCAGCTCCTTACTACCAGATCGACAACTCGGCCGGAGAGTATGAGATGGCGATTGAGACATGGAATCATCATCATATGCATAAGTAACAAGAACAAGACCTCAAGCTATCAGACGATGAGTATTATACATGGTGCTGGTACATCACCCGATGTTAAATTCTTCGTGCCGTGAAACCTCCTGTTGAGGTAGAGCGGGCTGCTGAGATAGATGGTTGTAACATCCCTTACTTTGAGGCCCAAAACTAAGTGCTACAGATGCTGCAGTCATCTATAGTATTAACTTTCGGTGACAAAATAGATAATGTTAATGGTATCTATAATATCAGAAGCACATGAATATGAAATAAAATCAACACAGATTTCAAAAACAGCTTTTCTGATTACATTTCAAATCAATATTTCATATTCAATTACATAATCCCCAAACGATTCTCAGGTTTTGATCAAATATAATTATTACAAATTACTCCAAGAGCGACATATGAAGATGCCCCCTTAGATGATCAGAGTACTAGATAGATAGACATATCACTCATAAATACATCATAGTGGAAATAATACTAAATAACTCCTACATAGCTAGCTTTGCCTCCAACATGTGTTCGGAAGCTTATTCGTCCAACCTGCTAAACCTGAAAAGTCCTTAACTCTCAGTTTACTTAAATTTAATTTTGAGCACCCGAGAGTTTAAGGGGAAAGCATAAATTTTGAGTTAGACATAAAGCCTGGTGTGAATAATTCTATTACATTTCGGTTTACTAATAGTAAGCGAGACCAGGCCGCTTAGCGGAACGGGTTTACCCTTACTAATATCCTTTTAAAATCATATCTTCTGCAAATCAAAATCCTGCAATCAAACTGATTATAGCAACAATAACAATAACATATATGCATATAAATCAGGCAATCAGTGGACTATCTGCCCGAACAATATATTTTTATCAGGCTAATTATTAACCACTGGCAGACTCGGACCTACTAGACATAATAAATATTCTAACTTCTATTAGACACAATTAGGGGTGGGCATAAACCGCACCGCTATACGGAAACCGCCCGCACCGAAACGCAAAAACGGTGCGGAAACCTACACCGGATCTTCTAACCAAAGCAAATACCTCAAACCAGACCGACCCGCATCAATACGGTTCAGTTGCGGTTTGGACGATTGAACCAACCATATTAAACCGGACCGAACCGAATATTTTCATTAGTAATCTTATGAAAAAAAATATAAGCAACTCCTATCTTATTTTAGATTCTAAAGATGTATATTCTATTTTTAGCGTATGTTGTTATATTAATAATATTCGTTGTCATAAGGAAGAAGTTATAGTTTTGGTATAATATTTTTCATCTCGTTTTTTTTTGGATAAATGCTAATTATAATCTTATTTTAGTCATTTTCCTTGATGATTATGCATTGATTAATGTTGATGTCTGGATAACCAATCCATCCCCAAAATCATCCCATATCCCGAAAATCCCAGTACATGGGCGTCATAGTCAAATTCTACGCCTAGTATAAAAAATTTCAAACCCCTACAAATCATGGATAAATATGTCGATCCTCCTATGGGGTTTGAAACAACTATAGGGTATACTACTAGATAAATATCTAAGTGCAAACAATCAACCAAGGAACTAGAAATGAAAGAATGCGATGCTCCGGAGTCAAAAAAAGTCCGAATACGAAAATCTGAAATAGAGATCAAACCTTCTACAGAGACTTTCCTACCTCGATCCGGTCCACTACTAGAAGGTGCTGCATCCAAAGCCTGTACTTGCGCTGTAGGTGTGCCTGCTCTCTGCCCCGTCTTCTAAGGACAACCTCTACTAAGGTGTCTAGGCTGCCCACAGTTGTAACACCTCCCCTTCATCGTGTCATTCTTACAATCCTTTGTGAAATTCCTAACCAATCCACAATTATGACATTTTTCGCCCTTCTTGATCTGCTTTTGAGGTCCTCCTCCTTTCTTCTTGTCCTTATCCTTCTTATTCTTCCACCACTGCTTCTTAGAGTTTTCTGATTTAGGAACCTCCTTAACTTCTTCTTTCTTAGCTACATCTTATGCGGTTCAAACCCTTAGAAAACTTGGTGGCCTTCTTATGTGATGTATTAACAAGATCCATTCCGAACCTTAACAACTCGTTAAACTAATTTATATACTCTTCCACCGAAAGACTCCCTTGCTTCAACTAATGAACTTCTCCCTTCAGCTGCCAAGATGCAAGCTGAACTCTCTGTCGGTCCTCCAATCCTAACAACCCAAATATCCACTCCATATTCCTTAACCAAGCTCGTGCCTCTAGGAAATCCTGCGTGCCATAAAACGTTCTGCCTCCTAGATTAGCGAAGTCCTTACATAGCTTAGAAAAATTCGCTGCTGTAGGTGGATTAATGAGATCTCCACCCGCTGGTGCTGTATTAGGCACTTGCCCTTGCACCTCTGGTGCCGTAGCTTGGTGGTATCTACGGAACCAGGCAGTGGCTTGGATACCCTCTGGAAGATTTGGGTGTCCGCCCTTCTATGTAAAGAAAAGAAAATTTAGGCTCGAAAGTAGGTTGAACTGGACTTTGAGGGGATAAAATCTCTTTTATACTTGAAAATTATTTCTATAATAAGAGTTTCTTTCTAAAAATACTTTGAAAATATGTTACCTTTGAAAAATACTTTACTTTTAAAACAAGTTTTTAGGAATTCGGTAACCTTAGGCTTTGATACCAAGTGAAACATTTCACACCCCTTAGTATACCCAAAACGGACACACTAAAATATGTGGTGCGTTGTAGGTAAAGCATCACAAAGACTAAGATTCACAAGACAAATAAATAAAAACAGCGGAAACATTTAAAATACTTATCATTAAACTTCATTTCAAAATGAGTCAATAAAACATAACATGTCTCAAAATAACTAAAATTCATGTCTCATGAAAATTACATCTTAGTCTTACATAATCAGAGTGCAAAAGTAACAATAATAATAATTATCATAACCCTCTCATAAGTGTCAAGTCCATAAATGAAAAGGATGAAAACTAGAAGAATACATCTGAAATGAGAGAACTCCGGGAATAGATCTCCAAGCAACCTGAATCTACTCAAATCTGCTGGCCTATGGGGGAAGAGGAAATAGAGGAGTGAGTCAGACTAAAAGTCTGGCGAGTGAAAGTAATTACTAGCATTTCTAAGAAAGATAAAGATAATAGACTAAGCAATAGTTCTAGTATAAAAGGAAAATACAGAAAAGGTAAAACTGGGATAAAATACTGTTTCTGATTCTGTTTGACTGTTTGCTTTAATTGTGATTGTTTGCACTGCCTTAAACTGTTGTGATTAGGCTGAAACCCTAATCCTATTTTAATTAGGCTGAAATCCTAATTTTACCCATTGATCGGCCTTTATCTATGATGTGCCACTGTGAACCAATCATGTTGGTCATAGCAAAAGACACTTGTTTAGCGCTTGGAACGCAGTAGCGAACTATTTACCCTAATTGATGCCCACGGTCATCGCCGGTACACACTAACTGTCGCCCCCTATTTTGACCTCTTATTTACCCCCAATCAGCATAAGTGTGCCCAGCCTCACCTAACTGTTGTGAGACCATCAGTCCTAGTCTGAAGGGAATGCTGCCGGTATTGGTCCTAACAAACAAATTCTAGTTTGCGCCCCTTGCCCAAATCCCTAGATTTGAGCTTCTATCTATTGGCCACTTATGTACCCTAATTAACATAAGCGGTCCCAGCCTCACCTAACTATTGTGAGACCATCAGTTCCTAACTGAAAGGGAATGCTGCTGGTACGGGCCCTTCTTCTATGTTTGCTTATTAACTTAGTGTAAGTTTTAAAATAAGTCACTTCTGTTATTTCTGCTATATTTGCTTATTAACTTAATCTAAGTTTTAAAATAAACCTTTTCTGTTCTTTCTGCTTAATTATAAACTATGTTATAATTGTTACTCTTCTATTCTATCTTTTTAGTTATAACCACTAGTAATTAACATGCTTGTAAATGTCTCAAATTTGCCTATTTCAGTCTATCTTCTTTTTATTACAGTTCTTTCTTATTTTACATCTAATTTTTGTAAATTCAGTGTTTATTTCTATTTAACCCATATTAGCGAATTCTCCTCTTTTTAATATTCTTATATTTTATTCGCGTAAAACGGAATAAAAAGAAATTAACATTTACAAGCTAAATTCTAAGGTAAAACAGATGTAAATAAATACAAATAACTGTAAATAACCGAATAAAATAGCTGAATAAAATAGACTGAAAAGAACTTTAAAAACTAACTGTAAATAACTTATATAAAAACTATCTCAAAATTGTAGAAAAACTACAACTACTGAGAACCCTATTATTTTAAACTTAAAAATCTAAAATAATTACAAAACACTTACTTGTGGTCCTTAGCTTTAGTCCTGGGCCTTCCTACATCCACTTCTAGGGCGTAGAATATTTTTATCAAAAAGATTTCCTCCCTAGAAATATTTTCTATTTAAGGTTCAGCCTCAGGCAATGAACCCAATTGGGAGAAAATCTGAATGAGAAAAATAGCTAGGCCCAAGGTTCTATTTATAGTGCGACTTAGGAATCTCAGATCGTTGGATTTGAAGATTAAATTTGGTGCAACCACGTCATAGGCTCATTGGGAACCGTCAGATGGGAGCATGAATGCACATGATTTGAGAAAAATCAAAATATGACGTGTATGCTCGAATCTGGCCGAAACAATGTCCAAAAGAATAGGCGGGTCGATCTAGCAACTATAGGGGTCGACCCCTCGGTCGACCTATGTATGGTTTGGGTCGACCCTAAGGTCGACCTGACCATTGGCATTGGTCGCCCCTTGCCTTCTATTATTATTATTATTATTATTATTATTATTATTATTATTATTATTCGTTTTGTTGATTTCTTGTTTCTTGCGTATCTTCTTCATACTAGCTTGGATTTTGACAAATTATATATGGAAATTGACCAAAAAATTACCACGGACACAATGGTGCAACTCCCGTGGCTCAATTCTGATAATTTCACAAACTTATTTTATTATTTAATTAATTGGTTAATTAATTATTATAGCTCAAATTTTAGGTTGTTACATATATCGTCGGTCGAAGTAGCACATCCCCTGTTATAAATCAAGGTTGGATTTACACGAATTCGCTAAACCCTAATTTCGATAAAGCTACTCTACCCGAAAATTATTTTGTCTGAAATTAAGGTTTCAATTTTGACCTTTAAATTGTTTAACCCCCAAATATCCTCCCATCCATTCCTTTCCCGCACATCCCGTATCCACCATTTTTTGTTGAATTATTTTTCGATTTAACCTTATTTTACAAACTTATTATACAAATAGCCTTGTTTTAAAACTATTTGCAAACGTAACCCTATTTTGGACAAACTCAGCACTGAGTTGGCCATAACGTACTGGCGCAATCTCAAATTGCACCAATTGAAGCAAAAAAAATTGAATTTATAACTAGCGCTATTTCAAATAGCGCCAGTATAATTGGGGCAAAAAGGTAAAAATATATGGGCAGCTTTTGAAATTGCGCCAGTTGGCGCAATTTCAAATGCCGCGTCTACATGTACAAAACAGCAACCCCCTCTTCCTCTTCACTTTTCCAACTCTCCCCCAAACATCAAAACCAAAACCCACTTTCCCAATTTTCCAAAATTAAAATCCTAACTCTATTTTAGCTTATTTCTTCTACAAATTGAATCATGGCTAGTTCATTGACACAGGAAGCTTCTATATGTATCAATTCTACAAACAATCTTCATTTTATTTACAATCTAGGGTTTGTTGATGTTGAAATCGTTAGAAGTAGTAGCTATTTAGCTTTGTAATAGTTGTTTCATCTTGTAATTCACAAATTACATGACTTTATGTTGTTAAACATCGATTCATATTTGAATTTGAAATTGTCGATTGGCAAATAGAATTCGGAATTTTACTATGTTCAAATTGTCAAATTTGTTGTAGATTACACCGAGATGTTACCTGGACCGATTGACGGTAGTGTTTTATACTTGTTAGCATGTCAACGATTGAGCGACAACGCTATGATGGCGGTAATACACTTTCTTTTGTATTACCGATATACATTGATTTTTGTTATTAGTAATGCTTATATGTTCTTTTTTTGACAAAACAAAAATGCAATTACAACTATTGATCACTCATCGATGCTCAGGACAATGACTTCCTCTCATCCTGGCATGCTAGAGTTGTTAGATAGAGATAGCTTCTTGCTTATACATCGATTGGGTTATACCCAATTGGATCATCACCCTATCACTACCTTGGTGGATAGATGGAGGCCAGAGACTTTTACATTGCATGATAGAGTCGGTGAGATGACCATCACCTTAGGTTATGTTGCTGTGTTGCTTGGTTTACCTATAGATGGTGCTCCATTGAGCAATCCGGAGCCAGCTGATTACCTGTAGATGCGTGAGAGCCTCTTAGGTCTATCTCCTCCCCCGGTAGTGGTGGGGTAATGAGATGATAGTTACCACTTGGTTCCGACAACAGCTTGAGGGGACATTCCAGCTGACGCCTCCCAGATTCAGATTGAGCAGTGGGCTCGAGCTATTATACTACATATCATCACTTGGCGTTTGATATGTGATCATTTGAAGACCCGTGTCTGGCTTAGGTGGCTTCATTTCATAGAGGACTTTGATGTATGTCGTCATTATTCATGGGGTAGTGCGGTTCTAGCATATACGTACACCGAGCTGACTAGGCTCACTTCATAGGAGAGCGCATCTATTGAAGGCTGTTTGACCCTAATTCAGATATTCGCATTTTCCCCCTTCATATGCATATATTTTATGTATATATACATTGTTTTTTATGCATCTACATGTTTGTAGCTATGGTCTTGATTGTATCTTCCGGTCGGGAGAATAACAATAAAGAGAGCGGAAGTTGATTTATCTTTGTTATATGGTGCTATGTATATTTACTGCATTATTTGATTACATACACATGTTTTTCTATACTAATTCGTATTATCTTGCCCTTGTAGATGGATTGGGCCGAAGAGCACAGTGAATACTCCTAGACGTAATGTTATGTTCTACCGTAACGATTTTGATGTACTCAGGTGTGATGTTGTGACATGGACCCCATACAAACATGCACTTGGACAGCTTCCGCCCTTATGCACCGCTTCTATTAAAATGGACAACAAGGATGCCACTTATTTGTTTTGGCGATGTAGCATTTCATCTTCCAGATAGGCTGATGCGACAGTTTGGTTTAGACAACATCTGCCAGAAGCAGCTCCTTACTACCAGATCGACAACTCGGCCGGAGAGTATGAGATGGCGATTGAGACATGGAATCATCATCATATGCATAAGTAACAAGACAAGACCTCAAGCTATCAGACGATGAGTATTATACATGGTGCTGGTACATCACCCGATGATAAATTCTTCGTGCCGTGAAACCTCCTGTTGAGGTAGAGCGGCCTGCTGAGATAGATGGTTGTAACATCCCTTACTTTGAGGCCCAAAACTAAGCGCTACAGATGCTGCAGTCATTTATAGTATTAACTTCTGGTGACAAAATAGATAATGTTAATGGTATCTATAATATCAGAAGCACATGAATATGAAATAAAATCAACACAGATTTCAAAAACAGCTTTTCTGATTACATTTCAAATCAATATTTCATATTCAATTACATAATCCCCAAACGATTCTCAGGTTTTGATCAAATATAATTATTACAAATTACTCCAAGAGCGACATATGAAGATGCCCCCTTAGATGATCAGAGTACTAGATAGATAGACATATCACTCATAAATACATCATAGTGGAAATAATACTAAATAACTCCTACATAGCTAGCTTTGCCTCCAACATGTGTTCGGAAGCTTATTCGTCCAACCTGCTAAACCTGAAAAGTCCTTAACTCTCAGTTTACTTAAATTTAATTTTGAGCACCCGAGAGTTTAAGGGGAAAACATAAATTTTGAGTCAGACATAAGGCCTGGTGTGAATAATTCTATTACATTTCGGTTTACTAATAGTAAGCGAGACCAGGTCGCTTAGCGGAACGGGTTTACCCTTACAAATATCCTTTTAAAATCATATCTTCTGCAAATCAAAATCCTGCAATCAAACTAATTATAGCAACAATAACAATAACATATATGCATATAAATCAGGCAATCAGTGGACTATCTGCCCGAACAATATATTTTTATCAGGCTAATTATTAACCACTGGCAGACTCGGACCTACTAGACATAATAAATATTCTAACTTCTATTAGACACAATTAGGGGTGGGCATAAACCGCACCGCTATACGGAAACCGCCCACACCGAACCGCAAAAACGGTGCGGAAACCTGCACCGGATCTTCTAACCAAAGCAAATACCTCAAACCAGACCGACCCGCATCAATACGGTTCGATTGCGGTTTGGACGATTGAACCAACCATATTAAACCGGACCGAACTGTATATTTTCATTAGTAATCTTATGAAAAAAAATATAAGCAACTCCTATCTTATTTTAGATTCTAAAGATGTATATTCTATTTTTAGCGTATGTTGTTATATTAATAATATTCGCTGTCATAAAGGAAGAAGTTATAGTTTTGGTATAATATTTTTCATCTCGTATTTTTTTTTGGATAAATGCTAATTATAATCTTATTTTAGTCATTTTCCTTGATGATTATGCATTGATTAATGTTGATGTTTGGATAATCTACCAAAAAAATCTCACTTATAGCTAAATGTCAAATTGAAATATTCTTACAGTTAAGAGCTAATCTTTCATTTCAGTATAACATTGTGTGTTTTAACCTTTAAGTGTAAAAGCTTCACACAGTTGCCTTCGTAAATTGATTGTTGATGGAAGTAATTATCTTATTTCATATTTAATGTGGGTTCAAACCGGACCGGACCGAAACCGAATCGTGTTACATTCAAACCGAACCGAAATCGAACCGTTTAAAAGATTAGTATAATGGTTTGTATTTTTGATTAACCGTTTAATGCAGTGCGGAAGCGGTTTGGACTCCAAACCGCACCAAACCGACCCGCGCCCACCTCTAGATACAATACTGGACGATCTGTCCTTAACTTACTTCTCCTAGGGTCAACTGATCCTAATGGTTTTGCGGGCTCACCAATAACCTACCTCTACTCTGTGTATTCCTTTCTAAGTGTAACACATTTTAGTCTTACCTGCGAAAAAGCCCAAACATTGGAATTTTGGACTTATATTAGCTAGGGGCTACTAGCTAAAGTATAGGGCCCAACCCCACACCAGTTCCATCTGGTCTTCTAATATCCGAGTCATATACTTAGGTTAACTACCCTATTCAATTTTCCTTAAAAATATTTCTTTCAAATTGATTTAACCTTTTTAAATCACACTTAAACAAGGGAAATATACTCTTTGCTTTACTCAAAATACCTATGCCATGATATATTCTTTTTACATATTACAATGCTGATTGAAAGCTTAAAATCAATAGGGTTATCCATCCCTTCGAAACAAGATAAATACTTTAACCTTGAAAACATTAGGCTTGCCAAAACCTTCCTTTCGAATGTACTTAAAATAGACCTTTCGAAATCATTACTTAAAATCTTAGACATCCTCTTTTGAAGTCATTAATCATATCTTTCGAAACACTTAAAACCTTTCGAAGCACTTAAAACATACCTTTTAAAGGCATTGGGTTCAAGTAAGAAGTTATGGAAGCATAGTTTCGAAACCAATTAAAAGTATTACTTTCAAAACCATAGTTTGAAAAAAAAACAAAATACATAGCCTTTAAGGGGATTTACGCAAAAGCTATTCTTTCGAAATACTTAGGGTGATGATGACATAAATTTGCATGTATACTTGGTTTAAACAAGCGGCTTTAACCATGTCGAAAGGTATGGGAGCGGCGCCCACCCTTTCGCATGTATAAGTTAAAAGAAAAGCAGCTTTAATGGTAGCGGAAGGGTATCGATTCGAAACCCTACCCTCCGTACTCATTGATTTAAAGAGTTAAAAAAGTGGCTTTAAGGGTATAAATGCAGCAGCTAGGGTATCGAAGGAGTTCAAAAGCGGCAACCCTTTCGAAAGCATACTTTCGACACCATCCTTTCCTTCCGTCTTTCTCCAATACACTTCGTACCAAATGCTTGATACCATGTGCATTGGTTTCAAATGGGCGAAAGGTTTACTAAGTATGGTGACGGAAGCAAGCAATTGGAAGTGGCGAAGTTGAAATTTGATATAAAACTGATTTTATGCTTTTTAGAGTAATTCCTTTTCACCTAACTTACATAATTTGCCAAAATATGATTGGATGGCAATAGTTTACCAAAATTCTTTTCTAAAAACCTGTCGAACTCAACATTGAACAATTGAAAACATTTTAGCACTTAAGCCCTTCTCCTTAATAAAACGTTTAAAACATTTAAGTCCTCCGATTTTAATAATTTATTAGCCACAGTAAAACACTTAGGAAAAATCCTCAAAAATGACAATAATTCACATTAAATATGTTTTCTAACATGTATAAATTTCAGACCCAAAGGCATTATTTAATTACCTTAAATAATTTAAACCTAAAATTAACTACTTTCTCTCATTGAAAAATTATAATAAATCCATATTCACTTGGAAAATTATGAAACTTGAAACCCACTTCTAAAATAATATTTTTGACCATATATCAAAAACGCAACTCATTTGGATGTCATATGATAGGTTTTCTAATCTAAACATATTGAAAAATTCTTATTAAATATTCATAAATCATCAACTTAAAACATATAATCATTTAATCACTATAACATGGCATATACTTGCGAAAGAAAACAAGTTTACCTTTAAACCCAAATCATTCATCAAAAACAGAGATGTAAACTAATTATTCACCTTGACTTTGTGTTAAGAAGGTTGAGATTTGCCTTTAGATTGATTTGCTTAAGCTTTCTACTTGAATCCTAGCTTTTATTCTCCTTAAATCCTCTTAATGGTGGTCGGGCGAGTTCTTTAGGGTTTTAGTTTTGTTTGTGAAAGTTAAAATGAAAGAGGAATTAAGAATATAAGGGTTTAGGGTATAGGAACAAAGGCTATTACCATTTTACCCTTACCATATTCCTCCTAGTTACTTATTTTTAATTCTCTTCTACTAATGCACTCATTAAGGCACGACTCTTTCTTAATTAACAAATCTCAATCGCTTAACTATCTATATTATTTCATTTAATTTATCCAATTAAATGTTCAAGATAAGGTTAGTCAAAATTAGGGTCATTACAGACTCCCCTCCTTAAAAAAATTCATCCTCAAAATTACGATAAGGTACCCATAACAATCTAACATAGAGGTAAAAAATACCATCAAACAAGTCAGGATAAGTGTCTTTAATCCTGCTCTCGGTTTCCTAAGTACAGTCTCTCTCATTGTCACTCCACTAGATTTTGACCAATCTGACTGTCTTGTTCCTTAGTCTCTTCTCATCTCTCGCAACTATACAAACTGGCTTTCTAATATAGTCATATCTGGTTCCACTACTAGTTCTTCTAACATAGTCGGTGTAATAGTAGTCTCTGGATCTCGAATACACTTTCTTAGATGAGAAATATGGAAAACATTGTGGACTTTTGCCAAACTATTCGGTAACTCTAACCTATACGCGAGTTTCCCGATCCTTTCTACAATAGGAAATGGTCCAACGAATCTTGGTGCCAATTTTCCTAATTTTCCAAATCTGATCACTCCTTTTATTGGTGATACTTTGATGAAAACATGATCTCCAACTAAGTACTCTAAGTCTTTCCATCTCTTATCAGCATAACTCTTCCGCCTAGACTAAGCCTCCTTCATTCTAGTCTGTATTAAGCCAATCTTCTTTGTAGCTTCTCTAACCAAATCCGGACCAATAATTAATATATCCTCGGTCTCTAACCAACAAACATGATATTTGCATTGTCTTCCATACAAATCTTCAAATGGTTCTATCCCTATACTAGTCTGATAACTGTTGATATACGAAAACTCGACTAAGTGTAGATGGTCTTCCCATGATCCTTTGAAATCTAGCATACACGCTCTTAACAAATCCTTCAAGACTTTGTTAACTCTTTACATTTGCCCATCTGTCTGTGGATGGTAACCAGTACTCATATTGAGCTTCGTACCTAAGGTATCATGTAGACTCTTTCAGAACTCACTAGTGAATAAGGAATCTTTATCACTTACTATACTACTAGGAATTGCATGCAGTCTAGCTATATTCTTCATGAATAACTTAGCTAAATCTGGTGCTGTTCTGGTCGACTTAACGGGTATAAATTGTGCACTCTTAGTTAGTCTGTCCACTATAACCCAGATACTTTCATTTCCTCTATTCGACCTTGGTAATCCGTCTATGAAATCCATTGAGATAGAATCCCATTTCCAGACTGGAACATCCAAAGGCTAAAGTAATCTACAGGGTTTTCGATGTTCAGCTTTTACCGGTTGACAGTTCAAACACTACCTCACCCATAAGCCTACATCTCTCTTCATACCTTCCCAGAAGAAAATTCTCTTCATATCTTGATACATCTTAGTTCCTCTTGGATGAATTGTAAACTTCGAACGATGGCATTCTCTAAGAACTTCCTTCCTAATGTTCCCCACATTCAAAATGCATAGTCATCCTTTCTTCCTCAACCACCCATTCTGGTCAAGATTGAAATCTTTTAAGTCGTCGCTCTCTGTTCCATTTCTTAACTTTCTGATCCGCTCAACTAATAATGGATCTTCTCCTTGTTTAGAAGCAATCCTTTCGATCATCATCGGTCGAACTTCTAAGCACAATAACATGGCGGTTTCTCGACTGAAACTAGCCTCAGATCTCCATTGTACTTCGCATGTAGTCAATGCTTCTAAATCTTTATACTCGGCTATCATTGCCAATACTACATTCTGATGTTTTCTGCTAAGTTCATCTGCAACCTTATTTCCTTTTTCTGGTGTGTACTCAATACCAAAGTCGTATGCAGTTATGAACTCTAACCATCTCTGCTATCTTATATTCAACTCCTTTAGAGAGAATAAATATCCTAATGACTTATGATCTGTAAACAACTCGAATTGTAACGACCCGTAAATTTTAGATAAATTTATTTGTTTATTTATATATTTAATTGAAATTTTGTGAACTTTAAACAATAAAATTATGAAATTTAAATTTGATATTTGAAATGCGTCTGTTTTAACATAGCAACTGGTAAATTTTCATCAGATAATTTGGAAGTTTATTTTCCACTGTAATTTTATTCCAATTTATATCAGTTAAAATTGATGATAATAAAATGTTTTCCAAACCAAAATATTTTTGTATAATAAAATTGTAAATCATCTTCTGAGTGCGACGTCATCTTTCGTTTCTCCAAATTTTGACTGCTATTGCTCCGTTTATCTTATTTTCGACAAATTAGTAGCATTTTCGGTGCCGAATATCGACTTTTAATGGGATGGTCGGACAACCGATATCTATGTACAATTTTGATCGTCTCGTTTGCTGATCTCCATAGCATATTCGTTTGTGTGTTTTTAAGTATGGGAGACAACGGAATCTACGGAACGATTTCTGTATCGGTTTCAAAATTTGGCTTTTGGATATGACCATTCATTTCTCATTGTGGAAACCAATAATCAGCAGCCTTTATTACTCCTTGAATTCAGCCTTAACTATTGCTATTCCTAACAGTTTCAAAATATGATGGTGGTTCATCTCTTTCTATTTCACATTCTTTGTTCTGTTCATTCTTTTCAAAAGGAAAAAGAATAAATTATATAAAGTGTATTTATATGTTTTGCCAACCGAAACTCCCCTCTGCTCGCCTCCTCCTCTTCTCCTTAGCCGAAGCAACCACTTCCAAAAACTCAACGCAACAGCCTACCGACCCATCATCACCCAAACTCGGATGCCCCTCCACCTACCCACGTCTCCGCCTTCCTCTGTGAACCCGTCATGCCTCCCCATCTCACACCGACCTGGCCCGCAAACCCCACGTCATGATCCGCCCATCTACTCGCGCAACTAGCTCGCCTACCTCACAGCCTCACTGCCACCATCGGCCAGCAACCACTGAACCCCAACTGTATCCCCTAGCCTCTCTTCTTCCCCCGACCTACGTCCATCACTTTGTAGCCGTGCCTTGAGTTGTACCATGCCGAGTCTCTACAAGCTTTGTTTATACTATAGGTATATATAACTGTTGTTTATAGTTTAAGTGCATACATATAACAGTTTGATTATATTTTTAGTATACTTAGTTATAATATACTATGTTTATGTGTTGTGTTTTGAAATGATGTTATCTGTTGTTTAAAATATAGTTTACAAAGGTATTTATATATATATATCTCTTAAATTTTATCTACTGCTTAGTATTATATTACATTGTTTAAAAGTATATATTATACAGGTTATCTATTAGTATACTTGAGTGGATCCTTCCATATATATATATATATTGTAAATATATATGTAAAATAAAGTTTGGGTTTTTTATATATATATATATTTATATTTTATTTACGCTGGTACATATATATGTGTTATAGTACGTATTTGCATTAGATTTATTATAGATGAAAATATATGTTTTCTTATATGAAGTTTGATTTGGCAACTTTTACCTTACATAGTTTAAAAATACTATACAGTTATATATTTTATTTTATAACAGTATTATATATATTATTATAGTGAAGCTGTACTAGTATGGTTTAAAGTACATATATAAAAAGGGATGTTATTTTTAATATATAGATAAGTTATAAAGGTTTATCTCAGAAGTTTTTGATTTTCAAAGACAATATAAAAAGTTTTGTGTATTCTCAGAAGCTATGATTTGTAATAGATATGTACCGGTTAGTACGTATATATTTGAGTACATTATTTGTGTAAATGATACTGATATGAATGTAAGCCTAATTGGTATTATTTGTTTGTATAAATCATATTATATATGTTAGCTGTTATGTAATTTATGTAATTATAGGTACATTCAGGTTATATGTTTACAGTATATAACATTGGCAGCTTTTATTTGTACATATACAGTCTGTGTAGATGTTGGTCATGACATGTATTTGTATTTTTAATCTTTTAAGGTATATATTATATTATAGATATTTTGCTATACCAACTCATGTTTGTTTGAAATCTGATTTGAAACTATACTGTGTATGTGAATACTTTGTTATAGCTTTAAAATATCTATATACGTGGTTAAAAGTATATGTATATAAATTTCTTTGTAATATTTACTTGAATTATGTTAATATCTTTAAGGTATGATGTTGTGATAGTTTTAAATATACAGGTTCAAAGATTTACTTGAATTACATATATAAATTTTATTTTAAGTATATATTTCTAAAAATTGATTTTTTGATATATATGTAGATAATATATATATCAGTTCAGTTTATACCAAGCCGATTTGATTTGTTTCCATTGATTTCGATTTATCAGCTTGTCTATCGAAATCGTGCCAATCTAGCTTTGCTTTGGGATTCGTGCTTGGATTTGTAACTCATCTCATTGTCAATTTCTCTAGCCTCGAAAGGTGAGCAATCACTCACGATTAACGTTCTTTTATTTATTAAATTTGATTTCAATTGAAACGACAATTGAAATATGCTGCTGCTAGTTATTTATATTGCTATTTATATGCCATCATTTGCATCTGTTCACCCGTGACATCTGACACCATTATCTGTTATTTATATTTCTATATATATGCCATTATCTATATCTGTTCACCTGTGACACCTGACACCATTATCTGTTATTTATATTGATGGTATATGTCTGTTATATTATTATCGTATCTGTTATCACTCTGCAAGTTCCCTGTTAGTATAGAATTCACTATGGGTTTAAATGATACATACCCGAACGATCTGTAGAATAAGATAAAATCGTTATGGGTTGAAATGATAAACCCAAGCGATTTTCATTGAATTGAATTTGGGATTGCGGGTTGAAAAGATATATACCCGTATATATTTAAATTACGGATTGAAATGATAAATATCCGTATCACTTGACCATAGGGTAGAGAATTATATACAGACACCGTTGGTCTATATACAAATATTTTGAAAATGATTTCTATGATTTTGAAAAGAAATATATGGTTTTAATAAATATTGATTTTAAAGATTTATTAAAGTTGATTTGAATCAATATAAAAATATGTTTGAGTATTTATGTAAAATTTATATTTTCAAATAAAGAGTTTATAATGTTTCAGTTTGAAAGATAAATTTGAAATTGATTTGGAATTCTTAATTATTTAATAATTATACTTAAATAAGTTTGATTTGAAATCTATTAAATTTGAAATTTTAAGATATGTTTTATAACTTGAATTTGATTTAAAATGTGGCTTAAATGAATATTTCAAACTTATATAAATTTAGATGGGATATTTTGTTTATATAAATTTGTAAATTGAAGTTGTATTTAGATGTATTGAAATGATTAAAGAAATATCTCAGAAACTAAATGAAATGAAATTAAATTGAGATATAAATGGAATTATCAAATTTAGTTTGAAATGTGGAATATTTAAAGCTTTGAAATATATTGAAATTTAATGGTTTATTTTGTGTTTAAATCTGTATTTGAAATCGTTATAATTCGAAATGATTTATTGAGAAATTGAATTGAGTTGAAATTTATGAATTGGGATTGAACTAAGTTGAATTTGGAAGTCAAGTTAATTTGAATCGATTTGTGAATTTGTGGAAGCTATTTTATTTTATAAAGTATTTTTAAAACTATATCTACAACTATTTATATTTTACTTTATAAATTATTTTAATATAAACTATTTTATATAAATCATTTTCAATATATAATATTTTATTATAAACTATTTTAACTTATAACTATTTTATATAAGCTATTTTATTTTATAAACTATTTTATTATATACACTAATTTTAATATCAAAACTGTTTAAGAGGGAAGTGTTATGAATTCCAAAATGTTATGATTTCAAACTATAGTTTCAAAGTGTTATGAATTTCAAGGTTTTGATTTCCAATGTGTTTTGATTTTAAAAGACTTACGATTTCGAAAGCGATATAACTTTGGAAAGTGATATGATTTTGGAAATGGATTTATTTGAAGTGAAAATGATATCGTATGGATATGGTTTTGAAATGGCAATGATATTTCGGTTTGAAATATAAACTATTTTGAAAGTTTATTAAATGACCAATTGGTGTAATAATTACGTAGTTATTGAAGAGTCCGGGATCGGTTAGGGACATACTCTCTGTCCAAACCGAAAACCACTTTAATAACTATTATACGCGGAGTGTGATCCAGAATGAAGTGGTTGGAATGATGACGTTGCTGAATTTGAAGAAAGAGAACGATAATGGATGACCTTGACACTTGTGTCAAATTGGAAATGACTTAAACAGGAGCCGTGCCGGGCCAGTGAGGTTAGCTACCTCTAGCGGACACACTTCTTCGTAAACTACTCATTACTTGTTTTTGATTGGTATGCACCCTTGATTTGGGAGTGTTGTTTCGCAGTGTTGCGATCGTTGCGGCGATGCGTTCTCACCAGTCCGGATCAGGAAAACGGTAGTTTCACTACCTTGGGTATTTCCTCATGCGCCTTGTCATACTTGTATCCCTATACGCGACCACTACGATTTGTTTTGTGTTATACCTATGGAGTACTCCCTGATAGCCCACTAGTTTACGGTGGAGTTTACAGTGCTGTATAGACTATGATGCTTATATAGAATGTGTTAAGGGGGATAATGGTAACGCCTTAACACTATTTTGATACATTATATTACTGATAGGCATTATCTACTTAGCGTACACTACTACATAGTAGATAGTTTAACGGATCCTTTGAGTTACTCGTATTTCAGTCGTTATTTCACTTGAGTTGGATTTATTGATATAAGAATGTTAATCCTGACTCGAGTGTTTTGTGTTTTCTTTACGCTCGGGTCAGACTGAGTGATATAGTATTCGAGACTCACCTTTGGAGTTGGAGCTTCGCTTGGAGATCCAGCTATCTATCCAGCTTTTAGTTATTCAGTTGATTCCAGTGATGTATTCAGATCTTGTATTTGACTATTGTATTGAGATATCTATTCGAGACTTCTGTTGTATCTTGTTTAACTCTATTATATATATAGTAGCTTCATGAACTAATATTCTTTTGTTTCCGCTGCATTATTGTTATATTACTCTGTGTTTGTGATCTGTGATTATTTATTTACTATATATGCTGAGTTTTGCCAAGTTTAAATTAACAATCTATTATTTTGAATTATTTAAGTCTGACATATGTGGATTTATTGTCGATTTGAATGGTCCAAAATACTGGGCCGTTACACGAATCTTTCTCCCAAAAGGTAATGTCTCCACACATTCAAGGCAAAAATTACCACAGCTAATTCCAAATCATGAGTTGGATATCTAACTTCATGTTGTCTGAGCTGTCGAGAAGCATAGACAATCACTTTACCACTCTGCATTAACACGACCCTGATACTATTCCACATGCTTCAATGTATACCACTAAGTCTTGATTCCCCTTCGGAACTACTAACACAGGTGCATTAGTCAATAAACATTTCAGTTTCTGGAATGCCTCCTCACACTTATCAGTCCAGACAAACTCCATATCTTTCCGAGTTAGCTTAGTCATCGGTGCGGCTATCCGCGAGAAATCCTTAATGAATCTCCGGTAGTAGCCAGCTAACCCAAGAAAACTCTTTATCTCAGTCACTGTCTCGAGTCTTTTCTAATTATTCATTGCCTCGATCTTAGCTGGATCTATTGACAATCCTTTCTCTGAGACTACATGACCAAGAAACTTTACTTCCTTCTACCAAAAGTGACACTTTGAAAACTTTGCCTTCAACTGATGCTGTCTCAATGTCTCAAGCACTATCCTAAGATGAAATTCATGATCTCTTTCATCCTTGGAATATATCAATATGTTGTCTATGAATACTAATACAAATCTGTCCAGATGCTCCTGGAAGATTCTATTCATTAAATCCACGAAGAATGCTGGCACGGCATCACTAACCATTCGTATGATCCATATTTGGTCCTAAACGACGTCAAAGGAATACTATCCTCTGCTACTCTAAGTTGATGGAACCCTATTGCTAATTCCAACTGAGAAAATACTTTGGCTCCACTCAACTGGTCGACCAAATCATCAATCCTAGGTAAGGGATATTGGTTCTTTATCGTCTTCTCATTCAACCTACGATAATCGATACACAACCTTAACAATCCGTCTGGTTTCTTAACAAACACTACGACTGCTCCCTAAGGCGAGCTGCTTGTTCTGATAAAGTTCTTACCTTCTAAATCCACCAACTGCACCTTTAGATGTTTCATCTCGGTAGGTGTCATTCTACTTGGTGGTCTACTCGCAGGTTCAACCCCTGGTACTAAATCTATTTGAAACTCAATGGATTGTTTCGGCGGTAGTCCTATCACGGGTTCAAAGACATCTACGAATTCTCTAACAACGAAAACTCGATTCAACTCATCTTCTTCTCCCATAACACCCAACATGGCGCAAGAATCTAATTTCGGGTTTTCTACAGCGTATATAATCTAATCACTACAACTAGGGTGTCTAAGTGATATTTTCTTATCATGGCAAAATATCCTAGCATCGTACTTACTTAACTAATCCATATCCAAAATAATTCTGAAACCTACGAAATCTAACACATGCAAACTGCAAGCAAATATATAACATAACAATTCAAGCTCTAAGTGGTTACATCTCATCCCAAGAGTTGCATACCCTCCTATTGGATTCGCAACCTTTAAGGATGTAACTAGGTATGAAGGTTCTAGGTTAAGCTTATTTACCAAACTATGAGATATAAAAGAATGCGATGCACTAGTATCAAATAGAACTCTAACTAACATGCCATGAATCAAAAGTGTACCTCCCAACATAGCTTTTCATTTCTCCCCTAATGTTGGTCTTGAGTAGCTGGTTCCAATGCAAACACTTTGCCCTTTCCATCCTTTGCTGGTTTCTTGCACTGGTTCTTATAATGTCCAATCCGATCACAGTTGAAGCATTTCACTCCTTTCTTGTCAGCAGCCTTCTTTACTTTGCATGTCTAACACTCATGAGCAAAATGTCCCTTCTTATCACACTTAAAGCAAACCAGATCAGCTTTTGCCTTCTTGGCAGCTCCTCCCTTTTGAGCTCATCTAGTTCTTCCCACCTTGAGTTTCCACTGCTTCGTTACCATTAAAGAAAGCAAGCATCTCCTCATTCCTCAAAGCTATCTCAACAACCACATCGCACAGATCCATAATATGTGGTAAAGTTGCTCTAGCAAGCTCGGGTCTTAATCCTCGGATGAACTTCTCATTCCTTTTGATAACCGTATTAACCGTAGCATATCTGTATCCAGATAATTCCTCAAATCTGGTAGCATACTCAAGCACTGTCATGTCTCCCTGCACCAACTCAGCAAACTTCTTGAGCAAAGCTGACTTGGTGATCTCCAACATGAATCTTTTGATAAATTTGCTTTAGCAAGCTCGGGTCTTAATCCTCGGATGAACTTCTCATTCCTTTTGATAACCGTATTAACCGTAGCATATCTGTATCCGGATAATTCCTCAAATCTGGTAGCATACTCAAGCACTGTCATGTCTCCCTGCACCAACTCAGCAAACTTCCTGAGCAGAGCTGACTTGGTGATCTCCAACATGAATCTTTTCTTAAACCTCCTTCTGAATTCTACCCAAGTCATAGCCTCTTCGGCTACTCCTACAGTAACACCGTTCCACCAGTACAGTGCTGCTCCTTACAACTGTCTAGATGCCAATCTCCTTTTCTTCTCATCATTGAGTCCCAAATCAACAAAAACCCTCTCACAATGAAGCAAGAATTCTCCACTTCAATTGCATCCTCAGTGCCAATAAATGACTTCCCTTCAAGCCTAACATAGTGTCTACTTAGTACCGCATAGTTATAGACCACAGGAGCTTCTTGATTTCCTTCTCCAGCATTTCCTCCGACTAATTTTACAGCAGCTCCAGCTAGCATCATGTTGATGAAGAACTGATACATAGCTCTTGTATCAACTTGCGGTGCTCCAGCACCCACATTACAGCTTGTGCCCTACATGAATTCCTTTGGGTATTCGGTCTGGCATTTCCATTAGTTGTGGTGCTTCCTCCACCAAGGTTAACTCTTCCATTCCTAGCATCTATATCTTACTTCTTTAAAATCTGCATTCGAGTCTTTGTAAGATACAGAAGAATAGCCTAAGAGAGATGAGAGAATAGAAATAAAGCGTATACTTATATATAGCAAATACAAGTACGTTACTATAACATTATCCCATACTCAATCTTTTCTCTAATTCCTTAGGATTATGTTTTCAAAAATCGTTTTAAGTTTAAAATTTCTTTTAAGTTTTCATAAACCTATGCTTTGATACCAAGTTGCAACATCCCCTACTTTGAGGCCCAAAGCTAAGCGCTGCAGATGCAGTAGTCATCTATAGTATTAACTTCCGGTGACAAAATACGGTAATGTTAATGGTATCCATAATATCAGAAGTACATGAATATGAAATAAAATCAACATAGATTTCAAAAACAGCTTTTCTAATTACATTTCAAATCAATATTTCATATTCAATTACGTAATCTCCAAAACGATTCTAAGATTTTGATCAAATATAATTATTACAAATTACGCCAAGAGCGACATATGAAGACGTCCCCTTGGATGATCAAAGTACTAGATATATAGACATATCAATCATAAATACATCACAACAGAAATAATACTAAATAACTCTTACATAGCTAGCTTTTCCTCATACACGCCTTCGGAAGCTTATTCGTCCAACCTACTAAACTTGAAAAGTCCTTAACTCTTAATCTACTCAAATTTAATTTTGAGCACCCAAGAATTTAAGTGGAAGACAAGAACTTCAAGTCAGACATAAAGCATGGCATGAATAATTCTATTACATCTCGATTTACTGATAGTAAGTGAGGTCACGCCGCTTAATAAAACAGGTTTCCCTTCACTAATATCCTTTTAAAATCATATCTTTTGCAAATCAAAATCCTGCAATCAAACTGATTATTGCAACAATAGCAATAACATATATGCATATAAACATGTAATCAATGGACTATATGTCTGAACGATATAGTTTTATCAGGCTGACTATTAACCACTGGCTGACTCAGGCCCACCAGACATAATAAATATTCTAACTTCTATTAGATACAATACTGGACGATCTGTCCTTAGCTTACTTCTCCTATGGTCAACTGATCCTAATGGTTTTGCGAGCTAACTAATAACCTACCTCTACTCTGTGTATTCCTTTCTGTGTGTAACATCATTTTAGTCTTACCTGCGACAAAGACCTACACACTAGAAAATTGGACTTATATTAGCTAGGCGCTACTAGCTAAAGTATAGGGCATGACTCCACACCAGTCTCATCTGGTTTTCTAATATCTGAGTCATGTACTTAGGGTTAACTACCCTATTCAATTTTCTTTGAAAACATTTCTTTCAAATTGATTTAACCCTTTTAAATCATACTTAAACAAGGAAAATATACTCTTTGCTTTACTCAAAATACCTATGCCATGATATATGCTTTTTACATAAAACAATGTTGATGAAAACTTAAAATCAATAGGATTATCCATCCTTTCGAAACAAGATAAATACTTTAACCTTGAAAACATCAAGCTGAAAGGCAAAACCTTCCTTTCGAATGTATTGGAAATAGACCTTTCGAAATCATTACTTAAAATCTTAGACATCCTCTTTCGAAGCCATTAATCATATCTTTCGAAACACTTAAAACAAACCTTTCGAAACACTTTAAACATACCTTTTGAAACACTTAAAACATACCTTTCGAAGGCATTAGGTTCGAGTAAGAAGTTATGCAAGCATAGCTTCGAAACCAATTAAAAGTATTACTTTCAAAACCATAGTTTGAAAAAAAACAAAATACATAGCCCTTAAGGGGATTTACCCGAAAGCTATTCCTTCGATATACTTAGGGTGATGATGACATACTTCCGCATGTATATTTGGATTTAAACAAGTGGCTTCAACCATGTCGAAAGGTATGGGAGTGGCACTAACCCTTTAGCATGTATAAGTTAAAAGAAAAGCAACTTCAATGGTTGTGGAAGGGTATCGATTCGAAACCCTACCCTCCGTACTCATTAATTTAAAGAAATATAAAAGCGCGGCTTCTTACTAAGGCGAAGGGTATAAATACGGCAGCTAGGGTATCGAAGGTGTTCAAAAGCGGCAGCCCTTTCGAAAGCATACTTTCGACACCATCCTTTCCTTCTACCTTTCTCCAATACACTTTGTACCAAATGCTTGATACCATGTGCATTAGTTTCAAATTGGTGCGAAAATTTTACTGAGTATGGTGAAGGAAGCAAGCAATTGGAAGTGGCAAAGTTGTAATTCGATATAAAACCGATTTTATGCTTTTTAAAGTAATTCCTTTTCACATAATTTACATAATTTGCCAAAATATGATTGGTTGCCAATACTTTACCAAAATTCTTTTCTAAAAAGCTACCGAACTTGACATTGAACAATTGAAAACATTTTAGCACTTAAGCCCTTCTCCTTAATAAAACGTTTAAAACATTTAAGTCCCCCAACTTAAATAATTTATTAGCCATAGTAAAACGCTTAGGAAAAATCCCCAAAACTCACAATAATTCACATTAAAAATGTTTTCTAACATATATAAATTTTAGACCGAAGGCATTATTTAACCGCCTTAAATAATTTAAACCCAAATTAATTATTTTCTCTTATAGAAAATTTATAATAAATCCATATTCATTTGAAAAATTAAGAAACTTGAAATCCACTTGTGTAAAATAATATTTTTGACCATATATCAAAAAACGCAATTCATTTGGATGTCATATGATAGTTTTTCTAATCTAAACATATTACAAAATTCTTATTAAATCTCCATAAATCATCAACTTAAAACATATAATCATTTAATCACTATAATATGGCATATACTTGCGAAAGAAAATAGGTTTACCTTTAAATTGAAATCATTCATCAAAAATAGAGATGTAAACTAATTATTCACCTTGACTTTGTGTTAAGAAGGTTGAGATTTGCCTTTAGATTGATTTGCTTAAGCTTTCTACTTGAATCCTAGATTTTCTTCTCCTTGAATCCTCTTAATGGTGGTCGGCCGAGTTCTTTAGGGTTTTTTTATGAAAGTTAAATAAATGAGGAATGAAGAATATAAAGGTTTAGGGTATAGGAACAAAGACTATTTGCATTTTACCCTTACCATATTCCTCCTACTTATTTATTTTTAATTCTCTTTTACTAATACATTCATTAAGGCACGGCTCCTTCTTAATTAACAAATTTAAATCCCTTAACTATCTACATTATTTCATTTAATTTATCCAATTAAATGTTCTAAATAATGTTAGTCAAAACTAGGGTCATTACATGCGTATACTCCAAGAGCTCCACTTGAGAGGAATGTGGTATTTGTTAATTACTATTATTTAACCTGAGAGTAAAGTAGTCATATTTAGTTTACATACACGTTAATTGCTACTATTTGGCAGGTATATGACATTTATCGTGCTATGGAGTTGATTGATGAGTTATTGGGAGAGGTGTCGAAGCGTACGAAGGGCAAATGCTTTAGTGTGGACCGTATATTACAATCTATTATAGGAAAGAACAAGCTAGCTAGACCTGCACCGCCTCCTCCTCCACCACCTCCTTCTCCTCCTCTTGCACTCATTGAAGCACCTCTTGAATTGATTCCTCCTCCTCCTACGACACAAGTATACCAAGTAAAAGCTGGAAGGGTAAGGAAAAAGGTCCTTCATCTTCTCAACCTACGTAATTCAAACATGGGCCTTCTCAACCGTAGGGGTCCAACCAAGAAAGCGAGGAGTCTTCGCCGGACGAGGTTCAATTAGCATGGAGGAAGTCAAAAAAACTCCTCTATCGGTGAAGAGGTTGTGGTAAAGTGTTGTCATGGTATGGTGTTAATCGGATGTTTAGTTTGTAGTTTGATTTGTAGTGTTTGTTGAATATTTTGATTTGTGGTGTTGGTTAAATATTTTGATGTTGTATGATTTCGATCATTGGATCATTTGTGTAATTTTTATGTGATCGTTGGATTATTTATGTGATGTTTAATGTTAGAATGTCGGAATTTGACCATTAGCAGTTTTTTTGGCGGATGGTATATGTTGTATTATATTTTATAGGTTTCTGATTTGGAACCTGTAAGCCATACCTGGGGCGCTATTTGAAATTGTGCCAACTGGCGCAATTTCAAATATCGCCAGTTGGCGCATTTTCAAATAGCGCTCCAGGTATGACTTATAGGTTTCAAAACTGAAACCCTCCCCTCTCTCTCCTCTCATTTCTCACTTTATCAAACTCAACACAAAAAATCCCAAAACTCCAATTACATTCCTTTCCACAATTCTACATCATCCCTTATCAAAATTGTGATTTTTTTATGGATTTGCTAGATAATCGAAGGTAATCTTCTACATTTAAACCAATTTTCACTTTAATTGCTTTTCATTGCTTTTCGCTTTCTTTGCATTTCTTAAAACCAATTTTTATTAACCATTACTGAAAATTGATCAATGGGAAATTGATGACGAGACTTTAAAGACATGCATGGATGCTTTTGAATCCAATACAAACGTGGTGGATGGTGAAGTCAATCATCAAAGGCCGGGTAAGTTCGTAAGGAAGCGAGAGAGGTTTTTGAATAACCTAACTGTGTACCTAGCGAGAAGCAAACACATTTCATTGCAATACATGGACGTAGGTGGAAAAATCGAGGTAAAGCACTTGCTATTGGAGAGCCCCCCCACATAAATTTTGTCACTGTAATAGCAGATGCGAAGTGATTTTTGAAAAAAAAACTCAACATAGGTCGTAGGTACTATGTTTGTGCACGGTATATGTTGAGTAGATAACCGCCTGGATCATTTAGTTGTTGTGGTTATACCGAGTGGATTGATCCTCCAATGTGTCGTAGGGGGCATGAGTATGCGCTTGAGATGCAGGAGAAAAATTCACATTTGAAAAAGGAGAATTATCGACTAAAAGAAAAACATGCACACCTAGAGTAAAGACTTTCGAGATATCCTAATGAGTAATGTATGGTGTTTGGTTGTACATTGTATCGTAAGTTGTATTGTATGCTATCGTAGGTTGTGTTGTATCGTAAGTTGTATTGTATGTTATCGTACGTTGTTGTGTTATTATGTTGTATCGTAGGTTGTGTTGTATGAGCAATTCATGTTAATGTATATTATTGATTGATAATTTGGTGTCCTTACAACACAAACACAAACATGAACAATATCAATAACAACATATGCTGAAGTAGAACAATTCTTTTACAAAACACAAACAAATAGAGAGTTACTAAAAATAAAATTAAAAACTAAGTTGCTGATGTACAATGACTCCTCTTATGGCCGAGAACTCCACACCTATTGCACCTATTTGCCCATGGAGACTGCATCTCATCCATGGTCCCTTTAATTCGTGTAGATCTTGGCCTTCCGGGTGCTCTACGAGCAGTTAGTGGTAGAACCCAAAGATCTTATTGTATACTCCAATAACGTTTGTCACGAACGGAATGAAATTCTGGTGTGTAAGTGGCCAAGTAATTCTGAACTGAGTACCAAAGCGAGGCAAAGTCATGATGAGCTATGTTTGCACCATTAGCATCTGATGAACAAGCAACCATAACATGCGTGCAAGAAAGCTGTTGTAGCAAAGGGATGTTACATGTACAAGAACAAGTGTTACCATCAACTGTAACTTGGAACTCATCACCAAAGTAGTGAATTACTTACCATTCGGTTTGGCTGAAGTGGACTATTCTACAACGTCTTGCTTCACTTGCTCGTTTAGCTATCTTTGCTTCCCACTTTGGAGTTAATTGACATATCAAAGCCTTAGCAAACTCTCTTCGTTGACAGAAATAATACACCGATCGGAAGAAGGTATGAGCAACCATAGCTTTAACAGGCAGTGATCTTACACCTCTGAGTACACCATAAAGCTTTCAGACGCATTCGTTGTCATTGCATGAAATCGTCCACCCTCATTCTTACACAATGCCCAGTTCTCCTCCTTCCCCGCTAGACTTCTCTTAATCCAATTGTGAGCTCTAATATTGGTGGTCTTAATTTTCTCTCGGATTTTCAGATACTCAACCACCTCCGAAGCACATGCCGCTGCGTAGAATAAACCGACCAAACATTTGTCTCTAAAGCCGACAGCTTGAAAGTTTGCTTTCAAATGTCTAGCACAAAATCTATGCTTATGTGGTGATCTCCATTTGCTCTCCAATGCGGTCGGCATTCCTTTCATTCAATTGGAAATGAAGTAACACATCGATTATCAACACTATAAATAAACCGATGCATGCAAGCAAAAAACCAACCCCAACTATCACATGATTCAGCCTTAACAATCGCATAAGCCAAAGGATAAAGTTGATCATTCGCATCAACTGCAGTCGCAACAGGTAATGTACCTTTGTATTTGCCATATAGATGTGTTCCATCGATACAAAGCAAAGGTCGACAATGCACAAATCCCTCAATACAAGGCCCAAAAAGCACGATCGAAGACACCAAACTCATCGGTTGTTACATGTCCAACACTACCAGGATTCGTTCTAGTAATTTCAGCAAAATATTGTCATAGGTTTGAATATGACTCTGCCCAATCACCGTATATTTGTTCTATTGCCTTGCTTAGTGCTCTCCACGCTTTCATATAACTGATCTTAATAGATAATTGTTCCTTCATTAATACCTACACAGTTTCAACTGTTATATTCAAATTTAATTTCACAAAAGACATGATCTTTGAAAACCAAAAAATTAGATGACGCTTGCTTGTGATTGGAGTTAACTGTTGGGTTAATGCAAGTATGATCGCTTGGATATTTTTAACAAACCACCATCCAGATTGCGATTTTTTAGAATCTATAACATGATTTCTCCATTGACAATTTGCATCGACGTTGCAAATGACAGTGTATTTTTCTTTGTTAGACCTGATTGGCTTAAAAGAATTTGCATATAAAATTGACCATTCACTAAGTTGTTGTAGAAATTTTGCTTTGGTCTCGAATACCATACCAACTTTGAAACCATTCTGAACACAAGACGATGAGAATAGTTCTTTGTTGAATTGTAGGTTTGTGACGACGGATCTAGCCAACATTTTCGCATTACAAAAGTCATCATCCAACGGTATCTACATTTTAGGTTCATCACTATCAGCACTAGCATTGTCTTCGCCTCCAAAATCATAGTTGAGTGGATCATTGTTTACTTGCATGTCGTCGATCCATGTTGTATCATTCTACGGTATAAATACAATAGTCGTGCTATCAAGAGCAGGAACATCGTTTAATTGTCCATCTACATGTTCATCTATGTCCATATCGTCATCGGAAACATTTGGTTGCATGTTCGATTGTGCATCCGTATCTTGTGCCAGAAAGCTACAATATGAAAATATGACATTTTAAATATAGTTATATATGCAACACAATTCATTATCATTGTCAAACTTAACTTACTTTTGGCTCATATGGTATAATTCGGAGGGTGTGGGCTACATCAGACAAGACCTATGAGTAGTAAATGGTCCAGCACTATTTTGCATCGGATGATGATGCGGAATATAACTAAACATGACAATAATATTTGATATCAAATTTAACACGATGAACAATATGTCGTTTAGGAAGAGTAGCAAGTAGGAGTTACCTTTGACTCATGCGTGCAATACTATATTGCGTCGGATATGGATAGCTAAATTGTAGATTTTGTTGAAAATTCATAAAAGAAGGATAACCGAACAACATTTGTTGGTGTCTGTATTGCGGTATGTTCATGGGAGGATTACTTTAACTAGGAGATGTAATTGGTTGCGAAGGATAGATGGTTACAGGTGCCACTACGGATGCAACTACAGGTTGTTCTACCAACAACTTTCTGTTTTTCACGACAAACAACTCTATGGATTTATAGACGACAGAGAACATTAACTCAACGTCGTCGTCATCTACAATTTTAATTGCTTTAGATTCAGAATCAGTTGACCAATTGCAAATTAAATCAATATCAAACTCTTCCAATTTGATCTTGGTTGCTTTGTAAACCGACGCTTTTATTTGCTCGAAATTAGATCATTTATGAACTTTTACCAGTTTGTAAGATCCACCGTTATATTTTTCACACATTTGATCATCAATAACCAACTCGCTATCATAATAGCATATAGTTGCAATAAAATTATGAGTCATTCTAGTTTGATAATGGAATTATCATTATGAAGTGAAATATACAAATCCAAAAAAAACTAGGGTTTGCAAAATCATAACTTTAATGATCCAAATGAAGAAGATGTTATTATTCTTGAAGTATCCGAAAAAAAACTTGTTTTTAGATGAAATATCGATAGGTTTTTTAATTTTGGAAAAAATGAGGAGTGAGTTTCTGTTCTGATGTTTGGGGGAGAGTTGAAAAAATAGGAGGAAGAGGGAGGAGCTGCTATTTTGTATATGCAGATGCGACATTTGAAATTGTGCCAACTGACGCAATTTCAAATGTTATTCGTATATTTTTATTTTTATTGCTCCAATTATACTGGCGCTAGCGTCAGTTATAAATTTAAAAAAAAAACTTCAACTGACGCAATTTGAAATTACGTCAGTGTTTTCTAGCCGACTCAACTCAGTTAACCCAAACAACGCTACGTTTGTAAATAGTTTTAAAACAGACCTATTTGCGTAATAAGTTTGTAAAATAGGGCTAAATCGAAAAAAATTTCCTTTTCGGTCAGAGTAGCACTGTCCCCCTAATTTACACCTAAATCGGGTCACAGGTCTACCTCTTTCACCGGGATATGTCTTTTCGGGTAAAAGTGGTGCGGGTCTGCCGGACTTCTATCCTAAACCCGCCCCTTTGTCTTCGCTGCATACAGAAGCGCTCATATGCGAAACCAAGGAAAAAGGATTAACCCACGCACCTCTGTAGAAAAGCAGCTCTTGCGATCCATGGATGCAGCAGAAGCCAAGGTTTAATGATTTTTTATGTTCTGCTAGCATTTATCGTTTTCCTATTTCTATTAGTTTCAATTAACATCCAATCCTCAATTTTCCATTTGGGTTTCGGATTGAGAAATATCATAATATTTTGAGGGGAAAGTAATCGTACAGTTGCGTATGATAGTTAGCGCCTAAAACAGGAAGGCATTTTACTAAAATTGGAGCAATTCTAGTAAAAAATATATTTGATTTCCTAACTGTATCATTGATAGCACGAGAAATTGTTTCGAATTTTGGTTTGAATAGATTATTAGAAACCGGAGATTTCAACAGCAAATAAGGAAGAGGTTAACCGGAGATTTAGTTTAAAATTTGTTAACGACTGACTATGATAATCTCATTCGCCATCTCAATGTGTCTCATTCTCCTACTCAATCTCTTCAATTTTTTTGTCCTTGATAGGGTTCACACAAAAATAAAACTTTACCACTTTCAATTTGAGAGGGGAATTGGAATTTTTTGAACTAATAAAATTAGGGCAAGCAAGTGGTTTGGAGAGTAAGAGAGCGGGGAGTTGGTGGCAGCAGCGACTCTCAGTAGATGTCGGTGGTGAATTTGGCCAGAAAGCGGAGGATTTGTATGGGATTTGCCTAGGAAGCGGAAGTTTCTGATGAGATGTAGAACAAATTTAATTTTGTGTGAAAATGTAGCAATTTGAATCATAGAGAGGATAAAGGAATTTGGAAGAAGTGATGGAATATACTGGGAGGGAAGAAAATGTTGTTTTATCTGAATAACAAACCTATGGGTCTCTTTATTTGTTTTATTGTTATTTCTAAATTTTCTCTTATCCATTTGTTGTCCTATAAAAATTGGTTCTCTCGCTAACAACTTCCTTAAATATGGCACGTCTTGTTAGAAGATTATGCATATAAATTTAATTTTTAGTGTGGTGCCAAAGACACCCAATTTTCCTCCTCTTTAAACCATTTAAAAAAAGGCCATATGTTATATAAGTTTACTTTTGTCAATACCATCCAACAATTAACGGGCTACCAAAACCCTAAATCCGAAATTACAGTTGTAACCCGATTTCTTATCTATGATCATGATAAAATACAGTAGCCTCTCTTAATGGAGTAGAGCTTCGTTATAGCAACGCCACTCTCAACAAACCCGATCTCATGTAAATAATAATTTTGTTGAAAAAAGATTCGATCGGCAATGAACAACTGACTACGATTATCATGCACGTGCAACTTAACTGCACAATGTCCTCATCCACACTCGGATGGTACATTATCACCGAAGGAAATTGGATAAAATATGTACTCTCCGCTGTATGGTAATACAAATAGTCGTACGGCATAATGCCGTCTTTTATTCCTTTATTATGTGGCAGTTAACCACCGTTTGCATTGATATAGTCAATATCGAGTAGAAAGGTACCCAAACGGTGAACGGTGGTAAATCACCACGGGTTATTTATTTTGCTCGATAGTATTATCTTGACAACGTTGTGTCATAGTTTAAATTGTGGACGATGATATAGATTTAGGGTTCAAGTGATGCAGTGAATGAGAGAGCATGACCTGCGTTTTATTATTATAGGGTGTGATACAATTCCATTGGTTTTTAGTAACCGAGTGATCAATTATAAAGTGGTATCAGTTAACATAAATTTTTATTAGTTTTTATTTTAATTTTTCATGGTAATAAGAAGAGAATTTAGTGATTCCTTTAACACCACATGATTTTTAAACACTAAATAATTTTGACAAGGTATTACAATACTTGGTTGATTAGCTAGAGGAGGTTGTTAATTAGATGATTATCCATCTAATTTGATATATGCATAATCGCATGTGTATAAAATAATTTACTTTAGGTGATTAAATTACTTTTTTTTACAGTGTTATTACATCAAAAAGATATGGATACAAGACGTTTTGGTTTTTAATTTTTAACTCCAACCAAAGTTGATAAGCACTCTCATATATTGATTCTTTGAAAATCAGCGTGAAAGGTCTCATTTTAGATATATCATGGTTAAAATGGTCTTCAGTTGTCTCTTTTGAATCAAAGATCTCAAGCTTAAATCATTTTCATATCCAACAATTTATCAGTGTTATCAAAGCCCTCGCCTAGGCGCGCTTAGGCTCCAAAAAGCCCTAGGCTTCAAGCTGGGGCTTTTTTGACTTCTGAGGCGCCATGGATGCACGAGGAGCCGGAAAAGCCCCAAAAGCCCCAAGGCGTTGGCTTTTGAGGCGCTGTAAAAGCACGCCTTGGGCTACTTTGTTGGAGAATTTTTTTTTGGGTCCAATATGAGCTCAAACACATAACTTTCCTTCAATTTATCCACACCCAGTTAAATCACCCAGCTCAGAAACAAATTCGTGTCCAGCCCCAACTCAAAATCAAGTTGATCAAATTAAAATACGTAACCTAGTTTGAACTTCAAGAGCCGTCTAGATTGCTCGCTGCCTCATGCTCAAGGCTCTTAAAAAAGCCCTAGGCGCAAAAAAGCCCTAGGCTCCAGCTTGGCGCTTTTTTGCGCCTTAGCGCCTTAACTACCTTGCAATTTATTCATCAATTACAATCCTTGGAACTAAATTGAATTCCTAACATGAGAAAAATAAGACTTCTTTACAGAAAGTATCAATGTCATGCATTTATAAATGTTCCACTTGCTTTTCTCTCTCAAAATATTAGATACTAACCTATTTCATAAATTTGCACTTTTCTCCTCTTATTGTCTTCCTTTCTACCCTTATGATGTTTAACCTAATACAGTAAAATCAACTTTAACATTAAACTCTCCATTAATTTGTGTAGTCCCTGTCAAATTGTAAAATGGTCAAAACAACGAGTAACTGAAGATAAATTGCTGTAATTTCGATAAGAAATAAAACTGGGTTTCAAGAAGGAAAATGCATCGAGTAATTGGCGGTAAATTTTGAATATAGACGTTTGATTTAAAATAGAAAACATGTTTCTTTAATAATGCACTAGTGTATTTTGGTCCAAAGATCATCGATACGAGTTTCACCTAATTTGTAAGGTTGCCCATATCCAACAGCAAAATTTTGTTAGTTTTGTCCTCACTTCATAGTGCCTCTTATCTATTTTGGTATTGTCAACAGTAACAATGTTTTTTCATTGTTAACAATATATATAACCGAGCTGTGTTACATATGAAGGTATTGAAAGCAGCACATTTTATTCATACTGTAAAAAATATCACAAGACCATCTAAACCAATGTAGTTTATGGACAAATTAGTTGACTTGAACCACATGTTAGATACATGCTGAGTGAAAACAGGTCATATTGTAATGTCCGAAACGGATTTATTTGAACTTGGGTTTCATATTGTTCAGATTTAGACAGTACATTATCTGGGGAATCCGATACTAGACTTTTGGGTCAAATTGAACCTATCTGATAATGCTAGTTATAAGCATAAGTGGTTGGATTTCAGATGTAAATTCTTCATAAGCACCGTGTTGGAATTTGTAAATTTCTCAAGGACTCCTCTAAGGTTTTAGAGTAATTTGTTTTAAACAAGGTTTAGGTTTGAGTAAAATATTTTAAACAAGGTTTAGGTTTTAGAGTAATTTGTTTAAAAAAAGGTTTAGGTTTTAGAGTAAAATATTTTAAACAAGGTTTAGGTTTTAGAGTAATTTGTTTTAAAAAAGGTTTTGGGACCTATCAGTTTATTTATTCGTATGTGCTAAGTTTCAGTTATTGCAATAAAGAGTGAATATTAAAGGTGTCAAACTCCAGAAAGGACTTTAGCGTCATAGGTAGGTTATGCACCTTTTCTGTCTGATGATTCCAATCTTGATTACATATGTTGTATATAACTGAATGGAACTTGGATTTCCAGCACCTTTTTATTGTTTACATATTTTTCCAATGCGGCCATGTTACATATAGGTAGGAATGTACGCACGCACCCTTTCGATCTAGTCTTGTTTGCATGTGTTTCTTTCAATGGTAGTCAAAAAAATTAGGAGTAATTATTAGCCAGACAGTTGAGTTGAAAGCACGTTCATCAAAATCGCTATCATGGATTAATTTTTTTAGAGGCTAAATAGAGCAGGAATTTATTTAAATCTGGTTCAGATGAATTGGGTGCATGGAAATTATGGGTCATTTATGTAATTATGATTAGAAACTTGCTGCATGAATTCAGTAAAGTAAAAGTGATTCAAAATCTTAGCACTTTTTATTGCTTACATGATTATCCAGTATGGCCAATATATTTCCCGTATAGATTATTTGTGCAGTATCATTCAAACCTATTCTTCACCTCTGATAGTATTTCTGAATAACATTTCTAATGTGAAGCAGAATATGCTACATTTACTACCAAATAATGGACAAAGCCATACTGATAATATATTTGAATAAAAAGTGTGTTCAAAGAATCTTTGTTTTATACTTGGGACTTGTCCTATTTTGAAGATTAAATTGATATCAGAGATCACCCTAGAGTGCAGCACATATTGATAACCATGTAAATTTTCAGTGAACTTGTTCTTGTTGGTTAGATGCTGATGATCAACAATTTTATTTGGCTTTCTTAAGCCCTTCTAGTAAATGAGAATTTCATTCATGGCTATTTGTTCCATACATTTAGGCCAAGCTTACAGCCGTGGCACAAGAACTTGGTCATGAAATCTGTGTTTTCACAAATTCAGCCTCTTCTATAACAGCTAATGATATACCATCATCATCCAACGGTATGAATAATTTTGTAGAAAGTTAGTATTTGTAAATTTTTGTGTCGCATATGCATAAATTAACTGGGCATGAGTTTTGCAGAAGAACCAGATGATTTTTATGAATTCACCCCTGAGGATTATTATCGTATAATGTCTGACAAAATGGGAGGTAAACGATTATTCTATTGTATTAATTTCTCCATAAATGACAAGTAATGAAATAAAAATACAGCTTCATTTGCTACATACACATATTTTGTTAATCCGATACAAGTCCAAGCTTAAAGTTGTGTTACTCCTATTTCATAATTATTTGATGACTACCAGCTCAATCCAAAGTTTTGAAGACACGCAAAATAAGGGAGGCCGAGTTAGCTGCTCGTAGGGCAAGAATAACAAAGGTACATCGTTTTGTGCTCTTTCAGTTTTTAACTGTCAAAACAATACTTCATACGATCATAATTGAAACCCACTGATATATTTCTTTGCCTTATAATAGTCAATAAGAAAAGAATAAGTGATGTTAATCGATTCAGATATTAGTGTATAAATAAATATAGCAATGTATCCATATATGCATATACGGGATATTACGAAGTTCATTGGTTTCTATTATCAAGTTACATTTAATAATATTTTGCATTATGCAGGCTGTGATTAGGGTTCTCTTCCCTGATAATTACATTCTTCAAATAAAGTTTACACCATCAGAGACAATTCAAATCTTAACCGAACTTCTTATGAAAGTACTTGCTCGGCCAGACTTGCCATTTTACCTATGTAAGTGTTGCCATGTTATGTCCTATCATCAAGACAAGTTCTTTAACAGGCTTCTTATATCAATAACAGTGAGTTGTCTTAGAGAGCTTTTTTGATGCTCTAGCTGAAATGCAAAATTCCCTGCTTTAACTTTTAAATCATGCTAAGTGTGCATAACTATCGACGGTTTAGGAAATGATTTGTAAATATAGCAAAAGTAATGGAGTGTAGTACTAAATACGCAAGTAGTTATATATATGGACACCTGTCAATGTCCAAAGGCTGAAGTTGAATATATTTTTCCCCTTAATTAGAGCATAGAAAAATATCTCTATTTTGTTTATTTAGCTTAGTATTGATTATGACATTCAGAGTAGGCGAAGTATATAACTTGTTGAAAAACCATTCTCAACATTGAGTATATAAGTTTACCTAACAAACTACTTGAGTTTTTTTTTCGGGTTTGCGACATCGTTATTTATTATGTTTCAAGTTTTCCTGTTTGGAGTCTGATATAAAACCTATTTCTTAGTTACTGGAAAGAGATGCTAGTGTCACTTTGAGTGCCATGCAGCAATACTTGTGTAATTGTGGATAATTATGATGTTAGTGTTAAACTCTTCACATAAAACGGCTAACCATTGACTAATTTTTCCATGAAATGTATTAATATTGAATGTTATCATGGCTCAGCTACTTTGGGTCACAGCCTATAGTGGCTTATGTTTAGCTACCAATTTTTTTTCAAATAGCCATGTATGGTCAATATTATATTAATAATTAGCATAGTAACACTCTTACATTCGAAAAGGGTTTTAACAGTATTATAAGAACACTAATATTATGCTTCACAGATACGACACCTCCGAAGGAGAGAGTAAAAGACACGTCTTTAGATTTCTACACTGCTGGGTTTGTTCCTGGTGCAATTGTTTACTTCTCGTATGATAAAGAAAAGGGTTAGCCAAAAATGCTTTTTAATTTTTAATTTTTTTAATGCAGTTATTGTTATTGCTGAACTGACTAAGAATTGGTTTGACTCCATCTAGTGTAATATTTATCAATATTTGATTATCCTATAATATAATGACAAATTTATTTTATTTGTTTATGCCGTTAATTATTTATTACAGCTTCGAATTTGGATGATGCTGTGATACAAGGTCCCTACCTTCGAGAAGATATCCTTTCCTTAAATGGTCTGGATTTTAAGGATGAGCAAACAAGTCCAGTCAGTTCAGAAACTGGAAAAACTAGTGGGGAGTCTTCTGCTGCTCCTCCTGAAGCTAAGCCTGCTACAAAAAAGACAACAAAACCCAAATGGCTTAAATTGTAGATATTTCATACAGTAAGATCTCAGTTTGTCCAATATTATCTCCTTTGGTTCTTTACTTCTTTTGCATTAAAAGAAAAGGTTCTAAGTAATTGTATGCACTCCTTTTTTGATACATGCCAATATATTGGAGAATTTATGTACAGGTTTTCAATGAGATGAAGCTCCAAACAACTACATTACTATGATGACAATCAGTTTGCTGGAAGAAGTGCAGATGATTGCTGAATCAATCTGTTGATTAACCTTGGATGTATTATATACTAATCAATTAACAGCGTCCATTTCATGAATTACATTTTAGAAATCAAATAATTGTATGGTGTTGGGTTTCATGCTCGTGTCAAATTAAACCATCTGAATTGTTGGAATTTATGATCTAAAAGTGATCGTAGGATAACTCTGAGTTGGACCGTGATTTGTATATAATCAAAATCTTATGGTTTGGGCATCTCCAATAATCTTCTTAATACTAGTATAAATGCAAGTATCCTTGTGCGTCCCATAAATAAAGTATTTTTTATTTAAGAAATATTTAATGCGGAAAAATAATTTTATTAAAATAATGATCTTGTTATGTGTTGTAAGTGAAAAGCCTTTGATTGTCACATACGTCTTCATTTTGACAATTAAGATATAAATCTGTGCACGCTTTACATTTTTTTCCCTTTTTATTTTTATTGGCATACATTGTAAATAATAAGATCTCTTCATTTACCCTAGATGTAATAAAACAATGTCAATAATATTGCTCTAGGTGTGACAAAATAGTGTCAACAAGTTCACTTTGAAGTTCTGATACTCTATAACAAAACTGTGTCAATAATATGTTGATAGGTTCAGTCTAACAATCTAGTGATGTTTACAGTTGCAGTTTGAGGGATAAGGATTTCAACCAGCCGACCAGCAAATCAGCAAATCTGTGCGTCTATAAGGACTTAAACAATCTATTGATATTTACAGTTGCAGTTTGAGAAATATTTACAACTGCAGTTTCAGTCTAACAATCTAGTGAACCAGCAAATCAGTCGTTTACCATTCAACTAGCTACACTTTGAAATTCTGATACATCTACCATCTATAACATAGTAGTTTATTGGGTCTAAGAAGTAGATAACAAAAGGAAAAAAATCTTGTAACATTTACAGTTGCAGTTTGAAACAAAATAGTTAATCAATGGCATAGCATGTACATAATATTTGTTAAAAGCTTTGAATTTTATCGATTCTAAATTAGATAAGAGATTGGAAGTAATTTTGTAGAAAAACAGTTATGTAATACAAGATGATTTAAAACGAAGAAACAAAGTAAATGTAAAATAATTATTTACCTTCACACATCCTTCCATAAATAATTCAACGTCCTCTTCAGGTTGCATTTGATGAAAATAAAAGTTTTCTTCTTTCAATCAGTAAGGCATACTATTGCTTCAACCATTTTAGAAGCCAATGAAGCCCTAAAATGATTTATGACTCTTCGATCGAGACTAAATGCACATTTGCTAGCAATGGTTGAACTAGGAATTGCTAGCTGGATATTTTATTCGGTTGTCTTTCGATCAATCTAACAAATTGAAATCTCTATGTAACAACCCTAATTTTAAATAACATTATTCATGAGATTTAATTAGATAAATTAAATAGAATAATGTAAAGATTAGAGTGATAAGGGAATTGAGATTTAATTAGATAAATTAAATAGAATAATGTAATGATTAGAGTGATAAGGAGATTGAGATTTGAAAATTAAATAGTGGCCGTGTTTAACTAAATAAAAATTAAAAGAATGAGTTTATGAAAATGGTTTTATAAGTTAACTAATAAGAAAATAAGGCAAGGTTATTATGGGAAAAGCCGTCCACTATAATCCCTTAACCCCTAAACCCTTATTTCTATTTTCATTTCATATGTTCGTAATTCAAAAACATAAGAAAAAGGGAGCTCAAAGTCAGCCACAACCTAGGGGAAAAGGAGATTAAAAATTTACTAAAGCTTAGGATTCAAGCAAATGAGGACTAAGCAAGACCAAATCTTATGTTCCTTATCCAAAGCAAGGTGAATAATAATCAAAACCATCTCATCTTCATTTTTAAAGAGCATTTGATTTCGGGTTTTAAGTTTAAAACCTTTATGATGATATGCTTAGATTACATGATATGTTTGATTCAAACAAGTATGTTTGATAAATGTTTTATTCGATTTTCAAGCTAAAATTGTATTTATTGGGTTTCGAATGTCATGAGGATTTAATATGTTATGTAAAACAATATTTTGGAGATGGGTTTAAATTTTCATAATTATTCAAGCTACGGATAATTTATTATGAATTTTTGAAGAAAGAAATAAATAATTGGATTTAAAAATTTATTTCGAAAATTATATAAAGGGTTTTGGGTCTAAAATTTTTATATGTTACATAACATATTAAAAGTGAATTATGATGATTTTTTGGGATTTTTCCTAAGTGATTTACTATGGAAATTAAATTAATTAAGTTGGAGGACTTAAATGTCTGAATTGTTTTGTTAAAGGGAAGGGATTCTTTGTTAATTATTTTTAATTAATCCTGGATGAATTCAACAGTCTTTTAGAAAATATTTTGGTAAAGTTTATGGCAACCAATTATATTTTTACAAATAGGCAAGTTAGTTGGAAAGCATTTACTTAAAAAGGAAACAAAACAGTTTTGCACAGATTTACTGCTTCGCCACTTCCGTTTGCTACCTTTCGACCCCACACCTCCACCGCCAACCAAGTCGAAACCAATACACATGGTATCAATGCTTTGGTATGTAGTGGATTGGAGAAAGGCGGAAGGTATAGAGTCGAAACCATGCTTCCGAAAGGGTTGAGTCCATTTTAAATAGCTTTCGAAGGTCTTTGTCTTGTTTCAAAAGAGATGACGCTTGCCTTGCTTTTAATGGATGCTTTCGAAAGGGTTGAATTACTTTTATATAGCTTTCGAAGGGGTTTCCGCCTTTTTGTTTAAATGGTAGCTTTCGAATGAGTTGTCGTATATTATGTTTTAAAGAGAAGCTTTCGAAAGGGTAGTTTTGAACCAAGTCGAAACCTTGCTGCCGTCTTCATACCTTTCGAATAGGTTTAAAGTTTTCAATAAGTTCGAAAGGCAAGCTTTTGTTTTATAAATATAACAAGCCGCTTTCCAATGCTTTCGAAAGGGCTCCAATAACCATTTAAACTAAAGGTTTCCAAGGCAATGGCTTCGAAAGGTGTTTCGAAGCCATCCTTCCAATTGTTTTACTTAAAAGATTAAAGCTTTTGAAAGAGTGGTTCCGAAGCCATATGTTTTCCCCAAACTCTTTTACTTAAAGGTTAATGGTTTTGAAATGGTTACTTTCGCTTATGTTTACTTTGACCCAAAAGTTATATTTAAGGTTAAAATCAATGGTTTTGAAAGAGGTACTTTCAAATGGTTTCGAAGCTATGCTTCTATAAGTTGGAAAGATATGTTTTAATACTTTCGAAAGGAATGTTTTGACGGTTTTGAAAAGAAGATTTTGATGCTTTCGAAAGAGATGTTTTAAAGTGTTTCGAAAGGCATATGTTTAAATGTTTTGAAAAGAGGATTTGAATGCTTTCGAAAGATATATATTCTAATGGTTTCGAAAGTAAAGGTCTAAGGTTTCGAAAGCCTTAGTTTTCAAAACAAAGGACCCCATCTCATTTTTAAAGGAAAACCCATGGTAATATAAAAAAACTTTGAAATGACTTGCAATTTTAGAGTTTTTGGAAGAAGCTTTCCTTGATAAAAATAATGGGTTAAAAATATTAACCATGTTTTGTATGTTATGATCAGCTATTATGTGTGCTTCTTCTATAAACATATTCACTTTATAATTAAACCCATAACTATATTTTAGGGAGTAAGGGAAAATAACCAACTAGGTTGACTCAGAAGTGAATATAAATTGAGATTAACTCCTTTATGAGCAGAGTTGCATCAAGGAGGTCAGGTAGACCATAACATAGGATGCCCAAAGACTGATCAAGAAGTTGTCAGTTTAGACAGGTTCATAGTAAACTCATGAAAACTATGTTTGAAAAGAGTTATTGGCAGGGGTCAATAAGTTCGTAGTGATCCCATGAAAACTATATGTAAAGGCCCGTATCTCCATACCCTTTGAGTCGACCATATTCACACCAGTTCAACTCAAATTGAACGAAAATACGAATCTTTAGAGGTGAAGAAGAAAAGGTAGAAGAAGAAAATAGAAATAACAACACAGAATCTCACAATCGCAGCGGAACATAATATACATATTTTTAAATACAAGAGTTGTAACTGTTAATATACATACTATTCATCAGAGTACAACAATCATCAATCAAATCTAGACAGTTATAATAACTTGTCCTGATATACATAGCTCACACAGCGGAAATAATCAAGTACGTGATATACGTCTGAAATCCTCCAACTCGTCTCATGTGCTCCAAAGCACTCTAGCCTGAATCTGTAATACTCGGTATGACCCGAGCATTATAATAAAATAACACCCGAGTCAGTCTTGAAAACCAGCGTGAGAAAACACACTCAATTTGAATTATTAAAGTTATCAAAATCCTTTGAAAACAAGGTATCTCGTAGGACCACGTCACACATAAACACGACGGGTTTTTTCCCTTACGATAATCAAAACATTTTTATCAAATCGTCTGATATTATAATAGTGTCTAAACAAAGTAAATAGAAAATAGCTGAAATGCTTGCATCTCGCGTTTCAACATAGTTGGGCACAATCAAAATCGTACGGCGCTTATTGGAGAATGAATTCCATACAATGACTAGGCACCGGGGTACCACCTATCACGACACACCTCTAGAAAAATGTACCGAGTGTGAGGAATGCGGAATATGGATCTTAAGGCTAGAATGAACACTAAAGGGGGGGGTGAATAGTGTTTATAAGAAATTACTAAATCTTTTTGAGTTATTGTTGATTTGTACACAAATGTATGCAATATTCAGACACAGATATAATCACAGAATCAAACACAGATGCAGAAATAAAGTAAATGCAGTAAAGGAAAGAACACACCGGATTTTATACTAGTTCGGAGTTACCCTACATCCAGTCCCGCACAACTAAGTACGGATTTCCTTTCAAAAGAAATTCAACAATTACAACCCTCGATTTCAAGGCCACGAGGTACACCCTCCAGAATCACAATCCTCTGGGTAGAGATACTTGATTTCCGGGCAACAAGTTCACCCAATTGATTTCTCAAGGCTACAATCACACCTTTTCTCACTTGATTGATTTCCAAGGCTACAATCACACCTTTTACTCTATTGATTACAAAAAAGCCTATAACTCTGAATAACACTGAGGATCTTGATGAGATAGTGACAGAGAATCAAACCAGAGATGATCTAGTTAGATTCAACGTTGATTTCGGCAGAGTGATGATAGGATTTTGAATAAGAAAATGTGGAAGAAGAAGAGAAGTGAAAAACTAGAAAATCTATATTCAAATTCGTTGAAACTAACCCCTATTTATAGAAGAACAACAGCCATGTCCATTCAGGAAAGGTTATGACGAATAGACACTTCTTTTGAAATTCAAATTTTTGAATCTAACTGTCACTATGTCGACATGGGGTACTAGGGCATGTCGACATCCCAAAGCATTTTTTGAAGATTTGTTTTTCTTTGAAAATAACCTTTATCTTATATTAAAAACTATTTAAACTTTATAAATATACTTGACTATAGATAAAATACATAGATAAATACAGAGAATAATATATATAAAATTTTAATATAATTTTATATTTAAATCTAAGTATAAATATATTATAATTAAAAGATAGTTTAAAACAAACGAAGTTTAAAACAAGAGTTTATTAAAAATAAAAACAAAGAATATTTTAAGGCTAAAACATCTTTTTGAAAATCATTTGAAAAGATAATTTTTAAGGCTAAAACATTTTGAAAAGCAGTTTTGAAAATCATTCTGAAGTAGTTTTGAAAATCATTTTGAAGTAGTTTTGCAAGCTTCTTCCTGCAGAATATCTCATCATATCAGGACTCGAGAACTTGTACAAAACCAGGATGTTCATGGGTTTGTAAGCCACTTGTCGTAGGTTTGTAAGCTACTTGTCGTGGGTTTGTAAGCCACTAAAAGGGTAGAAATGGGTTCCATCCCAAAAGAAAAATGAAGTGAAGATTTCAGTGCTATTATGAAGTTTTAACATAATTCTAGACTCAATACTTATCTTGAAATCTTGAACTCTTGATAATCTTGATATTCATGAGTCTTCAATCTTGATATCTCTATACTGTACAGTCTTAATTCTTTGTACATGCATGGTTAAATCCTGCATATACATATATATCTAAACTATAATGTTAGTATTTATATTTTATAATCTTATTCTAAGGTTGTTATCATCAAAACCATCATCTCAAGGACTAACAATCTTCCCCCTTTTGATGATGACAACCTTTGTTTATAAAATATTACTTCTATCCTAATAACTCCCCCTAAAACTGATAACTCCCCCTTAATCTATGCCTAACTCTTCTATTTTATATTTCTCCCCCTTTGTCATCAACAAAAACAAACCAACTCCAAACTATATAACTCTTAGTCTAATATCCTATATGATTATAATGATAGTGTTATCATACATAATCAATACTTACTTGTAAACCTAAAACTTAGTCCTAAACTACTAACATTCCTAACCAAGTACCTATATAATACTTATATATATATATAGGAATCATATATAAGAACACACAATATTTATTTATATATATATATGTTTGTATTTACATTTTCGTACAACGTGACAAATATACACATAATGATGAAAAACGAAAAAGAAGAAACTACTGAGTATCTTTGACAATTGGAGATCTATGGATCGAACAATTTGGATAATGGAAACAGAAATTTCCACGTTGTTCAACTAAGTTTCCGTACTTGTCAAAACATACTTCGCCAACGCAAATGACTTTGTCGTTGTCTTCCGCATGCTCTTCTTCCATTGGTTCTTCTTCTTCTTCTTCACTTTCCTCTTATTCATGATCTCCTGAAGAGTCCTCGTCAATCAAGATTGGATTAGCATGATTGTCCATTAGAAATTTTTGCAAATTTCTAAGGATTTTCCCTTGCCTTTCCTGTTCTTTTGCCTTTCAAAGTTGCACTATTTGAATTTCAGTCATTAACTGAATTGCATCCTTTAGAGAATCCTCCATTTTTGTCACTCGGGCGAGCGTAGTATGTTGGAACGGACTAGAGGTAGGAGAAGGGAACGAAAAGGTTGATTTTATGTTTGATTTGGAAGAGGAAGCCATTGATATAAGATTATAAAATATAAATACTAACATTATAGTTTAGATATATATGTATATGCAAGATTTAACCATGCAAGTACAAAGAATGAAGACTGTACAATATAGAGATTCAAGATATCAAGATTGAAGACTCATGAGTATCAAGAATATCAAGATTATCAAGAGTTCAAGATTTCAAGATAAGTATTGAGTCTAGAATTATGTTAAAACTTCATAATAGCACTGAAATCTTCACTCCAATTTTCTTTTGGGATGGAACCCATTTCTACCTTTTTAGTGGCTTACAAACCCATGACAAGTAGCTTACAAACCTACGACAAGTGGCTTACAAACCCACGAACATCCTAGTTTTGTACAAGTTCTCGAGTCCTGATGTCATGAGATATTCTGCAGGAAGAAGCTTGCAAAACTACTTCAAAATGATTTTCAAAACTACTTCAGAATGATTTTCAAAACTGCTTTTCAAAATGTTTTAGCCTTAAAAATTATCTTTTCAAATGATTTTCAAAAAGATGTTTTAGCCTTAAAATATTCTTTGTTTTTGTTTTTAATAAACTCTTGTTTTAAACTTCGTTTGTTTTAAACAATCTTTTAATTATAATATATTTATACTTAGATTTAAATATAAAATTATAGTAAAATTATATATATATATATTATTCTCTATATTTATCTATGTATTTTATCTATAGTCAAGTATATTTATAAAGTTTAAATAGTTTTTAATATAAGATAAAGGTTATTTTCAAAGAAAATCAAATCTTCAAAAATTGCTTTGGGATGTCGACATGCCCTAGTACCCCATGTCGACATAGTGACAGTTAGATTCAAAAATTTGAATTTCAAACGAAGTGTCTATTCGCCATAACCTTTCACGAATGGACATGGCTGTTGTTCTTCTATAAATAGGGGTTAGTTTCAACGAATTTGAATATAGATTTTCTGGTTTTTTACTTCTCTTCTTCTTCCACATTTTCTTATTCAAAATCCTATCATCACTCTGCCGAAATCAACATTGAATCTAACTAGATCATCTCTGGTTTGATTCTCTGTCACTATCTCATCAAGATCCTTAGTGTTATTCAGAGTTCTAGGCTTTCTTTGTAATCAATAGAGTAAAAGGTGTGATTGTAGCCTTGGAAATCAATCAAGTGAGAAAAGGTGTGATTGTAGCCTTGAGAAATCAATTGGGTGAACTTGTTGCCCGAAAATCAAGTATCTTTACCCAGAGGATTGTGATTCTGGAGGGTGTACCTCGTGGCCTTGAAATCGAGGGTTGTAATTGTTGAATTGCTTTTGAAAGGAAATCCGTACTTAGTTGCGCGGGACTGGATGTAGGGTAACTCCGAACCAGTATAAAATCCGGTGTGTTCTTTCCTTTACTGCATTTACTTTATTTCTGCATCTGTGTTTGATTCTGTGATTATATCTATGTCTGAATATTGCATACATTTGTGTACAAATCAACAATAACTCAAAAAGATTTAGTAACTTCTTATAAACACTATTCACCCCCCCTCTAGTGTTCATTCTAGCCTTAAGATCCATATTCCGCATTCCTCACATTTGATATCGGAGCAAGGTTTTCAAAAGTTTCATAATCTGAATTTTGAAAATTTTTCTAAATGGCTACCAACACTGGTACTGTTTCTAACACTAGTTCATTTGTAGAAGGTCAGTAAGTCTACTGTCAGACCACCACTTTTTAATGACAGTAACTATGCATATTGGGCATGTAGGATGAAAATATATTTACAATCTGTAGGATTAGACACTTGGAATATCACACAGAATGAATTTTCTAAACCCACAACTGACTTTGCACAGTGGACCACTGAGCAAAAGGCTGTTGCACAAAATAATTCTAAAGCAATGAATATTCTGTTTTGTTCAGTTGATAGGAATGAATTTAATAGAGTGTCAGTTTGTAAGTCTGCATATGAAATCTGGAAAACTTTGCAAGTTACTTATGAAGGAACAAGCAAAGTTAAACAGACCAAAATTTCCATGCTCACAAATCAGTTTAAGTTATTTAAAATGAATACTAATGAGTCTATTTCCGATATGTATAGTCGATTTCAGGATATTGTGCATTGTTTAATATCCTTGGGAAAGGAATTTTCGGAAGAAGATCAAGTTAGAATTTTTTTAAATTCTCTCACTCCAGAAAAGGATTAAAAGACACTTGCAATTGAAGAGGAAAATGACATCAGTACCTTAAAGATAGAAGAATTGATTGGAAATCTAATGTCGTTTGAAGACCAAATGATCGGGAGAAGAGAAAGCAAAGCATCTGAAAAGAAATCAATGGCATTCAATGCATTAACCGACGGATCAGACTCAAACAGTGATAATGATGAAGAGATAGCATTTATGACTAGGAATTTTTGGAAATTCCTGAAATATAGAAAGATGAATAATCTCAAGAGAAACAACTATAAGAATTCTGGAAATCAGAATGCAGTGCCAAACAATGTCAAATGTTTCAACTATGATGAACCAAGCCATATGAAAAGAGACTGTCCGTATCCAGATAGGCAGAATCCTCCTATAAACAATGATTCAGTAAAGAAACGGAAGCGTGCATTTACTGCTACTCTAGATGACTCAGACTCGTCCTCAAGCGATGATGATCAGAAGACAGATAATTCAAATTTGTGTTTCACGGCAGTTCACGACTTCAACGAATTCAAGGAAACGGACTCAGAAAAAGGTACACATTTACAATACAATTGATTGAAATTGCATGCTTAGAATTAGATGATTGATTGCTTGATTGATTGATTGATTTTGAGTTGGTGTGTTGATTAAATTTTAATTTTTTTTAATAATATAATAATATATTCTGGAATATACTATAATTCTAATAATATTCCAGATATATATATAGATATTAAAATAATAAGTATATATATATTAGAATACTTAGGAAAAATAAATCATAGAAATTCACAGGCATATGTCGACATGGTCCCTACCCTGATGTCGACATAGTTACCAGAATTTGAAATTCAAAATTTGAATTCAAATGGTTGAATTTCTCTCCACCTTTTCACTTCATTCAATACTCTGAAAAGGCATCTTTTGGACCAGAGAACATGTCTTTCAAAAATCTATTTATTCACTATCTTTTATCACAACTTTTCACTTTCATTTTCAAATTCAAACTCTCTCTTCAAAACTTCAAGCTCTCTACTCTCTACTTTAATGGCTTCTTCAAGCAACCCCTCCACCATGAGACTTTCCAGAAACTTGAAAGAGCAAGTCCTCAATAATCCAGAGGCCATAAAAGCATACATCAATTATGCTAATTATGGAAAAGTCCATCCTGGAAAATTTGCTATTTTTCAAGATTTTGCTTCTTATGAAATTGATACTCTTTTTGCAAACAATCAAATTCTTAGTCTTGTTGATTCTTCTCAAAATGATTTTGTTTGTTACCCAAATCTTGTTAAAATTTTCTATGCAAATCTCAATCGAGAATTTTATGAAGGAAATGATAATGAAATTTGGAGTAGTGTCTAAGGCACTAAAATTGTTTTGAATTGTGATCTTTTGGGTACCATTCTCAATTGCAAAAGCACGGGAATGGATCTTTCTAGTTTTCAAATCGATGAACATGTCGTGATACATTTCATCATATTTATGAAGGAGATGAAAACTTTGAATTTAAAAACCGAAACTTTCATACAAAAGCAAGAATTGTTAACCTTCTTTTACAACATACTTTGACCCCAAGATCGGGGAATTTTAACAATCTTACCTCAAAAGTTCGCAAAGCTCTTTTTTCTATTTTCGGAAATTATGATATCAATTGGGCGTAAGTTATTTTGGATGAACTTCGTCCTAAAAATTTTGAAATGGGAGAAAACACTTTATATCATGAAATTTACCTTACTCGGATTTTCAACTATTTTTGAGTAAATTTCAAAGGAGAAGAATTTATTTCAAGAAAGTTTTTAATATCTCAAACATTTCTCTCATGAAAATCTCATATGTTTTTCAACCTTATGAGAGTCTTGCCGAAAAAGAAGAGCATTTGGCTCATGAAGAAATGGAAGAGGAAGAGGAAGAAGAAGAAGAAGGAAATGAAATGGAAATAGAAGAAGAAGAAGGTGAGACATCCCTAGAAAGTATTGATTATCCCTCCAATTCTACCAACAAAACCCTTCTTAAAAACCAAAAGATTATTGTTGAGAATCAACGGGTTTTTAAAAGATCCGTTAGTAAGAAGTTGGACAAAATATCATCAAGATGAAAAAGTTTTTCTCCAAAGTCAGCAAGAAACTTGGATTATCTTTATCTTCATCATCCTCTAACTAGGTCTATATTTTCATATCATGTCGAATTAGTTTAAGTTTGTTTTAATTTGAGTGTTTATGTAGTTGTTTATGATTAATCATTGTATCACTCTTCTATGCAATGAAATTGAATTTCTTTTCTGTTATCTAGCTTATCTTATCTCTTGAATAAATGTTAGTATATTATATAAATATATATATACACAATTATTCACAAAATCAAAATTACCATCAAATTTCACTACCTCATGTTGACATACCCTCTATGACCATGTCGACTTGTACTGGCCAGAAATGACATTTCATTTTGAATTTGAAATTTGAATAACTACCATATGTCTATTCATTTCAAACGAATTTCTACACCTATATATACCCATTTCTTCCAGAATTCATTACTGAATATTATTTCTTATCTATTCTATCTCTCATTCTTCTCACAATTTCAAAAATGGCTAATCCAATTCATAACTTATCCGAGAATCTTGAAGAAACTCTTAATTCATTCAAGAATATTCTCTCGTTCATTCTACATAACCAGCGACACTTAGAATTGAGTCAAATGCAGATGATCAAGGAGCAAGAAAGGCATTTCGAGGCAATTCGATGGATGATTTCTTCACTGCACAAGGATGATAACGAAGCACATCCTCCTGTCTCTCTCACAAATGACAATGAAAATTGGGATGCCATCAAAGCAGACCCTATTTTCAGAGAAGAAGGATGGGTGGAAGTTCCTCGTAACGTTTAATTTGATTGCTTTATTTAATTTGATTACTTTGTTTGAATTGATTGCTTTGATTGAAATTGTTTGTTTTGATTGATTTGATTGACACTTGGTGTGGATTGATGAATGTTTAAATATACATTGATATATTTATAATCGTTGATTGAATATCATGTCTATAAGTATAGTTATTTCTTAATATACTCTATTATATAGTTTATTAATACAGGTACTTGAGTACAAGAATGAGGGGGAGTTATATAGTTTAGAGTTTGTTTGTTTTTGTTGATGACAAAGGGGGAGAAATATAAAATAGGGTAGTTAGGCATATATTAAGGGGGAGTTATTAGATTTAGAGGGAGTTATTAGGATAGAAGTAATATTTTATAAACAAAGGTTGTCATCATCAAAAAGGGGGAGATTGTTAGTCCTTGAGATGATGGTTTTGATGACAACAACCTTAGAATAAGATTATAAAATATAAATACTAACATTATAGTTTAGATATATATGTATATGCAGGATTTAACCATGCAGGTACCAAGAATGAAGACTGTACAGTATAGAGATTCAAGATATCAAGATTGAAGACTCATGAGTATCAAGATTAGATTATCAAGAGTTCAAGATTTCAAGATAAGTATTGAGTCTAGAATTATGTTAAAACTTCATAATAACGCTGAAATCTTCACTCCATTTTTCTTTTGGGATGGAACCCATTTCTACCTTTTTTGTGGCTTACAAACCCACGACAAGTAGCTTACAAACCTACGACAAGTGGCTTACAAACCCACGAACATCCTGGTTTTGTACAAGTTCTCGAGTCCTGATATGATGAGATATTCTGTAGGAAGAAGCTTGCAAAACTACTTCAAAATGATTTTCAAAACTACTTCAGAATGATTTTCAAAACTGCTTTTCAAAATGTTTTAGCCTTAAAAATTATCTTTTCAAATGATTTTCAAAAAGATGTTTTAGCCTTAAAATATTCTTTGTTTTTGTTTTTAATAAACTCTTGTTTTAAACTTCGTTTGTTTTAAACTATCTTTTAATTGTAATATAATTATACTTAGATTTAAATATAAAATTATAGTAAAATTATATATATATTATTCTCTATATTTATCTATGTATTTTATGTATAGTCAAGTATATTTATAAAGTTTAAATAGTTTTTTAATATAAGATAAAGGTTATTTTCAAAGAAAATCAAATCTTCAAAAAATGCTTTGGGATGTCGACATGCCCTAGTACCCCTTGTCGACATAGTGATAGTTAGATTCAAAAATTTGAATTTAAAAAGAAGCGTCTATTCGCCATAACCTTTCACGAATGGACATGGCTGTTGTTCTTCTATAAATAGGGGTTAGTTTCAACGAATCTGAATATAGATTTTATGGTTTTTCACTTCTCTTCTTCTTCCACATTTCTTTATACATATTCTTACCAGTACTCTGCCGAAATCAATATTGAATCTAACTAGATATTCTATGGTTTGATTCTCTGTCACTATCTCATCAAGATCCTCAGTGTTATTCAGAGTTATAGGCTTTCTTTGTAATCAATAGAGTAAAAGGTGTGATTGTAGCCTTGGAAATCAATCAAGTGAGAAAAGGTGTGATTGTAGCCTTGAGAAATCAATTGGGTGAACTTGTTGCTCGGAAATTAAGTATCTCTACCCAGAGGATTGTGATTCTGGAGGGTGTACCTCGTGGCCTTGAAATCGAGGGTTGTAATTGTTGAATTTCTTTTGAAAGGAAATCCATACTTAGTTGTGCGAGACTGGATGTAGGGTAACTCCGAACCAGTATAAAATCCGGTGTGTTCTTTCCTTTACTGCATTAACTTTATTTCTGCATCTGTGTTTGATTCTGTGATTATATATGTGTCTGAATATTGCATACATTTGTGTACAAATCAACAATAACTCAAAAAGATTTAGTAATTTCTTATAAACACTATTCACCCTCCCTCTAGTGTTCATTCTAGCCTTAAGATCCATATTCTGCATTCCTCACATTTGGTATCGGAGCAAGGTTTTCAAAAGTTTTATAATCTGAATTTTGAAAAGTTCTCTAAATGGCTACCAACAATGATACTGTTTCTAACACTAGTTCATTTGTAGAAGGTCAGTCTACTGTCAGACCACCACTTTTGAATGGCAGTAACTATGCATATTGGGCATGTAGGATGAAAATATATTTACAATCTGTAGGATTAGACACTTGGAATATCACACAGAATGAATATTTTGAACCCACAACTGACTTTGCACAGTGGACCACTGAGCAAAAGGCTGTTGCATGAATAATTCTAAAGCAATGAATATTCTGTTTTGTTCACATGATAGGAATGAATTTAATAAAGTGTCAGTTTGTAAGTCTGCATATGAAATCTGGAAAACTTTGCAAGTTACGCATGAAGGAACAAGCAAAGTTAAACAGACCAAAATTTCCATGCTCACAAATCAGTTTCAGTTATTTAAAATGAATACTAATGAGTCTATTTCCGATACGTATAGTCGATTTCAGGATATTGTGCATTGTTTAATATCCTTGGGAAAGGAATTTTCGGAAGAAGATCAAGTCAGAATTTTTTTAAATTCTCTCACTCCAGAATGGGATCAAAAGACACTTGCAATTGAAGAGGCAAATGACATCAGTACCTTAAAGATAGAAGAATTGATTGGAAATCTAATGTCGTTTGAAGTCCAAATGATCGGGAGAAGAGAAAGCAAAGCATCTGAAAAGAAATCAATGGCATTCAATGCATTAACCGACGGATCACTCAAACAGTGATAATGATGAAGAGATAACATTTATGACCAGGAATTTTCGGAAATTCCTGAAATATAGAAAGATGAATAATCTCAAGAGAAACAACTATAAGAATTCTGGAAATCACAATGCAGTGCCAAACAATGTCAGATGTTTCAACTGTGATGAACCAGGCAATATGAAAAGAGACTGTCTGTATCCAGATAGGAAGAATCCTTCTATAAACAATGATTCAGTAAAGAAATGGAAGCGTGCATTTACTGCTACTCTAGATGACTCAGACTCGTCCTCAAGCGATGATGATCAGAAGACAAATAAGTTAAATTTGTGTTTCACGGCAGTTCACGACTTCAACGAATTCAAGGAAACGGACTCAGAAAAAGGTACACATTTATAATACAATTGATTGAAATTGCATGCTTAGAATTAGATGATTGATTGCTTGATTGATTGATTTTGAATTGGTGTGTTGATTGAATTATAAATTTATTTTTTATTATTTTATTATTATTATAATTTATTTTTTAATAATATAATAATATTTTCTGGAATATACTATAATTCTAATAATATTCCATATATATATATATATATAGACATTAAAATAATAAGTATATATATATATTAGAATACTTAGGAAAAATAAATCATAGAAATTCACAGGCATATGTCGACATGGTCCCTACCTTGATGTCGACATAGGTACCAGAATTTGAAATTCAAAATTTGAATTCAAATTGTTGAATTTCTCTCCACCTTTTCACTTCATTCAATACTCTAAAAAGGCATCTTTTGGACTAGAGAACATGTCTTTCAAAAATCTTTTTATTCACTATCTTTTATCACAACTTTTCACTTTCATTTTCAAATTCAAACTCTCTCTTCAAAACTTCAAGCTCTCTACTCTCTACTTTAATGGCTTCTTCAAGCAACCCCTTCACCATGAGACTTTCCAGAAACTTGAAAGAGCAAGTTCTCAATAATCCAGAGTCCATAAAAGCATACATCAATTATGCTAATTATGGAAAAGTCCATCCCGGAAAATTTGCTATTTTTCAAGATTTTGCTTCTTATGAAATTGATACTCTTTTTGCAAACAATCAAATTCTTAGTCTTGTTGATTCTTCTCAAAATGATTTTGTTTGTTACCCAAATCTTGTTAAAATTTTCTATGCAAATCTCAATCGAGAATTTTATGAAGGAAATGATAATGAAATTTGGAGTAGTGTCTAAGGCACTAAAATTGTTTTGAATTGTGATCTTTTGGGTACCATTCTCAATTGCAAAAGCACGGGAATGGATCTTTCTAGTTTTCAAATCGATGAACATGATCATGAAGAAATTTCATCATATTTTTGAAGGAGATGAAAACTTTGAATTTAAAAACCGAAACTTTCGTCCAAAAGCAAGAATTGTTAACCTTCTTTTAAAACATACTTTGACCCCAAGATCGGGGAATTTTAACAGTCCTACCTCAAAAGTTTGCAAAGCTCTTTTTGCTATTTTCAAAAATTATGATATCAATTGGGCGCAAGTTATTTTGGATGAACTTCGTCCTAAAAATTTTGAAATGGGAGAAAACACTTTATATCATGGAATTTACCTTTCTCGGATTTTCAACTATTTTGGAGTAAATTTCAAAGGAGAAGAATTTATTTCAAGAAAAGTTTTAATATCTCAAACATTTCTCTCATGAAAATCCCATATGTTTTTCAACCTTATGAGAGTCTTGCCGAAAAAGAAGAGCGTTTGGCTCATGAAGAAATGGAAGAGGAAGAAGAAGAAGAAGCGGATGAAATGGAAATAGAAGAAGAAGAAGAAGAAGAAGGTGAGACATCCCTAGAAAGGATTGATTATCCCTCCAATCTTACCAACAAAACCCTTTTCAAAAACCAAAAGATTATTGTTGAGAATCAACGGATTCTTAAAAGATCTGTTAGTAAGAAGTTGGACAAAATATCATCAAAGATGAACAAGTTTTTCTCCAAAGTCAGCAAGAAACTTGGATTATCTTCATCTTCATCATCCACTAACTAGTTCTATATTTTCATATCATGTCGAATTAGTTTAAGTTTGTTTTAATTTGAGTGTTTATGTAGTTATTTATGATTAATCATTGTATCACTCTTCTATGCAATGAAATTGAATTTCTTTTCTGTTATCTAACTTATCTTATATCTTGAATAAATGTTAGTATATTATATAAATATATATATACATAATTATTCACAAAATCAAAATTACCATCAAATTTAACCGCCTCATGTCGACATACCCTCTATGACCATGTCGACATGTACTGGTCAGAAATGACACTTCATTTTGAATTTGAAATTTGAATAGCTACCATATGTCTATTCATTTCAAACGAATTTCTACACCTATATATATCCATTTCTTCCAGAATTCATTACTGAATATTATTTCTTATCTATTCTATCTCTCATTCTTCTCACAATTTCAAAAATGGCTAATCCAATTCATAACTTATCCGAGAATCTTGAGAAACTCTTAATTCATTCAAGAATATTCTCTCGTTCATTCTTCGTAACCAGCGACACTTAGAATTGAGTCAAATGCAGATGATCAAGGAGCAAGAAAGGCATTTCGAGGCAATTCGATGGATGATTTCTTCATTGCACAAGGATGACAACGAAGCACATCCTCCTGTCTCTCTCACAAACGACAATGAAAATTGGGATGCCATCAAAGCAGACCCTATTTTCGGAGAAAAAGGATGGGTGGAAGTTCCTCGTAACGTTTAATTTGATTGTTTTATTTAATTTGATTACTTTGTTTGAATTGATTGCTTTGATTGAAATTGTTTGTTTTGATTGATTTGATTGACACTTGGTGTGGATTGATGAATATATAAATATACATTGATATATTTATAATCGTTGATTGAATATCATGTCTATAAGTATAGTTATTTCTTAATATACTCTATTATATAGTTTATTAATGCAGGTACTTGAGTACAAGAATGAGGGGGAGTTATATAGTTTAGAGTTTGTTTGTTTTTGTTGATGACATAGGGGGAGAAATATAAAATAGAAGAGTTAGGCATAGATTAAGGGGGAGTTATCAGTTTTAGGGGGAGTTATTAGGATTGAAGTAATATTTTATAAACAAAGGTTTTCATCATCAAAAAGGGGGAGATTGTTAGTCCTTGAGATGATGGTTTTGATGACAACAACCTTAGAATAAGATTATAAAATATAAATACTAACATTATAGTTTAGATATATATGTATATGCATGATTTAACCATGCAGGTACCAAGAATGAAGACTGTACAGTATAGAGATTCAAGATATCAAGATTGAAGACTCATGAGTATCAAGAATATCAAGATTATCAAGAGTTCAAGATTTCAAGATAAGTATTGAGTCTAGAATTATGTTAAAACTTCATAATAGCACTGAAATCTTCACTCCATTTTTCTTTTGGGATGGAACCCATTTCTACCTTTTTAGTGGCTTACAAACCCACGACAAGTAGCTTACAAACCTACGACAAGTGGCTTACAAACCCACGAACATCCTGGTTTTGTACAAGTTCTCGAGTCCTGATATGATGAGATATTCTGTAGGAAGAAGCTTGCAAAACTACTTCAAAATGATTTTCAAAACTACTTCAGAATGATTTTCAAAACTGCTTTTCAAAATGTTTTAGCCTTAAAAATTATCTTTTCAAATGATTTTCAAAAAGATGTTTTAGCCTTAAAATATTCTTTGTTTTTGTTTTTAATAAACTCTTGTTTTAAACTTCGTTTGTTTTAAACTATCTTTTAATTATAATATATTTATACTTAGATTTAAATATAAAATTATAGTAAAATTTTATATATATTATTCTCTATATTTATCTATGTATTTTATCTATAGTCAAGTATATTTAAAGTTTAAATAGTTTTTAATATAAGATAAAGGTTATTTTCAAAGAAAATCAAATCTTCAAAAAATGCTTTGGGATGTCGACATGCCTTAGTACCCCATGTCGACATAGTGACAGTTAGATTCAAAAATTTGAATTTCAAAAGAAGTGTCTATTCACCATAACCTTTCACAAATGGACATGGCTGTTGTTCTTCTATAAATAGGGGTTAGTTTCAACGAATTTGAATATAGATTTTCTGGTTTTTCACTTCTCTTCTTCTTCCACATTTTCTTATTCAAAATCCTATCATCACTCTGCCGAAATCAACATTGAATCTAACTAGATCATCTCTGGTTTGATTCTCTGTCACTATCTCATCAAGATCCTTAGTGTTATTTAGAGTTATAGGCTTTCTTTGTAATCAATAGAGTAAAAGGTGTGATTGTAGCCTTGGAAATCAATCAAGTGAGAAAAGGTGTGATTGTAGCCTTGAGAAATCAATTGGGTGAAATTGTTGCCCGGAAATCAAGTATCTCTACCCAGAGGATTGTGATTCTGGAGGGTGTACCTCATGGCCTTGAAATCGAGGGTTGTAATTGTTGAATTGCTTTTGAAAGGAAATTCGTACTTTGTTGTGCGGGACTGGATGTAGGGTAACTCCAAACATGTATAAAATCCGGTGTGTTCTTTCCTTTACTGCATTTACTTTATTTCAGCATCTGTGTTTGATTCTGTGATTATATCTATGTCTGAATATTGCATACATTTGTGTAAAAATCAACAATAACTCAAAAGGATTTTGTAATTTCTTATAAACACTATTCACCCCCCTCTAGTGTTCATTCTAGCCTTAAGATCCATATTCCACATTCCTCACATTATTGTTAGTCCTTGAGATGATGGTTTTGATGACAACAACCTTAGAATAAGATTATAAAATATAAATACTAACATTATAGTTTAGATATATATGTATATGCAGGATTTAACCATGCAGGTACAAAGAATGAAGACTGTACAGTATAGAGATTCAAGATATCAAGATTGAAGACTCATGAGTCAAATGGGTTCCATCCCAAATGGGTTCCATCCCAAAAGATTGAAGATATCAGGATTTAACCATGCAGGTGTAAGGTAGAAATGGGTTCCATCCCAAAAGAAAAATGGAGTGAAGATTTCAGTGCTATTATGAAGTTTTAACATAATTCTAGACTCAATACTTATCTTGAAATCTTGAACTCTTGATAATCTTGATATTCTTGATACTCATGAGTCTTCAATCTTGATATCTTGAATCTCTATACTATGCAGTCTTCATTCTTGGTACCTGCATGGTTAAATCCTACATATACATATATATCTAAACTATAATGTTGGTATTTATATTTTATAATCTTATTCTAAGGTTGTTGTCATCAAAACCATCATCTCAAGGACTAACAATCTCCCCCTTTTTGATGATGACAACCTTTGTTTATAAAATATTACTTCTATCCTAATAACTCCCCCCTAAAACTGATAACTCCCCCTTAATCTATGCCTAACTCTTCTATTTTATATTTCTCCCCCTTTGTCATCAACAAAAACAAACTAACTCCAAACTATATAACTCTTAGTCTAATATCCTATATGATTATAATGATAGTGTTATCATACATAATCAATACTTACTTGTAAACCTAAAACTTAGTCCTAAACTACTAACATTCCTAACCAAATACCTATATAATACTTATATATATATATAAGAATCATATATAAGAACACACAATATTTATATATATATATATATGTTTATATTTACATTTTCGTACAACGTGACAAATATACACATAACGATGAAAAATGAAAAAGAAGAAACTACTGAGTATCTTTGAGAATTGGAGATCTATGGATCGAACAATTTGGATAATGGAAACAGAAATTTCCACGTTGTTCAACCAAGTTTCCGTCCTTGTCAAAACATACTTCGCCAACGCAAATGACTTTGCTTCCGCATGCTCTTCTTCCATTGGTTCTTCTTCTTCTTCACTTTCCTCTTGTTCATGATCTCCTGAAGAGTCCTCGTCAATCAAAATTGGATTAGCATGATTGTCCATTAGAAATTTTTGCAAATTTCTAAGGATTTTCCCTTGCCTTTCCGGTTCTTTTTCCAATCGGAGTTGCACTATTTGAATTTCAGTCATTAACTGAATTGCATCCTTCAGAGAATCCTCCATTTTTGTCACTCGGGCAAGCGTAGTACGTTGGAACGGACCAGAGGTAGGAGAAGGGAACGAAAAGGTTGATTTTATGTTTGATTTGGAAGAGGAGGCCATTGATAAATTGATTTCAGAAGATTGAACAGAAAGAGAACAGAGAGAATGAAGAAAATTTCAAAAATAAGAAGAATAATAACCAATTATTTGAATTTTGGTGGGAAAATTTTTTCAAATTTAAAAAAAGCGTTATATGTCGACATGGGTATGGGGGGGATGTCGACATGGTTCTCAATATTTTTACTATTTGATTTATTTTGATTTAATTTTTAATTATACTTTGTTATTTATATTTTATATTTCAGTTAATGAATAAATACCTAATTCTTTTCTTAATTTAGTAAATGTAGATTCATTTAAGGGTTTTGTTAAGATATCAGCAATTTGATTTTCAGAATTGATATAGTCGAGAGTAATTACTTCTCTACTTATATTATCTCTGAGAAAATGGTGTCTGATATTAATATGTTTAGTTCGAGCATGTTGAGTAGTATTTTTGGATAAATTTATTGCACTAGTATTATCACAATAAATTGGTGATTTTGAGATATTTAAACCAAAATCTTTTAAAGTTTGTTGCATATATATTACTTGAGAACAAGCCAAAGCAGCAGAAATATACTCTGCTTCAGTTGTTGATAGAGAAACTGTGTTTTTCTTTTTACTAAACCAGGAAATCAGAGAATGCCCTAAAAAGTGACAAGTTCCACTTGTACTTTTTCGGTCAGATTTACAACCAGCATAATCAGCATCATAGTAAGATATTAAGTCAAACGAATCATTTTTAGGATAAAATAAGCCATAATCAAAGGTGTGTTTAACATATCTTATAATATGTTTTACAGCTTTTAAGTGAGTTTCTTTAGGTTGGGATTGATACCTTGCACAAAGACAGACACTATGCATGATATCAGGTCTACTCGCAGTGATATAGAGTAGCGATCCAATCATCCCTCTATATAATTTTTGATCTACATCTTTCGAGAGATCTTCTTTACTAAGGTACTCATTGGTTGCCATGGGAGTGGGTTTTCCACTCGTAGTAGTCAAACCAAATTTACTAACTAGGTCTTTAGCATATTTTTCTTGACTAATAAAGATACCATTATCTAATTGTTTTATTTGTAATCCTAAAAAGAAATTTAATTCACCCATATGACTCATCTCAAACTCTTTTGTCATTATTTCAGAAAATTCTTTATTCATTTCAAAATTAGTTGATCCAAAAATGATATCATCTACGTAAACTTGTACTAGTTGAATATCATTTTTATTTCTTTTAATAAAAAGAGTATTATCTACTTTACCTATTTCAAAATTTGATTGTAACAAGTAAGATCTTAGTCTATCATACCAGCCTCTAGGAGCTTGCTTTAGACCATATAGAGCTTTCTTAAGTTTGTAAACATGATTTGGAAATTTATCATTTTCAAAAAGTGGTGGTTGTTCAACAAATACTTCTTCTTTTACAAAACCATTTAAAAATGCACTTTTGACATCCATTTGAAATAATTTGAAATTATTATGATTTGCGAAAGCAAGTAGAATCCTAATGGCTTCTAATCTTGCTACGGGGGCAAAGGTTTCATCAAAATCTATTCCTTCTTCTTGACAATAACCTTGAGCGACTAACCGGGCTTTATTTCTAACAACCTCTCCTTGTTCATTCATTTTATTTTTATAAACCCATTTAGTTCCAATTATTGTTTTATTTTCAGGTCTAGGAACAAGTTCCCAAACATCATTTCTAGTGAATTGATTTAATTCTTCTTGCATAGCCAAAATCCATGAATCATCAGTTGATGCTTCTTTTGGATTTTTGGGTTCAATAGTTGATATAAAAGCTACATTACTCATTTGACTTAGTTGGTTTCTAGTTTTAACAACAGATTGCATATCTCCAAGTATATTATCTATAGGGTGATCTTTTAAAAGTTTAATCCTTTTATTAGGATGATTTAATTCATTATTAGTTTCAGTTGACTCTTGTGATTAAATCCTCTTCATCATTTATTTCTTCAAAAATTTTGAAATTTTCATCAAATGAAACATGCATTGTTTCTTCGATGGTATTAGTTCTTAAATTAAATACTCTGTACGCTTTACTTCTATTAGAGTATCCGATAAAGATACCTTTATCGGATTTAGGATCAAATTTATCTAAGTTATCTTTTGTATTTAAAATAAAACATTTACTTCCAAAAATTCTAAAATAAGACACCTTAGGTTTCTTTGAGTAAATAAGTTCATACGATGTCTTATCAGTTAAAGGTCTAATTAAAATTCTATTTAAAATATAACAGGCGGTAGCAACTGCTTCTGCCCAAAAGTACTTGGTAAACTACTATCAGAAAGCATAGTTCTCGCACACTCTTGAATCATCCTATTTTTACGTTCTACTACTCCGTTTTGTTGTGGAGTTCTTGGAAATGAAAAATTGTGAATTATTCTCTTTTTATTGCAGAATTCTTCAAACTTTTCATTTTCAAATTCACCACCGTGATCACTACGGATGGTTATAGTTTTTTGTGAAATCAGGTTATGAAACTTTTGAAAACCTTGCTCTGATACCAAATGTGAGGAATGCGGAATATGGATCTTAAGGCTAGAATGAACACTAGAGGGGGGTGAATAGTGTTTATAAGAAATCACTAAATCTTTTTGAGTTATTGTTGATTTGAACCCTTTTTGAAAAATTCTTAAAATATTCTAAAGTATCACTTTTATGTTTTAAAAATATTGTCCATGTAAATCTAGAATAATCATCTACAATTACAAAAACATATTTACTATTATTTATTGATAGAATTTGAGATGGACCAAATAGATCAATATGAAGTAATTCAAGAGGTTTTGAAGTAGAAATTATATTTTTTAATTTAAAAGAGCTTTTTCTAAGTTTTCCTAGTTGTAATGCATCACATAGACTATCTACTTTAAAATTCATTTTAGGGAGGCCTCTTACTAGATCATGTTTTGACAGTCTAGATAAGAGTTTGAAATTCAAATTCTCAAATCTTATGCCAAATCCAAGGGTCACTTGCATTTGCCAAAAGACACAAGTTATCATTTGAAATTTTCATACTAAGAATATAAATATTCTTTTTCCTAATTCCCTTAAATATTATGGTTGAATTATTATCTTCAATGTGACACTTATCTTTTTCAAATTTAATTTTATATCCTTTATCACATAGTTGACTTATACTTAGCAGATTGTGTTTCAGATTCTTAACGAGCAAAACATTAGTAATAATAGGAGTTTCAGAGTTACCGACTTTGCCGATGCCGATCACATAACCTTTTGAATTGTCTCCAAAGTTAACCAGTCCTCCGTCTTTGTATATTAGATCATTCAGCATATCTGGATTCTCAGTCATGTGTCTAAAACATCCACTATCAAGTATCCATTCGTTCTTTTTGATCTGCACAATTAGTTTGTCCTGGATTAATTCCTCAACTCCCATAAAGCATGATTCCTGCACATCAAACAATCTTAGTAGACAACTTGTATTTGAATATTGATTATATGTAGACTCAAGAGACAATAATAATCTGAATATTTCTAAACATGCATTAACAAATTTCTTAAATATAGCCATTTTTTTAAAAACTTTTTCAAAAATCAGATTATGAAACTTTTGAAAACCTTGCTCAGATACCAAATGTGAGGAATGCAGAATATGGATCTTAAGGCTAGAATGAACACTAGAGGGGGGTGAATAGTGTTTATAAGAAATTACTAAATCCTTTTGAGTTATTGTTGATTTGTACACAAATGTATGCAATATTCAGACACAAATATAATCACAGAATCAAACACAGATGCAGAAATAAAGTAAATGCAGTAAAAGAAATAGCACACCGATTTTATACTAGTTCGGAGTTACCCTACATCCAATCCCGCACAACTAAGTACAGATTTCCTTTCAAAAGCAATTCAACAATTACAACCCTCGTTTTCAAGGCCACGAGATACACCCTCCAGAATCACAATCCTCCAGGAAGAGATACTTGGTTTCCGGGCAACAAGTTCACCCAATTGATTTCTCAAGGCTACAATCACACCTTTTCTCACTTGATTGATTTCCAAGGCTACAATCACACCTTTTACTCTATTGATTACAAAGAAAGCCTATAACTCTGAATAACACTAAGGATCTTGATGAGATAGTGACAGAGAATCAAACCAGAGATGATCTAGTTAGATTCAATGTTGATTTCGGCAGAGTGATGATAGGATTTTGAATAAGAAAATGTGGAAGAAGAAGAGAAGTAAAAAACCAGAAAATCTATATTCAAATTCGTTGAAACTAACCCCTATTTATAGAAGAACAACAGCCATGTCCATTCGTGAAAGGTTATGGCGAATAGACACTTCGTTTGAAATTCAAATTTTTGAATCTAACTGTCACTATGTCGACATGGGGTACTAGGGCATGTCGACATCCCAAAGCAATTTTTGAAGATTTGATTTTCTTTGAAAATAACCTTTATCTTATATTAAAAACTATTTAAACTTTATAAATATACTTGACTATAGATAAAATACATAGATAAATATAGAGAATAATATATATATATATATAATTTTACTATAATTTTATATTTAAATCTAAGTATAAATATATTATAATTAAAAGATTGTTTAAAACAAACGAAGTTTAAAACAAGAGTTTATTAAAAACAAAAACAAAGAATATTTTAAGGCTAAAACATCGTTTTGAAAATCATTTGAAAAGATAATTTTTATGGCTAAAACATTTTGAAAAGCAGTTTTGAAAATCATTCTGAAGTAGTTTTGAAAATCATTTTGAAGTAGTTTTGCAAGCTTCTTCCTGCAGAATATCTCATCATATCAGGAATCGAGAACTTGTACAAAACCAGGATGTTCGTGGGTTTGTAAGCCACTGGTCGTAGGTTTGTAAGCTACTTGTTGTGGGTTTGTAAGCCACTAAAAAGGTAGAAATGGGTTCCATCCCAAAAGAAAAATGGAGTGAAGATTTCAGTGCTATTATTAAGTTTTAACATAATTCTAGACTCAATACTTATCTTGAAATCTTGAACTCTTGATAATCTTGATATTCATGAGTCTTCAATCTTGATATCTTGAATCTCTATACTGTACAGTCTTCATTCTTTGTACCTGCATGGTTAAATCCTGCATATACATATATATCTAAACTATAATGTTAGTATTTATATTTTATAATCTTATTCTAAGGTTGTTGTCATCAAAACCATCATCTCAAGGACTAACACCGAGGACCTTGCCGGGATCCCCTACAACACAAGACTGGCCATATCCCTAACCTGGATAGAACCGAATATGTTATCACCCTGGGTGTTCCCACCCTTAAAAAAAATTAAGCGCTCACTTTTCCATGCACAATCATATCCATAATTTATATATATTTTCGAGGGTATCTAGAAAGGTGATAACATACCCTAATTGGGTGCGACCCACTTAGCCTTGCTGCATTTCCCCTGATTTTCAGTCATTCTGGTTGATGAGGCTTGAGACTACGATTACCTTTCAAGAACAATTTCACTTAGAATGCTCATCGTCCTCCAATGACGATGTTCTGATAGCATTCGTCCATACAAGTTGTCCTGGGTCTGGACAAACCAAACCACTGTCTTCACTATCTTCACGATATCCATTCGTAACGCTCAAATCAGATCGAAGTGGTTTTCAGATAATTAAATCTGATCCCTGTCTCTTCGAAACGATCAACGAAATTGACCAATATTTGATAGTCGGTTATTTAACTATCAAATAACATCCATAAGCAGTCACTAGGCCCATATCATAATTTTCTTCCAAAATATTCATTTTAAAATACCTTTACAAAGGTATATTTTCAAATTCCTTTCCATAAACAATTTCAAATACTTAAATCCATAACAGGGTATTCCCAAAACCATTTCAACACTTAGAAATATTTCCAAATTTCCATTTTAATACTTAGGAAAAAAATTATAAGTCTTATTTTCCAAAATCATTTCAAATATCAACGCTTCAGGGAATATTTCGCAACTTATCTCATAAGTCTCTGGAACCATTAATAAATTCCCTTTAACAATTTCTAAAACCCAGTATACTTATTTATAACCCCATTCAACAATTTATAACTTCTTTTATAAATTCAGATTTCATTTTCGAAGTTTTCATATTCAACATTTTGAAATTCCATTTCCTCCAAATCCCTTATAAAATCCCTCTCCTCAAAATCATATCCAATTATAAACCCCATTTACGAATCTCGAGAGAATTTATAAATAAAGTTTTCAATCACCTCAAAACTCTCTCTCTCTCTATATATAATAAGTATTTAAAAGAATAATAATTTTTTTTTAACAAGTTTAAGTAGTCATTTAAAAATATCGGAACCCTTTTTTTTAAACATCAATAAAATCAATTTCAAAGCTGATTTTTAAAATTAGAATTTATTAAAATAAATATTAAGTATTTGGGAAATTCACTTTTCGATGCACTTTAATTCTCCTAGTTTAAAATTTCATAGTTTGATATATAACATTTTCCTCTTAAAAACAAACTTAATTTCTTAAAATTAAAGATTTTTTTTTAAAAATTCACATAATCAATTCAGTTTATAAATCCTCTCTATTTACAACCCATCGATTCCATTCCAGCATCCTATCCATTTTCATATTTTTTCAAAATAGTATCCACTATTTTTTCCAACCCTATTTCCATATTCTAATATAAATTCACCCTATGAATTTTATATTCCCAAATTTCATCTGTTATCGATTTCCTTTATTTATAAACATCGTTTATAAATTTATAACTTCTCTGTGTTTCACTTTTTAAAAACTAACCTCACTTATAAAATTCCATTTTATAAGTCCACTTCTATATAAATTCCATTTATTTTTCAAATTTATTTTTAATATCGATTTCAACGCCTTTCCATATTTTTCAGGCTATCATTTTAAAAATCCATTATTTAAAATCTTCTATATGAATTATTTTAAAATCACTATTGAAATATATTTTTTCCAAATTGTTAAGTACGATTAAATCAATTATTGCTTACCCAAAACATTTTCTTTTAAATAATCCGAATTTCGATATAAATGTTTCCATATTAAAAATTCCCTTTAATTTCTTAAAAATTCAAAATAATATTTATGATATTTAAAATACCAAAATTAAGGCCAGTGCTGCTATATCATCCAATAATTCACATCACAGCAATAATCTATAACAGATTATTCTAACACATCATATATTATTATATATGAAGAACGATCAATATAATTTTAAGGAATCCAGTTGGATCCGTCCAATCTGTTTCCCTGCATCCACAGATGTTAGACAACAATAAAAATATCAATCCCACTTCGAGGGGGATATCGCAGTATATAGGGTAATCCGCTATTATGCGGGGAGCATAGGGTCTCATCCACTAAAATACACGGGAATACCAATCCAACTACTAATACATATACTACTATATATATTTAACATTCAAAAGATAATAATTTATAAATTCAACTAGCATTCAATAATTAATTTAAACCATTTAAAAATTAATTTGATAATCCAAATGAGTGAGAATTTCTCACCTTTATTATTAATTGAAATCTGTTCCAATTTTTATTCCATTGCGTATATTCCGCAGCTGCGAATCCAAACGGTAGATTCCATTCAATTAACACTCGTATAAGCAAATGTCGAATTATATATATTAACGATTTCAATTTAATTATAATAAATCAACAAATTATTTATTAACAAATTTGATTAACTTTAAATTTAAAAATCTAATTACCTATTAAGTTAAAATCTACCTCTGAAATAAAATCCTGCATCTCCCTCCATCAACAAATGGTGGAAGCATCACCACTATCATTGACCACGAGCCACTGCCCTGACTTCCACCTCCAACCTCCATCACATCATCAATTCCAGTCGACCCTTCTCCTCTCCACGTGTGCACTTCGCCAAAAGAAACGCGTCCAACCCTAAACCCCTATCTGCACCCGAACGCGCGGCCTCTCCCCACTCGCGCTGCTGCTGCTCCCATCGCGACTCGCGTTCCACTCCTCACCGCGGCGCCTCCCCAACATGGCCATCCTCCACATTGCATCGTGCAAATACTTGGGTCGCAAGTCGCGACTTTCCTCACTCGCATACTCGACCACGCCACCATCCAAGGCCACCGCCCATCGTCTCCCTCCTCCTCATACGCGCGCGCGACCTAGAGAATCGCCACACGTCAAAGTCGAGCCATCAGCTCCTTGCTAAACGCCGCCAGGCGCCGCTGCTAGTCAACCCATGCATGCGCACATGGTCGCGATTTTGTTTTTCTCCCCCTTTTCTTTTTGAATACGAACTGATTTCGTTTGTATTTATTATTTCCTTCCTTCTGTGAATTGATTTAAACAAAGACGAGAGAAAGGGGCGCGTTTTTATTTCATTCGATTTGATTTTGTGGATTTAACAGAAAAGAAGGGGGAAACGTGATTTGAAGGGAGAAAGGAATGTTGCGTGTTTGAATGGAGAAAGGTGGCGTGTTTGATATGCCAATTTTTTTTAATCAAAATATCTCGTTTACCTAACTCAAAATCCCGAATCCCTATTTAGGCGTGCCGTTTGGCATTTTTAATGTTATACCGCTATTCCGAACCCAATGGAACATGTTTCGTAGCCTAATTTGATCGTATGGAGAAGATAGCTTTTTGGACCCAATTATTATATTAAATTTTTATATTAATTTCAACACGTTTCTATCCTGTACGATCAATCGATAACTCCAAACACCATAAAATTTGAAATCTGATAATAATACACTATTACGGATCCATTGGAACTGGTTTCGTCGAAATATGAGATTGTGCCATGGATCGCTATTTTAACTCGTCGATTTAAATCGCCGATTTCCTATTTTTTACGAAATCGCTTAAAATTTCAATTTTAAAAACTTACTAACTCAATTATAATTCCAGTAGAATTTATATCAACATTAGAAATCGTTTTTGATTCATATTCTACTCCAATTCAATTATTTAAACGATTTCCAATTATTAGTTCAACAATTAAATTTATCCAATAAATCGCTATATTTGGAACTTAAGTTTTATTCCACTTATTTGACCGTTAAATTCCATATTAAAATTCTATTCACATTTCAAAACTCAACATTTAAAATAAATTAAATGTTCAAAATCAATGACCAAAAATCCGGGTCGTTACACTATATCCAGATAACTTATTGACAGAGATTCGTAGTCAACCCATGAAAACTATGATATGAAAGAAGTTATTGGAGATACCAATAGGTTTAGGGAGAACCCATGAAATAATTGGATGAAGTTATTGGCAGGGGCAATAGGTTCTTAGTGATCCCATGAAAACTATAAAACCAGACAAATAGTCCGTAAGAGTTTAGACAGGTTATTAGTCAGCCCATGAAAACTAATAGGTTAATAGTGATCCTAGAAACTATAACCGAGACAGATAGTCAAATGAATGAGGATGGTATGGATAATTTAAACGAATGAGATATTCTGCAAATCATTTCTACATTTCTTATAGTAAATAATAAAAACTTATTGTATATAAAATAGAAAAAAAGATAAAATAAAAAATAAGCATTTAGGTATGCGTAAAAATAGATTCTAATCCGCGCTACTTTTCAACCAAACAAGTAAATTTTTAGTAATATTGAAATAAATAATATAAATTAAAAGTGGAAGTTAATTTAATAATAGAAGAAGAAGCTCCGTTTACTCAATGAATGACTATCCTCTAAAACTTTTTGTTTGTCTACAGGATATTTTGCATGGTTGCATATCATCATGATATTTTAAATTGTTATGTTTTTAACCATTGTGGATGAAGAAGTACGGTATATAGTTATTATAAATTTTTAGGCAAGCTAATAGTGAGGAGAAAACCTGTTCCGCTAAGCGGCGTGGTCTCACTAGACATCTAAATGGTTCAAGATGATAGGTTATTATTCATACTAGGCTTTTTGTCCGACTCGAAGTTTATGTTTTCCCCTCAAACTATTTGGTGCTCAATTGATTTTGGGTAGATTGAGAGTTGAGGTTTTCAGGTTTTTCTTTAAACGAATAAGCTTCCGAAGACGTGCAGAAGGCAAGCTAGCTAATAGGAACTCTTTTTATTTGATTCCGCTGTGTTTTGATGTAAAAGAAAAGTTGTTTAATTGCTTATGTATAGACTCTGATCATCCATGGGGCATCTTCATGTAACGACCCACCTTTTTGGACAGTTTAAATCGACAATAAACCATACATGTCTAATTCAAACCATTCAAAAGGGAGGATTGCTAAAGGGGTAAATAAGAGAATAAGAGAAAAAGAAGGAAAGAACAAAACACAAAATCTCGTAGCGGAACGACAAAATATAATAATCAAATAAACAGTTCATGAAGTTGTTTTACAAATAACATTTGATTACATTTTTACAATTCAAATCAGAGTTATACATATATTAGAAATAAACAAATAATGCAGCGGAACACAATATGCAGTGGGATAATATTAATAAATAGGAATAATATACTGAATCTTCGTCCTCCAGAAAATATAGTTTTCAAAACACTAAAAAGCTCAGACTGACCAAAGCGTAATGAAAAGACAAAACACTCGAGTCAGAATTAAAAGATCTTATGTAAGTCAAATCAAAAGTATGCAAAATAGAAATACTGATACAATGACTTCAGAGATGTTATGGGATTTCCATCTCATATCAAGGGTACAACATGGATATAATTATTTAAAGATTTCAAATGATTTGAAACACCAATCTTAAGCATTTTAATTAAGATAAATCTGAAGTTTAAATTAAAACTTAAACCCATCAACAAATCAATTCCAAATAAAATCCAAATTCAAGAAATTATGTGGGTATATGTCATCTCAACTAGTATCAAAAATCAACATTTCTAAATCAATGAAAACCGCTCGGGTTTATCATTTCAATCCATAACGATTTTCCCCTAATCTATAAGATCGTTCGGGTATGTATCATTTCAACCCATAGGGATAACAAAGATATAGACATAAATAACCATCCAATCATCCAAAATGTCAACATATATCATCCATCGTAAATTCAATATCCAAATATCAACAATTGAACATACAACACAATCATCATTTAAATCAACCAATAACTAACAAAAATTTACAGGTTATCATTAACAGGTATTTAACTGGTAATTTAAATTTCAATATTAACTAAATGGCAATTCAATTCAATATAAGTTCAAATTTAACGTAAATGACAATTTAAATTACAAACAACAACCAATCAATTTCAAGTCACATCATAAATTCAATTTAACTAGCATACGAAAATCTAGTAGTTGTGAGTGGATCAAAGCACTCACCTATGATTTCCAGTCGATTTAAAATCCAAAAATAGCCCCAAAATTTAACAATCTTAGAATTAGTCCAAACCAGTTTCATAATGTCCGAAATTTCAATACTATCGCAGCGGAGCAAACCGCGCGTGAATCCAAGCTCGTATGGAAAAAATATGATAGTTTGAACATTATATGATTAAAATTAAAATAAAATAAAATAAAATAAACAAGAATTACCCTCTTCTCTCCCAGAACGGCCACGTCTTCTTAAGACTAACCTTAATCTATCCTCACACGCATGCGAGCCACCACTGAGCATCGACATCGAACACCACCTAGGGCCACACGCGGCCACGCCTCACCTCGAAACGACCCACCGACCTTGCCTAAGCCTCTCGACCACCTTGCGATCCACCCATAATCCATCGATCGTGCAAAAAAAAGGAGTAGCCGCCGACCTTATTCGAAACCCTAGATCTAATTTTTAGCCACATCCAACCATCCAATCGCCGTCCAAATTCCATGGATGAACTCCCCACGTGAATCTCCACAACCCTGAACCCTCGAATCAACGATCAGTCGACAATGATCAACCACCACAATGAACGGCCGAGAATGATTTGGCCAATTCTGAACAAACCAAAACTCGATTGCAAAAACAAACAGAAAATCTAGATTGCGCTCGTCGAGAGCTTTCAAACGATATATAATTTGCTATGATTTGGAGAGTTTGAATTCTGAAATTGATTTGAAAATTGAATTTAGGGTTTGCAACTGAAATATTATTTCTGCCATTGGAGGAAAGGAATAGGTAGATAGAATTATACGTACAGAATAACTGAATGACTACTAGGGTTTGAGAAACAAAATATAATTATATGGACAAGGCCTAATAAGAAAGAATGAACACATATCGAATTGGTCCGAAACGACAATAACGATCCGAAAAGCCCGTTCTGCCTCCGAAACGAAAGTAGGTCATCCCATATATCAAAATAGAAGTTTTCAATATTTTTAAACTCAATGGAGCAGGTTTCAAGCCCTAGTTCCATTGCATGAAGAAGTTAGCTTTTAAAATCAGCTTATTTTAAATTGATTTCATTAAATTGATTTCTATGCGTTTCGAGCCCGCACGATCAAACGACAGGTCTGATCACTACGAAACTTGAAATCTTACAATAATTCACCGTTACGGATCCGATGAAACAGGTTTCGTCGAAATCCGATACAGTGGCCAAAATGGCTATTTTCACTTTAATTAAATAAATTATTTTTAAAATAATTATTCACCTTTCAAATTCAAATTCTATAACCAACCAATTTTTATCATTTTGATTGCCTAGGAATTTAAAAATCCTTTAAAACAAATTCCCATGCCAATTCAATATTATATATTTCACAAATTACAGCGTTCAATTGCAATTGCAATAAATTTTCAGTTAATTAAAATTTCAAATTTCAAATAAATTCATTTATTTTGATTTCACTCTTATTATTGAATCAACTATTATCTTATGAATAGAATTAACATTGGTTTACACTTTATTACATCAATATCCTACAGTCTCCGTCTTAACTCATATAAATGCAATATTTAATTACATTAATTTGTTAATTTCCAAATTAATTTCAGTTAATTATAATTTAATTTCGATCAATTTTTTTATTTTGCTTTACATTCTTATTATTTAATCATTCAATACCATATATTTTCATTAAACACTAGTTTACATTTTAATTACATTCATTATCATACAGGTAACATCTTTACCATATAAATTGCAACATTTCAATTATAAAGATTTTTTATCGATTTCTAAATTAATTTAAACGGATTAAATAACAAAACAATAATTAAAGCAATTATCATACACAATGATTCAAACACATTCCCGAACTTATTGTTTACAAATGAAAGCTACTAAATTTACATACTGGTTAATTTATTTTCATATTCCGATTAATAACATAAAATTGCAACATTAAATCCCACATTCAATTGCTTAATTCCATTAAATAACCATTCAATATTCAAATGGACAAATTAATGCGGAGATAATTAAACAATCGTTTATAATCATAATTCGTATCCTATTATCTTATCAGTTACAACCAAAGGTTATAAATTGCTTACCAAATGATTTTATATTCTATATTAACCCATTTCAACCAATTACATACAATCTCACCTTTAAATACATCATTTAATTTATTACATTATTTGCAATCATAACCAAATCAACCCACAATTATTTCAATTGATTGAAATTACATTAAATTGTTATCAATAGCATTCAAACAACATCACTGATTTAATATTCAATATTAGCCAATTCTAATTAATCACATAAAAATTCAACATTCAATGTATTTCCTTATTTACAGTTTATAACCAATTATAACTTTACAATCACTTCAGTTAATTGGAATTACACTAAAATAGTTAAATTACCTTAAATTAACATTACTAACATTACATTCTAGTTATTACTCTCATTATAAAATCATAAATTTTTAATTTCTTGCAATATTAATATCTAAAATCTTATTTAATTAATATTTTAATTATCGGAAAAATACGGGTCGTTGCACTCTCCCCCACTCAAAACTTTTCGTCCTCGAAAAGGAAAAAAAGGAGGAATTAAGGGATTAATATATTTTATTCAAAGCATCCAATTTATAAATAATTAATTTACATAATTAAGTATTTTTAATAAATATACTAATTAATAACAATTAAATCTTCATATACAAGTTAATAAGAGTTTGAAAATAATTTCACTTCTGCAAAAAATTTCTAAGTCTAAAATTCACGAAAAATTTCGGTAGAGTCTCCTTTGTACGGAGAGGTCCATAAAATAATAATATCATTAATTCAATAATATAACATATTTCAAAATAAAATATCCAAAACCCCGGGAAAACAATATAATATCACTAGAAAATCGTAATTCGAAAATGTACCTATTTATCGGGCAAACACCGCTTAATTTATGAAATCAAAAGGAGTAGCTATTGCTTCCATAAACCTTTATTTCACTTATACAATCCAAAATAGTGAGAATTATGTATAAGAGAGATATTTAAGTTGTTTCAATTTGCAACAAAAGCAAATCAATATAAACATAATCAAACAACAATACAACCATTTATGCAACCAAAGAAATCAACCATCCATCCATATCAACCAAACCAATGGTTTGTTTAGTTCAGAAACCTTTAATCATGCAAGGTGATAAATAAACTACCAAGTGTACCCTACGCTCAACAACCTTAGACAATTACTCAATAGATTATCCATACAACCTTAAACGCTTAGAATTATCCTTTCCAAACATCCATAAGCCAAAACAACCAAGAATTTCAACACATTATTTAAGTTTATTCAATTGGTTTCTTTTCACTTCATTATTTACTTTTTATTTATTTTCATTCGTTCATACAATCTATTTTTCTTTCTTTCATGTACTTACATCAATTATTTCACAATATTAACTTACATTCATAACATTTCTTGTACATCAAAATTCTTATTTAGAAATAATTTCATTGAACACTTCCATTACTTAAGTTTTACTTATAAAATATTCCATTACATATTCTATTAACATTTCAACTTATTAAACATTTCTGGTAAGTTATACATATATTTTAGGAATGTAATTGAATGTTACTCAAGTTTTTGGTATTCACCCTTGAAGAGAAAAGAAATATTTCAATATATCTAAAAATTCAATTAAAACATTTAACCTCATTCACTTAGTAAGAATATAAGATATATTTAAAACATCTTCATAGCATTATGCAAGAATTTTCCAAAAGTTTAAACAATGTTAGAAGTTCATAGCATTAGCCAATTTTTTTTTGAAGTTCCTTAAATCTGATAATTTATTAGACTCATTATTTTAAAATAAGTATAACCTTAGATTATTAAATTGAAACTAATAATATACTCAAATCTTACATTAAATATCCAAATCAAAGTATAAAATTTCACATCTTCATAATTAATTTTACACACTTGTTTAAGATGAATATTCAACCATGGAAAAACATTTATTGTGGTTTAATACAAAAATTCAAATAGTGAGTAGACCTATAAATTTACTGTTAGTGCTTCGAAATCAAGTAAATATTTCAAACCATATTTCCAAAATAGAGATTCAAATTTATTGGTCAAGTATATTACTATAAATAAAACTTCGCAAATCTTTTTTTTCACATTTATATAATATCTTTAAATTATACATTCAAAGAAACTTATATAAATTTTACTTGAAATATTCATTTGAAAACTTCATTTTTAGATCAATCATCTTTAATACTTTACGGAAAAATTTCATTTGTAAAATTTCTTGCTTCATTTATAAATACCACATAAAATTTTTAAATAACATATTTATAAATATATGTAAACTATTTGAAAACAATTATTTACATCATTACTTATATTTAAAAATAAGTTATTGAAAACCTTAAATTCATTATTTATAAATTTATTAGTTTTAAATCTCAAAATACTTTTAAACATCATTAATAAATCAATAATCATTAATTTAAATATGTTTTATTTAATTAATAACTTCTCACAATATTTACAACACTAATAATTTACTACTAAACCATGTTGTACATAAATAAACAATATTTTAAACATTTTAAAGTATTTAGAAATGGAAAAAATGACCAAAATATCTTTTATATAATACTTTATCAAAATACTTCTATAACTCGATGTTTTAACAAGTTTAGCCTCGTTCTTGCAGACTCTGGTCGTACGTTGATCGGGCGTAAGACTAGAAATCTCCAAGTAATTAGTAGACCTGTTTCAACACCTAGTGAAAAGCACTTAAAACAGGTATGAGAAGTATCGCTCGAAATCTGATGTTAAATGATGATGTTATGATAGTAGTGGCCCGCTGCTGATCCCGTGCTTACGCAATGGACACAAAACTTTCCAAAAGATCGTTTCACCTTTTGGATTTCAAAAAAATTTCGTAGCCATTTCGTAAACAAAGGACCATCGACCCCTGCTGCAGTGGTAACTGCTGATTCAATGATTTACGCAATGGATGCACTTCCTTCCCGGAAGATCCATAAACAACAGATCTCAGGATCGAAAGCACCTCCATTGGGTAAACTAAAGAACCATCTACCCTAAAAAAAATCGAGGAACTCATGAGTTTAAGTCCGGACAACCATATCGGTTCGAATCCATTTCTGAATTCACCCAAGTATATTAGGGTTTATCGGTCGAATCCATTCCTGGATTCCCCAAGTCCATCAGGGTCGAAGCATATCATACTATACTTCTTCACGGAGGGTACTTCCCGTACGTTTTACTTCAAAATATAACATACCATATATAGTACCCTTTCAAAATCATAACTTCAACTATCATATTTATATAAATTCCATTATATATAAGATTTCATTTTCAGATAGAGTACCTTCCAAAATCAATAATCTCGAATATATCAAATCATTCTTATATAAATTCCGTTATATATAAGGTTTATCTTTTCAGATCAAGTACCTTCCAAAATCAACAGTTTTCACAATCACCTTATACTTATATAAAGTCTGTCTTATACAAGAATCAAAATTTTCCAAAGTCAATTACGTTGCATGAAGAGCCATATGGAATTGAACATCTTTGCTTTATAAAAGGTTCTAAATTTAGAATAGTTTTGTATATAAAGTAGTTTGTAAGATAGTTTTGTGTTAAAATAGTTTGTAAAATGGTTTGTAAATAAAATAGTTTCTAAAATAGTTTTGTATATAAAATAGAATAAAATAGTTTGTATAAGAAAAATAAAAGAAAATAGTTTTGTAAAATGGTTTTTAAATTAATAGTAGTTTTGCATAAAAGAAAATTTCCAATTTAAATTACAAAGATATCCAACCCAACAACTTTCAATTTCAGTGTTAAAGCATATCAATAATATTAGAACGTAAGATGTACATATGTCATCATTTCGCAAAATCACATTCGATCACTCGCTCGATCACACAAGTTCGCCTTCGAACTAGTATTGTCCATTCGACTTCCCTAATGCAAACTTCGATAAGGTTTCTTGACTAGAAACCATCATTCTCCTTGCATAACCATATACTATGATAGAGAATTCTAGAATAAAACCAAAAATCCATAGCAAATATTCGCCATCAAGAATCGAATGAAAAATCCGAACAAGAAATGGTGAAATTCACCTCGAACTTGTGTACTCAAATCTGGACCAAATTAGTTATACGAATAAAAAAAAATGTACAACTTACGTATCTATTCCAACTTGTTTCATCACAATTTCATTTTCAATTTAACTTCATTATAAATCTCATTGATTAACACAAATATCACTTCATACTTTAATATTTGTTTCACAAAAATTCTCCACTTAATATCAACAGTAATATATTCATTCTCAAACATTGCTTATATTTCTCTTCAATTTTAAATTATATTCATTTTCACATGTAATATTTCTCAGTTAATACTACATTTATTTGCGAACCATTTCATAAGAAATTTCCTTAAGTTTATAGCCAGTTTATAAAAGCTTAACTGCTTTTATAAAACATTATTCGAGTTTAAAGTTATCTCAACTTTAATTATAACTATTTATTGCAACATCCATTTATCTCATAAGCAATTTACAAGTCATGGCTTTATTAAAATCATTTCACTTTAATTCATATTTGTTTATCCAATTAGTATTCCAGCTTTACTTTCAAATTTATTTATGACACATTTCATAAATTTGTTAACCAAGTTCACAATTACTGCATTTCTTTAATCACAATTTCAATTTTAAATATTCCAAGGCTTAAAGTTCACATTTGTATATTATTACATTACATGCCAATAATGTATACAACAATTCTATTCATTTACTAAACATAGATATAACAAATTTAACCTTGTTTCACTTGCTTTCAAATTAGGGTTACCAAATTCGATGGCATAACTCGTCACAATTACTAAGTTTTACTCATATATTAATTCAGAAGTTTTGACTATCCAAAGTATCTAGATATTCCCTTTTCTTTCAATAGCTGAAACTACCAATCAATGAAACAACAAGATTCACAACAACTTTTCAATTTCATAAACAAATATCCTAATTATTTACTTAATTCTCTTTAATACACCATTACTAAACTAGCGTTTAGTTCATAAATTCAATCAACAATAATAACCAATGCTTATAAACTGACTAAATACACAAATCAACAATAAATGATAATAATTAAATATTATCATTTCATAAAACAAACACATTACAAATAACTATAATAGTTATGAAATTTTGTTCCTTTATATATAATATAATATTAGGAAACATTATTTCATTTCAAAACTTATATAAAACATTTTATAACACTAACAAATACGTGCTCTCGTATATACATTCAAAAAAACTCATTCTAGGATATTACCATCCTATCTCTAATGAGTTAACCCAACAAGCTAAGGTATTTCTAAACCTGGCTCTGATACCAACTGTAACGACCTACCATTTTGGACGGTTTAAATCAACAATAAACCACGCATGTCTAATTCAAACCATTCAAAAGAGAGGATTGTTAATAGGGTAAATAAGAGAATAAGAGAAAAAGAAGGAAAAAACAAAACACAAAATTTCACAGCGGAACGATAAAATATAATAATCAAATAAACAGTTCATGAAGCTATTTTACAAATAACATTTGATTACATTTTTACAATTCAAATCAGAGTTATACATACATTAGAAATAAACAAATAATGCAGCGGAACACAATATGCAGTGGGATAATATTAATAAATAGCAATAATATACTGAATCTTCGTCTTCGTCCTCCAGAAAATATTGTCTTCAAAACACTGAAAACCTTAAGCTGACCCAAGCGTAATGAAAAGACAAAACACTCGAGTCAGAACTAAAAGATCTTATGTAAGTCAAATCAAAAGTATGCAAAATAGAAATATTGATACAATGACTTCAGAGATGTTACGGGATTTCCATCTCATATCAAGGGTATAACATGGATATAATTTTTTAAAGATTTTAAATTATTCGAAACACCAATCTTAAGCATTTTAATTAAGATAAATCTGAAGTTTAAATTAAAACTTAAACCCTTCAATAATTCAATTCTAAATAAAATCCAAATTCAAGAAATTATGTGGGTATATGTCATCTCAACTAGTATCAAAAATCAAAATTTCCAAATCAATGAAAACCGCTCGGGTTTATCATTTCAATCCATAACGATTTTCCCCTAATCTATAAGATCGTTCGGGTATGTATCATTTCAACCCATAGGGATAACAGAGATATAGACATAAATAACCATCCAATCATCCAAAATGTCAACATATATCATCCATCGTAAATTCAACATCCAAATATCAACAATTGAACATACAGCACAATCATCATTTAAATCAACCAATAAATATTTTTTTTAATGGTTATCATTAATAGGTATTTAACTGGCAGTTTAAATTTCAATATTAATTAAATAGCAATTCAATTCAATATAAATTCAAATTTAGCGTAAATGGCAATTTAAATTACCAAACAGCAACCAATCAATTTCTAATCACATCATAAATTCAATTTAACTAACATACAAAAATCTAGTAGTTGTGAGTGGGTCAAAACACTCACCTTTGATTTCCAGTCTATTTAAAATCAAAAAATAGCTCCAAAATTTAACAGTCTTAGAATTCGTCCAAACAAGTTTCATAATGTCCGAAATTTCAATATGATCGCAGTGGAGCAAACCGCGTGTGAATCCGAGCTCGTATGGAAAAGATATGATAGTTAGAACATTATACTATTAAAATTAAAATAAAATAAACAAGAATTACCCTCTTCTCTCCCAAAACGGATACGTCATCCTGAGACTAACCCTAATCTATCCTCACATGCACGCGAGCCGCCACTGAGCATCGACGTCAAACACCACCTACGGCCACACGCGGCCACGCCTCACCTCGAAACGACCCACCGACCTCGCCTAAGCCTCTCGACCACCTTGCGATCCACCCATCATCCATCGACCGTGCAAAAAAAAAGAGCAGCCGCCGACCTTATTCCTATTATGAAATAACACAAATAATATTCATTCCATGATGCTCAGCCCATTTGGTTATCGGCCCATTTACTGTAGCGTGCACATATACAAGTGTATAAGTTTTTTGCTTGGAGATTGTCTTCTTTTTCTTCGAACTTGTATTCATCATGTTCTCTCTTTTTTTCTGATATGAAAAATAATCAATGGTGATTTCATATGTTTTCAATCTGATTTCTATATTTCTGCGAAGTTGATTACATGGTACTAGAGCAGAGTTTATCAATCTAGGGTTTCGGTTTTTCAGATTTCATATCTTGATTCAGATTTATCAGATCTAGGATTTCTCAAGTTTCACCATGACCGAAAATAAAAGCTCAGCGGTGATCGATGTATTACCAATCATGTCAAAAATACAGATCAGAAGCTAACTAACTCAAATTATCTAGAGTGGAGTAAAACTATTCGGCTTTATCTCCGCAGTATAGATAGGGATGATCATCTGACTAATGATCCTCCAACAATACATGAATCTAATGATCTGATTTGGTTAAGAGAAGATGCAAGATTATTCTTACAAATACGAAATTCAATTGATAATGAAGTGATCAATTTGATTAACCATTGTGAATTTGTAAAGGAGTTGATGAAGTATGTTGAATTTCTCTACTCTGGTAAAGGAAATTTAACTCGGATGTTTGATGTATGTAGAGTTTTTTACAGAGCAGAGAAAAGAGATCAAACTCTGACCAACTATTTCATGAGTTTTAAACAAACCTATGAAGAATTGAATAAGTTGTTACCTATGAGTACTGAAATCAAGATTCAACAACAACAAAGGGAACAAATGGATATAATGAGTTTTCTTGCTGGATTACCATCAAAATTCGATTCAGCTAAATCACAAATCTTGTCTGGATCTTCAATCTCTTCACTTCAAGAAGTTTTTAGCCGCATACTTCGAACTGAAAACTCATCTACTTCATCTAATAATAATGTTAGTAATAGTGCCTTGATTAGTTCAAGTAATAATCCTATGGCTGATCACAATTCATGGAAACCACCACCAGATTTCAGACCACCATGGAACTCCTCACAACGACCAGAATCATGGAGACCCCTACCAACACAATCATGGAGACCTCAAAGAAATACGTGGAGACCAAATAATAAAATCTGTTCATATTGCAAGAAGCCAGGCCACTTAATTTCATGTAGAAAACTTCAAGACAATAATCAAAGAAATCAAGGAGCTTCTAATGCTAATAAAACAGTGCTCATGACTACCGAGGAATTTGATAAATACTCAAAGTATCAAGAATCATTGCAAAAGTCATCTAGTACCTCTTCATCATCTGTATCAGTATCTACTCTAGCTAATACAGATAAGCAGACATCTAAATGGGTTATCGATTCTGGAGCAACTTGTGACGCCCCACCTCTATGCTCACAATAACAAAGAGTATTAAAAGAAATACTGTCCGTTATCGTGAAGAATAAGGCTGGATAGGAGCGGCCATCCGTAGTTGGCTTTACACTAATATTGGTTACCTCGATAGGAGTGGTATATACTTTTCATTTTTCATCTTATTTATTTACTCCCATCGACATACCCAATTATCAGTATAAAACAAACTACGATAGTTCATAATAGTTTAGGACATTATATATAATAATAACACAGATAATGTAAGTGCGGAACACAGATAAAACAAAATCTCATATATATATATATATAACTGATGTCAGTTACAATATAGTTGACACAATACATATGATACAACTACAACTGTCGACTCTGGAAGTTATATATACACGTACATTATCAACTAATATACATGAATACATATCATTCTATACAATGACTCGACTACTACAAAAAGACGCAGACTACTTCAAAGGAGGTGAAAAGTCTTCATAGCTCAAACAGCAACTCAAAGCAGGAAATCTACAACCTGAAATAACTTGGGTCTGACCCGAGTATTACATTCAAAAGAAGATAATACACGGGTCAGTCTAATTCAAACTCAGTTACTAATGCACAGAAGCAATAATAATCAAATATCAAATAGACAACAGCAACAGAAATCTCGTATATCCAACTTCTCGATAAGAGAATCGGATAACGGCCAATATAACACTAAACAGTGTTAAACAACATATCAACAATCCAAATCAAGATACAACTTAAAAGTATTGAATTTAACCAACGAAACAATTCAACAATTCAAAATATCAATTTAAAACTGTCAAATCTGATAGGGCTGCAGTACACGCACGCGTGTACTGCCTCGCCACTATCGCATGAGATACACAAAAGCTCAGTGAAAGTCACAAATGATCATAAGGTCAAACTGCACAAAAGAAAGCAAGAAACAACTGCGCAATAAAACTGCAGTTGAAACAAGCGACGTTCAGCAGACATATGAATCGATTTCATATGTACACAAAACACCAAGGATAATTCATCAAGGAAATGCAATAGCAATAAAAACAACACTGATACAAAAGATCAGATACCAGACTACAAGCAACTGGAAATGACCAGTGCAACTAAAAATGGCAACAGGGAAGTAAAGTAATATCAAGTAAATGACTCAAGTGAAGCTACACTTCAGAACCAGTGTATGCACGTATATAAGGGCTACAGAAACCTGAGCATTATGAACTATATGCCTGTACAAATTCAAATGCACGACAAAAATGAATCAGTGCAATAGAGACTAGAAGATACATGAACCAAAACAGAAGTGACAGTGCAAGCAAGTGATGAAGCACAATGGCAACTGACTCAAGTCCAAATGAACAAGTGACAGTGCACTCAATATGGCAACCCAGCTCACAAGTGAAGCATGTACACAGAAGTCATACAATGCAAGATTACAGCAAAATGCACAAGACAAACAAACATGAAAACCATCAATACAAAAGTCAGCTATGACCACAGAGACAAGATAGTGATCAGTGAAGTAAAACAACATCAGGGATATACTGAACAACTCACGCAAACTATATCAGTGAAGGTCACAGAATTTACAGATGGCCAGAAGATGACCAGAACCAGGATAGCAATGTCTTAAATCAACAGTGATCAAGACAATGCCAGAATAAATCACAAAACAACTCAATGTAGCAGTAGAATGGAAATGGTACAGCAACCTCGACATCAAAGAGGTATCCATATTACATAAACAAAGTGTGCAGTCTAAACAAATACAAGGTCAGGGAAATGGGCTAAGCAGCCTCACATCTAGACCAGATATAACATGCATCAGTAAATGCATGTACACGGCTGCAGGAGTATACAAATACTCAAAGCAAAAGCTACAATTTAAACAAAGAATCAAACCATAACTTGTAAAAACAGAGAAACAACAATGCAATCACCACATAAATATATACATATGTATATGCATATGTATACACCTATATAGGAAGCGCAATTTCAAGTTAACAGTTTTAACAAGGCCAAAGTCAGATGAAATCATCGTTCCCATCACAGAACGAATCAAATCGGAATCGATTGCACCCTAATGCCCAACGAAATTGAACCGAGTTAAAACCAAATTCGACTGCAGAAACCCAAAGTTGAAACAACAAAACGTACAAGTTTAAACCAGGTCATAAGAAACTGATTCGAAGTCCAAGTTTTCAAATTAATCAAGCAGCGAGTTTCAAAATAGGGTCGAAGGCCAAACATAGTCGAATCGAATGCCAAAGAATTCAAAACAGTGGTATCCAAAAAAATCAAGCAGCGGAATTCACGAATTAAATGAGGATGAACAGATGTGAGTGAGGAATCACTCACCTTTGCCGAAGCGAAGCACGCGATGATCGAAGGAGCCTTCGATTGATCTAATTGAAGTCGGCACTCTCGAGGACGAGCGAAATCAAAACGAAACCCTAGTTCGTTAAAGAGGGAACGACCACCATTATTTTTTCTCTTCGTTCAAATGTTTTTAGGGTTGGTTTCGAGTGAATGAACTGAGAAGGGGGATAGGGTATTTGCCTTGCAATTATGCACGGCCTCAAAATAAAATATGGGCCACCATTAAATTTTCACAGCCCACAATTCCTTCTAACCATTTTTACAAGAATTTACAAGTGATAAAACACTTGACAATTTTTATAAACGAATGTCAACTCGAATGAAATCCCAATTGCAATTGTCTAACCAATTAAATCGTCATTTGACGATAATTAATAAATTACAAACTCCCGGGTTCTTACAGACTCCCCTCCTTATAAAAATTACGTCCCCGCAATTTTCATAATTAAGGTTGTCAATAACAATTATTTTTCTAACATAAACTGGTTAAGTTAGAAAATAAAAGACGGGAATACAAACACCAAAGAAACCTTTCAATTCCGTAAAAGAAATTTACAAATTCTCAACAAAATCTAACTATCAGATAGATAATTAGAAAACAACGAAACTGAACTAATGTAATTATCAGCAATATTCAACTATCAATTAGATAATTAAAATACAGAAATTTATAAAACAGCAATGTCTAATCATCGATACGATAATTAGAAAAACAACAAAAGCTAATTATCAACAGAGATGATTAGAAAGCACAAATCACAATTTGCAAAACTGCAAATATCTAGTTATCTAACGGATAAATAGAAAACACGAACTTCATATCAGCAAACTCTAATTATCAACAGAGATATAGAGAAAACAACAATTCAATAAAAATCAGCATAATCTAGATTCAATTAGAGACTAGAAAATCTCGTATCAATAAAATCAGCAAACATCCAATTATCTAAACGATAGTCAGAAACAAATCAACAATTATCAAATTACCAATTTTCTACTTATCAAAAACGACAACAAATATTCAATTATCAAAAACGATAATCAAATTTCAAGTCAACAAATGTTCGATTATCCAAAAATGATAATTAAATCTCAAATCAGCAATTATTTAATTATCAAAAGCGATAATTAAATCTCAAATCAGCAATTATTTAATTATCAAAAGCGATAATTAAATCTCAAATCAGCAAATATTCGATTATCAAAAACGATAATCAAATTTCAAATCACAAATATTCGATTATCAAAAACGATAATCAAATTTCAAATCGCAAATATTCGATTATCAAAAACGATAATCAAATTTCCAATCAACAAATATTCGATTATCAAAAACGATAATCAAATTTCAAATCACAAATATTCGATTATCAAAAACGATAATCAAATTTCAAATCGCAAATATTCAATTATCAAAAATGATAATCAAATTTCCAATCAATAAATATTCGATTATCAAAAACGATAATCAAATTTCAAATCAACAAATATTTAATTATCAAAAGCGATAATTAAATCTCAAATCAACAAATATCTAATTATCACAAGCGATAATTAGAATCAACAAATATCCGACTATCAAAAACGATAATCAGAACTCATATCAACAAATATCTAATTATCACAAGCGATAATTAGAAGCAACAAATATCTGATTATCAAAAACGATAATCAGAACTCATATCAACAAATATCTAATTATCACAAGGATAATTAGAAGCAACAAATATCCGATTATCAAAAACGATAATCAGAACTCATATCAACAAATATCTAATTATCACAAGCGATAATTAGAAGCAACAAATATCCGATTATCAAAAACGAAAATCGCAAATATTCGATTATCAAAAACGATAATCAAATTTCAAATCAGCAAATATTCGATTATCAAAAACGATAATCAAATTTCAAATCACAAATATTCGATTATCAAAAACGATAATCAAATTTCAAATCAGCAAATATTCGATTATCAAAAACGATAATCAAATTTCAAATCACAAATATTCGAATATCAAAAACGATAATCAAATTTCAAAACACAAATATTCGATTATCAAAAACGATAATCAAATTTCAAATCGCAAATATTCGATTATCAAAAACGATAATCAAATTTCCAATCAACAAATATTCGATTATCAAAAACGATAATCAAATTTTAAATCAACAAATATTCGATTATCAAAAACGATAATCAAATTTCAAATCACAAATATTCGATTATCAAAAACGATAATCAAATTTCAAATCGCAAATATTCGATTATCAAAAACGATAATCAAATTTCCAATCAACAAATATTCGATTATCAAAAACGATAATCAAATTTCAAATCACAAATATTCGATTATCAAAAACGATAATCAGAACTCATATCAACAAATATCTAATTATCACAAGCGATAATTAGAAGCAACAAATATCCGATTATCAAAAATGATAATCAGAACTCATATCAACAAATATCTAATTATCACAAGCGATAATTAGAAACAACAAATATCCGATTATCAAAAACGATAATCAGAAACAACAAATATTTAATTACCGATACGATAATTAAATCTCATAACATCAGATATCTAATTACCTACAGATAATTAGAAACAACAAATATCTAGAAATCAATTAAGAAGACTAGAAAATCAACATAAAATCTTGGATCGATCCCATCAGATGGCGAGTTTTTAATTCGCCGCACGTGCATCAACAAATGGCCGAAGCCTACCAAGTACTCAACATAATTTTGGCGCTCAACAAATGACCCGAAGGTCCGCAGAGTGACCCGAAGGTCTAGTACTGGTATTTGACCCGAAGGTCCATCATATGACCCGAAGGTCCATCATATGACCCGAAGGTCCATCATAGTGGCTCGAAAGCACACGAAATCATCAAATATTTCAATTAACGAGTCCGGAATTAACCAAAATAGCAAACGCACATGTCCCATACCACGTGTTTTACTAAATCGTTTGATTCTCTTCATCGTTTCCTTGAAAGTGCAAAATTCATCTAAATCATCAAAACAACAGATATTCAATTAACGAGTCCGGAATTAACCAAAATAGTAAAAGTGTGGTTCCATACTTCGCACTTTTGTAAATCATTTAAATCTCTTCGTCCTTTCCTTGAAAGTGCAAAATTGTGTATTTTGTAAAAATACACTTTACATTCTCAAACGGACAAGTCCGGAATTAAGCGAATCAGTAAAAGAAAGGGATCATAGTCCTCGATTTTGCTGAAACGTTTAAATCGCTTCCTCATTCTTTTGAAAGCGCAAACTGTAAAATTTCTGAAAACAATTTTATTTATTTCGTAAAAATAACAATTCACATTCTCAACTGAACAAGTCCGGAGTTAAGCAAAACAGTAAAAGAAAGGGGTCATAATCCTCGATTTTGCTGAATCGTTTAAGTCGCTTCCTCATTCTTTTGAAAACGCAAACTGTTAAAAATTTATAAAACAATTTTCATTTTAAAACGATTTTCCAATCACGTGATTAAAGCAGCACATCAGTAGCAATTTCGAAAAGGAAATTGTACTTCTTAAAACATCATAAAACGAATTTCAAAATCAGTATTGCGGAATAACCGCTTGAAAATCCACTTTTAAAATCTGACGGTTACTGAAGCCAAAGAGATAGTAATTTTTAAACGTCAAAATCACATCAAAACAATTTACATCAAAATGTGACATCAGTGAATTTTCATTCATTTAAAATTGTCAACAAAACACCGTGCTTCAAAAATATAGCACTGGTGTAAAAATCCCGTTATAAAATAACGGCAACAAAATACGTTTCATAACCAAGCATCGGTTCAACGTAAAATTAATGCAGTAACGTGCAATTTATATTTGCACGCATATTACAATATAAACAAAGAAATCATTCGAATGTATCTTCGATGAAGACAATTCAAAACAGCAAAATCTAATCAATAGATGATTAGTACAAAAGAAAGCCAGCGGAAATTTCAACAAAAATCACATAACTGTAATTTCTTCGAATCCTCAATTCGGATTCGAAGTTCTCAAAGAAACAAAATAATTACAGCTATGTAAACAACCAATGAAATTTATTTCAATTTCTAAATCAAATAGATTATCAGTTGTACTCAGCGAAGACAGTTTCACTGTTTCCGCTGCGCACTCTGATAAACAATACTCAAATCAATCAAATCATCAGAACACAAATTCACTTTTTATTTTTAAATAATGATATTTAAAAACTTTCATCAAATTTCAAAACTTTAGTTTTGACTCAAATCACAAATAAACCATCGACCAATCGTTGTAACATATGTTCCATCCAAGTTATGTTTTATATTATGTCCATAAACCCCAAGCTCTGATACCAACTGTGACGCCCCACCTCTATGCTCACAATAACAAAGAGTATTAAAAGAAATACTGTCCGTTATCGCGAAGAATAAGGCTGGATAGGAGCGGCTATCCGTAGTTGGCTTTACACTAATATTGGTTACCTCGATAGGAGTGGTATATACTTTTCATTTTTCATCTTATTTATTTACTCCCATCGACATAGCCAATTATCAGTATAAAACAAACTACTATGGTTCATAATAGTTTAGGACATTAGATATAATAATAACACAGATAATGTAAGTGCGGAACATAGATAAAACAAAATCTCATATATATATATATATATATATAACTGATGTCAGTTACAATATAGTTGACACAATACATATGATACAACTACAACTGTCGACTCTGGAAGTTATATATACACGTACATTATCAACTAATATATATGAATACATATCATTCTATACAATGACTCGACTACTACAAAAAGACGCAGACTACTTCAAAGGAGGTGAAAAGTCTTCATAGCTCAAACAGCAACTCAAAGCAGGAAATCTACAACCTGAAATAACTTGGGTCTGACCCGAGTATTACATTCAAAAGAAGATAATACACGGGTCAGTCTAATTCAAACTCAGTTACTAATGCACAGAAGCAATAATAATCAAATATCAAATAGACAACAGCAACAGAAATCTCGTATATCCAACTTCTCGATAAGAGAATCAGATAACGGCCAATATAACACTAAACAGTGTTAAACAACATATCAACAATCCAAATCAAGATACAACTTAAAAGTATTGAATTTAACCAACGAAACAATTCAACAATTCAAAATATCAATTTAAAACTGTCAAATCTGATAGGACTGCAGTACACGCACGCGTGTACTGCCTCGCCACTATCGCATGAGATACACAAAAGCTCAGAGAAAGTCACAAATGATCATAAGGTCAAACTGCACAAAAGAAAGCAAGAAACAACTGCGCAATAAAACTGCAGTTGAAACAAGCGACGTTCAGCAGACATATGAATCGATTTCATATGTACACAAAACACCAAGGATAATTCATCCAGGAAATGCAATAGCAATAAAAACAACACTGATCCAAAAGATCAGATACCAGACTACAAGCAACTGGAAATGACCGGTGCAACTAAAAATGGCAACAGGGAAGTAAAGTAATATCAAGTAAATGACTCAAGTGAAGCTACACTTCAGAACCAGTGTATGCACATATATAAGGGCTACAGAAACCTGAGCATTATGAACTATATGCCTGTACAAATTCAAATGCACGACAAAAATGAATCAGTGCAATAGAGACTAGAAGATACATGAACCAAAACAGAAGTGACAGTGCAAGCAAGTGATGAAGCACAATGGCAACTGACTCAAGTCCAAATGAACAAGTGACAGTGCACTCAATATGGCAACCCAGCTCACAAGTGAAGCATGTACACAGAAGTCATACAATGCAAGATTACAGCAAAATGCACAAGACAAACAAACATGAAAACCATCAATACAAAAGTCAGCTATGACCACAGAGACAAGATAGTGATCAGTGAAGTAAAACAACATCAGGGATATACTGAACAACTCACGCAAACTATATCAGTGAAGGTCACAGAATTTACAGATGGCCAGAAGATGAACAGAACCAGGATAGCAATGTCTTAAATCAACAGTGATCAAGACAATGCCAGAATAAATCACAAAACAACTCAATGCAGCAGTAGAATGGAAATGGTACAGCAACCTCGACATCAAAGAGGTATCCATATTACATAAACAAAGTGTGCAGTCTAAACAAATACAAGGTCAGGGAAATGGGCTAAGCAGCCTCACATCTAGACCAGATATAACATGCATCAGTAAATGCATGTACACGGCTGCAGGAGTATACAAATACTCAAAGCAAAAGCTACAATTTAAACAAAGAATCAAACCATAACTTGTAAAAACAGAGAAACAACAATGCAATCACCACATAAATATATACATATGTATATGCATATGTATACACCTATATAGGAAGCGCAATTTCAAGTTAACAGTTTTAACAAGGCCAAAGTCAGATGAAATCATCGTTCCCATCACAGAACGAATCAAATCGGAATCGATTGCACCCTAATGCCCAACGAAATTGAACCGAGTTAAAACCAAATTCGACTGCAGAAACCCAAAGTTGAAACAACAAAACGTACAAGTTTAAACCAGGTCATAAGAAACTGATTCGAAGTCCAAGTTTTCAAATTAATCAAGCAGCGAGTTTCAAAATAGGGTCGAAGGCCAAACATAGTCGAATCGAATGCCAAAGAATTCAAAACAGTGGTATCCAAAAAAATCAAGCAGCGGAATTCACGAATTAAATGAGGATGAACAGATGTGAGTGAGGAATCACTCACCTTTGCCGAAGCGAAGCACGCGATGATCGAAGGAGCCTTCGATTGATCTAATTGAAGTCGGCACTCTCGAGGACGAGCGAAATCAAAACGAAACCCTAGTTCGTTAAAGAGGGAACGACCACCATTATTTTTTCTCTTCGTTCAAATGTTTTTAGGGTTGGTTTCGAGTGAATGAACTGAGAAGGGGGATAGGGTATTTGCCTTGCAATTATGCACGGCCTCAAAATAAAATATGGGCCACCATTAAATTTTCACAGCCCACAATTCCTTCTAACCATTTTTACAAGAATTTACAAGTGATAAAACACTTGACAATTTTTATAAACGAATGTCAACTCGAATGAAATCCCAATTGCAATTGTCTAACCAATTAAATCGTCATTTGACGATAATTAATAAATTACAAACTCCCGGGTTCTTACAGACTCCCCTCCTTATAAAAATTACGTCCCCGCAATTTTCATAATTAAGGTTGTCAATAACAATTATTTTTCTAACATAAACTGGTTAAGCTAGAAAATAAAAGACTGGAATACAAACACCAAAGAAACCTTTCAATTCCGTAAAAGAAATTTACAAATTCTCAACAAAAATCTAACTATCAGATAGATAATTAGAAAACAACGAAACTGAACTAATGTAATTATCAGCAATATTCAACTATCAATTAGATAATTAAAATACAGAAATTTATAAAACAGCAATGTCTAATCATCGATACGATAATTAGAAAAACAACAAAAGCTAATTATCAACAGAGATGATTAGAAAGCACAAATCACAATTTGCAAAACTGCAAATATCTAGTTATCTAACGGATAAATAGAAAACACGAACTTCATATCAGCAAACTCTAATTATCAACAGAGATATAGAGAAAACAGCAATTCAATAAAAATCAGCATAATCTAGATTCAATTAGAGACTAGAAAATCTCGTATCAATAAAATCAGCAAACATCCAATTATCTAAACGATAGTCAGAAACAAATCAACAATTATCAAATTACCAATTTTCTACTTATCAAAAACGACAACAAATATTCAATTATCAAAAACGATAATCAAATTTCAAGTCAACAAATGTTCGATTATCCAAAAACGATAATTAAATCTCAAATCAGCAATTATTTAATTATCAAAAGCGATAATTAAATCTCAAATCAGCAATTATTTAATTATCAAAAGCGATAATTAAATCTCAAATCAGCAAATATTCGATTATCAAAAACGATAATCAAATTTCAAATCACAAATATTCGATTATCAAAAACGATAATCAAATTTCAAATCGCAAATATTCGATTATCAAAAACGATAATCAAATTTCCAATCAACAAATATTCGATTATCAAAAACGATAATCAAATTTCAAATCGCAAATATTCGATTATCAAAAACGATAATCAAATTTCCAATCAACAAATATTCGATTATCAAAAACGATAATCAAATTTCAAATCACAAATATTCGATTATCAAAAACGATAATCAAATTTCAAATCGCAAATATTCAATTATCAAAAATGATAATCAAATTTCCAATCAACAAATATTCGATTATCAAAAACGATAATCAAATTTCAAATCAACAAATATTTAATTATCAAAAGCGATAATTAAATCTCAAATCAACAAATATCTAATTATCACAAGCGATAATTAGAATCAACAAATATCCGACTATCAAAAACGATAATCAGAACTCATATCAACAAATATCTAATTATCACAAGCGATAATTAGAATCAACAAATATCCGACTATCAAAAACGATAATCAGAACTCATATCAACAAATATCTAATTATCACAAGCGATAAACGAGGATGAACAGATGTGAGTGAGGAATCACTCACCTTTGCCGAAGCGAAGCACGCGATGATCGAAGGAGCCTTTGATTGATCTAATTGAAGTCGGCACTCTCGAGGACGAGCGAAATCAAAACGAAACCCTAGTTCGTTAAAGAGGGAACGACTGCCATTTTTTTCTCTTCGTTCGAATGTTTTTAGGGTTGGTTTCGAGTGAATGAACTGAGAAGGGGGATAGGGTATTTGCCTTGCAATTATGCACGGCCTCAAAATAAAATATGGGCCACCATTAAATTTTCACAGCCCACAATTCCTTCTAACCATTTTTACAAGAATTTACAAGTGATAAAACACTTGACAATTTTTATAAACGAATGTCAACTCGAATGAAATCCCAATTGCAATTGTCTAACCAATTAAATCGTCATTTGACGATAATTAATAAATTACAAACTCCCGGGTTGTTACACAACTGATCATATGTCAGGTAACTCTAGATTATTTACAGATCTTAAAATGTATGAACATGGTCAAGCTGTTATTTTGGCAGATGGATCTCAGTCTAATGTCCAAGGTACTGGTAATATAAACATTTCACCACCATTAAAATCTGCGTTATTCATACCATCACTATCTTATAACTTGATGTCAGTCAGTCAACTAACCAAGAGTATGAATTATAGCATATCTTTCTTCCCTGAAAAATGTGTCTTTCAGGATCTTATGACGAGGCAAACTATTGGTAAAGGATATGAATCTGGTGGTCTCTACATTCTGGACACTTTACCAGTAGCATGTTCTAGTGTAGATTCAGCTATTAAAATTCATCAGCAACTTGGTCATCCCTCTCTTAATATATTCAAACACTTATGCCCTCAATACAATTACATTTCTACTCTTAATTGTGAACCATGTCAATACGCTAAACTTCATCGTAGTAGTTCTAAACCTAGAATAAATAAACGTGCAAGTGCACCATTTGAACTTGTACATTCAGATATTTGGGGACCATCATCTACTGTATCTAAATCTGGTTTTAAATACTTTGTAACTTTTGTAGACGATTATTCTCGTGTTACATGGTTATTTCTAATGAAGCAGAGATCTGAAGTGTTTTCTATTTTCTGTGATTTTCATACTGAGATTCAAAATCAGTTTAAGACAAATATTGAAACCCTAAGGAGTGATAATGCTAGAGAGTACACATCTCATACTTTTAGCACATATTTCACTCAGCATGGTATTTTGCATGAGACTTCATGTGTTGACACTGCATCTCAGAATGGGATTGCTGAGAGAAAGAATCGTCATCTACTTGAAACCACTCGTGCATTGCTATTTCATATGAAGGTGCCAAAACCATTTTGGGCAGATGCTGTGTTAACAGCATGCTATCTTATTAATAGAATTCCATCTACAGTTCTTGACTTTGAGATTCCATACAGAGTTTTATTCCCTAATAAAGAATTACATCCCATTAAACCAAGGGTATTTGGATGCACCTGTTTTGTCAGAGATGTGAATCCTCAGCTTGGTAAACTTGATCCAAAGTCCTTAAAATGTATCTTTGTTGGATACTCAAGACTACAGAAAGGATACAAATGCTTTTGCCCTAGTTTAAACAAGTATCTAATATCAATAGATGTAAATTTCATGGAGGATTTGCCATATTATCAGTCATCCAATTCATCAAGCCAGGAGGAGGATGATATATCATCAAGTTCACAAAGCCAGGAGGAGAATGATGACTTCTTAGTTTATTCTAAACCACAACAAGAACCTGAACCACCTAATACAGCAGAAATCAGACCCACATTTGATCCTAATCTTGATCTTCCTATTGCTCTTAGAAAAGGAAGAAGGCAATGTACCTACCCTATAGCTGAATTTATATCATATAAACATATCCCCAATCATTCATATTCATTTATTACCTCGTTGGATTCTATTAGTATTCCCAAAACTGTTACTGAAGCACTATCCAAACCAGAATGGAAGAAAGCTATGATAGAAGAAATGAATGCTTTAGAACTGAATAATACTTGGGATCTATTTACCTTGCCAGACTCAAAGAAGGCTATTGGATGTAGATGGATATACACAGTTAAAATGAATCCAAATGGGACAGTAGCTAGATATAAAGCTCGGCTTGTGGCTAAAGGTTATGTTCAAATATATGGCATGGACTATTCAGAAACTTTCTCTCATGTTGCAAAGATTACTTCCATTAGGCTGTGCATTGATTTAGCTGCTAGATTTAATTGGAAACTTCACCAGTTAGATATAAAGAATGCATTTCTTCATGGTGATCTTAATGAGGAAATATACATGGTTCAACCCCCTGGATTTATAGCTCAAGGAGAAGATAATATGGTGTGTAAACTCAGAAAGACACTCTATGGTTTAAAGCAAAGCCCAAGAGCCTGGTTTGGGAAATTTAGTCAAACACTTGAAAGATTTGGAATAAGCAAATTCAAGAGTGATCATTCAGTATTTCACAAAACACCTAAACAAGGTATAATTTTGTTAGTGGTGTATGTGGATGACATAGTAATAACTGGAAATGATGAAGAGGGAATAGCCAGTCTCAAACAGTTTATTCATACTCATTTTCAAACCAAGGATCTAGGAGAGTTGAAATACTTCTTAGGTGTAGAAGTTATTAGAAGCAACAATGGTATCTTTCTGTGCCAAAGAAAATATATACTGGATCTATTAACATAGACAGGGAAACTTGGTGTTAAGCCTCAAACTACTCCAGTCATACCTAATCTCAAACTTATGCCTGATAAAGAATTATTTGATAATCCAGAAAGATATAGAAGATTGGTGGGAAAATTGAACTACTTAACCATAACGAGACCTGATGTATCATTTGCAGTGAGTATAGTTAGTCAATATATGTCTTCACCAAGCAAGCAACATTGGTTACTTCTTGAACATATTCTCGGATATTTGAAGGGAACCTCTGGACATGGTATCTTATATGCTAATCATGGTCATATGAAGTTGGAAAGCTTTGCTGATGCAGATTGGGCTGGATCAAAAGAAGACAGGAGATCTACCACTAGATTTTGTGTGTTTCTTGGAGGAAACTTGGTATCTTGGAAAAGAAAGAAGCAAAGTATAGTATCACGATCTAGTGCAGAATCTGAATATCGTTCTATGTCTAAAGCGGTGTGTGAAGTCATGTGGATTAAACATTTGTTGAAAGAATGCGATTTAGAGTTTGAGCAACCTGCTAGATTATGGTGTGATAACAAAGCAGCTATTCATATTGCTTCAAACCCAGTTTTTCACGAAAGAACGAAGCATATAGAAGTAGATTGTCATTTCATTCGGGATAAAATCCAAGATGGTGAAATTATAACTCAGTATATTCAGACGAAGGATCAACCAGCGGATTTGCTCACTAAAGCTGTGAATGGAGAACGAATTAAGTACTTAAGTAACAAGTTGGGTTTGTTTGATATGTACAACCCAACTTGAGGAGGAGTATTATGAAATAACACAAATAATATTCATTCCATGATACTCAGCCCATTTGGTTATCGGCCCATTTACTGTAGCGTGCACATATACAAGTGTATCAGTTTTTTGCTTGGAGATTGTCTTCTTTTTCTTCGAACTTGTATTCACCATGTTCTCTCTTTTTTTCTGATATGAAAAATAATCAATGGTGATTTCATATGTTTTCAATCTGATTTCTATATTTCTGCGAAGTTGATTACAATTCCAAACCCTAGATCGAATTTCTAGCCACATCCAACCATCCAGTCGCCGTCCAAATTGCATGGATGAACTCCCCACGTGAATCTCCACAACCCTGAACCCTCGAATCAACGATCAGTCGACGATGATCAACCACCACAATGAACGGCGGAGAATGTTTTGGCCAATTCTGAACAAACCAAAACTCGATTGCAAAAACGTACAGTAGATCTAGATTGCGCTCGTCGAGAGATTTCTAACGATATATAATTTTCTATGATTTGGAGAGTTTGAATTCTGAAATTGATTTGAAAATTGAATTTAGGGTTTGTAATTGAAATTTTGTTTCTACCATTTGAGGAAAGGAATAGGCAGATAGAATTTTACGTACAGAATAACTGAATGACTACTAGGGTTTGAGAAACAAAATATAATTATATGGACAAGGCCTGATAAGAAAGAATGAACACATATCGAATTGGTCCGAAACGACAATAACGACCCGAAAAGCCCGTTCTGCCTCCGGAACGAAAGTAGGTCATCCCATATATCAAAATAGATGTTTTCAATATTTTTAATCAGGTTTCAAGTCCTAATTCCATTTCATGAAGAAGTTAGCTTTTAAATAAGCTTATTTTAAATTAATTTCATTAAATTGATTTCTATGCGTTTCGAGCCCGCACGATCAAACGACAAGTCCGATCGCTACGAAACTTGAAATCTTACAATAATTCACCGTTACGGATTAGATGAAATTGGTTTCGTCGAAATCCGATACAGTGGCCAAAATGGCTATTTTCATTTTAATTAAATAAATTATTATTAAAATAATTAATCACCTTTCAAATTCAAATTTTATAACCAACCAATTTTTATCGTTTTGATTGCCTAGGAATTTAAAATCCTTTAAAACAAATTCCCATGTCAATTCAATATTATATATTTCACAAATTACAGCGTTCAATTGCAATAAATTTTCTTTTAATTAAAATTTCAAATTTCAAATAAATTCATTTATTTTGATTTCACTCTTATTATTGAATCAACTATTTCTTATGAATAGAATTAACATTGGTTTACACTTTATTACATCAATATCCTACAGTCTCCCTCTTAACTCATATAAATGCAATATTTAATTACATTAATTTGTTAATTTCCAAATTAATTTCAGTTAATTATAATTTAATTTCGATCAAATTCTTTTATTTTTCTTTACATTCTTATTATTTAATCATTCAATACCATATATTTTCATTAAACACTAGTTTACATTTTAATTACATTCAGTATCCTACATGCAACATCTTTTACCATATAAATTGCAATATTTCAATTATATAAGATTTTTATCGATTTCTAAATTAATTTAAACGGATTATATAACAAAACAATAATTAAAGTAATTATCATACATAATGATTCAAACACATTCCCGAAATTATTGTTTACAAATGAAAGCTACTAGATTTACATACTAGTTAATTTATTTTCATATTCCGATTAATAACATATAATTGCAACATTAAATCCCACATTCAATTGCCTTAATTCCATGAAATAACCATTCAATATTCAAATGGAAAAATTAATGCGGAGATAATTAAACAATCGTTTATAATCATAATTCATATCCTATTATCTTATCAGTTACAACCAAAGGTTATAAATTGCTTACCAAATGATTTTATATTCTATATTAACCCATTTCAACCAATTACATACAATCTCGCCATTAAATACATCATTTAATTTATTTCATTATTTGCAATCATAACCAAATCAACCTACAATTTATTTCAATTAATTGAAATTATATTAAATAGTTATCAATAACATTCAATCAACATCACTGATTTCATATTCAATATTAGCCAATTCTAATTGATCACATATAATTTCAACATTAAATTCAACATTCAATGTATTTCCTTATTTACAGTTTATTACCAATTATAACTTTACAATCACTTCAATTAATTGGAATTACACTAAAATAGTTAACAATTACCTTAAATTAACATTACTAACATTACATTCTAGTTATTAATCTCATTATAAAATCATAAAAAAAATTCTTGCAATATTAATATCTAAAATCTTATTTAATTATTTTAATTATTGGAAAAATTCGGGTCGTTACATTTCATATGTCGCACTTGGCATATTTTGTAATAATTATATTTTCTGAACGTGATTCTCGAATTTGGGATTATGTATGAATTTGAAATACGATTGAAATGGAATGAGAAAGTTGTTTAAAGGTTTTTAAAAATTTTCATATCTATGTGTTTCTGTTATATCAATGTATCTAACATTACCGCATTTGGTCACCAAGAATTAATAACCATGGATGAATGCAGCATCCGTACCCATTAGTTTTCGGCCTCCAAGTGGGGGACGTGACAAGTTGGTATCAGAGCATAGGTTTATGAAAACTTAAAAGAAAATTCAAACTTAAAAAGATTTATCAAAACATAATCCAATGAACAAAAAAAGATCGGGGTTTGGGTTAACGCTATAGTAACATACTTGTATTTGATATATATAAGTACATATTCCCCTCTCTCTCTTAGACCATTCTTCTGTATCTTACTAAGAATCGTATGCAGATTTACGAGATAGAAAGATATGGAGGTAGGAAGCGAAAGAGGAAATCTCGATGGAGGAAGCACCACAACAAATGGAAATGCTCAACCCAAAAGGAGAAACCAGGGTCGACAAGCAAATGCTAATCAAAATGTAGATGCCAACGTAGGTGCTGGAAATTCACCAATAGATATGGGGATGATGTATCAGTTCTTCGTTAATCTGATGCAAGCTGGAATAGCGGCTGGAGTATCTAGGAATGTTGGAGGTGTTAATCCCGTGGTCCCGGTTGGTAACAACTATGCTAAGTTGAGTAAAGACTATAACGGTCTTGGTGGGAAGCCGTTTTTGGGACGGAGGATGCTATAGAAGTTGAGAATTGGCTTTTGCATTGTGAAAGAATCTTCACTGACTTGGGGTTAAATGATGAGCAGAAGAGGAGATTAGCCTCTATGCAGTTGCAGGAAGCGGCGCTTCATTGGTGGAATAGTGTCACTACTGGAGTTCCCAAGGAGCAATTGACTTAGGCGGAATTTTGGAGGAGATTCGAGGAGAGGTTTTTGTTTGAAGTTGCCAAGTCAGCATTGTTGAGGAAGTTCATGGACTTGGTGCAAGGCGAGATGTCGGTGATTGAGTATGCTACGAAGTTTGATGAGTTATCCAGATATGGACATGCTACCATTGACACCGTCATCAAGAGGAACAAGAAGTTAACTCAGGGATTGAGACCCGAGATTGCTAGTGCGACTTTGTTACATCTTCGTGATCCTTGTAATGTTGTTGTGGTAATGGCAATCCGACATGAGGAATGCTTGCTACTTATGGGAAGGAGAAGCAGGTTAAAACCCTAGGTTATTAGGGTAAGAAGAGGAAGTTCTTTAAGAAGAAAGAAACCCAGAAGGGAGAAGCTGCCAAGAAGGTGAAGGCTAATCTTGTTTGCTTCAAGTGTGATAAGAAGGGTCATTATGCTCATGAATGACGAACTGACAAGAGGAAAAGGCCAAAGACAAGAAGGGCGTGAAGTGCTTTAATTGCGACTAGGTTGGGTATTATAAGAATCAGTGTCCAGAACCAGTCAGGGAGGACAAAGGAAAAGTCTTTGCTGTTGGACCATCGTCTGCCAAGCCAATTTCTGCTAAGAAAGGAAAGACTGTGATGGAAGGTACGCTTTTGATTCGAAGTACACCAGTTAGGTACTATTTGATACCGGTGCGTCACATTCATTTATATCTCAGTGTTTGATTGATAGGTTATGTTTAGAACCCATATACCTTGTTAATTCCTTAAGGGTTGCGAATCTGATATGAGGGTATGCAACTCTGGAAATGAGATGTGACTAGTTAGAACTTGATTTGTTAGGTCGTAAGTTTGCATGTTTTCGATTTCATAGACTTCGAAATCATTTTGGATACTGATTGGTTGGGTAAATATGAGGTTAGGATATTTTGCTAGGATAGGGAAATATCACTGAGACACCTTGATAGTCATAACTGAATAATATTCTCGGTGGAGGATTTTGACCGAAGTGCTTCTACTCTATTGAGTGCTATGAAAGTAGAAGAAGAGTTAAGTCAAGTTCGGGTAGTAAGAGAATTTGCAGATGTTTTTGAGCTAGTTATAGGATTACCACCGAAACGAGCCGTTGAGTTTCGAATAGATCTTGTGCCAGGAGCAAAACCTGAAAGTAGACTACCTAGTAGGATGACACAGACCGAGATAAAGGAATTGAAGGTTCAACTAGTGGGTCTAGAAGGGAGAAATTTTATTAGACCATGCAGTTCACCTTGGGGTGCAACCGCGGTGTTCGTGAAGAAACCGGATGGATCGCTGAGGTTGTGCATCGACTATCGTAAGTTGAATGAGAAGACGATCAGGAATAAATATCCTTTACCAAGAATCGATAATCTATTTGATCAGTTGTATGGATCTAGAATATTTTTCTAATTGGATTTGGTGACGGGTTTCCATCTGTTAAGAGTGGCAGAGGACAGTATTCCGTTGATAGCATTTCAGACTAGGTATGGTTCATACGAGTGGTTAGTAATGCCATTTGGGTTAACGAATGCACCAGCTTTCTGATTTGATGAACCGAGTTTTCCAACAATACTTGGATAGGTTCGTATTGGTATTTATAGACGACATGTTAGTGTACTCTAAGGATGAAAGAGAGCATGAAGATCTTCTTAGAGTGGTGCTTGAGACGCTAAGGCAGCATCAGCTAAAAGTGAAATTTTCTAAGTGTCATTTCTGGAAGAAAGAGGTTAAGTTTCTTGGTCACGTGGTTTCAGAAAAGAGTTTGTTAGTCGATCCATATAAGATCGAAGCTATTAATAACTGGAAGAGACCAGAGATGGTGAATGAGATTAGGAGTTTTCTTGGACTTGTTGGCTATTACCGGAGATTCATTAAGGATTTCTCACGGATAACAACGCCTTTGACTAAGTTAACCAGGAAGGACGTAAAGTTTATTTGGTCTGACAAATGTGATGAAGCATTCCTTAAGCTAAAGCATTTGTTGACCAACGCGCCTGTGTTCCGGATGGAAATCAAGGGTTGGTGGTGTATACCGATGCATGCGCAACTGAATTAGGAGCTGTGTTGATGCAGAAAGGTAAAGTCATTGTCTACGCTTCACGACAGCTTAGACCACATGAAGTAAGATATCATAATCATGATTTAGAGTTGGCTACGGTGATCTTCGCATTGAAGATATGGAGACATTGTCTTTTAGGGGAGAGATTTGAGTTATACACAGATCATAAGTCCTTAAGATATTTACTCTCTCAGAAGGACTTAAATACGAGAAAATAGAGGTGGTTGGAGATTTTAGCAGCTTATGATTTTGGTATAGAGTATACACCTGGAAAAGGAAATAAGGTAGAGGAAGCTCTTAGTAGAAAACATCAAAATGTGGTGTTAGCCATGTTGACAGAAAGGAAAGATTTAGAAGCTTTGTCTACTTGTAGTGTGCAGCTAAGATCGACTACTAGTTCTAGTCAGAGCACTGCCATGTTGTCCAGTTTTGAAGTTCGACCAATGTTGATCGAAAGGATTGCTTCTAAGCAGAAAAAGAATCCCTTATTAGTCAAGAAGATTAGAAGGCTTGAGGTTGGGTCGGAGGTCGATGATCTAAAGGATTTTAATCTTGACCAAAGGGGATGGTTGGGAAAAAAGGGACGGTTGTATGTTCCGAATGTTGAGGACTTAAGGAAAGAAGTTCTAAGAGAATGTTAACGATCCAAATTTACGATTCATCCTGGGGGAACCAAGATGTATCAAGATATGAACAAGAGCTTCTACTGGGAAGGTATGAAGAAGGATGTCGGCTTGTGGGTTAGGCAGTGTGCGAACTATCAACAAGTGAAGGCCAAAATAAGAAGCCGAGTGGATTGCTTCAACCTTTGGAGATACCAGTTTGGAAATGGGATTCGATATCCATGGATTTTATAGATGGATTATCAAGGTCGAATAGAGGAAATGAAAGTATATGGGTCATAGTGGATAGTTTGACTAAGAGTGCCAGTTTCACTCCAGTTAAGTCAACCAGGACGACACCTGTTTTAGCTAAGTTGTTCATAAAGAACATAGTTAGACTGCATGGAATTCCTTGTAGTATAGTCAGTGATAGAGATGCTTTGTTTATAGTGAATTCTGGAAGAGTCTACAAGATACCAATCTCAAGATGAGTACTACGTATCACCCTCAGACGGATGTGCAGACAGAGAGAGTCAATAAAGTACTCGAGGATTTGTTAAGAGCTTGTGTATTGGACTTTGGTGAATCTTAGGAAGATCACCTACACTTGGTTGAGTTTTCCTATAATAACAGTTATCAGATTAGCATAGGAATGACGCCTTTGAAGCTTTGTATGGAAGGCCATGCAAATCACCAGAATGTTGGTTGGAGACTGGAGACAGATTAGTCTTGGGTCCAGATCTGGTTAGAGAGGCGACAGAGAAGATTGAGTTGATTTGACAAAGGATGAAGGAAGTTCAGTTCAGACAGAAGAGTTATATAGATAAGAGGCGTAAGGATCTAGAATTCTCAGTTGGAAATAGAGTTTTCCTTAAAGTATCACCGATGAAGGGTATGGTACGATTCAGAAAGCCAGGGAAACTGACACCGAGATATGTTGGTCCATTCCTAGTTATAGAGAGGATCGAAAAGCTCACATATAGAGTGAGTTGCCAAGCAGTATGGCAAGTGCCATAATGAGTTTCATGTGTATCATCTTCATAAGTATGTGCATGTACAAGAGACTACTACTCCTCTGACAGGGTTGGAAAATTTGATAGTAGAACTGAATTTGACTTTTGTTAGACAACCAGTTCAGGTTGTAGCGAGAGATGAGAAGAGGTTAAGAAACAAGACAGTCAAGTTGGTGAAAGTTTAGTTGAGCGACAATGAGAAGGACTGTACTTAGAAGACAAAAGACATGATTATAGATACTTCCCTTGATCTGCTATGAGGGTATGTTCTATATTTACTTGATATAGACTGTTGCTAGTCGGGTAGGCTAGTATGGTACTTAGGAGTTGTTACAGATGATTACTATGCTTAGTATTTAGTCCATACTGAATTTCGAGGACGAAATTCTTTAAGGAGGTAAGCCTGTAACACCCTTAATTTTAAATAACATTATTCAGGAGATCTAATTAGATAAATTAAATAGAATAATGTAAAGATTAGAGTGATAAGGGGATTAAGATTAGAAAATAAAATAAAGGCCGTGCTTAAATAAATATAAATATTGAAAGAATGGGTTTATGTAAATGGTTTTATAAGTTAACTAATAAGAAAATAAGGCAAGGGTATTTTAGGAAAAGTCGTCCACTATAATCCCTTAACCCCTAAACCCTTATTCCTATTTTCATTCCATATGTTCATAATTCAAAAACATAAGAAAAAGGGAGCTCAAAGCCAGCCACAACCTAGGGGAAAAGGAGATTAAAAATTTACTAGAGCTTAGGATTCAAGCAAAGGAGGACTAAGCAAGACCAAATCTTATGTTCCTTATCTAAAGCAAGGTGAATAATAATCAAAACCATCTCATCTTCATTTTTAAAGAGCATTTGATTTCGGGTTTTAAGTTTAAAACCTTTATGATGATTTTAATGATGATATGCTTAGATTACATGACACGTTTGATTCAAACAAGTATGTTTGATAAATGTTTTATTCGATTTTCAAGCTAAAATTGTATTTATTGGGTTTTGAATGTCATGAGGATTTAATATGTTGTGTAAAACATTATTTTGGAGATGAGTTTAAATTTTCATAATTATCCAAGCTATGGATAATTTATTATGAATTTTTGAAGGAAGAAATAAATAATTGGGTTTAAAAATTTATTTCGAAAATTTTATAAAGGGTTTTGGGTCTGAAATTTTTATATGTTAGATAACATACTAAAAGTGAATTATGACGATTTTTGGGGATTTTTCCTAAGTGGTTTACTATGGAAATTAAATTAATTAAGTTGGAGGACTTAAATGTCTTAATTGTTTTGTTAAAAGGAAGGGATTCTTTGTTAATTATTTTTAATTAATCCTGGATGAATTCGATAGTCTTTTAGAAAATATTTTGGTAAAGTTTATGGAAACCAATTATATTTTTACAAATAGGCAAGTTAGTTGGAAAGCATTTACTTAAAAAGGAAACAAAACAGTTTTGAACAGATTTACTGCTTTGCCACTTCCGTTTGCTACCTTTCGACCCCACACCTCCACCCCCAACCAAGTCGAAACCAATACACATGGTATCGATGCTTTGGTATGTAGTGGATTGGAGAAAGGCGGAAGGTATAGAGTCGAAACCATGCTTCCGAAAGGGTCGAGTCCATTTTAAATAGCTTTCGAAGGTCTTTGTTTTTTTTCAAAAGAGATGCCGCTTTCCTTGCTTTTAATGGATGCTTTCGAAAGGGTTGAATTACTTTTATATAGCTTTCGAAGGGGTTTCCGCCTTTTTGTTTAAAGGGTAGCTTTCGAATGAGTTGCCGTATATAATGTTTTAAAAAGAAGCTTTCGAAAGGGTAGTTTTGAACCAAGTCGAAACCTTGCTGCCGTCTTCATACCTTTCGAATAGGTTGAAAGTTTTCAATAAGTTCGAAAGGCAAGCTTTTGTTTTATAAATATAACAAGCCGCTTTCCAATGCTTTCGAAAGGGCTCCAATAACCATTTAAACTAAAGGTTTCCAAGGCAATGGCTTCGAAAGGTGTTTCGAAGCTATCCTTCCAATTGTTTTACTTAAAAGATTAAAGCTTTTGAAAGAGTGGTTCCGAAGCCATATGTTTTCCCCAAACTCTTTTACTTGAAGGTTAATGGTTTCGAAAGGGTTACTTTCGCTTATGTTTACTTTGACCCAAAAGTTATATTTAAGGTTAAAATCAATGGTTTTGAAAGAGGTACTTTCAAATGGTTTCGAAGCTATGCTTCTATAATTTGGAAAGATATGTTTTAATACTTTCGAAAGGAATGTTTTGACGGTTTTGAAAAGAAGATTTTGATGCTTTTGAAAGAGATGTTTTAAAGTGTTTCGAAAGGCATATGTTTAAATGTTTTGAAAAGAGGATTTGAATTCTTTCGAAAGATATATATTCTAATGGTTTCGAAAGTGAAGGTCTAAGGTTTCGAAAGCCTTAGTTTTCAAAACAAAGGACCCCATCTCATTTTTAAAGGAAAACCCATGGTAATATAAAAGAACTTTGAAATGGCTTGCAATTTTGGAGTTTTTGGAAGAAGCTGTTCTTGATAAAAATAATGGGTTAAAGGTATTAACCATGTTTTTTATGTTATGATCAGTTATTATGTGTGCTTCTTCTATAAACATATTCACTTTAGAATTAAACCCATAATTGTATTTTGGGGAGTAAGGGAAAATAACCAGCTAGGTTGACCTAGTAGTGAATATAAATCAACTCCTTTATGAGCAGAGTTGCATCAAGGAGGTCAGGTAGACCAGAACATAGGATGCCCAAAGACTGATCAAGAAATTATCAGTTTAGACAGGTTCATAGTAAACCCATGAAAACTATGTTTGGAAAGAGTTATTGGCAGGGGCTAATAGGTTCGTAGTGATCCCATGAAAACTATATCCGGATAAGTTATTGACAATGATCAATAGGTTCATAGTCAACCCATGAAAACTATAGTATGAAAGAAGTTATTGGAGATACCAATAGGTTCAGGGAGAACCCATGAAATAATTGGATGAGTTATTGGCAGGGGCCAATAGGTTCTTAGTGATCCCATGAAAACTATGAAACCAAACAGATAGTCCGTAAGAGTTTAGACGGGTTATTAATCAGCCCATGAAAACTAATAGGTTAATAGTGACCCCAGAAACTATAACTGAGATAGATACTCAAATGAACGGGGATGGGAAATCCAGGATATTTTGCATGGTTGCATATCATCATGATATTTTAAATTGCTATGTTTTTAACCATTGTGGATGCAGTAGCACAGTATATGGTTATTATAATTTTTTGGGGAAGATACTAGTGAGGGGAAAACCCGTTCCGCTAAGTGTCATGGTCTCATTGGACATATAAATGGTTCGAGATGATAGGTTATTATTCATACCAGGCTTTTTGTCCGACTCGAAGTTTATGTTTTCCCCTTAAACTCTCGAGTGCCCTATTGATTTTGGGTAGATTAAGAGTAAAGGTTTTCAGGTTCTTCTATAAACGAATAAGCTTCCGAAGACGTGCAGGAGACAAGTTAGCTAATATGAGCTCTTTTTATTTGATTCCGCTGTGTTTTGATGTAAAGCAAAAGTTGTTTAATTGCCTATTTATAGACTCTGATAATCTAAAGGGGAATCTTCATATGTCGCTCTTGGAAAATTTTGTAATAATTATATTTTCTGAACGTGGTTCTCGTTTGGGATTATGTAATGAATTTGAAATATGATTGAAATGGAATGAGCAATTTGTTGAAAGGTTTTTAAAAAAATTCATATCCATGTGTTTCTTTTATATCAATGTATCTAACATTACCGCATTTGGTCATTAAGAATTAATAACTATGGATGACTGCAGCATCCGTAGCCGTTAGTTTTTGGCCTCCAAGTGGGGGACGTTACACTCTACTTATAAGGTTTTTAAGTGGATCATTTAAATATTGATCAACCTTATTAATTATCTCAAGTGATTATTTTTCTCTTCTTGTTTGTTGAAGTCTTTTAACATTTTACTTCTAAGATTATCATATGTGGGTTGCAGAATTATGAATATTAAGGCTTATTAAACACTAGAGAGGGGTGAATAGTATTTCTCTATTTTTATGAATCTTTTTAAAAAAAATTCAAGATTGTTATTAATCAACACAGAATGAATAATCACAGATACAAACACAGATATGTATAGATGCAGTAAAATAAAAAGTAGAGAATTAGAGATATCACACCAGAGATTTTTTTACTGGTTTGGAGTTACCTTACATCCAGTCTCGTATAATTGCTTATATAGATTTCTTTTCAAATGCCAATCTTTAAATGGGCAGAAGGCAAAGGCAATACAATCTCGATTTCAAGGCTACGAGACACACCCTTCAGATTTTTCGAGTTCTGGATACACTCACCTGATTTGGACGGGACACAAGCACACCGACTTGGATTTTTGGGACACCAAGCACACCCAATTGATTTGAACGGGCTATAAGCACACCCATGCAAATAAAGCTAGAGTTTGATGATTTTTCCAAAGACAATTTCTTGATCTTTGATTACAATTGATTTATAGCCCCTTGGACAACACTTTGATCTTTGATTGAGAGAGAGATGATCGAAATCAAAGAGTAAATAGTAGAGAATTAATACAATGAAGATCGACTTTATTCTGGTTTGAATTTAAGAAGATTTGAATAAAATTTCACTAGAAATTTTAACGGAGTATAATGAGAGAAGATAATAAGAAAGTAGCTGTTAAAAAATTCGTTTGAAACCCTCTACATATAGAGAATAAATAGACATGTCCACTCACGAAGAGTTACGACAAATAGACACTTTATTTCAAATTTTGAATTTCAAATTAGCAGCATGTATGTCGGCATATCATCTGCCTATATGTCGACATAGGCTAATGTATTTTGAAAACTCGTTTATTTTAAAATGTTTTGAAAATCTTATGCTTTGTAAAATATTTTGGTACTTCGTAAAATAAGTTAAACATAGTTTATAAACATTTTAAACTTTAAAAAACTTTCATAAAATATTTTTAAATATATAAAAAATATACTTTGTTTTAAAAATATAGAATAAGAAAATGGGAAGATAGAGATCAAAGATTGCTATCAGGAACTTTAACAATATTCTACAACTCTATATACTATACCATAGTCTTGAGATCTTCATATCTTAATCTTTATACTCATGAGTCTTCATGTTCATTGCTTGAGTCTCTATACTGTATAGTCTTCAAATTAATACATGTATAATATACTGCATTATATTCTACATAACTTGACAAAAACATTAGTATCCATATTTTATATTTTATATGAATGTATTATTGTAACTAAGGTTGTTATCATCAAAATAATAACTCAGGTATTAACAATCTCTCCCTTTTGATGATGACAACCATTATTATCTTGTGTGTATATATATATATATAATATGATATAACTCTCCTTAAATATGTGTATATGTATATTTATATTTTTCTCCCTCTTTGTCATCAAAAAATGGGTGAAAAACAAAAAAAAATCCCCCTAACTAATATATATGATGACATATGATTCAAAATCAATAATCTATGTTAAAAATGATATATATATATATATATGACTTATATGATGAATATGTGATAAATGATACTATTCTATGTTAAACATGAGAGTATATGTTAAAGTAAATTTTATTAATGTAATATCAAAGTATACATAAACAAATTCAATGCGTATACATACACACTAATCCAAATCTAAATCAACGCAAACTAAAACATACAAATCCTAAAACCTAGAATGCACACAAAGCCAAGTTTCATCCTAACAAACCAAACTATTACATACTATAATTAAGTTTATGGCTTTCTCTTGATTATGGGGGACTTGTGGATGGGACAGAAAGGATAATGAAGACAGAAGTTCCTTTTTGTTCGATGAGATTTCCATCTCGATCGAAGCACACTTTGACTACGCATTTGACTTCATTATCGTCTTCTTCCTCTTTCTTTTCTTCCTCTTCTTCCTCTTCCTCATTATTCATCTGATTATGAATAACACGGTTAGGAGTATTCCCTTTGATTATTATTGGATTTGTTGGATTATCGAATAAGTATTTCTGCAGATTTCGTAGAATTCACCCTTGTTTTTCTTGTTCTTTAAGAGGCGTAGTTGAACAACCTCTATTTCAGAAAGCATATATAGTACATGCTTCATATCATCCTCAATTTTCGTTACTTTAGCCATGGTAATGTTCTGGAGAGGGTCTTGAGTTGAAATGACCCTCCTATTTCTACCCTAGTTTCATAAGGATTTTTTTTTAAGAGATGATATATAGATATATCATTCATTACAAATATATTTCCCAAGGTCATTTTCTTTCTCCAGTAAACAAAATATATCCAGGATCAAAATAATTTACCAATATAAATATATCAGTGTATTTCTAATAACATACACATACATATGAAGATGTATGTGTTCCTCTTGTTTGAATTCAGAGTATATTCTTTATTTTTATTTGTTGTACAAGAGCATTCTGTTTGATTTAGATTTTAGCAATTCTGCCTAAAGTTTATTACTATATACTTTTGAATATTTGTAATAAGTCGGTAAATCCTATGCATATTTAATTCATATGAACTTGCTCATTCTAATTGATAGTTTTAATATCAATTTTACCATGTCAGTTAAATTTCAAGATTCTTGGAATTTGTATTTCAGATCATGGATCCAAGGTATTGGTATTTGGCTAAGACCAGAAATGATATATTCACTTATCATTTTCCACTTATGTATTTTCTAAGAAAAAACTTCCTTATTTAAGATTCAATCTATGTGACTTGTTTGCCTTAATCTTAGCCCACATGACAAATAGTGAGTTGTGTATTTGCATAAGATTTGCTATGTCAAGAATTTGAACTTAAAAATATTCATAAGAATAATTCCAGGTTTGCTGGTGCAAGCCTGTCCAGATGGTATATCTGTTATGACTTTGAAAATTGGTTATGGTAAAACATTTGCTAAATGACCCAAAGCTTTTTTTTTGAAAGGCATTTTACTGTCAAAACACAATCAAACATAATCAACCAAAACTTCACTTATTTGAAGCTGGTTAACTCATGTGCCTAGTGTCATGCCAGGTATCTGATCATGGCAATTGAAATGCCAGTCATTTGCATCATACCTGAGGCCTTCCCATACAATTACCTCTCTCAAAACAATTTAAAAAGTAGACTTGAACCATTTGTAGACATAATTCAGAGGAAAAACAATTAGATACTTAAAGGTATTTTTCAAGGTAAATTCTAAGTTTACTCCAAAACTCAGTGTTTTTTAAAATACTTAAGATTGTCCAATACATAATATAATTGCAAGGAAATTGCTCACATAATTGTATATTTCTTACCAGATTTTTTATAGCTAATGCTTGAGCATATTTTTCTTGTTTATATCCCAGACACTACTTCAAAAACAAATCAAACCTTAACACACAATGATTTCGACAGAACAACTAATTTAATCTAACACTTTACAGAACATAAGAGCAACTTGATCACTAACCATAAAATATTCATTACATGACTGGAAATCTTAGAAACATAATTTTTTTTTCTGAATACATGCAGATATAATCAATTTAAGCTCTTATTGAAACTAGCTAGCATGTTCATTCACCCCTCCATAATAGCCATAACTTCATTTTCTACTTAGTGCCTGCGTTCCCTGAAAGAGCATAAGTGGCTGCCTCATTTTAAAATGACACCCCATATGCCATGAGCAAACAAGGGTCAGATCTAAGATCTGGTATGAGTAACATCAATACATTCATGATATTAAGCAACAAAGAATGTAAGAGTACCAACTAGTTATTTAAGCAAATTTCTGCATCCAATTACTTTAACATGGTATAAATAAGTTGATTCTGGTATGATATATTCATCTATCACTCTTACACTTGCATACATAACCATGCAAACATAACTATTTATTTGCAACATTTGCATTCACTGGAACCATCATGGTTCCATACCAACCAATCCTAAGAAATATTCATATTCCTATTTCTTCATTTACAGGTTGCATAATTCAATTTAAATTCCTGCCTCATCTGCTATTAAGGAATCACAGGGACACATTGCAATGAACTAATTCACATCATTGCACAAAGATCTCAGGGCTTAAACAAACCATGTGCCAACTTGCATACTTCAAATATGACAAGCATTCCAGCAGCCTTCTTGGCCTTCCCTTCCCTAGTTTATTTACTAGTGTATTGACTTAAATCCTATCATCAAATATGCTAAGTGAACATGTCACTGCAAATAGGGAAACATCCATAATTTTTCCTAGCATAATTCTCCTCAGAAATAAGCAAACAGTTATTTCCTAAATGGGGTCAATATGTCTTGATCTCAGTAAAATATAAGAATATTTGCAACTGTAAAGGAGGCATGGCATGTTCTTATTATATTGATCTGCAAGCCTTTATGATTGATTCAGATTCAGGATCTGGTTCAATCATAATTTTAGCTTGTGAGTTTCTTTTTTTTTTTGATTTGATTAAGGGCTCAGCACTTAGAAAATTTCTATTGCACCCTTAACATTTTTCTTCTCAAGCCTCAGCACTTATACCAAGTATAATGCAGCTCCCAACATTTTTGTAAAGTTTCCATGCCATAGATCTATAACAGTTGAGAGTATTCTCTATATAATTTTAAGATTCTGGACTTTAACATTTTTGAGTAAAAATAAAACAGTAATGATACACATCCAAAGACAAATGTCCCAACAAAGCAAAGATCACCAAAAACATCCATATCAAATCATATCAGATTTAAAATAAGACATCCAAAGGCATTGATGAAATCATATACATCAAGACCAGCAATATATAAATGGCAATATAAAAAGTGGCTGCCTCATCTCAGGTCTTAATGCCATGAACTCAGTGAGGTTACTCACCTAAATATTTCTTCTTATTAATCCAGAAAAATCCTTGTATGAGTGTTTTCTCCTTCCTTCCAATATTTTTCTTCCTTTCTTATTTTTGTGCAGCTCGGGGTAAAGATAATTTTACTGGCTGAAACTGCCTATTTATATGCATTTTTCCACTAGGGTTCTGTTAAAACAAAATTCCATTTCTGACCTAACCATCTTCATGCATTTTTCATTCATTTTCCTCCTTAATACCCCGGCCATAATAATTAGTTGAAGGCAGTATTTTCTTCCCTTTACTTTTTCAGAAAAATGGCCACTCACCTAGTCATGTTAAAAGTGTGACTACCATATTTTATATTTATTCATTTGCTCATTTTTGGAAATCCCCCTTCTTTCTATTCCTGTCTATACATAACATACATACCTGTTTTATGCTTTATACCTATTTAATGTTACTCTTTTACTTAGCTTGAACTTTTTCTGCTCACAGAATATACAAGTGAAAACATAAATAAAAATATTTATTTACTTAATCTCCCCTTGTTTCACAGAAAATACATTTAAGCATATACTTCATTTTTAACTTTATGCTTAAATTACAATCCAATGCTTTAAATAAGGAATTTACTTTCCTATATATATATATATATTTTTCAGAGATTTTTAAATCTCTTTCTTGTGCTATTTTCAATGTACATGTGCACACATATACTTGCACACTATTTATTCCAAAAATTTCACCATATTTAAATCTAAATATTTCAAAAATTAAATCATTTTACAAAAATGATTTTTCACAAAATTTTGGGGTATTACATTCACCCCTCCTTTTAGGAATTGTGTCCTCACAATTTTTCTAACATTTATAACAAGCATCATTTTCTTTTCTGAAAACTTATCAAACATATGCATAAGCAAACAAATTCAACCATATCAACCATGCATAACAAAAATTTTCCAGAAAAAAAAATTACCTTTTAATTTGCAAAAAGCTTAGGATAATCCATTCTAATCTTATCCTCTAACTCCCATGTGCAGTCATTAGGATCACTACTCCACTGGATCTTAACTAGTTTCAAGGTTTTGCTCCTTAATTTCTTTTCTTTCTTGGCTACAATCCCCACTGGCTCTTTTTCATAAACCAAGTCAGGATTTATTTGAATTTTGGTAGGCTCTTCCAAAATGTCTTCTTTATCATGTACCCATCTTCTAAGTTGGGACACATGAAAAACATTATGCATTGCTTTCATTTCCTCTGGTAGTTCTAATTTGTAAGCCAATGAACCAATTCTTTCCAGAATTTTATAGGGTCCTACATACCTTGGTGTGAGCTTACCTTGCTTGCCAAATCTCAAGACTTTCTTCATAGGTGAAATCTTGATGAAAACAAAGTTTCCCACTTCATATTCCACTTGCTTTCTTTTCCTATCTGCAAATTTCTTTTGCCTATCTTGAGCTGCTGCTATTCTTTTTCTTATTAACCCAATTTTCTCTGTAGTTTCTTTAACATATTCAGGTCCAAGAACAGCCCTTTCTCCAGCCTCTACCCAGCATATAGGTGATAAACATGGCTTGCCATATAAGGCTTCAAATGGTGCCATCCCTATGGTGCTTTGGTAACTGTTATTGTATGTGAATTCAGCTAGATGGAGGTGGTCTTCCCAGTTGCCTCCAAAATCCAGGGTACATGCTCTCAACAAATCTTCTAAGACTTTGTTCACCACCTCAGTTTGACCATCTGATTGTGGATGGTAGGCAGTGCTTAAGCACAATTCACTCCCCATGGCCTCTTGAAAACTTTTCCAAAATCTTGAGGTGAAGATGGTATCCCTATCACTCACAATGGTTTTGGGTATGCCATGCAACCTTACTACCTCTTTCATGAATATTTGAGCCAATTTTGGAGCATTTCTCTCTGTTCTAACTGGGATAAAATGTGCTACCTTAGTTAGCCTATCCACTATAACCCATATACTTGTGTTTCCCTTCCTAGATCTAGGAAGACCATCTATGAAATCCATAGATATATCCTCCCACTTCCACTGTGGTATACTAAGGGGTTGCATTAGTCCTGATGGCCTTTGTGTCTCTGCCTTGACTTGTTGGCAAGTCATGCACCTTGCAACATGTCTGGCCACATCTGACTTCATCCCCTTCCACCAAAGATTTCTTTTCAAATTTTGATACATCTTGGTGCTACCTGGGTGTATGGAGTACTTACTCCTATGGTATTCATTTAATATTTCCTCTTTCAATTCTATATTTTCTGGAACACATATCCTATTTTTATTCCTTAAATAACCATTTTTATCAACTTGATAATTTATTACTTCCTCCCCTTTTGATATGAGCATTTTCTTTTCCACCATGTTTAGGTCTTGTTCCTGCATTTTCCCAATCTTAAGAAGTAAATCTGATTGCAGAGATATCATACTTAATTTTCCTTTACCTTCATCTTCTTCAATGGGCATCATTTGTACCTCACTGTTTTCCTCAATTTCCAAATCAGTAAGTATAGACAAATCCTTAAACTCTTCCATCATCAACATGGCTACCTTGGCATGTTGTCTACTCAAGGCATCTGCAACTTTATTTGCCTTGCCTGGTGTATACAGTATATCTAGATCATAGGCAGCTAGGAACTCTACCCATCTATGTTGCCTCATGTTCAAATCTTTTTGTGAGAATAAATATTTCAGTGCCTTATGATCAGTGTACAAAATGAATTTGGCACCTAACAAATAATGTCTCCAAAGTTTCAAAGCATACACAACTGCTGCTAGTTCAAGATCATGGGTTGCATATCTTGTTTCATGTGGCTTTAATTGCCTAGATGCATAGGCTACCACCTGGTCTTGCTGCATCAACACAGCCCCTAACCCAGAGCCACTTGCATCAGTGTACACAACTAAATTTTCATTTCCTTCTGGCACTCTCAATACTGGTGCATTAATCAGAGCTTCCTTTATTTTGATAAAAGCTTGCTCACATTTTTCTGTCCATATAAAGGCTTGGTTCTTTCTAGTTAAATTGGTAAGTGGTGATGATATTTTTGAGAAATCTTTTATAAATCTCCTATAATATCCTGCCATCCCCATAAATGATCTAATCTCACTGATGGTACTAGGCCTTTTCCATGCTTGGATTGCCACTACCTTATTAGGGTTTACTGATATTCCTTTGGCAGAGATAACATGCCCAAGAAAATGTACTTCTTCTTTCCAAAATGCACATTTTGAAAATTTTGCCTTTAAATCATTTTCCCTTAGCCTTGACAAAACTAAATGCAAATGATTTTTATGTTCTTCCACTGTCTTGGAATAAATCAAAATGTCATCAATAAAAATCAGTACAAACTTGTCTAAATAATCTCTAAATATTCTATTCATCAAATCAACAAAATATGAAGGAGCATTTGTCAAACCAAATGGCATAACCATAAATTCATATAAGCCATATCTTGTGTTAAATGCAGTATACTTAACACTTGAGTCTTCAACCTTCATTTGATGGAATCCTGATGCTAGGTCTAGTCTAGAAAATATTTTAGCTTCACTGAGTTGGTCAAAGAGATCATCTATTCTAGGCAATGGGTATTTATTCTTGATGGTTACTTTATTTAGTTCTCTGTAATCTATGCACATTCTCAAGGTACCATCATGTTTTCTTACAAACACTACTGGAGAACCCCAGCAGGAATTGCTTGGCCTTATAAATCCCTTGCCTTCTAATTCTTCCAACTGATTTTTCAATTCTTTCAGTTCACTCGGCCCCATTCTATAAGGTTTCTTGATTATTGGACTTGCTCCTGGAATGAGATTAATTTGAAACTCAACTGGTCTGTGGTGTGGAACACCCTTAACTTCCCCAAACACATCCAAGTATTCATTAACTATGGGAATTTCTTCAATGATTAGTTCACTGAGATCTTTTTCTAAGTCAACTAAATGATATAATTTCCCTTCCCTAGCTTCTTCACATAGAACTGTGATCCTCTGGCCTCTAGAATTTTGCAATGATATGGTGGATGAGTCTAAATTAATTATGGCTTTAAATTGCCTTAACCAATCTACCCCCAATATAACTCCTATATTTGGGTAATTTAAAACATATAAATTGGAAATAAAAATATTTCCTCCTATGTTTAACTCCACATCCACACAATTCATGTTCAAAACACTAGAACTCCCTAGGGGACTTTGTACAAGCAATGGGGTTTCAACCAATATGCAGTTTAATTTTAACACTTTAACTAATTCATAGGAAATCAAAGAGTGTGTTGCTCCAGTATCATATACTACTGGTATGGGTATGGCACAAATGAGTAATGTACCTTCCACTTGGCCATGATTTTCAGCATCAATTTTCACTGCAGATTTGCCTTTACCTTCCAAAGTTGCCAATTTCCCTTGCTGTTTATTCTCAGGACAGTTCCTCTTCATATGCCCCTCTTTCCCACATAGGTAGCATTTGAAGGCTCCTCCTTTTAACTCTGGGCACCTTGGTTTGATGTGTCCTTCTTTACCACAATGATGGCAAACCAATTTCTTCTTAGTATCATTGGCTTTTGTGTCTTTACTCTTCCTGTTGTCTGCCTCCTCCTTCTTTTTATCATAAGGGTGATATCTTCCCTTATCCTTTTTGTTGCTGCTCTTAAAATTCCTATATTTCTCTCTTTCTTTGTCATGTTGTTCCAGTTTCAAGGCCAGATCAATTACTTGATCAAAAGTTCTATCTGCATATGGTAGCATAGCCCTGCTAAGTCCTGGGTTCAGACCTTTTATATACCTATCATTTTTGGATGCTTCATCTGCCACTAGCATTGCTCCATAATTAGATAGCCCCTCAAACCTTTGAGTGTATTCAGTGACATTCAAAGTTCCCTGCCTAAGTTTGATAAATTCTTCAAGCAAAGTGGTCTTGGCTGATGCTGGTACAAATCTTGCCTCCAACATCTCCTTGAACTGATTCCAAGTGATTTCATTTTCATTTCTTCCAGCTATGATCACCTCCCACCAGCTTAAAGCTACCCCTTTCAGTTGTCTTGAAGCTACTTGCCTCTTCCTTTGGTCATCTAACTGCATGTCATTGAAAATCCTATCAAGTGTTCTCAACCATGCTTGAATTTCCATCACACTCTCAGTTCCTTCAAAACTCCTGCCTCCCAAATTGGAATAAGTCTTTAGTAGTTTTGAAAGCTCTTCATGTGGGTTCTCAGGCCTATGCCCAATCCCTTCTCTTAAAACCCTCACAAATTCTTGCATATCAAGCATTTGAGATGCACTGGGTCCTGCATTGTGATGAGATCCTCTTCCTACCATGGTCTGCTAACTAAATTCTGGGCAAATGGTATTAGTATATTATGAGTACTTCTATAATTTCTATTTTCTTATCTAAATTATTTCATCCAAAACAAACAGACATAATACATTTCTATATATTACCTAGCAATCAATGCAACCAAGTGCTCTGATACCAACTGAAATGACCCTCCTATTTCTACCCTAGTTTCATAAGGATTTTTTTTAAGAGATGATATATAGATATATCATTCATTACAAATATATTTCCCAAGGTCATTTTCTTTCTCCAGTAAACAAAATATATCCAGGATCAAAATAATTTACCAATATAAATATATCAGTGTATTTCTAATAACATACACATACATATGAAGATGTATGTGTTCCTCTTGTTTGAATTCAGAGTATATTCTTTATTTTTATTTGTTGTACAAGAGCATTCTGTTTGATTTAGATTTTAGCAATTCTGCCTAAAGTTTATTACTATATACTTTTGAATATTTGTAATAAGTCGGTAAATCCTATGCATATTTAATTCATATGAACTTGCTCATTCTAATTGATAGTTTTAATATCAATTTTACCATGTCAGTTAAATTTCAAGATTCTTGGAATTTGTATTTCAGATCATGGATCCAAGGTATTGGTATTTGGCTAAGACCAGAAATGATATATTCACTTATCATTTTCCACTTATGTATTTTCTAAGAAAAAACTTCCTTATTTAAGATTCAATCTATGTGACTTGTTTGCCTTAATCTTAGCCCACATGACAAATAGTGAGTTGTGTATTTGCATAAGATTTGCTATGTCAAGAATTTGAACTTAAAAATATTCATAAGAATAATTCCAGGTTTGCTGGTGCAAGCCTGTCCAGATGGTATATCTGTTATGACTTTGAAAATTGGTTATGGTAAAACATTTGCTAAATGACCCAAAGCTTTTTTTTTTGAAAGGCATTTTACTGTCAAAACACAATCAAACATAATCAACCAAAACTTCACTTATTTGAAGCTGGTTAACTCATGTGCCTAGTGTCATGCCAGGTATCTGATCATGGCAATTGAAATGCCAGTCATTTGCATCATACCTGAGGCCTTCCCATACAATTACCTCTCTCAAAACAATTTAAAAAGTAGACTTGAACCATTTGTAGACATAATTCAGAGGAAAAACAATTAGATACTTAAAGGTATTTTTCAAGGTAAATTCTAAGTTTACTCCAAAACTCAGTGTTTTTTAAAATACTTAAGATTGTCCAATACATAATATAATTGCAAGGAAATTGCTCACATAATTGTATATTTCTTACCAGATTTTTTATAGCTAATGCTTGAGCATATTTTTCTTGTTTATATCCCAGACACTACTTCAAAAACAAATCAAACCTTAACACACAATGATTTCGACAGAACAACTAATTTAATCTAACACTTTACAGAACATAAGAGCAACTTGATCACTAACCATAAAATATTCATTACATGACTGGAAATCTTAGAAACATAATTTTTTTTCTTCTGAATACATGCAGATATAATCAATTTAAGCTCTTATTGAAACTAGCTAGCATGTTCATTCACCCCTCCATAATAGCCATAACTTCATTTTCTACTTAGTGCCTGCGTTCCCTGAAAGAGCATAAGTGGCTGCCTCATTTTAAAATGAGACACCCCATATGCCATGAGCAAACAAGGGTCAGATCTAAGATCTGGTATGAGTAACATCAATACATTCATGATATTAAGCAACAAAGAATGTAAGAGTACCAACTAGTTATTTAAGCAAATTTCTGCATCCAATTACTTTAACATGGTATAAATAAGTTGATTCTGGTATGATATATTCATCTATCACTCTTACACTTGCATACATAACCATGCAAACATAACTATTTATTTGCAACATTTGCATTCACTGGAACCATCATGGTTCCATACCAACCAATCCTAAGAAATATTCATATTCCTATTTCTTCATTTACAGGTTGCATAATTCAATTTAAATTCCTGCCTCATCTGCTATTAAGGAATCACAGGGACACATTGCAATGAACTAATTCACATCATTGCACAAAGATCTCAGGGCTTAAACAAACCATGTGCCAACTTGCATACTTCAAATATGACAAGCATTCCAGCAGCCTTCTTGGCCTTCCCTTCCCTAGTTTATTTACTAGTGTATTGACTTAAATCCTATCATCAAATATGCTAAGTGAACATGTCACTGCAAACAGGGAAACATCCATAATTTTTCCTAGCATAATTCTCCTCAGAAATAAGCAAACAGTTATTTCCTAAATGGGGTCAATATGTCTTGATCTCAGTAAAATATAAGAATATTTGCAACTGTAAATGAGGCATGGCATGTTCTTATTATATTGATCTGCAAGCCTTTATGATTGATTCAGATTCAGGATCTGGTTCAATCATAATTTTAGCTTGTGAGTTTCTTCTTTTTTTTTGATTTGATTAAGGGCTCAGCACTTAGAAAATTTCTATTGCACCCTTAACATTTTTCTTCTCAAGCCTCAGCACTTATACCAAGTATAATGCAGCTCCCAACATTTTTGTAAAGTTTCCATGCCATAGATCTATAACAGTTGAGAGTATTCTCTATATAATTTTAAGATTCTGGACTTTAACATTTTTGAGTAAAAATAAAACAGTAATGATACACATCCAAAGACAAATGTCCCAACAAAGCAAAGATCACCAAAAACATCCATATCAAATCATATCAGATTTAAAATAAGACATCCAAAGGCATTGATGAAATCATATACATCAAGACCAGCAATATATAAATGGCAATATAAAAAGTGGCTGCCTCATCTCAGGTCTTAATGCCATGAACTCAGTGAGGTTACTCACCTAAATATTTCTTCTTATTAATCCAGAAAAATCCTTGTATGAGTGTTTTCTCCTTCCTTCCAATATTTTTCTTCCTTTCTTATTTTTGTGCAGCTCGGGGTAAAGATAATTTTACTGGCTGAAACTGCCTATTTATATGCATTTTTCCACTAGGGTTCTGTTAAAACAAAATTCCATTTCTGACCTAACCATCTTCATGCATTTTTCATTCATTTTCCTCCTTAATACCCCGGCCATAATAATTAGTTGAAGGCAGTATTTTCTTCCCTTTACTTTTTCAGAAAAATGGCCACTCACCTAGTCATGTTAAAAGTGTGACTACCATATTTTATATTTATTCATTTGCTCATTTTTGGAAATCCCCCTTCTTTCTATTCCTGTCTATACATAACATACATACCTGTTTTATGCTTTATACCTATTTAATGTTACTCTTTTACTTAGCTTGAACTTTTTCTGCTCACAGAATATACAAGTGAAAACATAAATAAAAATATTTATTTACTTAATCTCCCCTTGTTTCACAGAAAATACATTTAAGCATATACTTCATTTTTAACTTTATGCTTAAATTACAATCCAATGCTTTAAATAAGGAATTTACTTTCCTATATATATATATATATATTTTCAGAGATTTTTAAATCTCTTTCTTGTGCTATTTTCAATGTACATGTGCACACATATACTTGCACACTATTTATTCCAAAAATTTCACCATATTTAAATCTAAATATTTCAAAAATTAAATCATTTTACAAAAATGATTTTTCACAAAATTTTGGGGTATTACATGAGTGGGAGTTAGAAAGGAAAATAGTGCATTTTATTCTCTTGGACGTTTGGACTTGAGGAAGCCATGGTTTTATTTTTATTCGAAAACTAGAGAAGAAGAAAGATAGAAAAATGAGTTTAATTTCGAAATTTGGTGGTTACATAAGTGTATTTCGAATTGAGAAAGGAAATCGGTTTTTTGAAATTATCAGTATATGTCGACATATAGGCAAAATGTATGTCGACATATGTAATGTAATTTTAATATTTCATTTTTCTTTAAAAATTACTATTTTTATTATATTATTTTTATATTTCAGAAAAAGAGCATATTCCTAATTCTCTTCTTAGTTTAATAAAATATGTTTGAGTTAATGATGTTATTAAAATATCGGCTATTTGATTTTCAGTATTAATAAATTCAAGTGAAATTACTTCTTTACTTACATTATCTCTTAGAAAATAATATCTTATATTTATGTGTTTGGTTCTAGTATGATGAGCTGAATTTTTAGATAGGTTTATTGCACTGTTATTATCACAATATATTAGTGATATTCTAAAATTTAAACTAAAATCTTTTAACATTTGTTGCATATAAATAAGCTGTGAACAAGCTACCGCGGCTATATTCTGCTTCTATTGTGGATAAAGATACAGAATTTTGCTTTTTGCTAAACGAGGAAATCAGAGAGTGTCCTAAAAAGTGACAATTTTCACTTGTACTTTTCGATCTGATTTGCAGCCAGCATAGTCAGCATCACTATATGAAATTAAATTAAAAGAATCTTCTTTTGAATTTTTAGGTTCAATAGTTGAGATAAAAGCAACATCACTCATTTTATTTAATTGATTTCTTGTTTTCACACCAGATTATATATTTCCTAGAATATTTTCTATAGGGTGATCTTTCAAATATTTTATTCTTTTATTTGGATGTAAATTTCGAAATTATTATTATCTTCATCATTAGTAATGTCATTATTAGTAATTTTATTAGTTTTATCAACATTTTCTTTCTCATAAAAACTAGTGTTATTGATTTTAAAATTTTCATCAATGAAACATGTAATGTTTCTTCAATAGTGTTAGTTTTGTTGTTAAAAACTTTATAAGCTTTACTTCTATTTGAATAACCAATAAAAATACATTTATCTGATTTAGCATCAAATTTATCTAAATTATCCTTTGTATTTTAATATGAAACAATATTACCAAAAACTCAAAAATAAGATACTTTATGTTTTTTATTATAAAATAATTCATAAGGAGTTTTTTTTAGTCAAAGGTCTTATTAAAATTCTATTTAAAATATAACATGCTATATCAGCTGCTTCAACTCAAATTTTTTTAGGTAATTTACTATCATTTAACATTGTTCTAGCACATTCTTGTATAGTTCTATTTTTACGTTCTACTACTCCATTTTATTGCGGTGTGCTTGGAAAAGACAAATTATGGGTTATTCTTTTATTATTAATTTTTTTTTAAATTATCATTTTTGAATTCACCTTCATGATCGCTCCTAATCATTTAAATTTTAGTTGACATTTGATTTTGAATTCGTTTAGTAAAAATTTCAAATATTTCAATCATTTTTAAGTTTTAGGAAAATTATCCATGTAAATCTAAAGAAATCATCTACAATTACAAAGACATATATATTGTAATTTATTGATTGTATTTGCGAAGGTCTGAAAAGATCTAAGTGAAGAAGTTTAAGAGGATGGAAAGTAGAAATCATATCTTTAGATTTAAAGGAATTTTTATAAAACTTTCCTAATTGACAGGTATTACATAAATTATTGACATTAAAACTCATTTTAGGAAGACCCCCTAACAAGTTCTTATTTAGAAACTTTAGAAAAAGGTGTTTAAAATTTAAATGACAAAATCTTTTGTGCCAAATCTAAGGGTCATTAGATTCATCCAAAAAAACCTAAGTTGTCATTGGACACCTTCATACTTAAAATATAGATGTTATGTTTCCTAATACAATCAAAGATAATGTTTGACTCGTTATCTTCTGTATGTCAATTATCATTTTCAAACTTAATTTTAGAACCCTTATCACACAATTGACTAATACTATGCAAATTATGTTTTAGATTTCTAACTAGCAAAACATTAGAAATAGTTGGAGTTTTAGAGTTATCGACATTGCCGATGGCAATCACATATCCTTTTGAGTTGTCTTCAATGTTTACCAATCCACCATCTTTATAGACTATATCTTTGAAGATCTTAGGATTTCCAGTTATGTGTCTCGAACATCCACTATCTAGTATCCATTTGTCCTTTTTGATTTGTAATATTGGATTTTCAAGTGTTTGTTCATCATCAGCCATATAACAAACTTGCAATTCAAAATCATACCTTTCCGAGAAATCAAGTGACTTTTCAAAATAATTAGTTTCTAAAAATATATTAGTTTCACAAAATTGTTTTTCTGCAAAATTGTTAAAATATTACTAGCCATTTAAACTTTTTAAAAATCAAATTACGAGTTTTTAAAAACCCAATGCTTTGATATTAAGTGTGGGTTGCAGAATTATGGATCTTAGAGCTAATTAAATACTAGAGCGGGGTTAATAGTATTTTCTTATTTTTATGAATCCTTTTAAAATCTTTCAAGATTATTGTTAACCAACACAGAATGGACAATCATAGATGCAAACACAGATAAGTATAAACGCAGTAAAGTAAAAATTAGAATAAGAAATCATGCCAGAGATTTTCATACTGGTTCGAAGTTACCCTACATCCAGTCCTGTACAATTGCTTGTACCTATTTCTTTTCAAATGCCAATCTTTAAACAGGCAGAAGGCAAACCCAATACAATCTCGATTTCAAGGCTACAAGACACACCCTTTAGATTTTCTGAGCCATGGGTACACTCACTTGATTTAGACGGGACACAAGCTTACCCACTTGGATTTTTGGGACACCAAGCACAACCAGTTGATTTGAATGGGCTACAATCACATTCACGCAAATACAACTAGAGTTTGATGTTTTTTCCAAAGATAATTTCTTGATCTTTGGTTACAATTGATCCTATAGCCTCTTGGATAGCACTTTGATCTTTGATTGAGACAGATGATTGAAATCTAGGAGTAAATAGTAGAGAATCATACAATAAAGATTGAGCTAATTCTGCTTTGAATTTGAGAATATTTGAATAAATTTTCATTAGAAATTTTGCCAGAGTAAGCGAGAGAAGATAACAAGAAAGTAACTATTAAAAAATTCGTTCAAAACCCCCTATATATAGAGAATAAAAAGACATGTTCATTCAATTTCAAAATTTTAATACCAAATTAGTGGCATGTATGTCGACATATCATCTGCTTATATGTCGACATAGGCTAGTGTATTTTGAAAACCTTTTTATTTTAAAATGTTTTGAAAATCTTATACTTTGTAAAATGTTTTGATACTTTGTAAAATAATTTAAACCTATTTTATGAACATTTTAAACTTTAAAAAACTTTTATAAAATATTTTTAAATATATTTAAAAAATATACTTTGTTTTAAAAATAAAGAATAAGAAAATGAGAAGTAGAGATCAATGATTGCTACTACGGACTTTAAAAATATTCTATGACTATATACTATACCATAGTCTTGAGATCTTCATATTTTAATCTTTATACTCATGAGTTTTCATTTCCATTTCTTGAGTCTCTATACTGTACAATCTTCGAATTAATACATGTATAATATCTTGTACTATATTCTATATAACTTGACAAAAATATTAATATCTATATTTTATATGAATGTACTATTGATACTAAGGTTGTTATCATCAAAATCAATGACTGAGGTATTAATATCATCAATTTGTTCATTTATCTTTTTAATTCTTACAACAATATTAGATCTGATAATATTGGGTATGTTCATGCTCCTCCCATATTCATCATATATCTCATTTAAAACATGTTTTATAACATTGACAAACTCATTTATTCAACGGTTGTTCCAACTTATATCAAGAAAACTGATCTTCAATGATTGAAATTTATATCTTGAATCCAAAATATGTGCTATAAAAATAACTATGTTAATTACTTCGACACTACCCCAATATTTGTCAAACTTAACCTTCATAATTTTTCTACGTTTTGCAAATTAAAATCATAAATATTATTATAGCTTATTCAATTGCTTCTTGAATCAATATAACCTCATCAATGATTAAAGATGAAGTGACATTCTTACTAGCACTAAGTTTCATCCTAGTTTCATATAATCCACTCAAAAACTCGACCTCTCTCCCAATCCTCTTTGGAGGTCCCTTTCTTTTCACCAAAATTTTCTTCTTATCTTTAATCATCTCATTAAAGTAAGCTTTAATTGATTCGTCTTCTATACACGTCCTCTCAAACACTTTTCTAAACTTGTTAGCAATATTAAGCATTTTAAATGTTGCATTCCATCTTGTAGGACAATCAAGTTGAACAATCAAGTTGAACAATAGCGATATTATCCTTTTCCATCAAGTTGGAGTAATATCTAAATTTGTCTAACATCGAAGGAGATGAATGAATGTACTTAACTAAATTTTTAATGCTTTCAGGGGCTTCACAATAATACTTTAGTCTATCTTTAACTATTAAATTTAAGACATGAAAAATACATATCAAATGTAAATATTTCCTATTAAGCGATTAATAATTAGAATATTATAATCTTCTTTTATATAACCAATTGTAGTATTTAGCACTAGCATTGTCAATGGTGATGGTAAATTTTTCAATCTATTTCCCATTCATTCAAACAATTCTCTAATATTCTTCCAATTTCATCACCTTTATGACTATTTATTTTTGTAAAAGCTATTATTCTTTTATGCAATTTCCAATCACTATCCATAAAATATGCAGTAATTATCATGTAATTAATATTTTGAACTAAAGTCCATGTATCTATGGTGATACCAACCTTTGGTGTCCTATCACACTTTTTAATTTAGCCTTTTTTATTGTTAATAAATCCTAAATAGCCAAAGCATATTTCTTTCTACCAGGAACTGCAAATCTTGGTTGAAGTTCAGCAATTAATTCTCTAAACCCTTCGGTTTCGACCATCCTAAATGATATCTCATTTTTAACAATGAATTTAGCCAATGCTAACATACAATTTTTTGATTAAAAGAATGTGGAAACAAAGATCCACCCAACCCATATTGGTGTTGACTCTTGTGTAAATCCTTTTTCTTGTATATAGGAGATTTTGGATATAATAGAAAGGATGATACCATAAACTAGTTATCCCCTGCTTTAATTTTTCTAGGCACTCCATTTTGTAATATATTTGCATAGTTGGATCATCTCCATTTCCCCATCATCTTTCTTTCTAACAATCTTTGTCATATGGTCCCATACTATTGATTTAGTTTGTCTAAAAGGTTTTTTATGATGAATCTCAGTTCGACTTTGTGAATCAAATTGTGTTTGTCCTAATTCATATGCCACACTTGATCCGATAGACTTCATAAGAAACCTATATCAAAAAAGATGTTAGAAGATGCTACAAATATCAAACTGCATAATATAATGAAAGAACTTATTGTAATAAGAGTTTAAACTATATGTTAAGCTATAATAATTGAATACATATAAAATATCTTGGATATGCATAAAAATTCAAATTTGATTTAGCATATTCCAATTACATCCTATATAATAAGTTTTCATTCTTTTATAACTTCAAACCATAGTAAACTAATCTATTTTTAGCTCCCAAACAAATTAATGGAGTATATACTGGAAAAGTCCCAACAATGTTGACGATTGGTCACGAAGGGGATAATGGTGCATGCTATAAACAGAAAAAAGACATAATGACAAACTTTGAAAAAAAATTAGGCTGAAAGACAACAAATTTTTTTATATTGAATAACAATGCTGATTATAACTAGCATTTCGTACAGTGTACAACTGAATATAATGCTAGTTATAACTAGCATTCTGTATAACGTAAAAATTGAACATAATGCTAATTATAACTATCATTTTTTCTTCAGGTTAAAAATAAAAATTGATGTCTTTCAGCCAATAATTTTCTAAAGTTTGTCCTTCTCCCTAATTCTCCCTAAACAGGATTAGTAATGATATTCCGTAGACGAGTGGTTAAAAAGGGGATGCTATCTACGATTTCGGTTTCAAAAAGACATGGTGGAAATTCTATTGATTGAAATTTCATTATTAATAGTTGAGATTGCAATTTTGGTTTAATTTTTTTGCACGACCGACTGTTATGAATTCAACTATGAATTCCAAATCTTTCAAATATCGAAGTGGGTGCTTGTTTAACTTGTTGCAAACACATTATTTTAGAAAGAAAGGAAAAAAACTAACCCAAACTCTATTTGTGTGCACATGCAACTTCATTTCTTATTATGTGGCTTTCATACTGATTCCAAATTTTTGATGGAAAGCAAAGAAAATAGTTATAATCGGATTTGAAAATTTTCAACACCACCCGTGTTAGTTAGTTCAATAAACAGATAAGCGCATTAAGCTGTGATGAAAGGGAGGGAACGAGTACTTCAATGGTGAAGTGAAACTATCATCAAGATTTTATGAGATCTTCATAATTGGCAAAGCCCTTATGACCTCAAAGCTTTGTATTTGTGGGTATAGAATGTAACTGAAGTGGAGATGATAATACTCTTTTTTTTATGCACCGGACATATCAATGGTTATAGGTTGAATGTGGAAGGATTCTAATGGCCTTTGGTATCTCAATGGTATCGACAAACATGATTTGAGGACCATATTTTTAAAAAACGATTATACATGATTTATCTTTGAATTTCATTGATTTTAAGTAAGTTATATCATAAAAAGTTATACATAATAATATCAGAATGTAATGGTCAAGAAATTAACATATTTATTTGGTTGGAATTAATAATTTTAATTTTAATTTTTTTCTTAATTCACTCTATTTTAAAATATGTATAAATTCAACCATTGATATCATTTTTCTAATATGTAATATTTAACGTGTGTTCACTTGTATTATCCCATAAGCTTTAACTTTCATTTATAATTACCAAATATGGAAGACCAAAGTTGAACAAATTCATATAATAATACATAGTATATGAATTAAAACCTAGATGACCTTATTTATTTTTATTTGAAATTTAAGAAAAGAAAATCTAAGTTATCGATGTTAAAAAAAGCCATTATGTTTTTTTAAAAAGTTAATATAAAGATAATTTAAGAATCGTGAATTCATTTTTCTACTGAGGGAAAATTTTCATGTTGATCTTTCTTTTCTTATTTCCATTCTACTCTTATCTTTTTAGTATTCCTTCCGATTGTTTCACTCTTTCTTTCATCCTTATTTTTCTTCTAGTAAAGATATAGTAGAAAAAAAGCAAGACAAATTGGGATATTAATATCTTAATGTATCAATTCTTATTTTTTTCCTATAAAATAAATACCAATCCATTGTCATTCTTTTTGATAACAATTATAATTCCTCTTCTTCTACCGGTCTTTACCTTGGAATGACAATTTTCCCTTTGTATTTTTAACATGCAATTCTTTTTTCTTTCTACGCATTTTTTCATTTAAGTCAAAACCATTTAGTACCATTTCATCTTCTTAATCAAGCTTATACTAAATAATTTCTTTTGGGTTCTTTACTTTCTTTCATTTTTTATTCATTAAAATATCATTAACCTTAATATATTTCCATTGATTCCACTTTTATGAAAAATACCCTTAAGAGAGTAATTTTTTATCCTAACAGTTTCAATGCAAACATCATAGAAGTAACTTAAACTTTGCAAAAAAATCATTACAAGATAAATTCTAGTCCTCTACTTATATGTAAGAAATGGTTTAAGGGTTTCAAATTTTAATTTAGTGGTTTTTTGTTACATCAAAGGAACTAAATAATGAGGGTTAGAACAAATGGAGAGTAAGTGTATCGTGTGATATCATTGTCTTATGATATTACTGACGATGTGTATGAGAATGACTCCCTTTTAAGGTATACAATTTATGCATTACACACACACATATATTTGAAAATGTATTCAATTTGTAATGATCTGACTTTTCGACTCTCGAAATTGACACTAATGCATCCACGGTATTCGTGTGCCGAAGACCCAAGTGTTGGAAAGACAGAAAGTTAGGGTAAACTAAAAAAAGAATAGAACAAGAAAGAGAGAACACAATTTCAAAATATCACAACGGAACAATAATATATAATAATAAAAAAACTGTACAAAGGGTTACTCTGATTGCTTAAATTTCAGAGTTACAAAACCTAAGTACTATCATTAGTCAAGACAGTTATAACTACATGTCCTCACAATGCTGATATATAAAATCGGTAATGCAGTGGAAAAAAGAATACTACGGTAGGTAAACATCCAACTCGTCTCCATAAGCTCTAAAGCGTCCAAAGCTAAATTTGGAAATATACACTAGGCTAACCCGAGCATTATAAGAAAATAACACTTGGATCAGTTTGGTAAACTAGCATGAGAAAAGTAAATAAATATGTAACAAGTAACAGTAACCATTAAGACCTTACCGATTCCTGTAACGGTTTTGCCCTCAAATGAAACCAACCATCTGATCAGTGAATATATCAGAATAATAGATAATGTCTAGGGTGTAGAATATATTTCATAAAATAACTATTGTGTGTAGATACAACAATAATAGGTATACAATCAATACTACTAAGGTGCATTCGTATATGGATTTTTCCGTACGGTCTGGCCGCATTCGAACTCCATGACAAGGATTAGAAACTACCTTTCGAGCATCGTATATCTCTAGATAGGATATACTCTAAGATAAACATAACCAGATCACCCTCGATGTGTGATCTGAGTCATATCAACTCCCACTCAATAATCGATAAGCATCTCTAGATTTGGAGTCGATATACCCATGAGGTTAGTTAAACCCCCTGGCTATGTCCCTCCTTTACTTCTATCATTTTTTCGGCATCTCTCACACGAGTCTTCATCACTCAAACATAACATGAATCCCTAAATGGATTCCATCATCTCGAACAGATCACGAATTTCCATATGGATTCGAGTATCTCAAATAGATCTCAAATCTCCATATAGATTCCCACATAAGTCCTCCGATGAATGCTAACGCTGTCCACTCTCTTAAAATACTCCTCAAGATAAACAGTCTCACATGATAGCATTTATTGAAATGTTAACGCTGACCTCTCCCTTGGCTTAACCTTAAGATAGACAATTCAACTCTATAACATTTCACTTCACAACCGCTTCCAGTACATGGATCGTGTATATGGTTTTGAAGTGGTTACGGGTTTGAGTCATCTCATATTAACACTTTTCTCGCTTACCGGACGCTCCAAAACCAATCGATGAATTTTCAATTAATTTAGTTTCGGTTTTTTCAAAAGTAAAAAAGCCAGAGATGTTCCATACCAATGCTCTTTCCTAGGGGTTCTCATTGGTATGAAATCGCAAAGCCTTTCAATACTTCCTAAGTTAATATTAGATCAAGTTCGATAGTCAACTAATCGACCACCTAGTAAAAAACAATTGCTTATACAAATCAATATTTGTATACTTAACTCATTTCCAACATTCCAACTTAACCATTCCTCATCCAAGAGTGAAGCTAGCTAAGGTAGAGAACTAGTTGCATCAATGCCTTGCCCACACTTCATTCTTGAATCTCACAAATAAATAAGTCTCTACCTCGTAGGCTTTTAGTGTTAAGTATGGTATTAATGATTTCCATAAACAAGTAAGAAATCAACACAATAAATACATTTCCAACATTCTCCGACTTAACTGTTCCTCGGTAATGTAGGATGCCGATAGGTTAGTGCTCTATTGCTCATACCCCTACTCAAACATCAATCTTGACTCTCATAAATAAATAAACCTACTTCGTCGGCTTTTAGTGTTAAACATAGTTAATTACTTTTCAAACAAGTTATTAAAAAACCAACCATTTGCCATTAAGCAATTACTAACCCCTTTTTAAACTTTTTTTATACTTTAAAAACACTTTTTAAAATGATATATATGTATCGTAATTTATTACCAAAACTTGATATGAAAATAAACAAGTCAAAAGATATTTTATTACATAAGATATAAAATAATCAACACATTTTCTAAAAACTATATATACTTCAAAATGTTTTTAAAATACTTCGTAATACTTATAATAGATTTTAAAATATTTACTCAAAATATTACTTGAAAATAACAACTTTATAATTTCCTTAAAAACTTGAAAAAACAAGTTATTATAATAAAATTCTTTTCTTTAAAAATTCACAACTAATTTTAAAAATTAATAAATATCTCAAACCACTATTGAGATACTCTAATATGAGTTAGTAAACACTTGTAAAAAAAATGAATCAAAATACTTGAATATTAATATCTTTTCAAACCTTTAAAGTCTAAAAATCAAGGCTAAATATGGTAGTTTTGCACAAGTGAAATTTTGACCACTTTTCGAGCTTAACGTTTTACTATTCAAAATTTTTATGGCAACAAAAATACATATAAAAAATTATAAATATGGTGAGAAAACCCTAAGGATCTCTCTACAAAGTTCCATAGAAATCGCAAAAACAAGGCAATTAACAAGTATATCCATAGCGACTATCGCTATAAGTGCACTTTTAAATCCGAGCCCAATCTAAACCAAAAACCATCTACAATCTATGTGCTTTGTTTCTAGGTCTTGTCACAAGTCATACAAGCCCATTCAAGCCAATTCCAAGTGAATATACATGGAACACATATGCTTCTTGTTTTTAAAACAAGAATCAAACCAATGTTTTTAACAATGTTAATAATAATTCAATGACTTAAACACAATCAAACCCAAACAATTATGGGTTATATTTACATTCAACGAGGTGCATTAACTCATCTTTTATCCAACAAACAATCAAGATCCAAGCAACCCAAGTCCAACCCTACCTTGCAACCACCTCCTTCCTTCTCCTTCCTTGCTTTGCACTTGCTCTTGCCTTCCCTCTCTACAAATTGTTTACAGCTATCCTTGATAGGGTGGGTGTGGAATTGTTTCTTCAACTTCTAACTTGATGGAAGGTGATGTAATATTCCCCTAAGGCTTCACTCCAAACTTGAATTGATTTGGGTATGATTTGCAATTATTTTGTTTAGGAATTTTGAGAAGAGGAAGTCATGAAAAGAGAGCTTACTTTGCTTTGTGAATTAGTGATTTATTAACACAGTTATGCCCCTCCTTATATGGGCTTAAGAATGGTGTTACTTATCCTTGTTATCACCGCACACCATGTCATGGAAGACTCACCTCCCATCACTTCTCCTTTACACCACTTCTCCTTTAGGCATATTACTTTTATACCCTTCTCATGATAATATCTCTTATCCATTTGGAAGCTTCTAGAACCTTCCATTGCATTATAAAGAGGAGTGCATGTTAATTAGTTGCTAATATGATCATATAATCATTAGGAAAGTGCACAAGAGTTCAAATAACCTATATCGATCAAAATGTTATTTACCGATAAACCGGTTTTCGGCCTATCGATTTTCCATCGAAGAATATATTTTTGTTAATTTTTTCCAGAAACAAGTTTATTATCATTATTCTTTAATTAAATGATGTCTAACAAGATTATACAATCATATTTATGACACTTAACTATATTTAAAAATGTTACCATATTCGAAGACGAAGTGTTCGAATTTCAGTGTCGCTACACAATCCATGTATGAGTACATACATACAGACAGACACACATACACACAAAAGAAACTATCTTATAACTCATAACTAATTTGGTATTTTAGAAATTGATCTAAATTTGATCATAAATTTATAGTTATACTAATAACATTGAAAGATCTTGGTTATTAAAAATTATTTTATATTAGTAATGAAATGAACAACAAAAACATGGTTAACATTGAATATAAATGTTAGTAAATAAGATCTTATTATACAAGGTGTTAAAATGGGATGATTGACTAATCATTAGGAACGACTAATATCATGAAATGTTGGGGATGGTTTGATAATGAGCATCATATAGTAATAATTCAAATTTTCCCTCATAAAATCCAATGTACCAATCATTATTAATTACACTCGATGAATTTATATTTGTCTTTAATAGTTGTATGATATATCATAAATAATATTTGTTAATATTTATTGGTACAAAGTGAATAAGGATAATTTGATACAAATTGGTCATCTAGTTTACACATTTCATAGTATTCTTTTCCACTAACAAAACTTGATAGTTATTTAATGTGTTTCAACTTTATAAGCTTAATTGAAAGTGATATTTTAACACTGAAGTCGTTGAAGAGAATATTTTAGCTCGGGAGTAAGGATTGGTTCATGATTTGATGCATGTCTAGGTACGTCATTAATATATGTAATTTACATACATGACATGCTTGAGATATCCAACTGTATTTTGGTCCACTGTTGTATACATGTCATATTAGTTTTATCTACATAAGAAAAACTAAGAAAAATGATTTTATCTTCATGTAGTCATAACTAAATATTCAAATGAATCACTAACCTTTCTTCATGCCAGCAGCCAATTTGAAGCTTTGGAATGATACTCTTCTTCCTCTTAAGAAACAGCCATGAATAGTGTTTTATAATTTTGAAATTGCTCTCCCTTTCTAAATAAACTATGTGTTATGAGTATATCTTGATGGTGAAGATATCTTTGTTTATATAGTAGGAGAGGGCCGAAATCTTATGCATTGATGACTCAAAAACATTACGAGTCTTTCTTTATTTCAATGCATTAATGACTCTACTAGTCAACCTGTATTCCACTAACTATCACGTGAATCAAAATTTAGCCTAAAATATGTTATTAAATATTTTCCATGTGCCCATATTAATTAATAAGGCCACATAATGGGAAATTACATTAATGTGGAATTTCAAAAGACTTGGAGAGTAATAAATATTAATTTATATAACTTTGAAAACTAAATAATTGTTAATTAATTTCCAACATATCATATATAATATATAAATAAATTTCACAAATAAAACATTAATTTCCACTCTCTTCATCTTGTCAAAGTGAATATTCTGACACCTTGTTTACGTCTTTTTGGAAAAGTTGATATCAATATTGTATTAGTTGGTGGAAGATTACTATTAGATTCCAACGGTCATTATCACATTATACTATCAATGTCATCTCATAGAGAACTCTTTCTCCAATTTTGATAATGGTTTGTAAAGCCATTAATCAAAAATTAACTTAATGGTGGAAAAATCTCTTCCCAGCTAAATGGTGGTGTAAAAACCCCGATTCATAGTAATTATACACACGTAATTAAATGAGATAAATGTTAGAAGACCAATTTTGGAATATTTTTACATACATAAGTGAGGAAAAATATAGTTGAAATATGGTTGAAAAATATATTACAAATAATCAAACTTATGTATGATAAAAGTGATTAAGAGAAAATGAACATACATTTGCATAAAGTGTGTAACACATAAGTGTGCATTTAAAGTGGATAAATATGAAAGTGGTTATGTAAATATGTGCAATTTTTTGGTGAAGGTAAGAGAGAAGACTTTTAAGGCATGTTTTGAAGGTAAGAGATGGAAAGTAGGATGTTGGAAGGAAAGTGGAAGGAATGTGGATTGATGAAGGCACGTTTTGCTTCACTCGATCTCTTTACGCTTGCTTATATACACACCTTCCTACCCTCTCTTTTTCATTCATCCATAATCACTTAAAAACAAGTCAGCCCACTTATAATCTCTACTAATTACTGTTAAATCCAAATTTCTAATTGAGCTTAAAACACTAACTAATCAACCCATACTCACATACATCCTTATATTTCATTCTAAAGCACTATAGAGTTTTTTTCAAGGAGAAATCAATATTTAAAGTTGGATAAAAATTATGGATGTGGGTAGAAAAGGAAAAACTCTAAAGGAGGCAAAGCTTGATCTTAGGTGGTGGTAGTGAAGACATGTGTGTTTGCATTATTTACAAATGAGTTTACTTACCTATGTAAACTGTATATTATCTATTTCATATGTATAATATGTGATATACACATATATTATAATATAGTTGTTTGAAGTGAATTTGTATGTTTACATGACATTTTACCTTATTAAGACAATATGACATTTTAAAATTGATTTTTTCACTCATACCCTTACCGTTAAACTTGTTAATGTGATCTTAACTACATGTTGACATGTTTGGTAATATAGTATAATTGAATGTACATTTGATTGAGTAGATGAAGAAAAAATTATATTTTTAACAAAATTAATGAGTTTGAAAATCATGTTTTTAAAAGAGAAGTTTTTAACAAAAGTTCATAATTTAAAAGTGCTTTAAATGAAGTATATATAACATATTTGTATGTATAATCCTAAATTATAGTAGACTATAGTACATAAGGAGATATGTTACATGTGGCATGTTTGAGAAGTTAAGTAACACAGAACGATAGATCTTTATCGAGCATTTTTGTAACATATTTCAAAAAATTAAAGTGTTTAACTGAAGTTCACTTTACTTGACATGTTATGTACATATCTTAGGTTAAGATGGAGTATGTTATATAGGAAAATGATTTATACATGTAGATGGTTTGAAAAGTTAAGTAATGTAAAGTTAAAAAGGAGTTGTAGCAACTTTTTCACTTTTTTCTCTTTATCTATTTTTAAAGAAGATAACTTTTAACCTTGAAGACATTATACAAAATCCCATAAATCAATAGAGGTTGGTTTATGGTGTTTTAAAAAGGGAATGAACATCCTATCGTTAAATGAAAAATATAGTAAATCCATATAAGTAATGGATTGTTATGTAAGTAAAAGTTAACATTTAAAGGTAACATTTGGTTGATTCTGTTGCATCTATTACATTTGACACAATCCCCCTTAAATTATGAAAACATTTTGTATATAAGATGAAAATTTTCAATTATGGCTTTGACTTGTCATTGGTTGAATTTCAATCATTGAATTTGATTTTTGACTTTGGAAGGATATTAAAGAGATGCAATTTCATATGGCTTGGAAACCTCTTTGTAATGCTCAACCATTTGCATGAAACATCTTTCCATTTAAGGACAATGTGTTTGGAAACCCCTTGGTGAGACTCTACCTTATGTATTGTTCACTTCCTTACAAAAGAAGTGGAATCGGGTTAACAGGAAATGCATCGAGCGAAATTTCCAAAATGACCGGAATAGGGCAAGTATATTGCAGTATGATTTGATCGATACCACTTCGAAACTATAATGGGTTCAGTGAAATGATTTTCCTTAATACCCACAAGGAAGTACATAGAAAGAATAATGTTCAAGATGCTAAGTGCTCGTGATGGATTCAAGAGTTTGGGAGCGGGTTTTGATGTAGATGAATGCATTGGAAGAGAGATCAAGAATGATTAAAAAGGACTTGGAAAGACATAGTATCGATTTTTTTTTAGCAAGGCTAGCCAGCTTTATATGGGCCATCCACTTTCATAATTATATTTTAAATAGGTGTCCGACACATGCACCAGAACAGCTAAGAAAAGAAAAGAACATGAGTTAGGCAAGTGTACATAAACTGCTAATAAATAAGAAAACTAATCCTCCTCAAGAAAGGAGGAACCACTACCCTCATCCTCAGATTCAGGTCCAGTGACATGAAAATACCTTGAAAATAGAGTTGCTAGGTTAGAAACAAAGTCCACTGAATCACCGCTGTATTGGTATTTCCTATCCCAAGAGACATCCTCCAAAAAAGCCCTATTGTTGAGACCGTCATCACCTTCTATATTAAGAGAAAGGCCTTTCCCCAAAACATGATAATATAGTTGCTTATCCTCACCATCTTCCTTTACAAACATTTGGTAGCTGTCACACGCTAGATTATAACTTATGTCAAATCCCTCATGAACCCATGCTTTCTCATATAAATCCCAAGAAATATCATTACGGGATGAATGCACCACTAAAGGTTTAACCAAATCACAATAATTAATAATAGTAGTAGAAGGCTCAGATGGAATGTCAATAGTAGGACCGAAAGGAATTACTACCTCATTAGGAACTACCACATGAGGAGCAGAGGATGGCCTAGCTTTAGGGACTCATCTCCTAATAATGGGATGAGGAAATTTTAGTAGGAATAGGCTAGGGACCTTTAATTATAGAAGTAGAAACAGGAATGTGTCGTGCTTACAAGTTCCCAAAGTATGGCCAAAGGAGTGATGGGTCATACAAATATCAGAAGACCTGTTGTAGTGAATATCAACTATAGAACCTTGACATTCAGTAGGCCTAACCCTAAGCTTGGAAGACAAAGGCTTATCCGGAAAGATTTCTATCAAAGCCTTTGTATACACAAGCCTCCTTCTAGCCACCGTGTTCACATCAAAACACTTAAGTTTTCCAACAGGTCTAGTTAACCTATCTAGCCCAATTATGGACTATAATACAGAAGGGATACGAGAGAAGTGTTCCTAAACGAGAATAGATAATACCTGTTATCGAGCATTGTCAACTAAAGAACTCCATGGAGTAATAATAAAAGGCTTCCCCTGAGAGAACGACCACTCCGCTTCTAGAATCCACTATCTCTATTCAACAATAGAGAACTTGAAAAAGAACATTGAGTAGTCAAAGTGAACCTGGAGACCACCCTTGAGTTTCTAAACATTCCTGCAATGCTCTTTAACAACATTATATAGTTGGTTTGAATCAAGCAAACACCTACCAAATAGTCAGACCAAAAACTAATGCATGCATGGACAACCTCATTCGGAGGCACCATCACACTATTAATTTCAGTGGTTTCAAAAGACCGGGTGTATAAACACTCGCGTTTTACGGTAGTGAAGTGAATATCAGTGTTTGTACCAAAATTGGGCACAACACTCTTCGGAAGTCTTTGAAGAGATAAAGTGAAGAAATTAAATGGAAAAAGAGGAATTATCTAACAAAAACTCCAAATTTCAGAAATGAGAATAATTAAAATGCAAGGAGACACAAGAATTTAGAGTGGTTCGGCGTATCGCTTACATCCACTATGAAGTAGTTTGCTTTATTGATCTTTCTTTTGTGTTTACAAGTGAATTCAATGATTTACAGTAGGCAACTATGATTTGCAGCACTGAATTTCGCTTGTAGCAGCAGTAATTAAGTTCAGATCTGGATTTGGCGGAGTCCGGGCGTTGGAGATCTCAAAGAGAAAGAAGAAACCCTTTTCTGTTGGCATTGGGGGTCTATTTATAGGTGTGAGAGGCTGATATTTTGCTCAGATCTCGGGGGACTTCTTCTGGCACGTGAGTAAGCCCGCGCGACCAAGCCCGTGAAGTTTCGGCCCGATCCGTGATCGATACGAACGAATTTCGACTCGGTCAAGACTTGCTCCGATCGAGTCGAAATTTGGCAAGGACATTCTTCATGTTATACTTAAGCTGCTGTGAAAATTTCATAGCATTTGGACTTGTAGATCTCAAGATATGGTCGATGCAAGTTGGAGTTTTTCCATCCGCGATCGATACGAACGAATTTTGACTCGGTCAAAACTTGCTCTGATTGAGTCGAAATTTGGCAGGAACATTCTTCATGTTGTACTTAAGCTTCCGTGAAAATTTCATAGCATTTGGACTTGTAGATCTCGAGATATGATCGATGCAAGTTGGATTTTTTCCATCCGCGATCGATATGAACGAATTTCGACTCGGTCAAGATTTGCTCCGATTGAGTCGAAATTTGGCAGGAACATTCTTCATGTTGTACTTAAGCTGCTGTGAAAATTTCATAGCATTTGGACTTGTAGATCTCAAGATATGATCGATGCAAGTTGGAGTTTTTCCACCGCGATCGATACGAACGAATTTCAACTCAGTCAAGACTTGCTCCAATTGAGTCGAAATTTGGCAGGAACATTCCTTAGGTCATACTTAAGATGCTGTGAAAATTTCATAGCATTTGGACTTGTAGATATCGAGATATGATCGATGCAAGTTGGAGTTTTTCCATCCGCGATCGATACGAACGAATTTCGACTCGGTCAAGACTTGCTCCGATTGAGTCAAAATTTGGCAGGAACATTCCTTAGGTCATACTTAAGCTCCTATTAAAATTTGGTGGCATTTGGACTTGTAGATCTCGAGTTATGGTCGATGCAAGTTTGGATTTCTCAACCGTGATCGATCAATATCTTGAGCATACGAACTCCGATTGACTTGAAATTTGGAACGTTGGCTCTCATAGCTTTGCTTGTCATGTCATATCAATTTTAGCTCGATCTGGACTCGAAAAAAAATTTGTCGACATCCATAGTGAGCCTGCGTACAACCGATCTCCAGGATGAACTGCCCTTGGTTTTTAGTTAAGTTCTTGGTGTCGCGGCCTTGCCAAAAGGCTGGATAACAATCAATGACCATTTTCTTAGAGTAGTGGGAGAAGTAGCTAAAGACATTACCACTCTGAACAAATTTGCTCTCATAACTAAGGGGACAACAATATGAGCAGGCATTATTGAATTAGAGCATGGAGACATAAGCCTGATTGTAACATTACATCGGGAAACTTAAGAGGGTAGGCACGTAGCAGGTATAACATCTGGAACCAAAATATCAACATCAGAACCTTTCATTTCAGGCATACCAATAACCTTCACACTATAAAAAATGTTATCACAACCTACAATATCATCACGCGAGCAAGGAGCAGTCATAGAGGACAAAAAAAGGGACAACGACAAGTTAGAGCAGGGGATCGCAACCCTAGAGACAGGTTGGTCAAAGGATTTTGAGTTGTTAATTATCATTACCAAATCAACAAGATGATTGTTGTCGATTATGTTGATCGCTATCATTCAGATATATATAGTCTAGAGATGTATTCGGTATATCTTTTAACAACCCGCCTGTGGAAACCCTAAAATATTCTCCACCAATGACGGTGACCGAACTCAAGTTCCACAAAGACAGGCTACATAGGGTTAATTTAAAGTTTTATTATTAATCTAAGTTAATTTAATTATAGTGTAACGATAGTATTTCACACGATGACAATATATATTATACAAAGATACAAAAACAGAACATAATATACATATATGATACATAGCAATATGGAAGCAACCGATAGAAATAGCAACAGTCAGAATGCATCGACTCTATACATACGGTGTACCGAATATAACATCTGATAATACATGCCTCGTACAAATAAATACAGGTCTGTTATGTGCAATAAAATATACATCTATGTGTATAACAAAATATGATCACGTACTCCGATCCAAAATAATGCAATCTTGAGCTATCCCCCAAAAGATGCCGTCTCTCAGCCTACTCAATCGGGTATTCGAGAGTTTTCTTAAAAGAAACGGAGACAAAACATTGGTCAGACTTAAAGCCTGGTGTGAGGGGGAAATAATCATAAAATACTATGTATAAATTTTGGATATACAAAAGCGACTATAATAAAAATAAGGGTATATTACTAATGATATACCTCAACCGGTTCTTCCCCTGCAATCAATGAGTCCGCACAACTAAAACAATGTGACTATTACACAATAGTATGCCATGATGAAGGTAGTCTATTATACAATGTAGGGGCAATATAGATATCATACTATAGTTCTATCCCAAAATATAGAATAATAATACCAACCAATGATATACACCTATCGTTCATGACATAAGGATACACATCTAACAATGTGCGTATAAATTGATACTCATCATCATTCATGGTTGGAGTCCATGGTGGAAATCCATCGTGATCCAATGATTTTCATTAAGGGTCTAAATAAATAGAGTTAGCACCTTAGTGTACCATAAACCACGAGCCACATACTCAGTGATCAAACTCGTGTAGGCCTCACCGTACCCCTTGGTGAGTATAGGTGATATCCGACCTACTTTGTTTACTTGAAACCTAAATGGACCTCACCGTACCCCACATCGAGAATAAGTGATATGTGATCCACTCATAGATGATCATCATCTCCCCCATCTTAGTCATCATGGATTTCTTATCAGATTCACGTTACATCTCTACAAAAGAGAACAATGGGTGTGTCCCATATAATAGCCATTAGGAGCCACAAAGGAACCCCGAAGTCATATTGCATCATGTAGCACATATGCGTATTACAAACGAACACGATATTACATCATCATTGCATTGCCAAGACACCATGCTAAGGCACCTCAACATTATCGTCAAGCATTCCTGAAGTTGTTCGGGTAAAATGGGATTTCGATCCGAAGCAAAATGCTTCAGATCTGGGCATTATTGCCAATGGGCAAACGCTGACCGGTGGACTGGTTAGTACCACCGGTCCATCGATGCATGCACGAACTAGGTCAGAGCGCACTTCAATGCTAGTTTGTGTGCCATCTTTTCATCGCCTACTCCAATGAGCTGCCTACTCCTCCCACAATGTTTCCCTCGTGGTCGAAGTTTGGTGTCATTTGCTCTATTATCCGGTCCGATTTATTAAAGTGTTCGTTTAGTCACCGAATCGCAATTATGCATTTCCAGTACTCAATGACACTTTACTAATCGCCCCGCCTCGTGCCAAACACATACAAATGCATTCAAATGCACCATACATGCATACACACTTATATATACAAAATTTCAAGTTCATTTCTTCAAAATATTATGTTTTCTCTATAAACTATTTATATTTTGATTCTAACCTTTAGGAACATTCTATATATGTGTAATTACTCACTTTTACCTCCTTATTACATTTATTAAGTATAAAATATGTTATTCACTATATACATCACATACAACAATCAACAAACAAGAAACTTAAAATCATTAAACAACCAACAACAATTCCTACGATCTGATAATCAAATACTACACTACTTAAGCAATCAATCTACCGCTTCTAAATAATTTATTTATCATCCATTTAACTTATAGTTAAATCTTAAATTCAAGCCTTTTCATTCAAAATTTATAACTTCCACAAATCATGTTATAAAATTCCCAAATAAGTTTTATAAAATCATATACTCGCTTATTCATCATTTCATAACTTTACATTAATTTATTTCTTTGTTTAATTAATAATTTGAGTCCTACATGCATACTAACTTTCTTAAATCGCCATCATAAATCTCCAAATTGATTCTTTTAGTGTATAATCAAGTTTAGTATACTCATCCAAGCCAAAAAGCTATGTGCAATAAACTAACTAATTCCATCTTCATTTAAAATCACATAATTCAAATAAATAGAAATAAATTCCATAATTATTATAAGAGCATTAAACTCACTTGGCTAAGAAGAGGAAATAACAAAATCAAAGAAAATCCAGCTTTTGCTTCTCTTGAAAAATTGGATGACGCTCTCCTCGTTAATTCAAGCTTCAAGTTGAATTGGGTTTGCCCTCCTTGCTCTAATTAGAATTATAGTGATTTTAATTTGATTTTAGGAATTTTATTGTGGCTTGTAGAGATGGATTTAGGGTTAGGCTTTAGATGAGAATGAGTTTTGACTAAGTTTGGAAATGAACGGTAAATGAACAGTGATTGAGAAGAGAGAGAGAGAGAGAAGAGGGAAAGTCAATGTAAAGCCCAAAATTAGCTAAGTGTCATTTCCCTCTTTTCCTCCAAACACTATTCACTGCTTGAAATTCTCAACTCGAAACATATCGAAGCTTATGCTCACTTCAATTCTTGCTGCTGATCCGGAATCAATTGAACTATATGTGGGTCCTAATTTCAACATCTGCAAAAGTTGAATATTTCATCTTATCAGCAATTTCACAATTTTAATTTAATAAAATTCCTAAATAAATTCTTGGTACCAAAATATGCAGGTTGTTACACTCTCCTTCCCTTAAAAAGGATTCTGTCCTTGAAATCTCAAAGTACGAAGAAACAATCTCTAACCCTCAAGAGTATTATCTAAATAATCATTAGAAAATAAGACAACAAATAATTAAATATACATCATTTCCTAGCAACCAATCAACTAAATATGCAGAAACAAAACAACAAAGAGAATAACAAGCAATTCCTAGCAAAGTAAATGTAGGCATACCAATGAAAAACTAGGGATGAGAAGCTCGCATCCTTTTCTCTATCTCCCACATCCTATCACTATGACTATTGCCCCGCTGAACATGAACTAGATCGACCACCATATTCCTAAGCTTCCTAGTCTCCCTATCGACTATGCGGATAGGTCTACACGGTCTAGCATCATCTGACTCAACATTTACCTCTACCAACTGGCTCGCTCAATGATAACTCCTAAATCGTGCACACAATTTCATAGATGCAAAACATGAAACACATTTTGCACCCCCAAAATCTTCTCTGGAAGATCAAACTAATAAGATAAAGTACAATCCACTCAGTAATGGGAAAAGGTCCAATAAATCTTGATGAAAGCTTCCTTGAACCACCAAATATCATGAAATGCTTCAAAGGAAAAACATTCACGAAGACCATGTCCCTAATAGAAAACACTATGTCTGATCGCCTTGTATCAACGTCGCTCTTCTGAAAGTCCTAAGCCACCTTCATCCTTTTCTTAATCAAATAAACATTCTTCATAGTTTCATGGATTATATCAGGACCAAGTATCAATCTATCGGTTGTCTCCGACCAACACGACGATGAATTGCATGGTTAGCCATACAAAGCCTCATAAGGTGACATGTCAACACTTGCCTGGTAACCGTTATTAACAGTACTTAAGCTCAACTCTGTGCCCAAAGAATCTTTGCAAACTCTACCAAAATTGACTAGTGAATAGTAGGTCCCGATCACTAACGATGCTCGTCAGAATGTCATGGTATCTAGCAACCTCCCTTACATGTAAAGTAGCTAAAGATAAAGCTATCCTCGAGGTACGAATAGCAATGAAATGAGCGACCTTCATCAATCGGCCAACTATAACCCAAACGCTCTTCCTCGCCTACTTCAAGGCAAACCATCAATTAAATCCATGGAAATCTGTTTCGACTTCCATATAGAGACCTCTAATGGAGCAATAATCCACTTTGCTTCTTCGACTCTGCCTTGACTCTCTGGCAAGTCAAGCACTTTGTAACAAACTGAAAAACGTGGCGCTTCATCCTCTTCCAGTAGAATGAATGCTGAATATCTCTGTACATCTTGTCTCCACTGGGATGATTGGTCATCCAAGAGCAGTGACACTCACTAAGAACCTCATCAATAAGTCCATCCATATCGGGAAACACAATTAACCATCATAACAAAGCCATCCATTTTGGTCAATATAATACCAGTCTAGATCGCTAGACTTCGCTCCTATAACAAACCGCACCTTAATGTCTCGATTTTTCGATGAAATCAAAGACCCAAATCCATTAGGGTATGGATCATAGTTGTTGGTAACCTATAATAAACATATATCAGAGAGCTATCTATATGAACTCACAGCGATATAGTAAAATATAACAAAGCATATATATAATCACTAAGTTTACTACCTTGGAACCAGTTGTATTCCATGGATATCTGGTTGCCCTGTCAGTGCTAAGCATGAATGAGAAAACCTGTCCATCTACCATTCCCGTCTTGTACCAGTATCATGTTCCTTTAAATCTATCATGTGGGCTGTAATGAGGACGAAGTTAGAACAATGTTTCGGTGACTGATAAATTACATACTTCATCCATAATACTAGTTTATGCCATTGATTTGCATTTTGGTGGCATGTCTATTATTCATAAATTAGTGATTTATTTCCATATATGCGTATGATATGTCCAACATACTCCAAGATATAAGTATCTATATACATAACTTATTCCAAGGTATAAGTATCTATATACATATATACATATAGGTGCATCACTATACTTCCAAAAAGAAAACCCCATTCGTAATGTAATCGATAGTCAACTTTCCCGAAGGCCGATGACTCCTAAACATGGCTCTATAATTTTAACTAGCTATATTACTACCACATCTCGAAGACTTATCTTAGTGTTAACTAGCCAACCTCCAAACAAACAACCAACCAACTTTAAGACCAGTGCATATCCCATATGAACTATACACTAGTAGGACATGTAATTCGCATAAGCTTAACCCAAGTCTTACTAATGACCGCCTGGGACTGGTGGTGGCCTCAACCTATGCAGCCCTACTATAAGAATCTCAATCTATCAAATAATGCTCACATAGTGTACCACCACTCGAGAATCCCATTTAGATTTAACTAATGCAAATCACGGAAAATGCGCACTACATGTTACTTAATACCTCTGGTTTTGGAATTGAAGCAGACCCTCCCTTCCAGTTAGGCACCGTCGTCGGTTAATTAAGACTTCTTAAATGGTGCAGAGGCATACCTAATAGCCATTTATTACCTCCTCCCCAAAGTAAACCCTTGACCACCTAAAGGTACTTGGCCTTTTACTACATAAAATCTTAGGTGAACCCCTTGGTGAACGTATATCCCACCCGTAGGTCCTATAGTTGGAGATGTCTCATATCAGTAGTATGTATACACAATTGCTGGTAGCCCCTTGCGGAGGGCTTACTTCCGTTGTGTAACCCTACTGACCTCGCATCCAACCTACACTAAATCAAATCATTTATAATTAACCTAAATATTGGGCTAGCCCAATAATTCACACTCATCGCAAACGTATTATTGAGGCTATATAATTTCATTGTGGAAATTATTACGCATTCTAGGTTCATTTATTAGCATTATGTATTTACTTTCTATGAACTTCCCATTTGTTTTATATGTTTACTATCTTTAACTTCTTATTTAATTCATGTTATTAAATGTTATTTACTGTTTCTTTTACCTCCAATAAATGCCTTTTATAGATTACCTTTTTATATTCAAATTGAAATAGTGTTAATGCCGTCTATTTGTACGTTTTAGAATTAATTTACCATGCCTATTTAATTTCCTTGATAAATATCATAATTGATCTCCGTAATTAAATTCATTAAATAATTTACTATCTGTATTGATTTGATTATAATAACTTCCCCTTTCTCCTTTATTTATTACCATATTCGTGTTTAGCGATTTATTTTTAAGTAATATATAACATACAATTAATTGCACGTTACCATACCTATATGTATTTATGATGTAATTGACGTTTGTTTATTTATTTCTTAAACCTATACTTAACTTTAATTATACACATCTAATTGGCAAATAGAATTATTTATATTCTATTTATAACTTTTTATTTTTTACACTTGGGGATTTTTGGAAATGCACTTATGTGTAACTTCCACAAAAATATTTATTTCTACATTTTAATGCATTAGAACCATCTTTTCCAAAAAGGAAATGTTACCATTGTGAGAAATGCGGATTACGGATCTCAAGGCTAGTATAAACACTAGAGGGGGGTGAATAGTGTTTTTAAGGAATTACTAATTCTTTTCGAGTTTATATTAATTTGAACACAAATGTATACAATATTCAGACACAGATATGATCACAGATTCAAACACAGATGCAAATATAAAGTAAAAGCAGTAAAGGAAAGAACACACCGGATTTTATACTGGTTTGGAGTTAGCCTACATCCAGTCCCGCACACAAGTACGTATTTCCTTTCAAAAGCAATCTTTACAATTACAACCCTCGATTTCAAGGCCACGAGGTACATCACTCCAGATTCACAATCCTCTAGGTAGAGATACTTGATTTCCCGGGAAACAAGTTCACCCAATTGATTTCCTAGGCTACAATCACACCTTTTCTCACTTAATTGATTTCCAAGGCTACAATCACACCTTTTCTCACTTGATTGATTTCCAAGGCTACAATCACACCTTTTCTTACTTGATTGATTACAAAGAAGCCTATAACTCTGAATAGCACTGGGATCTTGTTGAGATAGTGATAGAGAATCAAACCAGAAATGATCTATTTAAATTCAATGGTGATTTCGGCAGAGTAATGGTAAGAATATATATAAAGAAATGTGGAAGAAGAAGAGGAGTGAAAACCAGAAAAATATTGTTAAAAATTCGTTGAAAACATCCCCTATTTATAAAAGAACAACAGCCATGTCTATTCGTGAAAGGTTATGGCGAATAGACACTTCTTTTGAAATTCAAATTTTTGAAACCAACTGCCACTATGTCGACATAGGTATCTTGGGTATGTCGACATCCCAAAGGAAATTTTGGTGATTTGTTTTTCTTTGAAAATTACTTCTATCTTATATTAAAACTATTTTAAACTTTATAAATATACTTAACTATAGTTAAAATACATAAGTAAATATAGAGAATAATATATATAAAATTTTACTATAATTTTATATTTAAATCTAAGTATAATTATTAAATTTATTATTAAAGATAGTTTAAAACAAACTAAGTTTAAAACAAGAGTTTATTTAAAAACAAAATCAAAGAATATTTTAAGGCTAAAACATCTTTTTGAAAATCATTTAAAAAGATAATTTTTAAGGCTAAAACATTTTGAAAAGCAGTTTTGAAAATCATTTTGAAGTAGTTTTGCAAGCTTCTTCCTGCAGAATATCTCATCACATCAGGACTCGAGAACTTATACAAAACCAGGATGTTCGTGGGTTTGTAAGCCACTTGTCGTAGGTTTGTAAGCTACTTGTCGTGGGTTTGTAAGCCACTAAAAAGGTAGAAATGGATTCCATCCCAAATGAAATATGGAGTGAAGATTTCAGTGCTATTATGAAGTTTTAACATAATTCTAGACTCAATACTTATCTTGTACTATTTGATAATCTTGCTATTCTTGATACTCATGAGTCTTCAATCTTGATATCTTGACTCTCTATACTGTACAGTCTTCAATCTTGATACCTGCATGGTTAAATCCTGCATATACATATATATCTAAACTATAATGTTAGTATTTATATTTTATAATCTTATTCTAAGGTTGTTGTCATCAAAACCATCATCTCAAGGACTAACAATCTCCCCCTTTTTGATGATGACAACCTTTGTTTATAAATATTATTTCTATCCTATTGACTCCCCCTAAAACTAATAACTCCCCCTTAATCTATGCCTAACTATCCTATATTTTATACTTCTCCCCCTTTGTCATCAACAAAAACTATCTCCAAACTATATAACTCCCCCTCATTCTTGTACTAAAGTACTTGCATTAATAAACTATACAATGGAGTATATAATATATAGATTAAGAGATAATTATATTGATAAACATGATAATTAATCAAAGATCATATAAATATCAATGCATATGTATACATGTTTTGTACAACAAATATCAATCCACACCAAATATCAATCCATATCAAATCAAAACAAATGAAATCAAATCAATTAAAGCAAACAATTCAAAGCAAACAATTCAAATCAAACATTACGAGGAACTTCCAACCATCCTTCTTCTCCAAAAATAGGGTCTGCTTTAATGGCATCCCAATTTTCATTGTCATTGGTGAGAGAGACTGGAGGATGTGCTTCGTTATCATCCTTGTGCAGGGAGGAAATCATCCATCGTATTGCATCGAAATGCCTTTCTTGCTCCTTGATCATCTGCATTTGACTCAACTCTAAGTGTCGCTGGTTATGAAGAATGAACGAAAGAATATTCTTGAAAGAATTAAGAGTTTCTTCAAGATTTTCGATTAAATTATGAATTGGATTGGGCATTTTTTTAGTTTGAGAGAAGAATGATAGACAAAGTAGATAAGAAATAATATTGAGTAATGAATTCTGGAAGAAATAAGTATTTATAGGTGTAGAAATTCGTTTGAAATGAATAGACATAAGGTAGTTATTCAAATTTCAAATTTAAAATTTAAAATGAAATGTCATTTCTGACCAGTACATGTCGACATGGTCATAGTGGGGATGTCGACATGGTGCAGTGAATTTTGGTGGCTTATTTTGATTTTGTGAATAATTGTGTGTATATATATATATTTATATAATATACTAACATTATTCTGGAGATAAACAGAAAAAGGAATTCAATTTCATTGCTTAATAGAGTGATACAAAGTATTCTCACCCATTTCAAGATTTTTGGGACGAAGTTCATCCAAAATAACTTGCGCCCAATTAACATCATAATTTCCAAAAATAGCAAAAAGTGCTTTGCAAACTTTTGAAGTAGGATTGTTAAAATTCCCCGATCTTGGGGTCAAAGTATGTCGTAAAAGAAGATTGACAATTCTAGGTTTTGGTCGAAAGTTTCGATTTTTGAATTCAAAATTATCATTTCCTTCAAAAATATGATGAAACGTCTCACGATCATTTTCATCAATATTAAAACTAGAAAGATTCATTCCCATATTCTTGCAATTGAGAATGGTACCCAAAAGATCACAATTTAAAACGATTCTAGTGCCTTTGACACTACTCCAAATTTCATCATCGTTTCCATTATAAAACCCTCGATTAAGATTTGCATAAATTTTTTTAACAAGATTTGGATAGCAAACAAAATCATTCTGAGAAGCATCAATAAGACTGAGAACATGATTATTTGCAAAAAGAGAATCAATTTCATAAGTTGAAAAATCTTGAAATAAAGCAAACTTTCCGGGATGGACTTTTCCATAGTTAGCATAATTGATGTATGCTTTTATGGCCTCCAGATCATTGAAGAGTTGCTCTTTTATCTTTCTGGAAATTCAAATGATGGAAGGGTTGCTTGAAGAAGCCATTAGAGTAGAGAGTAGAGAGCTTGAAGTTTTGAAGAGAGAGTTTAAATTTATAAATGAAAGTGAAAAGATGTGATAAAAGATAGTGAATAAATAGATTCTAAAAGGACATATTCTCTAGTCAAAAGATGCCTTTTTAGAGAATTGAATGAAGTGAAAAGGTGGAGGGAAATTCAACCATTTGAATTTCAAATTCTGTACCCATGTCAACATCATGGTAGGGACCATGTCGACATGTGTTTTTTGAATTTCAATAATTTATTTTTCATAAGAATTCTAATATATATATATATTCTTATTATTTTTAATGTCTATATATATCTGGAATATTATTAGTATATTCCATAAGATATTATGATACTAATAAAAATAAAAATAAAAAAATAATAATATAATAAGATAATAATAAAATTTTAAATTTCAAACAACACACCAATTCAAAATCAATCAATCAAGTAATCAATTCTAAGCATGCAATTTCAATCAATTGTATTGTAAATGTGTACCTTTTTCTTAGTCCATTTCTCTGAATTCGCTGGAGTCGTGAACTGCCGTAAAGTACGTATTTGAATTATCTGTCTTTTGATCATCATCGCTTGAAGACGAGTCTGAGTCATCTAGAGTAGCAGTAAAAGCACGTTTTCGTTTCTTTACGGAATCATTGTTTATAGGAAGGTTTTGCTTATCTGGATACGGACAGTCTCTTTTGATATGGCTTGATTCATCACAGTTGAAGCATTTTATATTGTTTGGCACTGCATTCTGATTTCCTGCATTCTTATAGTTGTTTCTCTTGAGATTATTCATCTTTTTGTATTTCAGAAATTTCCGAAAATTCTTGGTCATAAAGGCTCTCTTCATCATTATCGCTGTTTGAGTCTGATCCATCGGTTAATGCATTGAATTCCATTGATTTCTTTTCAGATGCTTTGCTTTCTCTTCTCCCGATCATTTGGACTTCAAATGACATTAGATTTCCAATTAATTCTTCTATTTTTAAGGTACTGATGTCATTTGCCTCTTCGATTGCAAGTGTCTTTTGATCCCATTCTGTAGTAAGAGAATTTAAGATTTTTCTGACTTGATCTTCTTTGGAAAATTCCTTTCCCAAGGATATTAGAGAATGCACAATATCTTGAAATCTACTATACATATCTGAAATAGACTCATTAGAATTCATTTTAAATAATTGAAACTGATTTGTGACCATGGAAATTTTGGTCTGTTTAACTTTGCTTGTTCCTTCGTGAGTAACTTGCAAAGTTTTCCAGATTTCATATGCAGACTTACAAACTGACACTCTATTAAATTCATTCCTATCAAGTGAACAAAATAGAATATTCATTGCTTTAGAATTATTCTGTGCAACGGTCTTTTGCTCAGTGGTCCACTGTGAAAAATTAGTTGTGGGTTCAGAATATTCATTCTGTGTGATATTCCAAGTGTCTAGACTTACAGATTGTAAATATATTTTCATCCTACATGCCCAGTATGCATAGTTACTGCCATTAAAAAGTGGTGGTCTGTCAGTAGACTGACCTTCTACAAATAAACTAGTAACAGTAGTAATAGAACTAGTGTTAGTAACAGTACCAGTGTTGGTAGCCATTTTGAAAACTTTTCAAAATTCAGAATATGAAACTTTGAAAACCTTGCTCTGATACCAAATGTGAGAAATGAGGATTATGGATCTTAAGGCTAGTATAAACACTAGAGGGGGAGGGGCGAATAGTGTTTTAAGGAATTACTAACTCTTTTCGAGTTTATATTAATTTGAACACAAATGTATACAATATTCAGACACAGATATGATCACAGATTCAAACACAGATACAAATATAAAGTAAAAGCAGTAAAGGAAAGAGCACACCGGATTTTATACTAGTTCGGAGTTACCCTACATCCAGTCCCACACACAAGTACGGATTACCTTTCAAAAGCAATCTTTACAATTACAACCCTCGATTTCAAGGCCACGAGGTACACCACTCCAGATTCACAATCCTCTGGGTAGAGATACTTGATTTCTCGGGCAACAAGTTCACCCAATTGATTTCCTAGGCTACAATCACACCTTTTCTCACTTGATTGATTTCCAAGGCTACAATCACACCTTTTCTCACTTGATTGATTTACAAGGCTACAATCACACCTTTTCTTACTTGATTGATTACAAAGAAGCCTATAACTCTGAATAGCACTGGGATCTTGTTGAGATAGTGATAGAGAATCAAACCAGAAATGATCTATTTAAATTCAATGGTGATTTCGGCAGAGTAATGGTAAGAATATATATAAAGAAATGTGGAAGAAGAAGAGGAGTGAAAACCAGAAAAATATTGTTAAAAATTCGTTGAAAACATCCCCTATTTATAGAAGAACAACAGCCATGTCTATTCGTGAAAGGTTATGGCGAATAGACACTTCTTTTGAAATTCAAATTTTTGAAACCAACTGCCACTATATCGACATGGGTAGCTTGGGTATGTCGACATCCCAAAGGAAATTTTGGTGATTTGTTTTTCTTTGAAAATTACTTCAATCTTATATTAAAACTATTTTAAACTTTATAAATATACTTAACTATAGTTAAAATACATAAGTAAATATAGAGAATAATATATATATATATAATATTACTATAATTTTATATTTAAATCTAAGTATAAATATTAAATTTATTATTAAAGATAGTTTAAAACAAACTAAGTTTAAAACAAGAGTTTATTTAAAAACAAAATCAAAGAATATTTTAAGACTAAAACATCTTTTTGAAAATCATTTGAAAAGATAATTTTTAAGGCTAAAACATTTTGAAAAGCAGTTTTGAAAATCATTTTGAAGTAGTTTTGCAAGCTTCTTCCTGCAGAATATCTCATTACATTAGGACTCAAGAACTTGTACAACACCAGGATGTTCGTGGGTTTGTAAGCCACTTGTCGTAGGTTTGTAAGCTACTTGTCATGGGTTTGTAAGCCACTAAAAAGGTAGAAATGGGTTCCATCCCAAATGAAATATGGAGTGAAGATTTCAGTGCTATTATGAAGTTTTAACATAATTCTAGACTCAATACTTATCTTGTACTATTTTATAATCTTGCTATTCTTGATATTTTTGATACTTATGAGTCTTCAATCTTGATATCTTGAATCTCTATACTGTACAGTCTTCATTCTTGATACCTGCATGGTTAAATCCTGCATATACATATATATCTAAACTATAATGTTAGTATTTATATTTTATAATCTTATTCTAAGGTTGTTGTCATCAAAACCATCATCTCAAGGACTAACAACCATTGCAATTTTCCATATCTACCAAAAGTTGGATTGTGCTATGTTTGCAATTACAAGGAATGATCCCCATTTTTTTTATTGAAATATATAGTGCAAACTACGGAAAAACATCTCTACTTTGTACATCACTTTCCTTTGGGTATATGAATATTCTTTGTTATTCCAAATGACGCATTTTTTCATATATAACTGCGAAGTTGGACAGTTTATGGAAATACACATAGCAATCAATACATCTAGATTGTATATTCTATAATTCAATGAATTAAAACATAGAAATTAAAATCCCAGATCAAAATAAAGCATCTCCAATGGATGATTATCAATTATAACCACTTACAATCCAAATAAAAAAAAATCTAGAAATAACTACATAATTCTATTATATTTTATAAGTTTTAGGGATTATTCTCCCTAACTTCTAGATCTAGGGTGTGTACATATTATTTCATCAATGTTAAACAATCTTTATATGGCTTTCAAATCTCAAGGTCTAAATTCATTCTTCTTACTTGACTCCTTTTCTTTTTCAACCAGAAATATGTATATATATATATATATATATCATTAGAATTACAGATCTGAGAGGAGATTTTAGTTAAGTAGAGTTTAAATTAATGATTTCTAAGCTTACCTCTTTCGTAGAATTGATTTGCTCCTTCTCTTCTTCTCTTTTGTTTTCTGTCCTTCTCCAATATATATGTATGTATATATGTATGTATGTACGTGTGTGTGTATGTATGTGTGTGTGTAATATTGATTTATAATTTCTAGAAACAGTGGAGAAGCAGAAATAACAGAGCTCCGCTGCTCAGTTCAGAAAATATGAAAAGAAAAGTGAGGGGCATGGCCTACATTTATAGGCGCTCGGATCAATTCAATACGGGAGATTAAAGTTTATGAAATTCGAGCCGTTAGGCCGAGGTTTAAATAGTCGTCAGGCCTAATCAATCGATCGACTGGTTGATAGGAGTGATCTACCGATAGCTGTCAACTGGTGGACCTGCATTATTTATTTCCTTCTTAATGATACGTTTATTGATATTTATTTTCTTATTTCTATTTTAAATTATTTTCGATTTGAAACCTTCAAACATCGATAACTTCTCTGTTTGAACTCCTATCGCAAAGCTTTATATATGAGAGTCGCTAAGAAAATTGCCACAAACACAATAGTGTAAGTTTCGTGGCCAAATTTTAACATTTTCTCAAACTCCATTTTTGGGCTTTATAAATTATTTATTATTTCTTTTTATTTAATTGTTGTTTATTTTATGGGGTGTTACAGCTCCACTCCTAAGCTGATGAAAAATCCCTATGAACTTTGTATTAGTCTCTGACAAGAACCGATATGTTTAATAAGAGTAGATCTCAACTGTGCATGGAAAAATCATAGAGATTTAGCAACTTTTTATATAAGCTAAATGACAAAGTATTAGTATATTGCATAACTTCAGGGTCGTTAATAACTCAGGAACAATATCATAAGGAGGTTGGAAATGAAATTCCACATGTAATCTCTACCACTCAGCAAATAAAGAGTCTAACGCGACATGCCTTCCACTAAGCGCATCCGCAACAATATTACCCTTGCCCTAGGAGTATGATATGTCAAAGTCATAACAAGCAAGAAACTCCAACAAATGTTGCTATCTAAGGTTAAGATTCTTCTAAGAAAATAGATACTCAATGACTTATGGTTTGTATAGCTCAAATCTCACGCTCAAAAGATAATGCATCTATATCTTCAATGCAAAAAAACTGCTGCAAGCTCTAAGTCATGGGTTGGATAATTCCTCTCATTTGGTTTAAGTTATTTGCTAGCATAAGCTACAACTCTATCTTCCTAAATCAAGACTGCTCCAAGTCCAGAACCATATGCATTTGAATAAATTGTGAATGGTTTAGAACTCTAGGGAATGATAAGAACGGGCGTAGAGGTAATCAACTTGTTCAACTCAAAAAAGCATGCTCACATCTACAGTCCTAAACAAAGGCTTTCCCCTTACCAACGTGTCAATGGTGTGACTATCTTCGAAAAGTCTCAAGTGAACTTCCAATAATACCCGTCCAATCCAAGGAAGCTACAGATCTTCATAACCATCCTAGGTACCTTCCAATCATGAATTGCACCACCTTACTTGGATCCATTGTGATCCCTTATCCTGACATGATATGGCGTAAGAAATGAATCTCCTTCCACCAAAAATGGAACTTCATAAACTTAGCCCTCAACTGAAGCTGTCTCAAAGCCTCCAAACAATCTCAAGATGTTATTTGTGCTCCTCCTCATCACAAGAATAAACAAGAATGTCATCCATGAACACCACTACAAATTTATTCAGATGATCCTAAATACATAGCTTATGAGATCAATGAAATAAGTAGGTGCATTGGTTAGCCCACATTCATAACGACTACTCAGATGATCCATCTAGAGTCCCGAATGTTGTCTTCTTTATACCATCGGAAGCAACCCTAAGCTGATGGAAGCCTGTAGCTAGATCCAGCTATGAAAATATCCATGCTCCTTCAAGATGATCAAACAAATCATCGATACGTGGTAAAGGATGCTTGTTCTTCTTAATCAGCATGTTCGGCTCTTTATAATCAACAGATAGCCTCAAAGATCCATTGACCTTAGTAGAAAAGACCATGGGAGCTCCCTACTCAGAAATACTCCAGCGAATAAAACCTCTTTACAACAAATCAACAACCTAAGCCTCAAGATCACAGGCCTAATAGGTAACATATAGGCCCTGACATCCCTCACTAAGTCAATAGAAACTCTATCTCGCGGTGTGGGGGAAAACTATTAACCTAACCAAAGGCATCAGCAAATCAACTAACAATAGAAACAGTGGCTAACTCCTCATGAGAAAATTCTAGTGAATACAAGTAGCTAATGATAGAAGTGGTCTCGGTCGCATAATATGTCAAGCCAATTTCCTTTACTATCCCTCATGTGAACAACTCTCCCACCACAATCAAGCATAACTTCTTTTCCTGACATCCTATCCATACCCAATATTAAATCATATCAAAAAAAGCCAAGTATAAAAGTATATAAAAAAAACAAAGACCCCGATATGTAAATAGAATACCCTGACAAATCATAAAAAGAGATGCCAATCCCCCAATAGGATTCAATACCACCAAAGGCTTGTATATAATATCCGGCTCTATATGCAATTTATCAACCAAGGAATTGGAAATAGACGTATGCGAAGCCCCAAAATCAAAAAGAACCATATATGCAAGTCATGAATAAAAATCACACCTTCCAATATGGCACCTATTCCCTTCTACTGTGCTGTAGGTGTATTTGTACTTAAAATGGTTGCAATGGCATAAGCCTTCACTACTTGTCCACCTTGAGTAGCCAACGGACACTTCCACCTAATATGACCAAACTGTCGACAACTTTAGCACTTCTTCTACGATATATCTGTTTTGTGGTTTTTCTCCATATGACCTTCAAAATGACAATGATTTAATATTTAAATGAATCACATAATTATTGACATGTCTAAGATACGAGAATCATTACCTCTCAAACCACAAAGCCGACAAAACGCTCCTTTCTTCCTTGGCCCATTCGGATTTGACTTCCCAATAGAGCCTTTCTTCTTCGAAAAGAGCTTTTTCTTATCACTCGCTTTTGCTACCATTAGCAGGGCTTCCTGCATACTCTCTTGCAAAAGAGCCATCTCCATGAGACTTTGATAAGTGGCCCCCATCAAGATATGAGTAAGAGCCAAATCTCTAAGTGGTAGACTAATCCCTCTAGTAAACTTCTTCGCCTTCTTCACCATAGTATTAATCAAGTTAGCTCCACACTTAGCCAAAATATTAAGCTAGGTGATGTACTCTCTAGAGATCATGTCCACTTGTTGTAAGTGAATGACACACTCCAATTGTACGCCTCTCTCAGCTGCAGAAATAAACCGAGTGTCAAAACGATGCTTGAAATCAGCCCAAGTCATAGTCTGCTCATCTACTTCCCCTACAACAATGTCCCACCAAGCTAAGGCCTCTCCTACAAGATGCTAGAAGGCAACCCTCCTCATAATAATATCATCCAAGCCTATGTTGGTGAAGGCCCTCCCTACGGATGTATCCAAGTCCGAGTCTCTATAAATGTCCTAGTGCCCAAATAAGGCCTCCCACCAAGGCTAAGAAAAACCTTGCATAACTTAGGGAAATCCAAATCTAGCAAAGTTGAAGATACTAGTGCCTCAGGGGCTACACCTCCTATGCCAGCCGTAGGTGCTGGAGCATCCCTCGTGGTTGCTAAGAGCTCTCTGAACCAATCAGGTCTAGCTGCCCTCCTAGCTATTACTTCCCATGTACCTCGTCCGTTCATAATGCTTAACTTGAAACGAGATACTTTAGAAACTTGCAATAGGAATAAACTGAAGTGTAGAAAGTTTAAAATGTATGCCATTATTACCTTAATAACAAAATACAAGTATGTTTTCTCATGTTTTCTTACATATAACCTCAAATGGTTAACTTGGTCCTAAATGTAGAACCTAGGCTCTGATACCAAATGTAGCAACCGGCTCTATAGCAACCCTAAAATTTTCTCCATCAAATGACAGTGACCAAACTCAAGTTCACAAAGACAGGCTACACAGGGTAATTTAAAGTTTTATTATTAATCTAAGTTAATTTAACTATGGGGTAATGAAAATATCTCATACAGAATGACAATATATAATATATGAAAATACATAACTAGAACATGATATACGTATATAAGACATACCAATACGGAGGCAATCAATAAATATAACAACGGTCAAAATACATTAACTCCATACATACGGAGTACCAAGTATGACATTTGATAGTACATGTCTCACACCAATAAATACAAGCCTTTCATGTACTACAAAATATACATCTACGTGTATAAAAAATATTATCACCCTGCACCGATCCAAAATAATGTGATCCCGAGCTATCCCTCAAAAGCCACCCGTCTCTTATCCTACTTAATTGAATACATGAGAATTGTCATAAAATTAATAGAAATAAAATGCGGGTCAGACATAAAGCCTGGTGTGAGGGGAAAATAATCTCAAAATACTAGATACAAAATATGGATATACATAAAGTGACTATAGTAAAGATAAGGGTATATTACTAATGATATACCGAAATTTGTTCTTCCCCTACAATCAATGAGTTAGCACAACTAAAAGAATGTGACTGTTACACAATAGTATACCACGATGGAGGCAATCCATTATACAATGTAGGGGTAATATAGATATCATACCATAGTTCTATCCCAAAACCCATAATAACAACACCAACCAATAATATACATGTATCATTCATAACATAAGGATATATGTCTAACAATGTGTGTATAAATTGATACTCATCATAATTGATGAGTAGAGTCCATGGTGGATATCCATTATGATCCAATGATTCTCGTCGAGGGTCTGAAATAAATAAAGTCATTGCCTCAGTATTCCATAGACCTCGAGCAACGTCCTTTGTGATCGAACTTGTGTCGGCCTCACCATTTAGTGAGCATAGGTGATATCTGACCTACTCTATTTACTTGAAACCTACATGGACCTCACTGTACCCCACAATGAGCATAAGTGATATGTGATTCACTCATAGATGATCGTCATCATCTCCCCCTTCTTAATCGTCATGGATTTCTTAACAAATTCACGTTACATCTCTATAACAGAGAACAACAGGCGTGTCCCGTATAATACACCATCGGGACCCACAAAGGAACACCGAAGTCGTATGACATCACATAGCACATATGTGTATTCTAAACAAACACAATATTACATCATCATCTCGTCATGGGGACACCACGCTCAGGCACCTCAACATTATGTTCAAGCATTCTTGAAGTCGTTCAGGTAACAAGGAGTTTTGGTCGAAAGCAAAATGCTTCGGACCTATGCATCATTGCCCAATTTAGGCACAGACCGGTGGATCAGTTAGCACCAATGGTCCACTGATGCTTGCATGAATTGGGTAATGAAGCCAAGTTCAGAGCACACTCTGGCGCCAGTTAGTGCGCCATCTTCACCCCGCCTCATCCGACGAGCCACCTACTCCTCCCGCCATGTTGCCTTCGTCACATGGTCGAAGTTTGGTGTCATTTGCTCTAGTATCCGATTCGATTTCTTAAAGTGTTCGATTAGTCACCGAATCACAATTATCATTTCCGGTACTCAACTACACTTTAGTACATCTCCCGCCTCATGACAGATGCACAAAAATGCACCATACATGCACACAATTATACATATATAATTTCAAGTTCATTTCTTAGGATTTTGCAAAATATTTAGTTTTCTCTATAAACTCTTTATATTTTTATTCTAACCTTTAGGAACATTCTATATATGTGTAATTACTGACTTTTACCTTATTATTACATTTATTAAGTATAAAATCATGTTATTTATTAGAACAATCAATATACAAGTAATTAAAAAACATCAAACAACCAACAACAATTCTTATCATTCGATTATCAAATAATACACTACTTAAGCAATTAGTATACTCTTCCAAATTATTTATCTATCGTCCATTTAATTTATATTTAAATTCTCAAGTCTAAGCATTTTCATTCAAAATTTATAACTTCTACAATTATGTTATAAAATTCCCAAATAAGTTTTATAAATCATATGTTCACTTACTCATAATTTTATAATTTTACATTAATTTATTTCTTCATCTAGTCAGTAATTCTAGCCCTAAATGCTTACTAACTTTCTTATCACTACCATAAATTTCCAATTTGATTATTTTAGTATATAATCAAGTTGAGTATGCTCATCTAAGTCCAATAAAGCTACATGCAACATCCTAACCAATTCAATCTTCATTCAACAAATCATATAACTCAATAAATAGAAATAAATTCCATAAGAATTATAATAGCATTCCCACCCAGCTTGCTAATAAGAGGAAACAAGAAAATCAAAGAAAACCCAACTTTTGCTTCTCCTGAAAATTGGATGAAGCTCTCCTCTTTAAATCAAGCTTTAAGTTAAATTGGGTTTGCCCTTTTTGCTCTAATTAGAATTATGGTGATTTTAGTTTAAATTTAGGAATTTTATTACGGCTTATAGAGATGGATTTAGGATTGGACCTTAGGTGAGAATGGGTTCTAATTGAGTTTGGAGATGAACAGTAAATGAAAAATGAATGAAGAGAGAGAGAGGAGGGAAAGTCAATATAAATCCCAAAATTAGCTAAGTGTCATTTTCCTCTTTTCCATATAACACTTTTCACCACTCGAAATTCTCAACTTGATACATATCGAGACTTATACTCATTTCAATTTGTGACGTCGATCCAGACTCAATGGAACTATCCACGGTTCTTAATTCCAACATCTGCAAAAGTTAAATATTTCACCTTCTACTAATTTAATAATATTAAATTTTAATTAAATAAAATTACTAATTAAATTCTCGATACTCAAAATATGTAGATTGTTACATATCCAGTCTAGAGATATATAGTTATATGGCTCTTAATTGTGTCTATTCTAGGGATATACTTTGTTTTGGGATAGTCCATCCTTTCCATATTAAAATTATACACACACATACACACATGAAGGTTCAATGGCACCCCACTTTTGTAGCACCTTTCTTATTTACCATAAGTCTTTGGTTAGATAATAGTATGATTTGGAAGATAGAAAAACAACTAATATTTAAAATAAAACTTATGACAGAAATTAGGGGGCTAAAGGGGTGCTGCTGAACCTTCTTCACACATATATATGTACATGCATACATAGTTGCACATACACACACATATTACAAAGCCTAGTCACCTATCAAGTTATATTACCTAAATTAACCATGATGTGTATGGGCATATTATAGTTTTATTACACGTATATTAAGAAATACATACACCTTTGGTTGAACTTATTTACTTAACAATAGATGGTTTGGTAATTATGAAGAGAGAAACCTATTTCATGCTTTAGCAGCATGGTTTCACAATATAGTGTGATATGTATGGGCATATTATTAGAGTTTCACTATCTTTTTCTTTAAACTCTTTGGTACTCATTTGAGTAGGTTGAGAGTACAAAATTAGGTTTGATGTTCTGGAGCTGATTGGTGACTAGTAGGAGGCTTTAGATATATCCACTATTTATTATTTCCACTAAATTAGAAGATATATGTGTATTAGCATTGTGAGGATATGTTTTTATAATGGTCCATAGCCGAGGGTAGCATTTTGCAGTTAATGTTGTAACTCTGAGAAATCTATTTTACAAGGGGAAATATGTACTATTTGTTTTTGACTATGTTATATTATATTCCACCGTTATGATGTGAGCACGAATTTGTTGTTCAAAGTTTTGTAGTTTTAATTTTACTCCAACGATCTTGCATTCAGATGTTTAAGTATCAGCACACCAGTACTAGTGGATGGTATTAGATGTTGATCTTGGGTATCAAGATGGAGGGTTGTTACAAGAGGCTTTGTGGGTTTACTTATAGCATCAAATGTTGTAGAATATCTTCCTAATATTTCTACACATGTCAAATTCATTTATTAATTAGGTCCATCAACTCAACTAAATAATCAAATATTTAACTATTATCAATATGATCAGTCCTCTAATTATTAACAAATATTAATAATTTTGGGCATCATATAATATTTATAATTTAATAAATATTATTCTGGCTTGTACTTATAATTAAAGAAGTATATAAAAAATTATATATTTTATTAATTAAATTTTCGACCTTCTAATAATGTTAATAAAATAACTATTACATTAATTTCACAATCATATTAATTTCACCATAATAATTTGTAATATTTACTAATTATTTCATTTAATTTAATGTTAGGCACGCATTGATAGCTATGGTTATGAGACTTCTAAGTGTGAACTCAGTAACATTTAAATGATTTAAATATTAAAGCCTATATATATTGAATTAGGTGCATTTATAGTAGAAAAAGGGGAAATTTTCACAAAAGTTCCCATTTATCAGTTTGACACCGGATCTTAGTTTTGTTTAACATTATATCATATTTGATGTATTTTCAATGAAGGTAAGTTTTATGTTTTGGAGTTAATTTTATTTTATTTTATTATATTTTCAATTTTGATATTTTATTCAATAAATTTTATTTAATTATAGTTTAAAATAAAACTAATTTAATCTATTTGATTATTTATATTTATTCGTTATTTAAGATTATACATACATTCAATAAAATCCATGTGATATAGTGTACAGATAAATATATATTCCACTCATATTCGAGGAACGCTTATTTGGAGTGCCAAGACATGAAATTAAACTAATAATAAATAAGTAAATTAATAATAAATGATAATTAAGGGAATTTCATTAAACGAATCATTAAGGAAAGTTTAATTAACTAAACGTGTGACACTTAAATATGGTTAATTAAATGAACCAAGTGTAATGGGAATAAATTTATTAAATTCGGCCATATATGTATAAAAGAATAAGTTTAAATATTTGAATGAAGATTTTGTATTAATGGTAATAAATTAATAATAATTGGGCAAGGAAGGAAAGTTTATATTAAGGGAAATAAATTAATAAAAATCATGCAAGGAAGGATTTCTTAAACCCAAAAACATCAATATGTATACCCTTAGACATATCCTTCTCTCCATTCATTCAGTCTCTCTTCATTTAAGAAAACAAAACAGAACTCCTCTAACCATAGCCAGCCGCCATTGCTAAGAAAAGAGGAAGAAGAAGATTAAAAAGCTAAGGAAAACTTAAAGCTCTAAAGTTAATCAAAGGTTTAGGAGAGTAAAATCACTCCTAAATTCTGTTTTCATATATGATTGATCATAGCTATGATTTATATGATAGAGTTCATATATGTTAAATGTTTATAAATGATAGAAAATGATTTAATAAATGTTTTTGGATAAAATAACTTTATTGGGGATGTGGCTATAATTCCACAGTATAATGATTATTAAATGATGTAAAAATTTAATATAACGCTCTAATTATATTTTGGAGATGAGTTTTAATTTTGAGAATTTTACAACATTAAAATAATTAGTTATGTATTTTTAAGCGAAATGCATATGAAATAAATGGGAGAAAATGGCTTAAATATAAGCGTTTTGATATAAACAAGCATAGAAATATATTTGTGAATTTTCTAGGAATGAATAAACTGTTATGGGTAAATTCGTTGTTGAAATAAGTATTTCCAAAGTTGAAAATATGATAGCTGAAACCTATATGTTAATATCGAAAGGTAATTTTATAGTAAGAGAATATTTAATAAATGGATGAAGGACCAGATCCAAAATTTGTGCTGCAAAGTAGGTAATAGTATTGTAGCCAATTGAAAAAGAGTAAGGCGAAACATATAAGGAGGCAAACATATGGAAAGACTTGTACAAGCAAGTACGGATTGCAGGTGTGAACAAGTATGCATGATCTATTACATGTACCAAATGGGTTACACCAAGGGTATAAATCTCAAAACTTTAATAAACTAAGAAAGTCTAAAGAATAGTTCTAAGTATATAAACTAATCAAATGCAAAGACAAATGGGTTGGATGAGGGTTCTAGACAAAGGCGATCGCAGCGGGAGATTGATAAATGTGTTCCCAATGTGATGTAAGGCTTCCCTAATACAAAATCCGAAGGTAGCGATTTGTTTACCATGACCCTTTTGGCTTTCAAAGAAAATCAATACCGAAACCTATTAGCTTTCAAAGGAAAGCTAATACCAAACCCAAGGTGTAAGTAGGTCAAAAGTAGTACTTTAAATTTTCTAAAGCATGATTGCATTACGAAAATAGTTCTGAAGGTTCAGATAGCCATAGGTAGGCTGAGAGCCTTACAAAACAAATAGCTAAAGTTGATACCTAATAAATGAACAACTCGGTGAAGTATTGAAAGTTAAAGTTATTTAAAAAGTTAATGAACCAACTATATAATGCATGTTCGGAACGACTATTAGAGCTGAGTGTGGATGCTCACTTGAATGTGCCTACTTTAAGGGGTAGGTTTCGACATTCCAAGGTTAATGCTTGGGAATGTACCTTACAACATAAAACAAATGAACAAAATATTGATGTCGTGAGGAAATGTACCTTATGGTATAAAGCTAAAAGAAATTATCTGAAGTCGTTTGGGTTGTATCTGGTGGTAAAGATATACAAGGGATGAAACTAGTGGTAGCTTCAGAAGTAGAGTTGTTGAAACCTAAATATGATCGCAGGTTAAATATTGTGTTATTTCTAACCCTAAACCTACGATAGTTTCTGGTGTAGTTTTATTGAGACATGTAATGTATGCTTGAGTTAACATATATTTTGTTGTGACGTATGACTTATGATAGTCTTATATTGATTGGGTAACCGAGGCTAGTATAGGAAAAACTCATTCTGTGCTTTAGCGACGTGGTCCCACTAGGAAAGGAGTTTTAATGGGAAATGATATTATTCATACTAGACTTTTGATTGACCCATGTGTTTATTGTTTTTTTTCTTATAAATTCATGGATACTCATTTGAGTTGGTTGAGTTTATTGGGATTTAGATTATAGATAAGAGATGAAGGTAGGAATTTTTCTAAGGCCATGTTAAAGGCAAATAGGAGGTTTTTTTACTAACCAGAATAGAGGATTTTTAATGAGTATAATCGTTGTAAGTAATTTCAGAAACATTTATACGTGTTGCTATAAGGGAGTGGACATTTATTTGTAACACTTATATCTGTTATTGAATTCCCTCTGCCAACAGTAATAAGCATTGGGAAATATTTTATTCCCAACGGTTATATGCACTAGAAATATCATATTTGCAACACTAATATCTGTTACATAATTATATATTCTAACGGAAATAAGTGTTAACAATATCCATTTTTTAACATGTATATGTAACGACCCGTATTTTTAAGTCTTCGAATTTGAATATTTAATTTATTTAAATATTCGGATTTTTGGTGATGTATCTTTAATTTAATTTATAGGATTATCCATAACTTTTAATTTGAAAAATATTTAAATTTTCATTTGACCTATTTATGGCAAACATTGTTATTATTGAAACTTTATAGAATATATTAGCCAGTGTATTTTATTTTTGTTTGGTGATCGTGTCGCATTTTTATGCGCAATCCTATTTTTATTTTGATCGTTCGTGGTCCGTACGCGAATGAAATACTGTGTAGCGGGGTACCGTAAATATTTCTTTTCAAAACTATTTTAAATCAAAAATCAAAAAAATTCAAAAATGCTTGGTGACTAAGATGGGATATTGGATTGAGAATATTGGCTTACCTGTAAATTTGGTTTCACTTGAGAAACCTTGTTATCTAGTGTGTAAAGTGGTGTATTTGTTTGTTTATAAAAATCAAAATAAAACTCATACTTCATTTCATTTTCAACAAGTTTTACCCTTCCTCTTCCCTGTAACTTTTCAAATGCAGTAAACCTAAAGGTAAAATGGCCAATTATTTCATAAATCAAAATCTAAGAGATTATTCATCTTAAATTTATAAAACATATAGCTTTGAATTCATATAGCATGGATCTTAATTTTGTTATGAATTCTGGGGTGTGCGCTAGTGTTTGAAGGAGGTCGAGTGTCCATGGCCGAATTAGGGTTGGAGATTTTAGGACTTTCGGGTGACGAGAGGCGGAGGCGTCGAGTATAGGGTGTTTGTCGGGGGGAGACGTGCCTGGAGGAGGAATTTGGTGGGTTGCGATTCTAAATTGGGAAATGCGAGATGGCTTTGGGCAAGGGCGGGTGGGTCACGATTGTCAGGAGTGGGTCGAGCTGCAAACGGGTGGGTCCGAGGCGAAGCTTGGGCGGAGGGTAAGTCAGTGGCGCTATTGTTTCATCAATTCGATGAGGGCATGGATAATGCATATGCACGGCGTGATCGGAAATGGGTTATTAGAGCTTGCGATTTGAAAAGGAGGAAGAAGGAGGGAGTGCTGTTCATTTGGGTTCGGTTTTGGTTGTGTTAGATGGGCCGGGCCGATCCAATTTGGGTGAGGAGAAAATATTATTTGTTTTAAATTATTTGATGAAGAACTAAATTAAGTTAGTTAACTTCTATGATAACTCTCTCATATGGAACACGATTTACCTACGGATTTTGGCTTGGACTCGTATTGTCGAGTACAACATTGTAGTATAGCTTGTTTTTAGCTTTGGTGATATTAAAAATGTTGATAAAATAATAGGGATTGAATTTAATTACGTTATTAGAAATAATAACGTCGTTAAAGTAGTTATACCTTATTGGTGACATCTAATTGGCCAAATAAAATACCGATCTATTAAATTTAATTAAATAGAATATTTGAACATTTATTTAGTAGAATAAAACACTGTTCTGCTATAATTAGATTGAGATATTTTTAATGACATATGTTTAGCAGAAATCCCCGTTGTACTATTATGTTAGCTTGGATTTTTGTTCATACGTCGGCTAATTAATATGTGGATTAATTAATATTGAATAAGTGATGGATTAGTTAGTGATTGCTAATTGATTTTATTTACCAACTTATGTAAATACTAGTTATGTGAACTGAAAAGTTAAATTGAAATAAATAGTAGCTTGGTAAAGTACCATTGTAGTCGCAAAGCTTTTTTCGAATTTGAAAGGTTATGGATTTAAATTTAACTTCAAATTCATAACAATTTGATTTTTTTTTTTTTGCAGGGCAAGCGGGGTTGAAAACTGGACCCCTACCAGATTTATTAACAAAAAAACAAAAGATGATACACAAGGGAAACAACGAAGAACAACAAGAAAGAAAGAAAAAAACAGGAAAACAACAACAGTTAAGAAATCCAAGGATCAAACAGCTGCTGATGGAAATCATACTTGCTCAATCTCATGCCATACATAATTGCATTTTTTAAAATTGCCCAAAGCTCCATATTGCTCCTCGTCTGCCCTTCGAAGTGTCTCATATTCCTCTCTTCCCAGACCAACTTCAACAGTTTTTTAATTGAGAAGAAGAAAGGAATTCTTCTCTCATAATTCCAAGTTGTAGCAATCTCAACCACATCCCAATGATTCGCAGTTTGAACAGTAGCAGAAGACAACCCCAGGCTACTCAAAACACTTTTCCAAAGAAGTAAGACATAAGGACAGTGAAAGAATGTGTGCAAGGTAGATTCATCATTGCCACTGCACAGCAAACAAGAGGAGGGAACACACATGGCATACGTTATAAGTTTGTCTCTTGTTAACAAGGCTTTATTCACAACCTTCCATAGCATTAAATTATCCGCACTAGGAGAAATGGTATCCCACATAACCTTATGCCATCTACAGTCAGGCATAGTGTCGGTTCCTTGTAGAGCCTCATAAACCCAGCAGATAGAATGAGACTTGCCATTCCAAAACACAGTATCATGGTCATGAAGATCAAAATAAGAATGAGCAAACTGCCTCCAAAGAGCTCTGACATGTTGATTGCTGGTGTAAGGCAACACTAACTTGCCTTCAGCAATGTAGTCAACTGCTCTGCTTTCTCTGGCAATGCCAGATTGATAAATCTGTTGAGATGTGAAGATTTGATGAAGAATGATGCCTTTGGCTATCCAGGGATCATGCCAGAAACTACAATCACTTGAACTAGACAGTTGAATCTGTAATAAAGGCCTTAACATGCTCCTCAAATTAAGAATGCTCCTCCAAATCCAGCTGCAATTATGTGGAACATCCATAACCCAAAACTTCTTAGATCCAACATTATGAATTAAGGTCCAGTTTACCCATAAGGAATCCTTCTTTAGCATTAGGGCATTTATGTGATTACTGTATGCAGCCTTATTCCATACAGGGATGTTGAACAATCCTAGACCCCCTTTGCATTGTGGTTTCTCAAAAAGAGAGAAGGAGCAAGGGAAAACCTTCTTAACATGAATATTGCCAAACCAGAAGAATCTCATCATAGCAGTTCTAACCATTTTCAGAAGCTTAGTTGGCAGGATAAAAGCCCTGGCCCAATATACCATCATAGAAAAGCACACAGATTTTATCAGAATAAGCCTGCCTGCTTGAGATAACAATCGAGTGGTCCACCTCTCAATCGCAGCAGTGATTCTTTGGTAAAGAGGAATGCAATTAGCCATAGTCACCCTGGAAGAAAATAAGGGCAAACCAAGGTAAGTCATATCGTGGTTCATGGTTTGCATCCCAGCAGCCGCAATAAGAAACTCACTCTGCTCACTAGTAACTCCAGCAGTCATGATACTTGACTTGTTTAAGTTAAGCTGCAGACCAGTCATCAAGTAAAACCCATGGAGCGCTCTTATGATATTTTCGATAGACCTAATATTTGGCCTGGTAAAAATCATGATGTCATCCGCAAATAAAAGACAAGATAATTGCACATCTTTACATTTAGAATGATAGCAAATCTGCTTGGTCAAGTAAAAAGGCCTGATGTAGCAAGTGAAGACTTACATCACCAAGATAAAGAGATAGGAGGATAGGGGGTCACCCTGCCTTATCCCTTGTTTGCCTTCAAAATAACCAGTGCTCGCACCATTCAGGGTCAAAGAGTACGAAGGTGTCGAAATGCGTTCATATATCCAGGCAACAAACACCTTAGGGAACTCCATAAGGGACATTGATCTGACAATGGAAGACCACTGCACACTATCAAATGCTTTCTTCAGATCAAGCTTAAGCATGGCTCCTTGGGAGGCATTAACCCTATTGTAACCTTTTAAGAGCTCATGAGCAAGCATAACATTGTCAAGGATGTTTCTGGAAGGAAGAAAAGCAACCTGATTATTAGATATTATTCTTTGAAGAACAATAACCAGCCTAGAGGCAATGATTTTAGAAATACACTTGTAGATCACATTACAGCAAGAGATTGGTCTGAAGGAAGACACAGAGGTAGGAAACCGGCACTTGGGAATAAGAACCAAGTTAGTAGCATTAACCGACTTCAGGAGCTTAAATTTATCAAAAAAAAATTGAACTGCCTTACAGAAATCCCCACCGACGATATCCCAACCAGATGTGAAGAAGTGGACATTGTAGCCATCGGGGCCACCACACGAATTCTTGTTCATAGCAAAAAGAGTTCTCTTGATTTCATCATCAGTCACCTTTTCCACCAGAGTAGCTGATTCCTCATTATTGACTTTGGGCAGTTGGACAGAAGATAGGTCGTCAAGGCGAGGAGTAAAATTTGAACTATTACCAAGAAGAGTAGAAAAATGATTTTGAAAGGCAGTGTCCACCGCTTCAGGGGAAGAATGCATAATACCTGCTTCATCAAGTATGGAAAAAATATTGTTAGTTGCCTGATTAGCTTTTAGGGTAGCATGGAAAAAGGTGGAGTTTCTGTCCCCTTTAGAAGCCCACTTGATTCTAGACTGCTGTTTTTTCATATCACGTTCAATATCCAGCACACGACTAAGCTCTTGGGATAATGCAGCTTCATTGACAGCCAATTCAGCATTATCAGGGAAAGCCATCATCATATTCTGAGCGTCACCAAGTTGCTCCTTGAGCTTTGTGGACCAGAGGTTGCCATATCTAAATTTGCCTTTAGCCCAAGCCCTTAATGCCTCCTTTGTTACCTTGAGTTTTCTGCAGAGAATATACATGGGGTTACCAAAGAAAACGTTATCCCAAGCAGCTTGTAATATTAAACTATAATCAGGGTCAAGGGACCATGAGTTAAAAAATTTGAAGCCTCTTTTCTTTTCATGGAGTTTCCTACCCGTGGTAGTGATGAGGGGGGAATGGTCAGAGAGGATGGAAGGAGGCAAAAGCGTAGAAAGGTCAGGCCAAGAGGAGAGAGCACTATGATTAGAGAAAGAATGATCTATGTTTGAGAAAGTCCTGACACCAGACCTGGACTTGTTATTCCATGAAAAAACAGCACCCTCCTTGTGAATAGGAATAAGATTTGAATTAAAAATAGTAGAGTTTAAAGGGATGATGTCCTATGGCATAAGTGGTAAACCACCATGCTTGTCAGTTAAAGTGAAACAGGAGTTGAAATCACCAACCACAATCCACGGGTGAGATTCCTGTCTAAGGGCTGGCATAAGATCAAAAAGTTTTTGTCTAAAGGCTTGTGTATTATAAGCATACACAAAGGATATATAAAAGGAGGAAGGGGGATTATGATATTTGGCATGGAAGTGCATTATTTGAGGAGATGCAAGAATGAGATCAAGAGAGAGGACAACAGGGTTATGCATGACCATAATACAACCATAATTGGCCTCTTTAAGATTATGAGTTAGGGTCCAAGTAGGGTTAACATACTTAGCAGCAGAAATGGTAAGAGGAAGATTTAGCTTAGTTTCTAGGATAGCAAAGATTGACAGCTGATATTGCATAATTAACTGCTTAACATGATCAAGCTTGAGGAAGTTGTGAGTTCCCCTAATGTTCCAAGCTCCAAAATTGTGAGACATAAATTAAACTAGAGATTGGAGAGCAGTTTCTTTCATGCTCCTAGTAACAGGAGACCCGGTTCTATTAGGGGGGGTTTGAATCTTTGGTTTCCTTTTTTTTATAAATAGAGGCTGAATATGGAACAGAGGAATTTTGATTAACAACTTTGGGAGAAGAAGGTGGAGATAACCATCCGGGAATACTTCCAGAGAAAACATAAGGTTGCTTTGGATTTGCCTGATGTAAAGGAAGAGAAGTTGGTGAGGAAGGGTTGGATAGGTTATTGGAAGAGTGCATAGCTAATATTAATTCAGTAATTTGACTTTGCAAATTCCTGCAAAAATGGCCTTCAGGATCAAGCATAGGGGGGAAGGGGAAATGGATGAGGGCAATTGATTGGAGATGGGATAGGGAGAAGCAACATCAAGATTGTTCAGGTTATGGTTAGCAATGTGCAGTTGCCCTTGTGTCTTGCCTTGAGATGGGGAGTTTTGGATACCATGCATAGAGGAAACAATGTGCATCAGCAGCGGATCCACATTAGCAGTGTCAAAAGCATTCCCACAATCAATTTTATGAATAAGTTGACCTTTGGAAAATCTGCCCTCCTTCCCTTCATTTCCTACCACCTTGTCAGTTGAATCATCCCCGCTATTGTTTTCATCGCCACATAAAGTTTCATTCTCATCTTGGGCTTCATCAACCATGTCTTTAAGGACATCAAATTTATTACTGACCATAAAATCCCCCTGAGGAGAACAATCTACCATGTTTTTATCATTATCTCCTACCACAACTATATTATCTGATTCATTTTGATACAGAACATCATGGGAAGCAACATGCTCTCCATGTTGCTCCTTGCTTTGATTTAAAACAGCCTCCTTCTGATAAGGCAGTTCCCTGTAATTTGATTTTCCTTTAGTAACTTTTTGCCAAACCTGTTTGCCTTTTGTCTGCTGAATAACTTTCCCTCTCCCCACTTTATTTTCTTCTTGATAACTTCCTTTCATTGCTGCATCCTCCTTAATACCAACCTTTACACGAGGAAATTTCTGACAAGACGTGCCCAAATGGCCAAACTGTTTACATTCTATACAGATATCAGGTCTCCACAAATAGCTGACTTGAACTAACTGTGTTGAACCATCAAGCATTTTCACAGGAAACTCGTCCACAAGCTGACATTCAGGTGACACATCCACCAAACATTTTGCAAACCCGATTCTCTCCATTCTCTCAGTTGATGAATCCATACATAACATTCTTCCAATTCTGGAAGCCAACCAATTTATGCATATGTGTGACCATGCAAAGATTGGAATATTTGTCAATTTTAGCCATACTGGAACTGATCTTATAGAACTGCAACTATTACCAATGGAAGGGTCCCAAGCCTTAATAATGAATATTTTGTTTCGCAGAAAAATAGGATCAGCTTCTAAAATTTTCCTTCTGTCCTCAGCGCAAGACAGTTTGAAAAGAAACAAAGCACCATCAGATTTAACTGATATTTCACCTTTAAGCTTCCAAAGTTTTTTAAGATGGTTGATCACTGTAAGGTAGGACAAAGGCTTATCTAGAAAAAAAACCCACTAACCATTCACCCCAAATATCACTACCAGCTTGTATGACAAATTCCGGTGGAACCAGCGCAGACCCATCATAGGTTAGAGGAATATCGAAAGGGGCGTAAAACCCAGCATTACGAGGTTTATTTTTGAAGAGAGACGTCCAGGAAGAGGAAGCAAAAGAAGGTTGTGAGCAGGGAGGGGGCACAGGAGGCGGCAGGGAGATCGGAGAGATCGGCAGGGAACATGGACGAGAAGAAGGACAGGGGATGGAAATTGATGGTTGTGAGCGAGGAGGGGGCACCAGAGGCGGCATGGAGATGGGAGAGTTCGGCAGGGAACAAGGACGAGAAGAAGGGCTGGGGATGGCAGATGGTACGGGGGGAACTGATTGAAAAGATGGGGGCGGGACAGGGGTATGGGCGGGATCGACCATGAAAAGAAAAAAGATTCTGAATGTTAATTTATAACAATTTGATATTAAGTGTTTATAAGCGATGTTTTAAAATTATTTAATAAATTATCTTATTAATAATGTTTTAAAAGCAAGTTACCGAATTATATTATTAAAAGATGTTTTACTTATTTAATTATATTATTAAAAGATGTTTAAGTTATTTAATTATATTATTAAAGGATGTTTGTTAACCCTCCTTTTTGCAAGGTAGCATACAGGCGGATTTAACCCAATCAACTGCACAGTGATCAAAGCTGGATTGTCACGGACTTGATTCGGAAAAATGGATGGACAATCGATCATAGATAACAAACATGATTATGAGGTCAGGATATAGCATAATCGATGGACAAACAGCACATAATACTCGAGTATGGGTTTTTGGAAAAGGTAGAGCTGCTACGGGATCACAATGGGTTTACTTTGGGTTTTCAGGAGGATTGCTTCGAGTCATAAAGTTGTTTGCTTCGGGTCACGATAGGGCATTCTTTGAAGGGGATGGCATTGGACCTTCTTGGATCAGCATTGTCTTGCTTCGGGTTATCTCAGCATTCACTTCGAGTCACTAGAGGGGTTACTTCGGGTCAGAGTCATGAATCAATCAAGATCCATGTAGAACCCCTCAATTTCATATCCATCAAACCTTATCTATCACTTCGTATCCATCCCCATCCATTTCATATCCATCGGCCCACAAACATCAATTCGTATCCATCGATCAAGACCTTTCGGTTCGTATCCATCAAGCAATAGCGGCATGCTTCGTATCGATCACTCACTTGATCGATATGAAGAAAAGAGCCAGGTACCGATACGAAGGGAAGACTTTGGCATCGATACGAAACTATATGAGAAGCATCGATATGAAGGAAGGAGGCAGTCATCGATACGAAGAGCTTGGCAACCGATGGATACAAAGGAATAGTTCAAACTAAAGGAAACGGTCACTCGTCATGAAATGTGGATCTCCCCAGAACTTTCGTTCCACATCATCAATATAAAGGAGCATCGATACGAAGACATCGATATGTATCCATCGGCCTACCTGCAAAATCAACCTTGGATCGATCCTAACTCAAAAACTACAAGTCCAAACGCCTCCAAATTTTCAAAGAAGCTTTCTTATCATCTAAAGAACCACCACGATCGATCGCAGCTCAAAAGGAGCCAAATTTGATCAATACAAAATGTGCTTGGATCGATCAGGATTGGTCCCAAACAACCCCTGATCGATCTGGTGGGCCCATCCACGTGTGAGAAGAGGTATTCCGAGCTTTAAGGGAGATATTTCCAAATCTACTCCTATAAATAGCACCCATACGCCTACAGAAAAAATAACTTTGGCTCTTCTACACTGTTACTCTACTGAAACTCCATTATAACTTGAGTACTATTGATCGTATTATTGTAAATCAGTTGAGAATCATCAATAAACAACAAACTCTTCAAAGTGGACGTAGGCTACAATGCCGAACCACTATAAATCTCGCCTTTTTACTGCTTTCTTTCTAATTTTTATTGTTCTTCATATTTATATCCTCTTCATATATTCTATCTGTGATCTGCGACTGTAAATTGGTGCTTTCATCTGTGATCGGGTATTTGTGACCAATTTTGGCGCAAACAATGTTTAAAAGTTTTAATTTGATTGTTAGTACTGTTTAAAATATTTTATTATATTATTAGTATTGTTAAAGATATTTAATTATATTATTAATGTTGTTCAAGTTAACTAATTGATTTAATTGGTATTGAGTTAAGTTAATCAATTACTTTATTAAGGGTGTTTTAAGTAAATTGATTAATTTAATAAAGGTGTTTATAAATAAGAAATTGTTTATTGAAGTAATTTTACTTAATAAAAGGACTTGGTTAACGGAGATTCATAAATGTTATTTTGTAAAGGAGATTTACAAATGTTATTTGAAAAGGAGTTGTATAAGTGATAGTTGTAAGAGAGATTTATAAAATGGTTTATAAATAAAAAAGAGTTGTATAAATGGAAAGGAAGTTTATAAATCATTTTCGAGATTTATAATATAAATAAATTTGGCAATTCATTAAAGGATTTGTAAATATAAAATAGGTCTATAAAAGGGAATTTTATAAAAGGAATAAGATTTCATTTTTGATAAATAATCCTTCTTAATTATGATGGTATGAAAACATTATTTCTATACTTAACACCGAAGGATAATTGTTTGGTTTATAGTAAGACATGCTTTATGTGATATTTGTTTTGGCCCATTTAAATATGAATTTGGAATGGAGGAAATCTCTCTTAAGTTTTATTAATATAATTTACCGTTGAGGTAAGTATATGAATATTTTTCCAAGTATTGAAAATAATATAAGGGTTTTGTGGAAATATCCTTTGTGAATGTATCTTGATTCAAAAACTTTGAAGAGAATTAAATGGTAAAAGATTTATCAATAGAGGCTTTGTAGATCCTGTTATTCGGTATTTTGACCCAGCCATATCCGAATTGATTGGACAAGTTAAACTCAACTATCATTAAGGCCAGTAAGCCAGAGCGATGATTATGGAGTCTAGAAATCAAGTAAAGATGGTAACATGAAGCCGTGATCGAACAGAATTGAGAGATATGCAATACAAAACTTTCTAAAGTATGGAATATGACTTAATCTAGAAAAGGGGTTGGCTATGATCCCTCTAAACCATAAGGATCGGTCTACTTCAGCCAAACAAGTGCAACTCAATGTAAAACAATCGATATCTCGAGATCCAGAAGTCCAATGTATATGAAACTTTGGGAATAAGATGTGGGGACCCTAAGGAGTCCTCCCTAGGGATCGCACATCAAAAGGAGCAAGCAAGAGTGATCAGCCCTCTTCCCTCTATAGGGATCGGCCATAATCAGGTAGCAACACACCTTGTAGTAATGATCAATCAATAACTCAACATCTACAAGTCTAATTGACATGAAACTTAGAGGCTAAGCATAATACAACAAGGAGAAATTCCCATAGGGATCGCATCCCCAAACCCCTCCAAAATAGGGATCGGCCTCGATCCCTATTTCTTGAGATTTGGGCCATGCGATCCATTCTGTGGGCCCATATGGTTTTGGAGATCCTTCTGCCGAATTTTCAAGGAGATATTTCATCGTCTTCCTCTATAAATACAGGCATGATTGTTCATTTTGGGGATCTTTACGCTGCTTGTTACTTTGAACTCTTTTGTAACTAAGGATTTTCATCTGATCCCTATTGTACTCAGTTTACAAAGTGATTAATAAAGCTGTCTCTTCAAAGTGAACATAGGCAAACAATGCCAAACCACTATAAATTGTTGTGACTATGTTATTTGCTTATTTCTTATTACTTTACTACTATATTCTCTTTGTTTACATTTATTATTCTTTATTTATTCCTCTACAAAATCACTACTGGGTGTCTGTGCCAGTTTTTGTTGGAAACATTTCGGTGCTTTCACCGAGAAGGAGATTCCCAGCTCTATTTGGATCCCTTTGCTGCTACTGGATTGCATAAATCCCAGGAAGAGATCCAGCTTTGTCTTTAAGAAGTTTATCCTTTCTATTTAGATTTGCAAAAGTCGAAAGAAAACTATCAACAATGGTTAGGAACACCAGATCTAACTCTCAATATACAGGAGGAAACAAGAACGCTGGCATCCAGCAAGGAGACTGGAGCAATCTATCAGTAGATGTTAATGCTACCAATCTAGTTGATATCCAGAATCCAGCTGATTCCATCACAAGGGCTGATTTCCAGAATCCGACGAGAGAGCTCATGGATAGCCGCCGATAGTTGAACCAGCAGATTCAAGCCAATATCAATTTAATGAACCTACTCAGAGATCAACAACGTGGGAAAACTAGAAGGGAGCCAACTCCCTATTCTACGTCGGAGAGCTCTACTTCATCAGACTATTATCACTGATGCATATATCTTAACTGACGAATATCACGCATAAGCTTCTGGACATCAACAGAAAAACCAACCAAGGTTTCTGGGCCCGATCAGGCCTGATCCCTCCTCTAGAGGAGGAAGTTTGTCTTTTCATGTTGGAGCACAAGCCGGAGTCACCGTGATTGATTCAGATGCTGGAGTTCAGGTGGATGCAGACCAGTTACCTCCCAGGAATGACGATTAAATGAGTGCACGTGATATGCATCAAGAGGAAGTTGAGCCAAGCAGGCGTGGAGCGGCCCGTAGACAACGACTGGACCATTCACGCGAGGTGGAGCATGACTACCGCTTGGCTCCAACAATCAAAACGTAGGACTTATCAGCTATGATTAGACATCTAGTAAGGAAGAGCCAAGGCTTGACTAATGACGATTAGGGGATCTCGAGAAGCCATACCCCATTCACCGTAAATATCATGGAGTATCCAAGACGGTTTAGCATGCCATCGATGCTTGCCTACGAGGGAAAAAGAGACCCCAGGCAACACACCATGAGATATGAATGGATGATGGATTATGCACGAGCTGATGATGCCACAAAATGGGGATGTTTTACTATTACTCTCTCTGGCATAGCAACGATGTGGTTTATAAGATTACCCCCGCGGTCAATCTTTAGATTTGACAATTTGGCAACAAAGTTTGTGGAGCAGTTCCGTATGCATGTAACTCGCCCCAAAGATGTAATGTCCTTATCAAGTGCGATCCAGGCTCCTGGAGAATTGCTGAAAGATTATTTGGAGAGATTTTATACAGCCATCACAGAAGTCAGTAATCTGAATGACCATTCAATACTAATGATGGTAACAAGAGAGATTGACCCAAAATCTGACTTTGGCGATTGGTTAGTTGGCAAACCACTCGCAACGTTGGAGCATTTCTATGTAAAAGCAGCTTAATATTTGAGGAAAGAGGAAGCTAGATGCTTTAGGAAGAAGAATGTCGTGAGAGCAAGTGGAGAGGGAGTGTAGAGTAACATTGCAGTGAAACAATCCAGGGAAAGTTCCAGAAAAGTTCAAGTAAATGTCCAAAATAAACCGAATTAGAAAAAGAAAGGCGTTGATTGGAATCGTGAGCGAAAGATAGATTCTAGAAGAGGAAAGTCAAGGATTCCAAAGTATGATACCTGCACACCAGTGAATACATCCCTAGAGAACGTCTATTTGTCTACATGGAACACCATGCAGTATAGGAAGCCACCTCCGAAAGAATCGACAGAGAAGCAAAAGTAGACTAGAAAATACTGTTGGTTCCATGAATGTTATGGTCATAACATGAATGAACGTAGGCATCTCCAGGATGTTATCGAGAAATTGATTCAGGAAAGAAAACTACAGTAGTTTGTTAAAGCCCTGCATGATGGCGGGCAAGGGACATCCGACGCCAACCGAGGATAAGTGCCACACAAGGTCGAGGAGCTTGCACTGACTGGTGGAAGAGTAGTGATCAATACATGATCAATATAGTAATCTGAGGACCACATCCAGCTGATAAGAGCTAGCACGAGATGGAGCACTATGCTAGTGCAATCAAGCATGTGAATTTTGAGTGTTGTTCAAGTACAAAAGATGGGGCTTTGGCAAAACAACACGTACAATGGTAGACGACATTATATTCAGAGCAAAGATGTAGATAAGGTGGAGGCACCGATGATCGACCCAAAGTCATTTCGGCCATGATTGGCCCTGCCTTAGTGAGGAGAATCTTTGTGGACTATGGTAGTTCCATGAATATAAGAGTAGTTTCAAAAAGGCTTACGATCAAAGGAGGATGGAAGCCAAGGACTTGAAACCATATAAACCCGTATTCATGGCTTTAACGGTGCTGCAACCGAAGCTATCGGTTATGTCGAATTGCCCATGGATTTTGGAGAAGGTGACCGTAGGAGAGTGCGGATATGGCCATTTTTTTCTTGGATGTTGACTCTTTATACAATCCTTTTCTGGGCTAACCAGCCTTAGTTGAATTTTGGGCAGCCCTTGTCCTATGGTGTTTGACTTTGAAGTTCCCAATTGATAATGGTGTTGGAGTTGTGCATGGTGATCAGGCGACCGGACATGCTTACTATATGGCTGAATTAAGGGACGCTCAATGGAAGGAAAAAGGTAAGGGTGTGGACAAGTCTCTCTGCATCCAAGCCACCGAAGATTGACAACCAATACCTGAGCCTTGTCTTGGGTGCCACAGTCGGTTCTATAAAGATATATATCCAAGGGATGACGAGGAGGAGCCCAAAGAGACCAAGGCTGTACTGGCTGAGCTGACGGTTGACATCACGGTCAGCCGCAACGACCTATCATAGGTCTTAAAGATCGGATCACAGCTCAGCCCCATGATGATGAAAGAAATTTCTAGTTTTCTTTGAGCGAATCTTGATGTGTTCGCTTGAACTCACTCTTACATGTGTGGGATCTCACTTGCCATTGCGAGCCATGCATTAAATATCGACTCGAGGCATGTCCCGGTGAAATAGAAAAGGCGTGACATGGATCCGGATAGATCTACCGCCCTTAAAGAGGAGATGGATAGGCTCAAAAAAATGGGTTTATTCATGATGCCCTCTGCCCTAAATGGGTATCTAATCCTGTAGTTGAGAGGAAAGCGAATGGAAAGTGGTGGACATGTGTTGACCATTTGTATTTCAACCAAGCATGCCCGAAAGAAAGTTTTCCCCTTTCAAAAATTGACTAGCTGGTGGACTCTACCCAGGACAGGAGTTGCTATCTTTCATGGATGTGTACTCCGAATATATTCAAATCCCGATGCACATTCCCAACTAAGAGCACACCAGCTTTATTACCTATGTTGGATTGTATTGCTATGTGGTAGTGCCATTTGGATTAGAGAATGCTAGAGCAACCTATCAACGCCCAGTCAACTGAATATTTAAAGATTCGGTTGGAAAGACAATGGAGGTATACATGGATGATATGCTCATAAAGACACGACGATCAAGCGACCACATTAGAAAGTTAGCAAAAATGTTCGATATCCTTCGATAATACAAAATGAAGATCAACCCTTTGAAATGTTCTTTTGGCGTTGCATTAGGAAAGTTCTTAGGTTTCATCATTAATGCTTACGGTATCGAAGCTAATCCAAAGAAGATTTGAGCAATTCACAACATCCAGGTACCAAAGACCATCAAACAAGTACAGAGCTTAAACGGGAAGGTTGCCGCCCTAATTCGATTTATTTCCAGAGCCACCGATAAATGCATTCCTTTCTTCAACTTGATTAGAAAAGGGAAAAGAAACTTTGAATAGACACAGGATTGTGAAGACACATTCCAAACTTTGGTGAACCACTTAGAGAGGCCTTATATCTTGTCAAAGCCGGTGGAACACGAAGACTTGTATACCTACTTGGTCGTGTCGATACGCGCTATAAGTGCCTTACTGCTTCGCTAGGAGAATCGAATCCAGAGATCGTTCTATTATATTAGCAAGCGATTAATAGGAGCTAAAAGGAACTATCTGAAAATAGAGAAATTGGCATACTACTTGTTGATTGCTACATAAAAGCTCCACCCCTATTTTCAGGCTCATCCCATTAATGTTCACACTGATCATCCATTACAACTGGTCCTACGGTGATCTGAGACGTATGGAAGGTTACTTTGGATGAACATCGAACTGAGCCAATTTGACATTGATTATCTCCCTCGAAGAGCCATCCAGGGATAAGCACTGATAGACTTTATAGCAGAATTCACTTCACGAGACGATCTCTCAGAGTGTGGTGAAGCCGCTACCATTCGGTGGAAAATGTATACGGATGGAGCATCCAATGATCGTTATTCTGGATCCGGAATCGTGCTAGTAACTCCAAAAGATTGATCAATTTGCTACGCTTTGAAGCTTGACTTCCCTGCAACAAACAACGAAGCTTAGTATGAAGCTCTGAATGCTGGACTCAAACTTGCTAGAGAACTGGGGATAATCTCTTGAAATCTTTTGCGATTCCCAGTTGTGGTATATCATGTCAGGGGAGATTACCAGGCTAACGGATAATGACTCGCTCCATACCTTATCCGAGTTCAAGAGCTATTGACTGACTTTGAGTACCATGACATCACATACATTCCTAAGGATCAAAATAAAGAGGCCAACTCATTAGCAAAGTTTGCTAGCACCAAAGATGCACAACAAATGGGCTTGGTTCCAGTCAAAATACTAGACGCTCCGAGTATAAACCAGATGGAAATCAACTGGGTACTAGAGACGGAGCCTGAGAAGGAGTCATGGAGGACCCCGATTAAAGAATATTTGCTACAGGGAGTCCTTCCCTAGTGGAGGAATGAAAGACGACAAATCATACATAAAGCTTCATGATATATCATTCAGGAAGAGTCATGTATAGAAAGGCTTTTTCCATTCCCCTGCTTCGGTGTATCGCTCGTGATGAAATAAAATGAGTCTTAAAGGAAGTTCATGAAGGGGAATGTTGCTATCATACTGGGGGGCAAACCCTAGCCAAGAAAATACTTCGTTATGGGTATTACTAGCCAACTGTCAACTGAGATTCTACTGATTATGCTAAGCGATGCGACAAGTGCCAAATGTATGCAAAAGTTCCGAGAGCTCCGCCGACGGAAATTACACAAATGGTCAGTCCACGGCCGTTTGCCACATAGGGCACAAATATTATTGGTTCCTTACCAATCTCTAAAGGCGATGTGAATTATGCCATTATAGCAGTTGATTACTTCACCAAATGGGCCAAAGCGGAACCTTTACCCTCGATCATGACAAATAAAGTAATCGACTTCATTGTCTGAAACATCATGTGTTGTTTTGGCCTTCCATGAACCATTGTAACTAATAATGGAATCCAATTCGATAGCTCTGAATTCAAAGACTTCTGCTGTCGGCATCATATTAAAAAGATATTTGCAGCAGTTGCTCACTCTCAAGCAAATGGACAAGTTGAAGCTGTGAACAAAATCATAAAGTCCATTCTGAAGAAGCATTTGGAAAAGGTTAGAGGCTAGTGGGTGGATGAACTCCCAATAGCGTTATGGGCTTATAGAACCACCCAAAATTCTGTGACTGGCCATACTACATTCGCCCTTGATTACGGCTTCAAAGTCGTTATTCCTGTTAAACTCGAAGTCCCTTCTCATCGAGTGATCTACTACATTCCTAGAACGAATAGAGATTTCCTCTTAGAATCTCTAGACTTTGTAGATGAGAAGCGCGATGAAGCGGATTTGAGGGCAGCTGCACATCGACACCGAGTCGCCTGATACTACAACACTAAAGTCCAACCTAGAACCTTTGAAATCATTGATCTCGTCTTGAAATAGGTTTTTCCTGCACCATCACACATAAATCCTGCTTGGGAAGGACCGTATGTCATTGAACAGAGGCTTGGAGAGGGAACTTTCAAGCTAGCTACTGTTGATGGCATCACACTCCCAAGGGCGTAGAATAGCGAGTATTTATGACGCTATTTCACTTAGTTTGTTCTTTTTCATTCAGTTGTATTTATTTTTTGAATTTGCTTTAGCATTTGATTTCCATGTATGTAGAAGACAAATTATGTCATTTCTTTCCATTTGGCAAATAAAGTTTGAAATTTCCTTCATATTTGTGATTGCTTTAGCATTACATATTAGTTATGATACCCGACTAACCAAGTTGACATGTCCGAGCAGGTTCCCAGAGTTTGAAGCTAGCCGATTACATAAGTTCACGATTGAACTAAACAAAATAAACATGATCCAATTGTTCATTCGATGATTCTTGCTCATAATCGGATGGACGGAGTACCTAATAAGAAATGGATGTGACTTGACCATCCGATAAACCAATTAATCCCACCGAACAATAAGGCATACATGAATCAAAAGCGATCATGATATGTCTGGTCACTCACTAAGTCAAACCCCAGACTTGGGGGAAAATCAATCAATTAAGGAAAGTACGGTTCGACTTTTTCGAAATGACTCTAAGTCCGCAAAGTGTGGATTGAAGTATAATCACAAATTGGGTGCGATTCGATCGCTCGCCAACTAACTCTTATCCCCAGAGTGCGAATATGAGTATAAACAAATAGATGAGTGCGGTTCGACCACTCACTATTCCATAAAATTTGACCTGAAATCGACAAGAGGAGTATAAATTCGCTAAGGATGGAGTTCGATCATCGACTATCTTACTCTGCTAACCCAAGACTGGGGGCAGGAGTATAATCACTTAAACCACTGAATCCGACGGCATAACACTAGGGCTCGAGCTTAGTGTTTAGTACAACTTAAGGCTATGACCACATGGAGGCCTTGAGTAAAAATTAACGGATGATTATCCGAATTAACGAGCAATGAATTACATGTACATTAAATGGAAAAGTAATAGCTCGACTACTTAAGCAAGTTCATGTAAGAGTTCAACAGAAAGTAATAGCCGTACCCACTCGAGCCTCTGCTTATCCTTCTCTTCGATCTTTTACCACCCTTGGCAGGAGAGCTTTCAGAGGTTGGAGGGAGTTCTCCAAGAACCAACCTTCTGGATGGAAAGACTTGGAGTAGGACGAGATTTGGATCATCGATGTCCACCTCAACGGGTTCAACTTTAGCTTTTTTCTTCAATGACTCCCCTCTCTCGATGCGTTCCTTCAAGCTGAGCACATTGGTGTGTTTGGAGGCACCCGTGATCATAACATCATCAGATTCATCTAGCAGCGGTTGATCATCGGCCTTTTCTTCAGTAAAAGATCCAATAACTTGACCATTGGGCCTTGGAATGTCAATAGCCACTGGAATTTCAATAAATGTCGGTTGTTGCTCCATGGCAGTATCGCTTCTTGGAGTTTGATGGGAACCGAAAGACCTGTAGATCCGCGGGAACAAGAGAATAAGCCCATAACTACTGGGCATAAGGATCGAAACCTCTCGAATAATGGATAGTAGAGCAGGATACCTATGTTTGGCTGACTTTCAATTGTTGCTGGTGTGTTCCTGTCTTGAATGGGGGTCAGCACCTTTGATTTATAACTGGGTCTATCTGGATATAGCAAGGATCTTGTCTCGGGACAAATGAAACTGATGCTCTGGCTATTTGAAGTGAAGGAGGACGTTTGGGATCGAACTCTGAAGCTTCGGCTATGTTTTTCCCTCTGCCATAGCATGCCAAAATATCAAAGTATCGGAGACTTGCAGCAGCAAGATCTAAAGGTTCATTCCCATGAAGGATCTCCCGTACCAGTTTCTCCTTATCCAAATCAGCTTCGTCAAGGGCTTTCTTCCTTATTTCAACGGTGTATTCCCAAGCCTCGGCAAGCAATTCGAGTAGACCTATCTAAAGAAATTCAAGTCATGATGGATTAGGAAGCACTTTATTAAACGATCAAAGGATCAAACATGTCCTTAATCTTATTCTGGCCAACCTCTTTAGAATCCTCCAACTGGTCCTCAATTTGCTCTCTAACTTCATTACGGTGAGCTTCCCTTTGCCTCTTCGTTGAGAACTTCAATTTGAGTGAGCTGCTCATCAAGTTTAATCTTCAGCTCTCGAGCCTCGACGGCCTCTTCACAATACTTTTGAGACTCCTCTTGAGCCTCAAGTTTTTCTTCCTCTTTTTTAAGAAGCTTTTCCTATTTCTCAACGCGGCGGGCTAGAGTGTTTTTCCCTTTTTGCAGTGTGTCCTTCTTCCGAGCAAGCACACCGCTGCGATTGCGGGCAGCGTCCAGCTCCTTTTGTGAGTCATTTCCAAATGACTAACCGCCTCGGATGTCTCTTTAGCAGTCTTATCTACCGCAACTAGCTTCGTGGTTAACTCCGTGATCTCATCATCTTGGTATTTGATTATGTCTTTACCATGGATCACCTCCAGCTTGAGGCGATCGATTTCATGTTGCCTTTTAGTAGACACCTTGGAGATTTTCTCGGCTAAATGTTGGAATGATTCATGCTGCACAAAAACATCGTTGACATTTGCAAGTGAACTTGCTTTAGCGCTCCCTGCAATTGTATGGGTAGAAGGAAGTAACTTTAGCCCATAAAAGTAGATTTTTGAGAAATTGACCTTAAGTTCGGCCAATCTTTCTGCCATAGAGGCCTCAGGAGCTGTAGCAGTTAAAGCTGGATCAGAAGTAACAATAGGACGTTTTCTTGACCAGCGATCATGAGGCTGCCGAGAACCAGATGAACCTGAATGTTGCTCGGGTGGCACAACAGTTTTGGGAACATGAGAAGAGGTCTGATCGCCACTATGTACAAGAAGATTGGTCTAAAATTCTTGATGAGATGATTGAGATTTGGAGTTATATTTAGAGGGTGAAGGCTCCCTTGAACGATGAATTCTTTCCCGGCTGTCATCCCTTTCTCGATGCATACACGAGTCCGTACTGCAATTGGATCCATACTATGTCGAAGATCCCCTCAAGCGATCAAAGGCATAGAAATGAGACATAGCACTTGCAAACCAAACAAGAGCATGTAAGTAACCGCCAAATAAAAGAGACAAAAATTGTTCAATGAAGTGCGCGGGATTATGAGTGTCCTAGTGTCCGCTGACAGACCAGTTACTATAGCCTTGCTCATAGGAGTGTTTTCACCTTTGCTAGTGGGAGGAATGTTATCACCAATCCTGGTGGAAGAATTAAGCCACCCAACACTAGTGTTGGGAAAGTCAAAGGTCATGATATTGTCAGGAATCGGGAGACTCGAGAATCCTTCCATCGAACTTTATAAAGGCTGGAAGGAAAACTCTTCTTCAACAGAGGTGATTATGAAACTCGTGCTTTCTAGCATATTTTCTCCTCTAGAGTTTTTATGCTAGCTTTTTTCCTTTTCTTGTTGGCACATGAGATTTCGTGCCTTGTGATGATTCGACTACAAGCATGTTGCCCAGACCTGCATCATCATCGCCAGGCTTGTTGGCTTCATCACCCCTAATTTCACCTTCTTCGGCATCGTCCTGAGCCTACTCAACTTGGGGCGTGATAGTGCTATCAGTGTCACCTTCTTGTTCTGCAAAATTTCTTGGTGGTGCAATGCTACCTAGAAGATCGACGATGTGATGTTCTTCCAACAGCTTAAAAAGAGATAATCACTCATCGGTTACAAGGGATCTACCTGTCCTAAACCGAGAAGGCGCCAATTGCGGAAACAACCATTAAATAATTATCACCTTCAGGTCATGGATGGACACCTGTAAAATTTCAAAGTATTTGTTAGTTCTAGATATGGCTTGGGCTAAATAATTTGAGAGTAAAGTGAAGGCAACACTTATGTCCTTCCAACCATCGCCTCATGAAGCCAGGTGGACAACGAACGTAAAACAATTCATGTTTAAAGACACTAAGCTTGTTCCAAGCACCAGTCAGGACTTGAAAGTTCGGTGAAGGCTCAAGGAAAGTATAAGAAAGGCTTCTCATCCGTTGTTTGGAATTGTAGATGAACCTGATATCTTCAGGAGATGGCAGATGGAACAGAACATCCATAAATAGCAAAAAAATGCAATAAAGAAAAGCATAGCTGTTCGGATGCAGTTGAGTAGGAGATATTCCAAGATAATTTCGCATCCCTTGGATAAAAAAATTAAAAGGCGGCATAAACCAGGCCCAGTACATAAATTTATTACATGCTGTATACTCCTCCGGGGGCAAATGAGCCCTGTCATTCACTGAAGGGACTATAACATCTCCGAACGGATCCCATGTTTAGAGCACAGCCTACGGAGAGTAGCCTCACCAATTCTGGAGGCTTAGGAATCCATGGGTTATCCAAAAATATAGCACCCTCTAAAATGTCAGAGGCTGGATTTATCTCTTCCATCGAAAGGATGGGAACATTAGAGAAAAGGTCAACCAATGGACCGAAAACCTCCAGTTGCTCGGTTTAATGTTCAAGAGAAACTGTACTAATTAAAGTTGCAGAACTTGACTCGGCACTTGAATTCTGTATTGTGAAGGTTGACTAGAAGACATTGTGACTAAATGCCCTGAACATCTGGAGCCCATATCAATTAAGCTCAGTAGATAATGGAGATAAAAAATATTTACATGTCCTTCCCTTAAATGTAAACTAGTGTGTGTAGTATGGTGCAGCATTGTGCAGCGCAGAGATAAACAATTCTGAATTAAAAGCAAAAGTAAGTGACGAGACTTTGGATTCCGACCAAAGTGACCGTCATCACTGACCGTTTCAACTGGTGTTTAGATTGATCAGTTGTGTAAGCTTTGGGATTGACCATCGGCATATCAAAGTGTGAAGTTCATTATTGAAGTCCATATGTTAAGTTTTAATTCATATTCTAAGTCCTAGAAGTTTTGTCGTTCAATTTCAAGTTCAAAGGTGGACATGCAATTCATGTTATCCGTTATAGTCATATGTTCAAGTTTGTTAAGACTGGATTGGTTTTGATTGTTTATGCAAGTTAATATGGATTGGTTTGCTAAAGTGTTCAAGCTCAATTCAAAGGCTTAAATCAGCTAAGTCCCCATAGCCGATCCCTCTCCTAAAGCGAACGACCGATCCCTCATAACTAATATGACCGATTGTTATTTATTGTCGATCCCTATGCCTATACCAATACAACCGGTCCCTTAGCTGAGCATCCCATCATCGATCCCTCCTCAAACTCCAATAACCGATCCCTATGACATGCCTCTGCATCGATCCCTTTACTTAGCCGTTTTTACGTTTCCCTCAAATCTTTACTCTGATCCCTCAGGCAATGCAAAATATCGATCCCTCTCCTCCATACTCCATCACGACCGGTCCCTCCATACTCCATCACGACCGGTCCCTCCATGCTCCACACACAATATACGACCGATCCCTCTACTTCTTTCAAGCTTCACTCCTTTCCTTCTCCTCTTCTACCACCTCACCGAACCCTGCATCACAACCGTCCATCTCATCTTCTCCAAACTTGACCCATGCTCATGTTAATTAATGTAAACAAAATCCATCAACTCATCACAACCCAAAGTTAAATGCAAGAAAACCTACCTAAATGTATAAAGTACGAGTTACTTGAAGGGAGATGTTGGATTTCGATTCAAATTGAAAACGGAGTAGTGGTTTAGAGCAAGAGAGAATGGCGGGTATAAGGATGAAGGCGGTAATTGATTTGAAGGGAAGGGACTGGAGTTCAAATTGGAAGGGGGGTATCATAGGCGAGCTCGAGGGAAATGGAAAAGAGAAAGAAATGAAGTAAAGCGAAGGATGGAGAGGGAAATGTTAGTTTATATACGAGGCTAGAGGGATTCACTCGCTTAAGCTTCTCCTTGAAGCTGAAATGTTAAGTCCCCACTGATTCGAAGGGATCGGGTACGATCCCTACCCAAGAAGGATCCATCCAATCCTTATAAAAGAGAGAGAGAGAGAGAGAGAAGATAGGAAAAAAGGAATCGGCTTAGGGAATTCTAATCCCTGTAAAAATGAAAAAAAAGAGAGCAAAGGGATCAGGTACGACCCCTATGTGCATGCAAGCATGTATATTAAAAATATGTAAAATAAATAAATACATTAATGCAATGGAATTGCATCTTATTCAACGAAATTGATGACAACCCGTGAGCGTGCAAAAGCATTCGGGACCCAATGACAAGTATGCATACCTGAAAGTGCATGTGTGTATTCTAAAAATTCAAATTTTGAAATCGACAGAAATTGAATTCAAACTTGAAGTTTTCATGGTCGAGACTGAATCAGTTAGCCAGAGCTCACTAGACCCATAGAACCGGATAGAGATAGAAACTGACGAAATATAATCTTGAATTTGTACTATTGAAAATCGACCAAGCATCATGACGATCAAAGAGAGATACGACACTTTGGGAAAATAATTTGATGGAAGGACAATGACTATTCAGAAAATTGGATGGATTTCTTTTCGATGACTCTAACTTGCTTCGATTCAAAGCACATCATGTTCAACAGAAGATGTACTTTGAGGGGCAAGTGTTATCTGGAATTTTTACCCGGCTATATCCGAACTGATTAGACAAGTTAAACTCGAATGTAATCAAGGCTAGTAAGCCCAGAGCGATGATTGTAGGGTCCAAAAATCAAGTACAGATGGTAATATAAAGTCATGATCGAACAAAATTGAGAGATTTGCAATACAGAATGTTTAGAGTATGGAATATGGTTTAATCTAGGAAAGGGATCGGCTATAATCCCTCTCAACCATAGAGATCGGTCTACTTTAGCCAAACAAGTGCAACTCAATGAAAAATAATCAATATCTCGAGATCCAGAAGTCTAATGCATATAAAACTTTAGGAACAAGATGTGGGGACCCTAGAGAGTCCACCCTAGGAATCACACCTCAAAAGGAGCAAGAAAGAGGGATCATCCCTCTGCCCACTAGAGGGATCAGTCAGAATCAGGTAGCAACACACTTTGCAGCAATAATCGATTAATAACTCAACATCTACAAGTCTAATTGACATGAAACTTGGAGGCTAAGCATAATACAACATGGAGAAGCTCCCTAGGGATCGTACCCCAAAATCCTCCAAAATAAGGATCGGCCCTGATCCCTATTTCTTTGGATTTGAGCTATGCGATCCCTCTTGTTGGCCCATATGGTTTTGGAGATCCTTCTGCCAAATTTTCAAAGAGATATTTCGTCGTCCTCCTCTACAAATACAAGTTTGATTGTTCATTTTGGGGATCTTTACGCTGCTTATTGCTTTGTACTCTTTTGTAACTAAGGATTTTCATTCGATCTCTATTGTACTCAGTTTACAAAGTGATTAATAAAGCTATCTCTTCAAAGTGGATGTAGGAAAACAACGTCGAACCATTATAAATTGCGTGTCTCTGTTATTTGCTTATTTTTTATTAATTTATTGCTATATTCTCTCTGTTTACATTTATTATTCTTCATTTATTCCTCTAGATGGAATAAATCTGTTTGATTGTTTGTTATTTGATAGCTAAATGACCGACTAGCAAATCATAACCAAAATATAACCCTGGAAATATGTAGGAGAAACACGGGAGTTATATAGCACGGTCATCTTCAATGATGTTGTACTGTGTGTATAAATCTCGTTTTGTTCTCCTAGGACAAATGATAAGGAGATCCGTCCTCTTAAACGGTTAGGGGGTGATACCTACTCTTATGTATTGTTTGTTTATTTTCAAAAGAACCGGAGTTGAGTTTACCGAAAATTATCAATTATTGGTACGAAGAGATCGGGATCAGATATGTTATCTGAAAGCCACTTCGAACCGTCTCAAGCATCGAATTGAAAATATCTTAAAGATGATGGAATTAGCGACAGATTTCTTTGAAGTGAAAGGGCTACTTGCTACTAATTCTGAGGGTGATTCTAAAATGAAGGTACTAGAAGTACTGCCTTCAGTTTGTTTTGATCCTAAACAACTTGTACAGATGAATGCTAGCATTGCATTAGTGCCCGGAAGACAGTGTTAGCATTCCAAGTGGGAATTGCTAAAAGAGGAAAAGGTAATCGTGACCTCATAAGTCTCGCAACCGATAATGACTAAAACATGGGATATGTAGCAGAGCTATGTGGTTTGCTACCATTAGGAGCAGTCATTCCTTGATCTAGAATCGACATTTATGGATTGGTATGTGTGCGAAGAGTTGGGCCATGGCTGTGCATATTGTTTTGAGCCTTGGTCCTGAGGAATGATATAATCCAGTATGCCATGTTAAAGGGGCAGCCGGCTCTGTGTTGGTAGGGGTCCATGTGTGACCTTTGGTACATTTTTCTAGAGGTATACTATGGCGGGCGGTACCCTAGTAGCACAGTCATTGATGAAAATCCAATCCCCAATATGAGCCCCTACAGATTTAGTTGTATACCTATTAAGCTGGAATTTAATTAATGCAATAGTTTTGGCTATGATTAGTATTTATTTTACTCTAGACATTATTATAATACCACTGGATTTTATAATAAAAATGGTTTAGCTATCGTAAGGTAAAAACCTGTCCGTGTTTTTGTGCGGCATGGTCTTACGAGATACCAATATTTTTGAAAGGTTTTTATTACATTAAGTAATCCAGTTGATTATGTTTCTCATGCTATTTTTACCAGACAGATCCAGGCGTTATTTTTCTTATAATTCTCGAGTCGGCCCAAGCATATTTCCAGGTTTAGCTGGACTCTTGGAGCTACAGGAGACGAGCTGGATTCCTCCAAGATGTATTCCCCTATTTTCTTTATCTTTCGCTATTTGTTCTTGTATGTATTTATCAGCAATTGTAAGGACATATTATTATAACTGTCCAGGGCTAATGACAGGTTAGTTTTGCTCTAATGATAGTATGTATATTATCTCTTTATTTATTGTTGTAAAGACTTGTTTAGTATTATATATTACTTGTCATGTTTGTGAGATTTTATTCTATCTTTTCTTTCTTCTACCCCAATTATCTGTCTTTTTGGCACTTGGTTGTTCAACATGTGAATACCATGGATGTATTAGTGTCGATGTTTGGGGATCGAAAAGACGGGTTATTACATTTGATATCAGAGCTGAAGGTTAAGCGAGAACTTTGGCTTTGGTGGGGTAACCTCATTAGGGATAGGGTAAGTGATGCCCTATAATGAATTTGGGTGTATATATATATATACAAGAGCGTATTTGTTAGTGCTTGTTATCCCGCCTTTTGGCAAGGCCATGATATCATCAACTTATCTAGGAACAGATGGTCACCAGCCTTAAGAATTGATTATATACAACACTATAGACGATGGTCGGGTCAATTCGAACCGGGTCCCAATTGAGGTAAAATTAGCATGAAGTGACTGGCATAGCCCCATGAAGTTATCTTTCTAATTTGGACTTGATCAGAGTTGGTATGTTCGAGTTACGGATGAAGCAAAGATTTGCATGGATTAATCGAGAACATTCCATAAAAAAGCTCAAATCATTGGAGAATGATTAATATCTCAAGATCCACAAGGCCAATTCATTTCAAACTTCTAGAGCATCAACAAAATGAAGATTTAAGCCTACAAAAATGATCGTAGGTCATAAAGTTGAAATTAGAGGCTGGTCGGTCGTTGTTGGCCGATCGTTTTTGCCAAGCCATAAAAACGATCAGCATATTTCAGTGCATGATCCAAGTACAACAAAGATCGATCCATATCTCCCAAGTTACAAGTCAGGATGATTCCATATTTTAGGAGCAATGTTAAGAGGCATGTGTGACCCCCCAAAAACGATCGCACTCGAATTGACACAAGAAAAATGATTGGTGAAAGTTTAGCCGATCGTTCATGTTTGTCAAGTTGAGTCCACCGATCGTAATGGCGGGCTCCTATGGACCTAGAGAGCCTTCTGCCGAAGTCGTAGTGAAATATCTCATCATCTCTCCCTATAAATACAGGCATTGTGGTTCATTTTTAGGACCTTTATGCTGCTGGTTACCTTATACTTCATTGTAATCAAGTTTCTCTATTCTCAACTATTGTAATCAGATTCATAAGTGATCAATAAAGTTAATCTTTAAAGTGGACGTAGGCATACAACGTCGAACCACTATAAATCTCCATGTTTCTGATTATTCCTTTTTTTGTTGTTAAATTAATCTATTCTTTAGTTTTAATTTTACTTTCTTCACTTACTTCTCTACATAAATCTATCCTTAGGTGTTTGTGACCAAATTTGGCACAAACATTTTGGTGCTTTCACTGGGAAACCTGATTCTCAGCTTACTAGGATCCCTTTGTCGCAACTGGATTGGATAAATCCTCCAAAGGAGATCCATAGTTATCTTCATAAAGTTGCTTATACTACGTAGATTTTATAGAAATCTAAATAGGGAGATTGATAATGGTCAGACATACTAGATCTACACCTTAGAACGTGGAAGGAAATGAGACTGCTAGAATTCAGCAAGGTGACTCAAGCAACCAACAAACAAATGTGAATGCTGATTAGGTTGAAATTCAGAATCCCGCTGATTCTTTTATAAGAGCTAAATTTCATAATTTAATGAGAGATCTAATGGAGAGCCGTCGACAGCTAAATCAACAAATTTGTACCAATATCGATTTCATGAACCAAATCAATCAACAGCGATGGGGCAAAGCTAGGAGGGATCCCACCCTTACTCGGCATCGGAAAGCTCTAGTTCATTGGATGAATATCATAGGCATAGGCACTGCAAAATTGACATACATCATGTAGAAACTTTAGGATGTCAACAGGTAGACCATCGTGGTCTGCCAGGAACGATTAGTGCTGATCCCTTCGCTGGAGAAGGAAACTTGCACGTGCACGCTGGGACTCAAACTGGAGCTGCAACGGTTATTTTGGATAATGGATTCCGATTGAATGCTGATCGGGTTCTTCCCCAGAATGATGGTGAAATGAATGTAAAAGATGCGCATCGGGAAGGTGGTGATCCAAGAAGGCGTGAAAGGGCCGATAAACATCTACCAGACTGTTCAAGTTAGGTGGAACACGACCACCGCTTGGCACCAACCATCCAAATGCCGGACTTATCGGTAATGGTCAGACAGTTGGTGAGGGAGAACCGGGGCTTGACTAATGATGACTGGGGAATCTTGAGAAGCCATACCATGTTCACTGATAATGTTCTACACGCGGAATACCCAAGGAGATTCAACATGCCATCGATGCCTGCACGGGGGAAAAACCGACCCTAGGCAGCATATTATGAGATGCGAATGGTTAATGGATTCTACGCAAGCCGATGATTCGACCAAGTGCAGATGCTTTCCCATAACTCTCTCTAGAATAGCGACAATGTGGTTCACGAGACTAACCCCACGATCAATTTCTAGATTCGAAGATTTGGTAATCAAGTTTATGGGGGCAATTCTAGATGCAGCGACTCGTCCTAAAGACGTGATGTCCCTATCCAGCATGGTCTAAGCTCCAAGGGAGTCATTGAAGGATTATTTGGAGAGATTTCATATAGCTGTTACGAAGGTCAGAAATCTGAATGATCATGCGATGCTCATGGCCGTGACGAGAGGGATTGACCCAGAATCTGAATTTGGTGCTTGGTTAGCCAGTAAGCTGCCCGCAACGTTGGAGTGCTTTTACGCAAAGGCAGCACAATATTTGAGGAACGAAGAAGCCAGGTCCTCAAGAAAAAAGATTGTAGCGGGACCGAGTGGAGGAGTACAGAGTAACATTGCAATCAAACAGTTTGATGACAGTTCTGGGAAAGTCCAAGTGAATGTTCAAAATAAACCAAATCAGTAAAAGAGAGGTGGAGACAGGAACCGAAAATGAAAGAGGGATTTTGGAAGGTTGAAGCCTAGGATTCCAATGTATGATAATTACACGCCGTTGAATACGTCACTGGAGAATATATATTTATCTACTTGGAATACCATGCAGTATATGAAGATGCCTTCGAAATAATCAATGGGAATGCAGAAGTAGACAGGTAAATATTGTCGGTTTCACGAGTGTTATGGGCACAATACAAATGAATGCCGGAATCTCCAGGATGTTATAGAAAAAATGATTCGAGAAAAGAAGTTAAAACAGTTTCTAAAATCCCTGCAGGATGGTGGGAAGGGGACTTCTGATCCTAACCGAGGACAAGCGCCGCATAGGGCTGAGGAGCCTGTGCGGACTGGTGGAAGGCTAGTGATAAACACGATGGTTGGGGGACCGTACCCGGCAGATAAGAGTTGGCAAGAGAGAGAGCGCTATGCTAGCGTGACTAGGCATGTGGATTTTGAATGCTGTTCGAATAGAAAGATGGACCTCCGACAAAACAACAACGTACGATGATGGATGATTTTTCATTTAGGAATAGAGATGCAGATAAGGTGGAGGCTCCGACGATCGACCCGATGGTCATTTCAGCCACGATTGGCCCTGCTTTGGTGAGAAGGATTTTGATTGATTGTGGAAGTTCGGTAAATATAATCTTCAAAATAGCTTATGATCAGATAAAGATGGAAGCCAAAGTTTTGAAACTGTCTAAAGCTCATATACATGGTTTTAACGGTGTTACAACCGAAGTTGTTAGTTATGTGGAATTAGCTGTTGAGTTGGGAGAAGGTGAACGACGGAGAGTGTGGATCTTGTCGTTTATTGTTTTGGATGTTGACTCTCCATACAATGTTTTTCTGGGTCGACCGACCCTAGCTAAATTCCGGGCAGCTCTTGCTCCGTGGTGTTTGTCTTTGAAATTTACGACAGATAATGGTGTAGGAGTTGTTAGTGGGGATCAAGCAACTGGACTTACTTGTTATGTAGCTGAGTTGAGGGAAGCTCGGCGCAAGGAGAAAGGTAAGGTTGTGGACAATACTGCCCGCATCCAAGCCATCGAAGATTGACAACTAGTGCCTGAGCCTTAACTCGGGCACCATAGTCGGTCCTACAGAGATATAGATCCGAGAGATGACGAAGATGAGCCCAAAGAGACCAAGGCTGCACCGGCCGAGCTGATAATCAATATTATAGTCAGCCACGATGACCCATCATGAGTTCTAAAGATTGGATCATAGCTTAACCCCCCAATGAAGAAGGAACTTGCTGGTTTTCTCCAAGCGAATCTAGATGTGTTCGCTTGGACTCACTCTGACATGTGTGGAATCTCACCTGCCATTGCGAGCCATGCATTGAATATCGACCCAAGGTATGTCCCGGTAAAGCAAAAAAGGCGCGGTATGGATTCAGAGCGATCTGCCGCTCTCAAAGAGGAGGTGGGTAGACTAAAAGACAACAGGTTTATCCGTGACGCCTTCTACCCTCAATAGGTGTATAATCCTGTGCTTGTGAAGAAAGTGAATGGGAAGTGGAGAACATGCGTTGATTATTCAGATTTGAACAAGGCGTGTCAAAAAGACAGTTTTCCCCTTCCAAGGATCGACCAGCTGGTAGATTCAACCACGGGACACAAATTGCTATCTTTCATGAAGGCATATTCGGGATATAACCAAATTCTGATGCACATTGTCGATCAAGAGAACACCAGCTTCATTACTGATGTTGGATTGTATTGCTATGTAGTAATGCCTTATGAATTAAAGAATGCGGGAGCAACTTATCAGCGCTTAGTCAACAGGATGTTTAAAGATCAGATCGGAAGGACGGTGGAAATGTATGTATATGATATGCTCATGGAATCATGACGATCAAGCGAGCACAGTAGAGACTTGGCAGAAATGTTTGATATCCTTCGATATTAGAAGATGAAAATCAATCCGTTGAAGTGTTTTTTAGTGTTGCATCAGGGAAATTCTTGGGCTTTATTATCAATGCTCATGGGAAGAAGCTAATCGTAAGAAGGTTCAGGCTATCCATGATATCCAAGCACCAAGAACTATTAAAAAAGTATAGAGTTTGAATGGGAAAGTTGCTGCCTTAAGCCGATTCATCTCCAAAGCTACCGACAAATGCATTCCTTTCTTCGATTTGATTAGGAAAGGGAAAAGAAACTTTGAATGGACGCGGGATTGTAAAGACACATTTCAACCTTTGGTGAATCATTTAGAGAGACCCCTTATCTTATTAAAGCCTGTGGATCATGAGGAGTTATACATTTATTTAGCTGTATCGGTACATGCTATAAGCGCCACATTACTTCGTGAGGAGAATCGGATCCAGAGACCGGTGTATTACGTCAGCAAACGATTAACATGAGTTGAAAGAAACTATCCAAAGATAGATAAATTGGCATACTTCTTACTAATTGCATCATGGAAGCTCCATCCGTACTTTCGGGCACATCCGATCAATGTTTACACCGACCAGCCGTTACGACAGGTCCTACAGTGACCTGAGACGTCTAGAAGGTTACTCAAGTGGAATATTGAACTCAGTCAATTCGACATTACTTATCTCCCTCGGAGGGTTATTGTAACGACCCCGGATTTTAATTAAATTTAAATTGATAATTAATTGAATTTTTGAATTAGAATTGTGAAATGTATCGATGAATTGAAGCGAGTTTCCCCTTAAAATAAATTTTGTATAAATCATTTAAATTTAAAATATTGTATATATATGTATATATATGTGAATATATATGTATTTGGGCATATAAGAGTAAATTTGAAATTTTATATATATAGATATATATTTGATTTGAATTTAAATCTTAGATGAATGGTTTAAAATATAAATAATAAAATTTTGGGTAATAAAACTTTAAAAGGAATTCAAAATAAGTGTTGATGTTAAATAAATATTTCAAATAAATCTATAGTTATATAAAATATGAAATGAACTTATAAACTTCTAGAAATAAATATTTAAGTTGAAAAAAGTAAATAATTGCTAAAATTGTAACAACAAAATAGAGTAGAGAACAAAAATAATAAAAATAAAATAAAATATAGAATGTTATCTATATTACAAGGCATAAAACAAAAGAATATATATGAAAGGACAGTACAAACAAATAAAATACAAAAGGCAAAGGAAACAGAATACGTTCAAATAAGAAAAGAAAATGTGTATGCAAACAAAAGAAAGAAACAAGTGTGAAAGCTTGTAAAAGAAGCACATCAAACTATCTCATATATGTACAGCCGAAGTCAACAAGTATAAACAAATGAAGACATCAAAAATATATTCAAGTTTGAACAAAGACTTTAGAAAATAAAATAAGCAAAGTTGTACAACATCAATTAATGCAAGCCAAAGTTTATCATCTCAGCCACCACACATATTGCCATTAGCCACCAAAAGAAGAAAGAAAAATCTGATGAACTGTACAACTGGAAACAAAATAAAATATATTTGTACAAGCCTAATTAATATCAGCCACCATTGAATAGAAATATCTCTGCCCATTCTTGTACAAACCAAATTATATCACTTGTACAAATTGTATACCCTGTAAACCTCTTTTATATCCATCTACCTCATTTCAGTTTTGATCATTCAAAACTATGAAAAGGAAAAAAAAACTAAAGTATATATCAATCTCTTCATCAGTTCGTTTCCTTCAAAGCTTAAAACATCTGAAGTAAGCCTCAGTTCAAATTTAAACAAAACATCAATTAAAACATCAAACAAATTGATGCAACCAGAGAATCAAAAAGTAGTTCCAGTGTTTAAATCAAGAGTAGCAACTAAAAGCATTTCAGTTTTAAAGAAAATCAAAGCATCTTTCAAAAATCTGAAGTTCATTCCAGTTTCCAAAGTCATTTGTAAGTTCTCTGCCTTTTCAAAGGTGAGTAAACTACCCTATGGTATCTAGGTTTGTTCATATATATTGATATTTGTGATTGATGCCTGTGCATACTATGAGCTTTATTTGTCTAAGTGAAAATATGTCTACATATCTCTATATATGTAGTTAGATAATGGTTGTGTGTATATATTTGTAAATAGATATTTTCATTTCTCTGTTTAAGGGCAGGATTAAGGCCATTAAAACAAATATTTGAACTGCTCTCTATATGAGCAATATTAAGACAAGATCATTGAAAAGGTATGAGTGTGAACTTATTTTTAAAAATATTTCCAAACAGAAATATCAAATAAATATTGTAAAAAGGGTAATTTCCAGTAAGATCATTTTATCTCAGAAAAATCAAGTATTAAAATTTGTTGTTCCAAGGTTATAACTCAAATCCACTTTGAAAGTTAGGATTTTTAAAATTAAAATCTCAATTTTAATAGAGAATTGAGTATGCATTTTGGTGATAATTGGAAATTGGTTTTGGGGCAATTTCTGGCAATCATTGGGTGTCGAGGCCTTGGGGTTTTGTATGAAGCAAGGCTAGTGATCAGCGAGGCTAGGAAAAATAGTGGAAGCGTCGACAGATCGCCGTGGCGTTGGCGGAGAGGCGATTTAGTTTTTAACCCTAATTTGGGTCGTGGTCAAGAATTCGATCACCATGTACGTTAGTGCATCGAGTTGCACCGGACCTGGTGGAAAAGCAGCGTGGAAGGCTAGGGGATGAGTGGCCGGAATTGTAGGCACTCCGGTGGTCAGAGGTGAAGGCACGAGGTGGTTTTATGGTGACTGGTTCTGTTCCAGGTTTGGGTTTCGAGGCTCGATCTCAATTTTGGATTCGACTCGAAGTTTGGTTAGTCGTAATCGAGTAGGGAGGTCGGGGTCGACTCGCTGGCGATGATGGGGTTGATCGGAGTCGCTCCGATTGCATGTACATGTGCACAAATATCATCGGTATCAGGTGGTTGTCGAAGATCGGGGAAGAAGAAAATGGCTTGAGTTCGAGCACGAGAAAACGGAGGATCGACTCGAAGAAAATTTGAATATGCGTTGCTCGGGAATTTTTATGGGTTGGTTCGGGTAAATTTAAATATGTCTCGAGTTTGTTCGTTATAACAGATTTAATGGGAAATAATCCAAGTTTTCGAATTTAAATTATAAACAAGTTTTAAAATAAGTTTTCAACGACTTGGTTTTAAAGTTAAAAAATATGTTAGAATTGTTTTGGGTTTGAATAATTATATTGAAATGATTATTTAAAATATTCTTAAGTGTTTCAAATGGAATTTGATGATGTGAAAGTTTCAAGTGCATTGGCTTTGTAAATTTTGAGATATTGATCAATCTTCATCGATTTATGCTGTTTTATGGATCGTTTTAGATCGATCTATATAAATTCTTCATTTGTCCATAACTCGAGCGTACAAACTCCAATTGACTTGAAATTAGAAATATAACCTTACGGGGGCCATGCCAATTACTCCATGCTGACTGCACCTCGATTGGGTCTCGGTCGAAATCTGCCCAGTCATCGTCTATAATACTATACGTAATTGGTTCCTAAGGTTGTTGACCATTCGTTCCTATCCATGTCGATGATCACGGCCTTACGACAAGGCGGGATAACATTTTCCCTCTAAAGTACATCTTGTATCATACACGACATGCTTTGAATCATCGTAAGCTTGAACTGTCTTGAAAGAAAACCATCTGGTTCATCAAATAGTCATTATCCTTCTGTCAGGTTGTTTTCTTATTGAAGATCATAGTTTCCTTATTCATCGTGACGATTGCTCGATCTCCAACAGTATAAATTCAAGACTTTATCCTATCAGTTGCTATCTGTGTCCAGTTCTACGAGGCTAGTAAGCTTCGGCTATCTGATCCAGTCTTCTCTCTAATCACTCCAGGTGAAAATTCAATTTCTGTTGGTTTCAAGAACTCGATTTTTTAGAATATATTCGTGCACGTTTAGGTACACGTTCTTGTCATTGGCTCCCGGATTCGTTTGTACGCTCACGAGTCGTCACCGATTCCTTATAATTTAACTGCAACTGGATTGCAATTCCTTGTTTATATTTTTTTTTGAAATAGCGGTTGTAATCAGCCACTCGATGAGAGGGGACTTCAAGTTCTACAGGGATGACGACCTCGGAGCCGTAAGCAAGGGTGAATGGAGTATGGCCAGTCGTGGACTTGTGAGTAGTTCTGTAAGCCCATAATGCCGTTGGGAGTTCATCCACTCATTTACCTCTAGCCTTTTCCAAATGTTTCTTCAAAATGGACTTTATGATTTTGTTCACAGCTTCAACCTGTCCATTTGCTTGAGGGCGAGAAACTACCGCAAATCTCTTTTCAATATGATGTCGATGGTAGCAGTCTTTAAATTCAGTGCTATCGAATTGGGTTCCATTATCAGTTTTAATGGTTTGTGGAAGGAAAAAACAACAAATGATGTTCTAGACAATGTAGTTGATTGATTTCTTTGTCGTGATCATGAACAAAGGTTCAGCTTTAGCCTATTTGGTGAAGTAATCCACTGCTACGATAGTGTACTTCACTCCTCTTTAGAAATTGGTAAGGAACTGATAATTTCAATACCCCAAGTGAAAAATGGCCATAGATTGACCATTTGAGTAATTTCTGTCGGCGGGGCTCTTGAAATTTCTGCAAACATCTAGCACTTGTCGCATTGTTTAATGTGATCCGCTGCATCTCGATTGACAGTCGACAAGTAATACCCGTAGCAGGGTATTTCCTTTGTTAGGGTTTGCCCCCAAGTGTGATTATTGCATTCTCCTTTATGAACTTCTCTCGAGACTTGTTTTATTTCTTTATGGGCGATACACCAGAGCGAGGAATGGAGAAACCTTTTCTATACATGACTCCTTCTTGGATGATTTAGCGTGAAGCTTTGTGGAAGATCTGTCGTTTTTTATTCCTCGGTTCAGAAAGAATTCCCCATTGTAGATAGTCTTTGATAGGAGTCATCCATGACTCCTCTTCTAGCTTCGTCTCCAAGATCTTGTCGATCTTTATCAATCAATGCTTGGAATTTTAAGAATTTCAACCATGACAAGTCTATTTGTTGCGCATCCCCAGAACTGGCCAGCTTGGCCAGTGACTCGGCCTTTTCATTTTATTCTCTAAGGATGTGTGTAATGGTGTAATACTCGAAGTCGACTAGTAGCTCTTGGAACCAGCCAAGACAAGGAGCAAGTTGGTGCCTCCTAGCCTGATAATCTCCCCTAACTTGGAATACCAGTAACCGGGAATCACAAAAGAATTGTAAATTTTTCACTCCTAGTTTTCTAGCAAGCTTGAGCCCAGTAATCAGAGTTTCATATTCGAATTTGTTATTTGTTGTAGGGAAGTCAAGTTTCAAGGTATAGCAGATCAATCGTTCCTCAGGAATAACACGACTCTGGTGCTAGATCATTGGTCGTTGGATGCTTCATTTATGTACATTTTCTATCGATTGGTCAATTCTCCACTACTCTCTCTGGAGAGTCATCTGGTGTAGTGAATTCAGCTATGAAATCCACCAATGTTTGTCCTTGGATAGCTCTCTGAAGGAGATAAGTGATATCGAATTGGCTTAGTTCGATATTCCATTTGAGTTGTCTTCCAGACGTCTCATTGTATGACCTATTGTAACGGTTGGTCGACATAGACGTTAATGGGGTGAGCCTGAAAGTAAGAGCGGAGCTTTCATGATGAAATCAATAGGCACTATGTGGGCTTTTGTAGCTTCAGTTAGTTTTCTCTTAGTATCTATCAATCGCTTGGTTACATAATATACTGATCTTTGGATTCGGTTCTCTTCGCATAGCATTACGGCGCTTATGGCGTGTACCAACATGGCTAAATTGATGTATAAATCTTTATGATCCACCGGCTTTGACAAGGTAGGAGGTCTCTTTAAGTGGTTCACCAAAGCTTAGAATGCGTCTTTACAATCCTATGTCCATTCGAAATTCCTTTTCTATCTCTCGATTAAGTTGAAGAAGAGAGTACACTTGGCGATGGCCCTAGAGATGAATCGACTTAGGGCGATGACCTTCCCATTTAGACTCTATACCTGCTTGATTGTCTTTGGTACCTAGATGTCTTTGGTTGCTTGAATCTTCTTAATGTTAGCTTCGATTCTACGAGAGTTGAACATTAAACCCAGGAACTTCCCTGACGTAATGCCGAAAGAGCATATCAAGGACTGAGTTCCATTCCATATCTTCGGATAAAACTGAACATCTCCGCTAAGTCATCGATGTGGTCGTTTGATTGTCAGGACTTCATGTGCATATCATCCACATATACTTCCGTCGATTGCCTAATCTGGACTTTGAACATCATGTTGACCAGTCTCTAGCAAGTAGCTTCGACATTATTTAGTTTAAATGGCATCATAACATAATGATATAACCCTAGATCAGTATTGAAGTTGGTGTGCTCTGGGTCGAAGACGTGCATCATGATCTGGTTGCATCCGAAGTACACATCTATGAATGAAAGCAGTTAATATCCAGCAGTTGAGTCTACCAGCTGGTCGATCCTCGAAAGTGGAAAGCTGTCTTTCGAGCATGCCTTGTTCAGGTAAGAGTAATCGATGTATGTCTGCCACATTCCACTTTGGGCAGAGGGTGTCGAGGGTAAACCTGTTGTTTTTGAGCTTATCCACTTCCACTTTAAGTGTAGAAGATCTCTCTGAATCCATGACGCGTTGCTTTTGTCTCACCAGGACATGCCTCGGGTTGAGATTCAATGCATGGCTCCCGATAGTCGATGGATCACATGCATGTCAGAATTGGTCCAAGCGAACACATCAAGATTCATTCAGAGAAAGCCAGCTAATTTATCATCGTTGCACAGAGCTGTGATCTGATCTTCAGTACTCGTGATGGGTCGCCATGGCTAACTGTAATGTCGATTGTCAATGCAGCGGGTGCAGCCTTGATTCCTTAAGTTCAAACGTAACTATTTTGCCTAACAACTGACATGAAATATGGTTGGGAGGTTCAATGATGATGGTTACGTTGGTCGAATCCTAGGGTCCTATCGTGAGTTACTGAGTCTGATAGTGAAGGGCTCTAAGTGCTTTGAGCAATTATATGCAAATAGCCGAAGATCAGGCTTAGAAGCAAGTTGAAGCAAATGTCGAGTAGAAGTCAACCTTGAGTTTCGTGCAGCTGGATAGCTGGCTCTTAATTTGAGTTTGATACTGCTTGTGTATTCCAGTAACGTGCTTTCTATTCAATGAACTCGCGATCTGTTGCTCGTTGTTCAGGTTGGAATGATAGTCAGTTGCCCATGAGCTTGGGCATCGATTTGACAATTCTATCTCTAGGCATCCTTTCGGTTGGAGCCTCGAGTCATCGTAAACACCAGGTATGAGTCATAGTATTGAGCTATCGCAGTTAGTCTTTGGATGATCACACTTCTGCTTCCAGTCTCGAGTTGATAAATGTACTGCATGGACGGTCGAGTCTCATCTTAGTTATGTTTATACTCCCATATAAGCTCCAAATACATAGAGTTGATCAATGAATGGTCGGTTCACATTTATCTTATTTCTCACTCGTGCCCCCAAGTTTGGTGCATACATCGATAAGTAGAAAGGTAAGCCATGTCCACTTTAGCTTTACACTCTTTACCGTTGAATCGAGGGATTAGGTTAGTTGATGGAAGGCTGAGTCTCGCCTATCCTAGATTGTATTCTAATTTTTCCTTCCAAGGGGAATACTTCGATGCTCCATCAGATTTCGGGCATGGGTTGGGTACTGGGCGGTCAACCACGTCCACTTTGATTCATATTCTCTAATCAGATCTAGGGGTAGAGTTGGCTCAGGTGCAGTCGGGTCATGCTCATCCAGTTTCATACTCCTTTTGACAGATCGAAGGAGGGTGCTGGAGAATTAATGATAAAATCTTTGTGGTTTATTTTCCTATCCGCACTCTGGTAATCATTATTTTTCAAAGGACATCCAGGTCACATCTGTTTGTGTTTGGTGTGGATCGATATTGACCGTCGACCCAGCGGAACAATATTGTTAATCGCTTGTAACTTCGAACGTCGTTCTGATTAGTTTTGTATTAAGGCCTCCATGCGATCATTGCCTTAAGTCGTAAAGAACACTAAGCCGGAGCTATAGTGAGCTGTTGTATTTAGCTTTTAGTGATTTGTACTCCTTCCCCCAGTCTTGGGTTAGTGGAGTTAGTTCGTGGATGGTCAAGTCCATTAGTAGTGAGTTTATACACCTCCCGTTGGTTTCAGGCCGGAGTTTTTGGAATAGAGAATGGTTGAAATCCACTCATATATTCATTCATGTTTGTATCCACACTTTAGGGATAATATTTAGTTGATGGGTGGTCCAATCACCCCCAATTTGTGTTTATACCCCAGTCTACACTCTGGGGACTAGAGTTGGTCAATGGGTGGTCAGTAACACCCATTTGATGTTTATACTCCAGTCCACGCTCTGGGGACTAGAGTTGGTTGATGGGTGCATTTGATGTTTATACTCCAGTCAGCGCTACGGCGACTTAGAGTTATCTCGTGGGCGGTCGGTTCACACCCGCATTTATGTTTATACTCCAGTCCACGCTCCGAGGACTTAGAGTAATCTTGTGGGCGGTCGGTTCACACCCGATTTATGTTTATTCTCCAGTCTGCACTCTGGGGACTTAGAGTTAACTCGTAGGCGGTCATTTCATACCCGATTTATGTTTATACTTCGGTCCGCACTCTGGGGACAAGAGTTAGTCAATGGATGGTTAGTCATACCCATTTTTAATTTATACCCCATCTGCCAAGTCGGGATAAGAGTTATTGAATGAACGATCGAATCACGTTCATTCATGAAATGGAATTCTGCCCCCAGTATGAAGGACATAACTTGGCAAGTGAGTCGATCGATTCGTATCTGTTTGGTGGTTGTAGCTCCTCTTATCAAGCCAAGGAAGGGAGTAGGCGATGGATTGTCGGATCACATCCATGCTTGGGTTGGAGGGTCAGGTCACATCCACCTCAAGCTGTAGTCGTGTCCATGTGTTGTAGGCGATGGTTAATGAGTAGGCAATCAGTCACGCCTACTTTAAGTCGAGCTTCCGAACTACCCTCTATGTTCAGGGCAAGAGTTAATGTGTGGACGGTCGAATCGCATCCACTTTAGTTAAACCTCAGTCATGCTAAGCATTAGGAGAGGCATAAGTATCTTGGCGAACTTCAAGTATGAGCTAGGGAATGGATGGTTGGGTTGCATCCACACCAAATCTTTCTATGGTCTCCAATTCAGGCATGGAAGTTGATGAGCAGATGATCAGTTGTGTCCACTTTTTGCTGGAACCTGAACTTGTCGGGCATTTTCATTCTGAGTCCTTTACCCTAAGTCAGGGGCATATGGTAGCTGATGAGCAGTTGAGTCACACTTATCTTGATGAAAATCCAAAGGTCCGATCATGGTCCGTGGAGATTGGTTGGTGCCCAACCCTAAGTACTTGGTCACCTGCATCGTTTGGAAGTAGTTTAGTTCAAGTTGGTTGTAGTTCATAACATAATTGAAATTGAAATAGAAATAATTCAAAGAAGATCAAAATAAATCTCATTGATAAGTGAAGCAATGTCATATGCTCGCTACTCCACTTTGTTCAAGCACTTCTCAACAGGAAGTCAACTGTGGACGATCCAATTAATAATCAAAATTCTTTATTGATAGCGATTGGATGTTCCCTGCCTGCTATTCTTTGGGGCTTGTATATATTGTCGAAACTTTCCTTTCCAAATCAGCTTTCCGATCACATCTCAGAGGTGTTTGCAATCGCCAGTGTTAGGACCGTGTGTATCTTGGAATATACAATATTCCTTAGATTTCCTATGGGCTTTGGTGGACTCTCTCAAGGCTGGTTTTAAGTATTGCTCCGAGTCATGAGTCTCCAAGTATATGTTATCGGTTGAGTCATTCAAAGGAGTATATATGAGTCGAATTTTGATATTCTGGATCGTCTCCTAGAATCTGAGTCCTTATCCAAGGCCTCAATTCTGCCCTCGCTTTGACTTCCTTTAGCCAACGGACTTGCATTGTTCTTCTATTTAGTATGTCTTGCCTCCTCCTTGTGTAGGCACTGGTTTGCTTTGTAATAGAAGAGATCCAAGGTTGAAGGAGGCTCTCCAGCTAATCAGTCACTAAAATCCAACTTGGGGTTGATTCCCCTTATCAATGCCATTAGTTTGATATCCTCACTGGGATTGCTCGCTTTAGTGATGACAATGACATTAAATCTCTAAAGGAATTCTTTGAATGGCTCACCTAACATCTGGAATAAATTGGATAATGACATCACATCCTTGGTGTGAGTTGCATGCATTCTGAACTGCTCGACAAACTTCTGATCTGGTTGATTTAATGAGGAGATGGATTTGGGCGATAATGGCATAAACCTCATGATCGATACACCTTCGAGGAATATAGGAAAGCATCTGGATTCGATGGCACATATCGCTCTGGCGGAATTCATACGCCACTCGAATTTCATGAGATGTAGTTCATGGTCAGTTTTCCCTGAGTAAACCGATATGATTGGTACATTGAATCTCCTCAAATATTTTGCACACTGAACGGCTTCAATGAGTAGGCTTCGAATAGGGGAGATGCTTCAGTCATCATCAATCCGGTTTGTGTTTAAGTTACACCTACTCGTTATGCTTGTGAATGATGTATGCATGCCCAAGATATGAGCAAAGCAAGATGGACCGGTATTGACAGATTACTAGTAAGTTACTTGGAGTTGGACCCGAGAAAATCTGCTATTTACTTGGAGTCACTGAATTTGAAAAGCTGGGTCAGTGAAGAACGGTGCTTGGAGTCATCTTGGCATATGCTTGGAGAAAACCTTTGTTTTACCCTAGTTTGGCTTTGGGCCATAGTTTCTTTGGTTTGCTTAGAGTCACTCCACCTATGTTCTCTAACCTTTAGGAGTATCGTTTGAGTAGCGATTGCTTGTTTATTCCTCGGTTGCAATTTAGAAGCTGCCACTTGATCCTCTATCCCTCGATCAGTCACAGGACGTAAGGGAAGTGGATAAAATGCACCATCTTTAAGTTGAGTCTCAAATGCAGAATGAGGGGGCACTGCACTGTGGCACGGGTTCGGGTGCAATCCTTTTTCTTAAAATTTGGATCACACCCAAAAAAGTTTTTTTTGAAAAACGATCGATAATGAAAAAAATTGGTTGAAAACGATCGATTGGAATGCCAAAGCGTTGGAACGATCAGTTGTAGATTGAATGATCGGTTGAAAAGCGACCTTGGAACGATCAGTGAAGATGGCAACTTGAACGATCATTGGAGATGGCAACTGGAATGATCGGTGAAGAGGGCAACTGGAATGATCGGTTAAGATGCTAATTGGAACGATCGATGAAGATGGCAACTGGAATGATCGGTGAAGATGGCAACCGAAACGATTGATGAAGAGATTAACTGGAATGATCGTACAAAAATGATCGTATAGAAACGATCAGTGTAAATCCTCATAGTAGTGGGATGATCGTACAAGAACGATCGTATAGAAACGATTGGTATGGAACGATCGTACAGAAAAAACGATCGTCCAAATTCACATTAGTGGAATGACCAATGAGAACGATCTTATGGAATGATCGTACATGATGATGCAACGTATGGATTTGTAGGAAATGATCGTTCATTGAGTATGTATGGGGCATGGCCGATGACCGATCGTTCACATAGGCTTCAAAACTTCAAAATGTATGCACATTCATCAAACACATGACTAATCGATCACTAATATGATGATTTCCTTCTTTTGCAGGGGAAGTAGACTTGGCTTCTCTGGCCATGGCTAATAGTTTCCTTGTTGATCTCTTTCAAATCTGAGTAGAATAGGAAACTTGTCGATCAAAAGTTGGATCTATCTCACGAACATGAAAATCCACAAGTAGAAGATGAGATCCAATCAAGCTGAGAATTCATTTCTCAGTGAAAACACAAAATGTTGACGCCAAAAATGGCCATCAACACCCAATAGAATCTAGTAGAGATTAATTGAAGAATGAAATTAAAACAAAACAGAAATCATAAAGGAAATCATAGATTTTTTCGGCAATCTTGGCCTACGTCCACTTCATATTTTTATTGATCTTCCACTTGATTATCATTACAAGAATGTTTGGATGCGCTAGGATCCATTAGTATAAAAGTGAAGAATAAATGGTCGTGCCTCGATAAAGCCCTCCTCTTTTTGGAGAATAGACGCTATATTTATAGGAGAAGACGTGCATGGATTGGGCAGAAATTTTACAAGAAGAGTCTCTAGATCCGTAGGGGCCCACCATAATGATCGTTGGCCCTAACTTGACTTTTTGGAACGATCGGCCAATGTTTAATCGATCGTCATTTTTGCCTCCAATTGATGTGCGATTGATAATGTAGGCTCTTCATGATGTATGGTACTCGCTCTTCAAATTTTGTGCAATTCCGACGTACCGTTTTTGAGATATCGCATTTTCCGTGAAACTATGGATCGTGCACAGAAATATGTCGATTGTTTTTTATGGCTTGGCAAAAACGATAGGCTAACAACGATTGGCCAAACTATAATTACAACTTTATGACCCGCGGTCATTTTTGTGGGCTCTACTCTTCAATATATTGATGCTCTGAAAGTTTCAAGTGCATTGGTTTTGTAGATTTTGACATATTGATCGATCTTAGTCGATTTATGCTGTTTTATGGATCGTTTTAGATCGATCCTTATAAATTCTTAATTTTTCCATAACTCGAGCGTATGAACTCCGATTGACTTGAAATTTGAAATGTAGCCTTGTGGAGCCATGCCTGTTACTCCATGCTAATTGCACCTCGATTGGGTCCCGGTCCAAATCTGCCTGATCATCGTCTATAATACTGTACGTAATTGATTTCTAAGGTTGTTAACCATCCGTTCCTAGCCAAGTCGATGATATCACGGCCTTGCCAAAAGGCGGAAAAACATTGAATAACTTAAGTTAAGTTTTTATTAAATATTTTCATATATAAAATTTGGAAGTAAAAAAATTGGTATAAGTAAGAACCAATAAGAATACATACGCAAGTTGTTCGTAAATCATTTTTGTTTGCATAACTGTTCTCAATATGAGATTAGAGTACACAACTTTGAGGTGTCTCACATCGACCTTAGTAAGAATTTATCCCTCGATTCTTGATGGCGAACACTTGGTGAGGGTTTTTGGTAGGGAACAAAATTTTCTATCATAGTATATGGCTATGCAAGGAGTATGGAGGTTCCTGATCAAGGAGCCTGATCGGTGTCTGAAATAGGAAAATTGGGTGAGCGATACTAGTTCAGAATTTTTTTTAATGTATTTGAGTAATGATCGAATCAGATATTGCATATCGATGATCTATATACATCATACCGCCTTAGGAAAATATAAAGTTTTTGTGTGGGCTTATTTCTTTTTGGGTTTGATAATAAAGGAATTTCGGGGACGAAATTCTTTTAAAGGGAAGAATATAACAATCCGTATTTTTGACTCTTTGAATCTAAATATTAAATATTCAGATTTAAATTTAATTATAATAAAATCCATGTTTCAAAAAATTTACCCGATTTTTGGTGATGTAACTTTAATTTAATTTATGTGATTTTTCCATAATATTTAATTTGGAAAATATTTAAATTTTCGTTTGACGTATTTTATGAAAAGCGTTGTTATTTCTGAAACTTTTCAGAATTTACTAACAAGTGTATTTTACTTTTATTTGGTGATCGTGTCCCATATTTATGCGCGATCGTATTTTTATTTCGATCATTTGCGGTCCGTACACAAACGAAATACTATGTAGTGGGATACCGCAAATATTTCTTTCCAAACTATTTTAAATCGAAAATCAAAATAATTCAAAAGTGTTTGGTCAAATCTTGAGATAGGATGTTGGATTAAGAATATTGGCTTACCTATAAATATATTTTAACTTGAGGAGCCTTGTTTATCTAGTGTGAAAAGCATGTATTTTTTATTCATAAAAATCAAAATAAAATTCTCACTTCATTTTATTTTCAACAAGTTTTAATGTTCCTCTTTCCTCTAACTTTTCAAATGTAGTAAACCTAAGGTACAATGGCCGATAATTTCATATATCAAAATCTAAGAGATTAATCATCTAAAATTTATAAAACTTATAGCTTTGGATTCATCTAGCCTGGATCTTCATTTGGTATTCATGTTAGGGTGTGCACTAGTCTTCGGAGGAGTTCGAGTGTTCATGGCCGAATTAAGGTTAGGGATTTCAGGAGTTTCGGGCGAAGAGAGGCAGAGGCGTCGAGTGCAGGGTGTTTGTCAGGGAGAGACATGCTTGGAGGAGTAATTTGGTGGGTTATGTATCTAAATTGGGAATCGCGACATGGCTTCGTGCAAGGGCGGGTTCTCGGGCGCGATCGTTGATAATGGGTCGAGCTGCAAACTGGTGGGTCCAACATGTAACGATCCCTCTTTCTTAGACTTAAAGGCGACATTTAATACATCCTCGATATCCATGTGCCCATCATTTAAGTGTCCGAAAGATAGGTCGTTTGAGATGAAAGAAAGAAAAGGCAGAACAGAATCTCCCAAAACGTGACGAGTAATATATAATATGAACAAGTCTTTACAAAGAAATCATCTTTATTATGCACAACATCAGAGTACATTAATCTATTATCAGCTGGACAGTTATAACAGCATGTCTTTACAATTTGATAAATACAACAAACAGACGTCAAGAAACACTAAACAGTGGAAGAATATAAGATACGTAAATTTTTCTTGGAGAATCTAGCTTGTCTCCTGAAAGCTCCAAAATATCCAGCTAAATTTGAAAAAATATGTTCGGGTTGACCCAAGCATTATAAGCAAAATAACACCCGGATCAATCTGGTAAACCAGGTGAGAAACACACCTCAATTGAATTTCAATGTTATAAAAACCTTCCAAATAAAGGTATCTCGTAAGACCACGCCGCATGTAACAACCCAATTATTAAGTAATAATTAATTAATGTTAATAATAGAAATCTATTTAATAAAACTGTAATTTGATGGTTTGTTTGATATCGGTTTTGTAACTATCTAATAAAAGAATTCATGTTGGGAGAATAAAATGAGTAAATTGAAATAAGATAAAAACATGGATAATAATCTATACTATACTATTATTAGTGAGTTGAATTTCAAGCTCACACAGGCCCCCTTGAAATTTGGCAACCGAACGGTCATCTATACTATATTATGAATAACCAGTTTGATTTTAAGAGCACAGAAGCCGCTCCCCATTTTGCAAACTCAAAAGTCTCTCGATATATTCACCTTTTTACCATTCGTACTGCAATCCTTTCCCCCTTTTTTCTCCCTCTCCCGCTGTCATTCTCTTCGCCGCTGTTCTCCTGTTCCCTTTCCCTCCTCGCAATATAGATCGATTCCCCTTCATCTATTTCCCCTTCTCCTCGATTGGAATTTGTTCGGTTCCAAAATTCTCTCCTCTCTTCAATTTGTGCCTTTTCAGCTCTACCACTCCTATCCTTCTACTCCCATCGCCAGCCTCTTTAAATTCGAATCACCGTCATATCACTGAGCTACAACTATGAAGTGCCATATCATCATTCCCAGGCTAGCTCCAAACTTTTAGCCCTCTTCTGATCACCATCTGCAGGTATCGAAAATTAGGTTTTTTTCATCTTCCTATTTTTTTGGTTCGTTGTCGCTTATTAATTTGGATATCAGATATTCAATTAAACTTAGGTATCAAAAGTTATATTGACTTGATTACGAAAAATCATTGTTGATTCAAAGAATTGTTGCAGGTATATAGAGCTAATTCATGTCCTATATTTGAGGTAGGATTATCTACAACCTAGGCAATTGGTTTGTGATCAGCAACTGAGAAAGGGTTAGAAGATTCAGGGATTAGAGATATTCAGTGAGTATTGAAAATGGTATAGCATTGACTGTAAAAAATCAATAGGTAGTTGGATGATGGTTTAAAATCTAACTATATTGTTTCTGCCTCCATTGTTGGGTTTGGATCATGGAAACTAACATTTTATATAAATTCCAGTTCTTTTGGATTCGTTTTGTGTATTTCTATTTTTGAAAGAGTAATTTTAACTTTCTTTTTGTTTGTTTGATTATGATTTTCTACGCAATTTTCCAGTATTTGTGAATGAATCATTTTTTTCGAATTGCGGTAAAGCATATGTACTCCTAACCTTTTTCATGATATTTATTTGTAGCTAATACCCTTATTAACTACAATCAAAATGTTGTTTTCATAATTTTAAATGGGTTTCTGAGACGATTCCGTTCATTATAGTTATCAAGTTGCTATATGTGATTGATAGACATATTCAGGTCTTACAATCACATAACATAATATACTGAGAAATTATATAATGTGTCACCGCATGCATAGTAAATAAAACCAAGAAATGATACAGCTTAGAAACCATTCAAATACGCCTACTTTATATATTAATATCCTTCCAAGTTGCTATATTAGATCAAAGCTGCATATCTTTAGTTCATAGATTTGAATATTACATATATCAGTTCCTAAGGCAATCTGCAAAGAGAACTAATAGTATTTTGAAAAAAAATTATATAAAAGCAATTATAAGAGCTGTTGTATGCAATTTTGACAATGTTGATTGGTCGGATTAAGAGGACTAAAGAGTTGCATACAATAAGGTACATTTGGTAAGGCAACAATATTTGATTTGTATGACTCTCTCTATGGATAAATGGGCTTTCGGTTTTGATGGGTTGTTTGAAAATTTCAGTTTCTTTGTGCTTGATTGTAGGTTATTAATCCTGTCCAAGTTCCACTCCCTTTTACTCTTATGTTTTGCTCTTACTTATAGTTTGAAGGCTACAGAGATTGAGGTGCAATAATGATTATGGTATCTTCGATAGATAATCCTATTAATTTCAATGCCTAGTGAGCTTAATATTTTTCTACTTATTTCTGTAAAGATTTATTTACATTTATTTTACAGATAATTATGCTTATATCTTTGGAAAAATTAGGCTTCTAAACTTCCATTCAAGAGTTGGAATTATTTTTACCATTTGTTTTTCTTGCTAACAGTTTCTTACGAATGGTTTACTGTAAATTTGACACAAATCTCCAGGACAAACATAGGTTTCCCAGCAAAATTTGATGTTGTTGGTCATGTTCATCAAATTACCATGTCGAAGACCACACAGGTGAAATCTTTTTCAGTTTCTTCTACATATTCATCTTCCTTATGCTTTCTTACAACTAATAGCCTTTCAACATAATTTGATATGTTAAACTAAAGATATATACAATATATGTAGTTATAGATATGTGAAAATACAGAATCTATTATGCGCATTTTTCTAGATAAAGCACCCATATATATGTTATCAAGTATACACATATTATATATTAAGCTATTGTTATAGCAGCACAGAAGCAAAAATACTTTTTATGACTTATATTGTCTTCCTAATTAACGATTATTAAGAAGCCCTTTTCCAATTTTTATCTTTACTTTTCTAATTTGCAAAGATTATTGTTGTTTCCACCACCATCGTGGCCGCCATGACCACCAACAACATAACGATGGATATGCAAAAAGTGGGTACTAGCAAACAAATTTAACTGCCTGATTATGAACAAAAACACATGATACAATTATAATTTTCACACATCTTTTTTAACTCATTCTTTCCCTTTCACTTCAAATATGCTTATGGCTATTACTGCTATCTGATCAATATTTTGTTAGTCCGCTTAATAATATTATCTTTGCATTCAAATGCCATAAACTACCCTGATTCCAATTTTGCATCTATATGTTTATAGTTTGTCTTCTGAGCGTTTAAGTTAGCTATTGAGCGTGATCACACCAATTTACAAGTTGATTTCGAATCAATACCATAATTTATAAAGAATCGATACTTTAATTATGATAATTGTTTCGAATTCAACTATACTCAACTATTAGTTTGCATCTTATGTTGTGGAAGTGATGAAACCTTACCCATTTTCGTATAATAATCAAAGTTCAAAATATTTGTGCCTCATTAATCCTGCTTTCATCATTTTATTACATCCAAAATTCTCTTATTATAGCATAAAATTGCAAACCATTATAGAAAGCACTTAATGTTTATGCTAACAAAGAAATCGTCTGTAAGTAAGAAAAAAGCTTTCGTCTCATCTCTTTTTATTTTTCAAAACATGATGTCAATTATTATGTTAGAGATTAAAATTACATTTTCAATAAATAAAGTTATTAGTGTGATGTAGGATTATGTGTTCGTTGATCTAGCAGGAAGATACAGATGAATAAATTTTATAATAATAACAATAAAGATGATAGCAATAGAATTAGCTATTGGAGACATATAGCGTACTAAAAATATAAATGGAGATCCGTAGGAAAAAGAAATTAGTGAAATGTATTATGTAGTGAGTGAATTATAGTTCACAATAAAGTTGAAAGCTTGACTCAGGTTTTACATATTAAGTTTAAATAATTGATAGCATGGTAGAGTTATAGCAGTGGGGAATATACATGAAATGGAAACCAATGAGTTGTATCTTATATAAGAAATAACAAATGATGAATGGTTGGATTATAATGAGAGATTTATTGTTTAATATACAACTAAGATGTAAGCGACTCCTAAAGGCAACATTTACTGTTTATTCCTTAATCATTAAAATTGTTTTATTTTGTTGTCCTTAAAAAACGCCGCTCACCTTACATGTTCAGTTTGTCCAAAAAAATTATGAATGGTGATATGTCAAATAAGTTAATCAAATATTAAACTCTGTAAATCGACTATTAACGTAATGTATGACTATAATTTATGCATAGTCACCAAATACTGCGCTTCAAAATATTAAACAATGTTAACAAAACAGTTTTTTCCAAAATGGATCTTATTTTTTGCATTGATAAAATATACTGTTTTGTCCATTTAATAAATAGATATTATGTTAGGTTTTCATTCAACTAAAAAAATACTTTCAATGATACAGAAAAGCTCATTAACTATCTATGTGTGTAGCACGGATTCACCCTATCTTTAAATAAAAAATAGTTAATATATCAGTATGTCAACCACTAGGGGTAGAACTACAAAGAGATTTTCAAGGATGATTGTTTGATTATATTACATTTATTATTGTTTTGGGCATTTCATTTTTGTTTGTATGTTGCATAACTATAAAGCCTTCAAAAAATTAGTTGTATAGTGGGAAGATGACATGTTCATACTGTTAGAATTTATTTAGGCCAGAATAAGAGAACCAGTACATTTATTGGTGAAAATAAAATATACAAGTCCACCAATCCCTGTATATTTGTCATTTCTCGGTTATCTATGCACAACAGTGTACTGGCTTTTATCTATTTAAACATCCTTTTGCACGTACTTAGTTAGACGTTTATAGATGTTCTACTCCCTTTTGCATGCCTAAATAAGTTTGGCCTTGAGTTTATGCTATGCTGTTTGATTACATATCCACGTTGTCATAATGGCTAAAATAGTATATGGCTTACTAAGTGGTACCAAAACCAATATTTGAGTATTTCTTACCAGACATTTGTCATCTTGACCATAGTTTCTATACATTTTTTTACTAATTTCTTATAAATTTATAGTTAATTAACTATTTTTCAATCTAGCTTTGTTTAGAAATGATTGGAGGTTGTATTTCAACTAATCGAATCCCTATCTTAAATTTTTTAGAAAGATGATCAACTAGGTAGTAGCATACCATAGACAAGGTTCTACAATGTTTCATTTTTAAATGAATCATGTAGAGGTTCTATATTTTGGAACTGAAACTTGGTATATGTAATGCAGGATCTAATATGGCGGCTGTGAAATACAAAAACATTAGCTTTAATGTAGGATGGAAAGATCAGGACAAGGTACCACAGACTCTTTCTCTGTATAGAATTGGGATATATTTTATTTGCATATGCTTACTTCTTCGTGTACTAAGATATTTAGAAAGAAATTCAAATTCATTTGTTATCTAATTTATTTGGCAATAAAGATTTTTTTACTTATTGATGTGCTTTTAAATGTATAACAGATGAAGGCTTTGTGGAGTCATTGCTTCTAAAATACATAAAGCCTCATCTTTGTTGTTGAAAGCAACAATAGAGATTGTGTTGTTGCTGCAAGGGATGAGCTCCATAGGATGCTAAACGAGGTATATTATTTCTTATTATACCTAAAGCAAACAAGAAAATGGTATATGTTTGTATGTTCCTCAATTTCATTTCTAACTTGAATGTTTAGCCAAGACCAAGCCATGTTAACTATTGACATGTCTGTAGGAACAATATGAAAGGGTAAAAGAATGTGACATGGAAAGTATTCTCATTTAAAAATCAATGCCATGCTAGCACGGTTGTGCACACAGAATTTTAAGCTTCATTTTATGACCTTTGCAAAATATGGTCGGACAATTACAATGTATATTATGAATGTATATTTTGATAGATCAACTTTATATTGCCACATAATTATCTTTACTACACATTCATTTCATAAATTTGGTTGGCATTTCTTTAAGTCAACTTTTTCAGCTAACCTTTTTTCTACCATAGTTAGTTGGCTTCGATATATTTTAAAAGTTCTTAATAATTATAAAACAACATATGCCTTTTATTTATGACTTAGCATCCTAACAATATGTATTGTCCTTACATATAGATTTTTGGTAGAATCGGTACATGATAACATTGTACATTTGTGATTGAACCAACAGTTACTTGCTGAGCTATTTTATTTATCACTATATCAGTTGTTCTACTCTTCTTTTTTCAAAGTAATGATAACCGATTTATGTATATTTCCTATACAACATATAATAAAGCCCCTGACGCTATTCAAGTTCTGGATAAGTGTTCCATACCAATTGATGCAGTGGACGGTAAGTTTATTTTCCTATTGAGAGGATTTTTTATGTTAACTCGACGACTATATTTTTTGAAAATGGAAAAAAAAAATAAACAATATTATCTTCATATTTTTTAAGGATAGTGATGAGTGCTCTCCTCCTTGAGAGGATCACTCATTTTACTCAAAAAAACATATATTTTTAAGTGATAGTGTATATCTACGTTTGCGAGTTGTTTCAAAACCAAATTTGCACACATAAATAATAGATAACATTTTTTATATTATAATATACCACTTATGATTGAAAAATTTATACACATATACATGTAATGCCCAAAAGACAGATATAGCAATTTTAAAATAATTGAGTGAGTTGGGTATTGTTAGTGCTGAACATAAACTTCTATTTCACATGTTATTAAGGGAGCACTTAAGTGATAAAGATGGGTGCATTGCTTGGTTTTATATGCAATTTTTGCTAAAAACAAGAAATAGTAATTAAATCTTCCTTATGCAACAGCGTTTTTCCAAAGGCGTTATTGCACAAATTAAACGAATATAGATTTTTGTATTCGTATCCAAAAAATAAAGAATGAAACAGGGATACATGGTTTACTTTGTCTAATAAATCTAAAATCCATGCATAAATTTATGACAGTGATGTCTTTTTTAGTTATAGTAAACATTATTATGAATTTGTGTTTCTCTACTTTTTTGTTCCATTAAATTCATTAGTGTTTTTGGTACTTTCTCCATCTTGCCTTTTCTCTTTAGTAACATGGTGTAGCAATAGTAGTAATAGATATAGAGTAGAAGTAAAAGGGAAAGACAAAGATTAAAAAGCTTTAAAAGGGAGAAAATCTGAAAACTTTGGAATGGTGATGGAGACAAAGAGTACCTAGCGGAGTCAATTGGAGCAATAAGTTTGATGTGGATGATAATCGGTTGGCAACAATTTGGACGAGCTTATCTTTATTTTTATATTCTCTACTCACATGGAAACAAAATTGTACATGAATTTTATATATTTAACATTTTTGTTTTTTTATCATCGTCGACATCGGTATTGTTTATTGTTATGAATAGCATGAAATTGTACATGTATATATAATGCAAATGGCATAAAATTGTGCATGAATATGTAATTAACATTTGTGTAGCAGTGTAAACGTAGTATTCCGATGGTAATAATGATTCAGTTCTATATTATTTTGTGTATGGTGAATGTAATGATGTAAATTTACAAAGATGTACCAAGTATTCAAAGCATTTGTATGCCACTACCATTATATTTATAGCTCATGTATGGTGCTAAGGGAATATCAAATCCAGTTATCCAAAAATTAATATGGACCAACCTAAAGTTGCTGTATATCAGCAATTTTAACGTGTTTTCTTGGACCATAAATATTGTTTTTACTCTTTTATGTTTATGTGATAACAAGTAATGAACATATATGATACACCGTTATTCAACATGAGCATTCTTTAATTGGTAATATGTTTGGAGTTGTATAACAAAGAAAAACAAGCAGAGTACTTATATCAATGGTGCTTTAATGTTTAAATTCGGGTTGTGTAACAAAGCAAAGAAGAAAATGTGCTTATATCAAAGTTGTCTGGATTTTTATATTTTTGTTTTCATCTTTATACATGTAACAATACTAAAAAATTCTTATCAAAATTATATAGTTTATGTTATTTGTTTTCTTATTACAGAGAGTATATTAATGCCTTTTGAAAAAGATGTTAGTTATTTAATAACTGATTGGCTAAGATTATAAACTAGCATATAATGTCTAAAATTAATTTATCATTCAAACAATGCACTCCTAACCTATTTGCTATAATTAATTCGGTGAGTTTTAATTATGGTTATCACAATCAAGTATACCTAAGCATTCTTTATCTTTGCACATTGTTGTTAATGATGCAACGTTATCGTTCAACAATGTTTTTTCATCGTCAATATATTTAAATTCTTATAAATTTGGATATGATCTATGCAACTACAATATTTTTGCTACATCCGTGTGCGAAGCAAGGTTCACACTAGTGTTTTATAAAAATGATAAAACCGAAATAAAATATTAGCTTGGAAAAGGGATGATTTTATGAACTTGTATCCGTGTTGAGTAAATTGAATTTAGGTTAAGATGGAAACCATACACACACATATCCTTATAAGCAAGTTTTTAAGCCGAAAGCCCAAGATAACCCAAACTCAATTTTATTTATAGAATTCTCTTATCGGTAGGATATTTTTTACGCATCCTTACCTCATCTCAGAATCTAACTTCTTCGACGGGAAGCAATCAAGTTCCATTTCCATTCGCTTGCAAATAAAAAAAAATCAAATAGAATAAATTATCTAAATTTATCAAATTAAAATATGTACATTTATAAATATCTGTGAGCATCTGGTGTTTGTCGCTGCACTATCACGTGGTGTGCTAGCTAAAGGTTGGTAGAAGAGGAGAGCAAGTTGCAGGTGAGAACTTTCTCACAATACCTATGCTAATCAAAACCATTCGAAAACATATTTTGAGTGTTTGAGTTATTTATATCACAGTGTATTTTTCTGCGTTCATTTTTTATTTTTAGCCTTTATTTCTCCTCCCTGCATGAGATTCTTCCCTGTGTTGGGTTTTTGGGCTGTGCATATTTAGTGTTTCCGAGTATGCGTGCGTGTGTTGTGATAATATAAGTGTGTTATGTGTGTATTCATGAGCTTTTGTGTGTGTTGTGTGGGATAGAGTTATATATTTGCGTGAGTGATAACGTGTCTTCAAGTACCCAGGTTACACCACATAAAGAAGTACAATATATATTTAGTATTTTGCACGTCTTCATCTCCCACGTCTTTGTTTTGTTCATTCATGTTGAACTACATTTTTGTTGCTATCCTCCTCCATGTTTATTTCTTTGGTTTGCTGCTCTTCGTACCCTTTGATTTTATAGTTAATTCCTTTATACAAGTATGTGTCAGTGTTACGGGTATGTAGCCTATACAAGTCTTTATATTATTCTCATAATTTAGTTAAGATGTATATTTATCTTTTTATTATATAAATTAAAATAAACAAATATTGATACTTATATTTAGTGCGTTTCTTAATTGGGTATATTTTAGTGTTTTGGGTCTCTGTGCTTATTAATATAAATATATGTACATATATACGTGGGTGTCAGCCAGAGATTACTGTGCATGAATATATGTTGCTTTGCCTTTTAATTCATGCTATTACTGATGTGATTTAGGTAGAATTCTTTGAGTAATATCTTTGCTAGCATCGCTCAATTACATGACTAAACTTATGGGTATATCAGTTGCATCATTTCCTTGTATTCCTTCTGCTTGCTGAACTTGATTCCATCTCTTACACATGATTGTGTAATTGATCCTATGAAATGCTTTCTTTTTATTATAGTTGTATTCTTTTTTTCCTTTTGTCTTGTTATAATAACTTATTAGCTATTTCAACCATTATTATATTACCTTATGTTCAATCATATGGAATTAAAAGGTGATGGAGATTTATTTAATATGTTTTCACTTCTGGAAAGTGTGCGTTTATTCCAACATGTATATGCAATTGTGCAATAGTGTGTATATGTGTGAATCATGCGTGCGAGTATTTCATGGGATCTTTAATGTTGTTGAGTATTTGCCTATCTCTGTTTTCATGCCTATGCTGCTATATAATTTGATTCTATATTGCTGGATTTTGACCCTATTTGTTTAATTGTGATTGTAATGCATCTCACTGTGATTTCTTTTGGTGTCACTTCCTGTAGGTGAAAGTATGTATAATCTTATGCACGTTCAAGATTTTGAAATTCCTAATTGATTTATGTACTTACATTTTAAACAAATTAAACCCTATATCTTTAAATATTATACAAATAAGAATATAAATAAAAGTTGAACAAATTCACCACTGATAATAGTTTGGTTGATGGATTTAATATGATACGATGATGACATTCTTTTTATTTGATTTTTATTCTGTATGGTGAGAAAGTTGAATAACTGGTTTAGTGATATCGTTTGGTATGAGACTTTCGGTAACACTTTTTGTAACGACCCGTAAATTTTAACTGTTTTAATAACGTAATTAGTTGAAATTTTATGAAATTTTAAACGATAAAATTTTGAAATAAAAATTTGATATTTGGAATGCGTCTAATTAATCATAGCAATTGTTAAATTTTCATCAGATAATTTGGAAGTTTATTTTCTAGTGTAATTTTATTTCAATTTATATCAGGTAAAATTGATGATAATAAAATATTTTCCAAACCCGAATATTTTTACATAGAAAAATTCTAATTCATCTTCTGACTAAGACGTCATTTTTCGTTTTTCCAAATTCGGAATTCTTTAGCTCCGTCGATCTTATTTTTCTGTGTTTTTGCTGCATTTTCCACTAGTAGAAAATTCGAATTTTTATAATTAAATCGTAACACTGATATTTGTATACCGTTTTGATCGTCTCGTCATGCTAATCTCCACAGTATATTCATTCGAGTGTTTCAATACCCAGTACGCGACGAAAACCGCGTAGCGGTTAGCCGTACCAATACCCAATTTCAACCTTTTGGCTTCTTGTCTTTTCGTCTGTCCCCAAGACAACTAAGAGCCAGCTGTCTTTTATATTTTCAGAATTTAATACCATAGTCCTGGCTATGGGGTCTTTTCATTTTTCAACGGCAACTATTCCACCAAATCAAGTTACTAAATTTCTGATGGACTTTATATCTCTCTCTCTACATTTTTCAAATGGACGCTAGCCATTCTTCTCGTGCTGAAACAACCTTGCACCACCCAAGCTTGCTCACTACCTCCTCAACCGTCTTATCCTCTCTGGCGTGTCACATCGCCACTCCTTTCCCCTTAGCTTCCCCTTTATTGCCGAGATCTTCCACTACCCCGCCTACCAGCCTCGCCGAGCCTACACCATCAAACCGACAACCCGCGGCTTCCCCTGACTGCCTCCTTGTCTACCGCCATTCTTCCTTCGTCCAGACCCAAGCACGAGAACCCTCTTTCCCTCGTCTCCACTGCTCGGCCGAAGCCCTCCAAATCTCCAAGCTGGCGATCCTTTTCTCCCCTCGCCTGCTGTCCATCGAGCTGGCCTATGTGCTTGGCTTTGTCGAAAATGTAGTGAGGTATATTATATTATGTTGGTGAAATATATTTGTATATTTTCTAGACATATATAAAGTTATATAGGTTAGTTGATATATAAACTTATTAGTATAGACAGTACGTCAGTGGTGATATATGTGTTTAGCAAATGTGTTATGTTCAAAATCTATTTTCAGTTTATATATTAGTGTATGTTAGATTATGCAGGTCGTATATATATGTACCTATTATATATATATATATATATATATATATATATAGGTTAGGTAAATTTTCTAATATATATATGTATAAAGGTTACAGTAAGATATATGTGGTATGTATTTTATCTTATACGCATGTTTATAAATGCTACAGTATGGTATCTTGGTTGAAATTGTTTATATATATATTAGTATATAAAGTTTGAATACAATGTTGGTATATATGGGTTTTGTTGTTTATATGTAAGTTATAATGTTTGTTATAAATCTATATTTACGAATCTAAGTTTTATTAAATGTATATGTTTGTTATATATAAAAGTTGTATAAGTTGTTGTTTATACAGTGTTAGTTTATATATAATTTAAAGTATATAAAGTTATAAAAGTTTATTAAGTTCATATGTGTATAAACTTATGTTGACAGGCTTATCAGTGAAAAAAATGTAGTGTTTGTAAAAGTTCTGTATATGTATATTTTGCTGCTGTTATATATATATATATATATATATATATATAACTTATTACTCATATAAGCAAAACTTAAGAGTTATATAAAAAGTTGTTTGTTCGCATATATATATATAATATTTTGAAATATATATATTCATATATGTCTTATAATGATTTTGATATAAGCACTGGTCTTAAAAAAAAGAGTATAAAGGTTTATATATGTTTATAGTTATATATGTTCGGTTATATAAAGTATATACATATTTGTTTATGAATGTGACAGTACAAATTTTATATATAAGTTATATATATATATATATATATAAGCATTGTTGGCTGTAGTTTACATAACTGTTATATAAAATTGAATATATATATTAGTGTTGATACTGTGTTATGGTCGTTGATTTTAAAATGTGTATATATCAATGTCAGTTAGGATATAATAATCACTGAAGCTTCTATTTTACTTTGGGGTCCAAAGTACATGTATATTGGTTTATATATATGGATTTCAATAATGTGAAGATGTTTTATTTGATAAATTTAGACTTTTTAATTTTGTATTTAAAAAGTATAATAGTCATGTGAGTTTAAATATATATATATATGTTTATATATCAGTTCATATATATAAGTTTACTTGAGTTTGGTTCCCAAATATATATATCTATATATAGATTTTATTTTATAGGTGGTAAAATTTAAATATTGATTTCAAGGAAATAATAATATATGTATATATTTTCTGTTTCTATCAAACTGATTGAATTTTCTCATTGATTCCTATCTGTCAGCTTTGTCCGTCAAATTCGTGCCAATCTAGCTTTGCTTTGGAATTCGTGCTTGGAATTCGTAACTCATCTTATTCTCGTTCATCTCTAGCCTCGAAAGGTGAGCAATCACTCTGATTAACGTTCTTATATTTATTAAATTTGATTTCAATTGAAACGAAAATTGAAATATACTGCTGTTAGTTATTTACACTGTTATATATATGCTATCACCTGTATCAGTTCACCTGTGACATCTGACACCATTATCTGTTATTTATATTGATGATATATGCCTGTTATATTATTATCATATCTGTTATCACTCTACAAGTTCCCTGTTAGTATAGAATCACTATCGGTTGAAATGATACATACCCGACGGACTTTAGAATATGAGAAAATCGTTATGGGTTGAAATGATAAACCCAAGCGATTTTCAATTGAACTGAATTTGGGATTACGTGTTGAAATGATATATATATATACCCGTGTATATTTAAATTACGGATTGAAATGATAAATATCTGTATCACTTGACCATAGGGTAGAACATTATATACAAACACCGTTGGTCTATATATAAATAATTTGAAATGATTTCTATGGTTTTGAAAAGAAATATATGGTTTTAATAAATATTGATTTTAAAGATTTATTAAAGTTGATTTGAATCAATATAAAAATATGTTTTGAGTATTTATGTAAAATTTATATTTTTAAATATAAAGTTTATAATGTTTCAGGTTGAAAGATAAATTTGAAATTGATTTGGAATTCTTAATTATTAATAATTATACTTAAATAAGTTGATTTGAAATCTATTAAATTTGAAGTTTTAAGATATGTTTTATAACTTGAATTTGATTAAAAAGTGGCTTAAATGAATATTTCAAACTTATATGAATTTAAATGGGATATTTTATTTATATAAATTTGTAAATTGAAGTTGTATTTAGATGTTATTGAAATGATTAAATAAATATTTCAAAACTAAACGTTAATGAGGTTGAATTTAGACATAGATGGAATTATCGAATTTAGTTTTGAAACGTCGAATATTTAAAGCTTTGAAATATATTGAAATTTAAATGGTTTATTTATGGTTCAAATATGTATTTGAAATCGGTAATTTGAAAGGGTTTATTTAGAAACTAAATCGAATTGAAGTTGGTGATTTGAGATTTAATTAAATTTGAATTTTGAAATTTGAGTTGATTTTGGATCGATTTGTGAAATCTGTGGAAGCCATTTTATTATGTAAAGTATTTTAAACTATATCTAAAACTATTTATATTTTACTTTATAAATTATTTTAATATAAACTATTTATATAAATTATTTTTATTTTATAAACTATTTTATTATATACACTAATTTTAATATCTAAACTGTTTAAGAGGGAAGTGTTGTGAATTCCAAAATGTTATGATTTCAAACTATAGTTTCAAAGTGTATGAATTTCAAGGTTTTGATTTCCAAAGTGTTTTGATTTTTAAAGACTTACGATTTCGAAAGCGATATAACTTTGGAAAGAGATATGATTTTGGAAATGGATTTATTTGAAGTGAAATTGATATCGTATGGATATGGTTTTGAAATGGCAATGATATTTGGGTTTTTAAATATAAACGATTTTGAAGTTTATTAAATGACCAATCGGTGTAATAATTACGTAGTTATTGAAGAGTCCGGGATCGGTTAGGGACATACTCTCTTTCCAAACCGAAAACCACTTTAATAACTATTATACGCGGAGTGTGATCCAGAATGAAGTGGTTGGAATGATGACGTTGCTGGATTTGATGAAAGAGAACAATAATGGATGACCTTGACACTTGTGTCAAATTGGAAATGACTTAAACAGGAGCTGTGCCGGGCCAGTGAGGTTAGCTACCTTTAGCGGACACACTTCTTCGTAAACTACTCATTACTTGTTTTTGATTGGTGCGCACCCTTGATTTGGGAGTGTTGTTTCGCGGTGTTGCGATCATTGCGGCGATGCGTTCTCACCAGTCCGGATCAGGCAAACGGTAGTTTCACTACCTTGGGTATTTCCTCATGTGCCTTGTCATACTTGTATCCCTATACGCGACCACTACGATTTGTTTTGTGTTATACCTATGGAGTACTCCTTGATATCCCACTAGTTTACGGTGGAGTTTACAGTGCTGTATAGATTATAACGCTTATATAAAATGTGTTAAGGGGGATAATGGTAACGCCTTAACACTATTTTGATACTTTATATTACTGATAGGCATTATCTATTTACCGTACACTACTACATAGTAGATAGTTTAACGGATCCTTAAAGGATGGTTATTCCGAACATCCTTTGAGTTACTTGTATTTCAGTTGCTATTTCACTTGAGTTGGATTTATTGATATAAGAATGTTAATCCTGACTCGAGTGTTTTGTGTTTTGCTTTACGCTCGGGTCAGACTGAGTGTACCAATATTCGAGACTCACCCTTGGAGTTGGAGCTTCGCTTGGAGATCCAGCTATCTATCCAGCTTTCAGATATTCAGTTGACTCTAGTGATGTATTCTGATTCTTGTATTTGACTATTGTATTCGAGACTTCTATTGTACCTTATTTTACTCTGATATGTATATAGTAGCTTCATGAACTACTATATTTTGTTTCCGCTGCATTTATTACTCTGTGTCTATGATCTGTGATTATTTATTTACTGTATATGTTCAGTTTTGCCAAATTTAAATTAACAATTCGGTATTTTGAATTATTCAAGTCCGACATGCGCGGATGCGAATAGTCTAAAATAGCGGGTCGTTACAGTTGGTATCAGAGCTTTGGTAGCTCTAGGCAAAACTTAGCATATACGGTAAATGTATTTACAGAATCACTTTCATTCGAGTTGAATCTCTTTCTTTTGACTCGATTCCTTTGAATTTTGGAACATTCCCTGCGGTTCCGAAATTCATTCTTGTCCCTCACTATTCGTATTCTTTTGAATTCTGGAGTATCACATAACTCCACTTCGAATGATCTTTATAATGAGTTGGCGGTCCCGCCAATCTCAAATTGATTTGTAAAGGGGAAAAACTCTTTTACGATAGCATCGATTCACATGAGATTTATATATCCTCGGTTTAGATGCTGACATCTTTGGTTATGCCGAATTCTATCTCTTGAGATCAATGTAGATTTGCCTCGAAATTCTGCATCGATCTTATTCTGGAAGTCACGGTCGACCCGGTTAAGGTCGCCCGCGATTTATATAAACTTATCCATCTTTCTATTTCCTTATTTCATCATCTTATCTTTGTTTTGAACCTATCTTCGAATCAAAATTCTCTTTGATTTGAGTCCATCAAATTTGAATCTCTATATTCTTTCTTTGAAATCCATGCTTGTATCGTCGAATGAAGAAGTGTAATTTTGAATTAATATTTAAAAATGTTATATATATATATATTGTGTTGTTTGAGTTGTTGATGTTGATTTGGGTTTTCGATCGATTCGTCTGATCAACGCTATCGATAGGATTTCCAAAACACTTGAATAGAGCAAACTGACACAATATTGTTTTCAAATTTGGTAAACAAAATAGTTTTGAATGATTATATTATATATAAGTATAAATTTTTTGGAAATTAAATTGTTAATGAATTTGTTGTCAAAAATGATAATATTTGATTTTCATTTATTGTTTTGTAAACCATAGACTATTCCAATATGATAAATAAATGAAAGTATAGGACATAGTTTAAATTTTTAATTAGGAATTGAAATGGATTTAAACTAGAATTTGAGAATTAATTTCTGGTGATTTCAAACTTTGATTAGAAAGTTTTAAAGTGTATAGTATTTAAAATATTTTCAAATAGAAATCATTTCCAAAGAATTTAAATGTTCAAATCAGTCTTCTCTTTTATCGCTGGAAAATAATTTCGGTGATGGCGGCCGCATCATCGACATTTATTTTCGAGTTTCGAAGTGGAGAGACCAATTCGTAGCTTTGCTACACTTTTGTTTTGGAAAATAAATTGATTTAAATTTCTAAATTATAACTTGATTTATAACATATTGTTATATGATTTATAGATCTGATTGGATATATATAGTGTATATATATTTATCTCTAAATGGTTTGAAGTGAATTGGAAAATTAATTCTTAAATTTTGTTAAAGGATGATTTTAATTACAAAATAAAGCCAAAATTTTGAATAAATAATTAAACTTGAAATAAGTTGATTGAGAAAATTTTACTTGTATAATACTCAATTACATTTCAATACAACTTACCTTAATTTTCAAAAGTTAAAAATGTAATTGGATAATATACAATATAAAATGATTTTATAAATAAAATTTGAGTGTTTATAATAAATGTTATACACTTAGATTTAAAAAAATGCTAATAAAGATGATAGAATAATAAGTTAATTGAATGAGATGAATATAATAAATTTTGTTCTGAAAGAATTAACAAATTGAAATTAGATCAACTTATGAAAATACCTTAAATTTAAACCGATTGTTAAATATTAATTAATTTAAATTGAAATTTATATGGTTTAAATTAATTTATATGGTTTAAATATATGTAATAAGATATATTAAGTGGAATAAACTTAATAATAATTGGGAATAAGAGAATTAAATTTGTTGAATAAAATATGAGTACAATAAATGATTATACAAATTGATGATTTAGAAATTGTTAATTGAGGATGACTAGATAATAAGATAATGAATTTAGAAATAGATTGATTGATTTAACTTAAGTGAACTCAAAGGGATTTAACCAATTGTTAAATATTAATTAATTTAAATTGAAATTTATATGGTTTAAATTAATTGTTTTACTTGTATTCCAATCTATTTTCTTTCTGGTTGTTTCTATTCTCCTGCCTCCTTCCTTTTCGAGGACGAAAAGTTTTGAGTGGGGGAGAGTGTAACGACCCGTAAATTTTAACTGTTTTAATAACGTAATTAGTTGAAATTTTGTGAAATTTTAAACGATAAAATTTTGAAATAAAAATTTGATATTTGGAATGCGTCTAATTAATCATAGCAACCGGTAAATTTTCATCAGATAATTTGGGAGTTTATTTTTTAGTGTAATTTTATTCCAATTTATATCAGGTAAAATTGATGATAATAAAATATTTTCCAAACCCGAATATTTTTACATAGAAAAATTCTAATTCATCTTCTGACTAAGACGTCATTTTTCGTTTTTCCAAATTCGGACTTCTTTAGCTCCGTCGATCTTATTTTTCTGCATTTTTGCTTCATTTTCCGCTAGTAGAAAATTCGAATTTTTATAATTAAATCGTAACACTGGTATTTGTATACCGTTTTGATCGTCTCGTCATGCTAATCTCCATAGTATATTCATTCGTGTGTTTTAATACCTAGTACGTGACGAAAACCGCGTAGCGGTTAGCCGTACCGGTACCCAATTTCAACCTTTGGCTTCTTGTCTTTTCGTCTGTCCCCAAGACAACTAAGAGCCAGCTGTCCTTTAAATTTTCAAAATTTAATACCATAGTCCTGACTATGGGGTCTTTTCATTTTTCAACGGCAACTATTCCACCAATTCAAGTTACTAAATTTCTAATGGACTTCATATCTCTATCTCTACATTTTTCCAATGGACGCTAGCCATTCTTCTCCTGTTGAAACAACCTTGCACCACCCAAGATTGCTCACTACCTCCTCAACCGCCTTATCCTCTCTGGCGTGTCACATCGCCACTCCTTTCCCCTCAGCTTCCTCTTTATTGCCGAGATCTTCCACTACCCCGCCTACCAGCCTCGCCGAGCCTACACCATCAAACCGACAACCCGCGGCTTCCCTTGACTACCTCCTTGTCTACCGCCATTCTTCCTTCGTCCAGACCCAAGCACGAGAAACCTCTTTCCCTCGTCTCCACTGCTCGGCCGAAGCCCTCCAAATCTCCAAGCTAGCGATCCTTTTCTCCCCTCGCCTGCTGTCCATCGAGCTGGCCTATGTGCTTGGCTTTGTCGAAAATGTAGTGAGGTATATTATATTATGTTGGTGAAATATATTTGTATATTTTCTAGTACATATATAAAGTTATATAGGTTAGTTGATATATAAACTTATTAGTATAGACAGTACGTCAGTGGTGATATATGTGTTTAGCAAATGTGTTATGTTCAAAATCTATTTTCAGTTTATATATTAGTGTATGTTAGATTATGCAGGTCGTATATATATGTACCTATTTATATATATATATATAGGTTAGGTAAATTTTCTAATATATATATGTATAAAGGTTACAGTAAGATATATGTGGTATGTATTTTATCTTATACACATGTTTATAAATGCTACAGTATGGTATCTTGGTTGAAATTGTTTATATATATATATTAGTATATAAAGTTTGAATACAATGTTGGTATATATGGGTTTTGTTGTTTATATGTAAGTTATAATGTTTGTTATAAATCTATATTTACGAATCTAAGTTTTATTAAATGTATATGTTTGTTATATATAAAAGTTGTATAAGTTGTTGTTTATACAGTGTTAGTTTATATATAATTTAAAGTATATAAAGTTATAAAAGTTTATTAAGTTCATATGTGTATAAACTTATGTTGACAGGCTTATCAGTGAAAAAAATGTAGTGTTTGTAAAAGTTCTGTATATGTATATTTTGCTGCTGTTTATATATGTAATATATATATATATATAACTTATTACTCATATAAACAAAACTTAAGAGTTATATAAAAATTTGTTTGTTCGCATATATATATATATAATATTTTGAAATATATATATATATATATATATTCATATATGTCTTATAATGATTTTGATATAAGCACTGGTCTTAAAAAAAGTATAAAGGTTTATATATGTTTATAGTTATATATGTTCGGTTATATAAAGTATATACATATTTGTTTATGAATGTGATAGTACAAATTTTATATACAAGTTATATATATAAGCATTGTTGGTTGTAGTTTACATAGCTGTTATATAAAATTGAATATATATATTAGTGTTGATACTGTGTTATGGTCGTTGATTTTAAAATGTGTATATATCAATGTCAGTAAGGATATAATAATCACTGAAGCTTCTATTTTACTTTGGGGTCCAAAGTACATGTATATTGGTTTATATATATGGATTTCAATAATGTGAAGATGTTTTATTTGATAAATTTAGACTTTTTAATTTTGTATTTAAAAATATAATAGTCATGTGAGTTTAAATATATATATGTTTATATATCAGTTCATATATATATGTTTACTTGAGTTTGGTTCCCAAATATATATATCTATATATAGATTTTATTTTATAGGTGGTAAAATTTAAATATTGATTTCAAGGAAATAATAATATATGTATATATTTTCTGTTTCTATCAAACTGATTGAATTTTCTCATTGATTCCTATCTGTCAGCTTTGTCCGTCAAATTCGTGTCAATCTAGCTTTGCTTTGGAATTCGTGCTTGGAATTCGTAACTCATCTTATTCTCGTTCATCTCTAGCCTCGAAAGATGAGCAATCATTCTGATTAACGTTCTTATATTTATTAAATTTGATTTCAATTGAAACGAAAATTGAAATATACTGCTGTTAGTTATTTACACTGTTATATATATGCTATCACCTGTATCAGTTCACCTGTGACATCTGACACCATTATCTGTTATTTATATTGATGATATATGCCTGTTATATTATTATCATATTTGTTATCACTCTGAAAGTTCCCTGTTAGTATAGAATCACTATCGGTTGAAATGATACATACCCGAACGGACTTTAGAATATGGGAAAATCGTTATGGGTTGAAATGATAAACCCAAGCGATTTTCAATTGAACTGAATTTGGGATTACGTGTTGAAATGATATATATATATACCCGTATATATTTAAATTACGGATTGAAATGATAAATATCTGTATCACTTGACCATAGGGTAGAACATTATATACACACACCGTTGGTCTATATATAAATAATTTGAAATGATTTCTATGGTTTTGAAAAGAAATATATGGTTTTAATAAATATTGATTTTAAAGATTTATTAAAGTTGATTTGAATCAATATAAAAATATGTTTTGAGTATTTATGTAAAATTTATATTTTCAAATATAAAGTTTATAATGTTTCAGGTTGAAAGATAAATTTGAAATTGATTTGGAATTCTTAATTATTAATAATTATACTTAAATAAGTTGATTTGAAATCTATTAAATTTGAAGTTTTAAGATATGTTTTATAACTTGAATTTGATTAAAAAGTGGCTTAAATGAATATTTCAAACTTATATGAATTTAAATGGGATATTTTGTTTATATAAATTTGTAAATTGAAGTTGTATTTAGATGTTATTGAAATGATTAAATAAATATTTCAAAACTAAACGTTAATGAGGTTGAATTTAGACATAGATGGAATTATCGAATTTAGTTTTGAAACGTCGAATATTTAAAGCTTTGAAATATATTGAAATTTAAATGGTTTATTTATGGTTCAAATATGTATTTGAAATCGGTAATTTGAAAGGGTTTATTTAGAAACTAAATCGAATTGAAGTTGGTGATTTGAGATTTAATTAAATTTGAATTTTGAAATTTGAGTTGATTTTGGATCGATTTGTGAAATCTGTGGAAGCTATTTTATTATGTAAAGTATTTTAAACTATATCTAAAACTATTTATATTTTACTTTATAAATTATTTTAATATAAACTATTTATATAAATTATTTTTATTTTATAAACTATTTTATTATATACACAAATTTTAGTATCTAAACTGTTTAAGAGGGAAGTGTTGTGAATTCCAAAATGTTATGATTTCAAACTATAGTTTTAAAGTGTATGAATTTCAAGGTTTTGATTTCCAAAGTGTTTTGATTTTTAAAGACTTACGATTTCGAAAGCGATATAACTTTGGAAAGAGATATGATTTTGGAAATGGATTTTTTTGAAGTGAAATTGATATCGTATGGATATGGTTTTGAAATGGCAATGATATTTGGGTTTTTAAATATAAACTATTTTGAAGTTTATTATATGACCAATCGGTGTAATAATTACGTAGTTATTGAAGAGTCCGGGATCGGTTAGGGACATACTCTCTATCCAAACCGAAAACCACTTTAATAACTATATACGCGGAGTGTAATCCAGAATGAAGTGGTTGGAATGATGATGTTGCTGGATTTGAAGAAAGAGAACGATAATGGATGACCTTGACACTTGTGTCAAATTGGAAATGACTTAAACAGGAGCCGTGCCGGGCCAGTGAGGTTAGCTACCTCTAGCGGACACACTTCTTTGTAAACTACTCATTACTTGTATTTGATTGGTGCGCACCCTTGATTTGGGAGTGTTGTTTCGCGGTGTTGCGATCGTTGCGGCGATACGTTCTCACCAGTCCGGATCAGGCAAACGGTAGTTTCACTACCTTGGGTATTGCCTTATATGCCTTGTCATACTTGTATCCCTATACGCGACCACTACGATTTGTTTTCTATTATACCTATGGAGTACTCCCTGATATCCCACTAGTTTACGGTGGAGTTTACAGTGCTGTATAGACTATAACACTTATATAAAATGTGTTAAGGGGGATAATGGTAACGCCTTAACACTATTTTGATACTTTATATTACTGATAGGCATTATCTATTTACCATACACCACTACATAGTAGATAGTTTAACGGATCCTTAAAGGATGGTTATTCTGAACATCCTTTGATTTACTTGTATTTCAGTTGCTATTTCACTTGAGTTGGATTTATTGATATAAGAATGTTAATCCTGACTCGAATGTTTTGTGTTTTTCTTTATGCTCGGGTCAGACTGAGTGTACCAGTATTCGAGACTCACCTTTGGAGTTGGAGCTTCGCTTGGAGATCCGGCTATCTATCCAGCTTTTAGATATTCAGTTGACTCTAGTGATGTATTCTGATTCTTGTATTTGACTATTGTATTCGAGACTTCTATTGTACCTTATTTTACTCTGATATGTATATAGTAGCTTCATGAACTACTATCTTTTGTTTCCGTTGCATTTATTACTCTGTGTCCGTGATCTGTGATTATTTATTTACTGTATATGTTCAGTTTTGCCAAATTTAAATTAACAATTTGGTATTTTGAATTATTCAAGTCCGACATGTGCGGATGCGAATAGTCTAAAATAGCGGGTCGTTACACTTTTCCAGTTATTCTTTGGACTCATCATATAGAATAAAGAAGGGCGAGTGTGATGTATAAGCTCTGAATAAATGGGCTAGTAACACGCGGTGGTATGGGATGCCGTTGTGTTATTTATTCAGTTATTCTTTTGCTTGTGAATGACACTCAATATGAGGATATGCGGTATGTGAGTGATTCACTACGATGAGCACGTATGTAGGCTACTTATTAGCCATATAGCTTGTGTACATTATATGTCTATCTACCTTTGTCTGATTCCCTTTATGTTTCGGGAGTGAATCAGATTGGCCAGTATCCACCCTGGCATCCTGATCGAGGTGGTCGTGCCCTCGATCCACGGCATCGTTATTGTATTATATTCAATGCACATCACGAGATTGGTAGTTGGTTGCCCCTTGTGTTGCATAGGCCGGTAGTTAGTTACTATAGGGGCACATGTTGGTAGTCGTGGCTGAAGAGGCTAAGCGTTGACAAGCCTATGGTGGATCATTGTCAAGATAATGAGAGAGGAGAGGTAATAGTAACCGATGATTGTACGAGTCGTGTCATACAGACCACGTGTGGCTCCTGGAGCATGTAGACGTGCTGTCAGTCTCCCGTCTAGTTTCGAAATATGTAAATGCATGTGTATGTATGTGGCTAGTAGATAGACATATATTATGTATGGATGAGATTATACCTGAGACTGTTTCCAAAGTATGATCAACCCTATATCCTTCTTAGGTAGACGAACTAATCTTTACAGACAGACGATTTACTTATTATTGATTATATTTAGATATTGTTATGAGCTGGCTTAAATCTTTCTTGTTGATTTTATTGATTTGATATTGATATTTTATAATATGAGATCGAGAGAGATAGTAGGCATTGTTTCATTATTGCCCGACTTCACTTGACGATGTCTCATTACTGATTAATTTGGATTTGATGACGATTTCTAGATATGCATGATTCACCAATTTGTATTGATTCTATGATTGTAGGATAAGATATATTTCTTTATGGGTGATGACATCTTTGAAATCGATATTGACTATTTCATATGGATTTGAGTTATTTAGGTAATATGATACCTTAATGACTATTTATGGTTAAACATACATACATACATACATATATATATATTAATATATCCTATTATTCAGCGATTATAAATTGTGTTTCCATTATTATTATATATCATTGATTGGACATAGTCTGACCCATGAGTTTTTTTATAATACTTAGGTCAATCTGAGACATTTCAGGTACAAGGACGACTTGACCAGCATGTATTTCATTGGACTTAAAGGAGTTCTATATTAAGATTATTATATGATATTTGTTTGACATTGTTTAATTATATGTATATATATATACACACACTTGACATATGAATTGTATTGTATAACATTAATATGTTTATATTATATGTTATCGTTGCGATTGACTCTGTGTTCTCTGTGTTGTACTATATATTATGTATTGTTCTGTCCTGGAGACACACGTGTTTATTATTTTGTACCGATACTGTGTATGTACTAATGAGTTTTATATTTGATGTTTTAATACGTACTAGTGTTAGTCTAAGAGGATATTAACTTGTGTACCACATATAGCCTCGCTCTCCGTATTACTGACATTATTACTCTAAAATACTCTTAGATAGTATGGGTATAGAGGTGGGGTGTTACACCGCACACAAACACATACGGGTTTTTATCTTACGATAACCAAAACATTTCATAGAAAATATTCTGATATTACAATAATGTCTAGGTTTAAAATAAATATTGAATCATAGTCGGAATTGTTACATTAATTAAATTCTAGCATAATAGGTATACAACTAAGTGTGAAAGGCACTTATTAGAGAATGGATTTCATACAATGACAAGGTAAGGGACTATCTTCCGTACGGTACATCTCTAGACAATGTACCGAGGGCCTCACATGGACCCTTTACAAATCAGGACCGGCCATAATCCTTACCGGATAATTCCGATATTTCTTCACCTAGGTTGCTTTTACAACCTTTTCCTCGACCTCTCATGCACAACCAAATCCATAAATGTATATATCTAGAAAAGGTAATGACAATACACTAATGGGTGCAACCCACATAGCCCTGAAGCATTCCCTATTTTAGCCATTCCCAGGTTGTGAGGCTTGAGACTACGATTACCTTTTATATAGCAAACCATCTTGGAATGCTAAGACTGCCCTCTAGATAGAAATGCAATGCCAACATTCATCCATAATAGTTCGTTCTGGGTCTGAACGAATTCGAAGGCACTACCTCTACTACATCCATTTTGAAATCACCTTCAAGATTAGTAGCAAGTAGCCCTTACACTTCAAAAACTCCGTCTTCAATCATCTTCAAGATCTCTTCAGTATGAAATGCTTGAGTTGAATCGAAGTGGTTTTTGGATAATCTATGCTTATCCGATCCCGGTCTCTTTGAAACAACATTCAATAGTTCTGGTACACTCAACCCCAATTCCTTTGGAAATAATCCTAACTGTTTAAGTGGATGGATCTTCCTATCATTTGTCCTATGAGAACAAATGAGATTTATACGCACGGTACAACTTCATCAAAGATTGTTGTGCCATATAACTCACGTGTTTCTCCTAGAAATTTCCGGAGTTATATTTTGGTCTAGATTTGATAGTCGGTTTTTAACTATCAAATAAACAAACAAGCAACAATTCAGAGATTTAATTAACCATAGCAACCACTAAGCCTCAAAATAAATCTTTCATAATCTCTTTCCAAAATATTTATCAAAATATTCATATACTTATCTCACTAGCATAAGTATATTCACAAAACATTATGAAAGATTTCTTATTTAAAAATCATATCAAAAGAATTAAACAAATGTTGTTTAAGTTAGAGATAATAATAACCCTAATTACTATTCCTTCAGTGTTAAGTGTGGAACAGATGTTCCATAAAACCTTGATTAAGAAGGTAAGTTAAGGGAATCCAAATCTCAAATTCCCTTATAAATTTTCTTCAATAAATCTCTTTCATTTATGAAATCTCCTTTACTTAAATTCCAAATCCATTTACAAAATCCTTTATAAATTTCTAAGTTTATTTACAAAACTCTTTTATAAATATCAAAATCATATATTTTACTCTTTATAAATCTCCAAAATCATTTATAAAACTTCTTTTATAAATATCCAAAATCATTTATAAAACCTTTTCTTAAATTTGAAGATCTCTTTCAATTATAAAACATCTTTTATAAACATTCCTTATTTAAACAAAACTTCTTAAATAAATTTTAAATCAATAAAGTTCCTTTAATGAAGTCAATTTTTCAAAACACCTTTAAATAAACAAGTTATCATTTAAAAACATTCTTTATTAAATTTATATTTAAACCACGTTAGCAAAATAATGATTTTAAACAATAATTTAAAAAGTATTATATTAACTTAAAATATTTTAAATAAAATATTCCTTAATCATCCTTCAAATATCATATTTAAAATGATAATAAACTTTGAATCATTTTCAAAAAGGACAAAATTTAAATATTTGACTTCACAAAATTAGAAAGAGGTTTAGTGACCACAGTGGTTCATTTAATTGAGTTTAACTTATTCAAGTTATAACATGGGTATTTACATAACAAGCATGTATGTAAAAGGGATCAACCAATCAACATATAGGTAAAAGTCCAAGTTACCATAATAGCAGGCGAGGCTTTGTTTTGCTGAACGCATGTCCAAGTTAATATAATGGCAGAATAGGTTCTCTTCCGCGTAATAAATGTCAACATAATCTACTTGGTGAACTATGATAGAACTGTGATCTAATCTACCAAACATATGTCAATATAACTTAAGTAGCAGAACGGTGTTTTATTCTGCTAAACAGATGTCATTGGGTTTCATATTCAATTGGGGTTACTTAAGGGTAGTCGAGAAAGAAATCCCTTGGATTTAAAACATTCCTTTTTAAAGAGAGTTAATTTTAAACGAAACTGATCTTAAGAAATAAAGTGGTTTAAAACTCTAAAACTTTTATTTAATAATTAAATAACATTCATACTCTTTATTTAGAAATGATTAAACCCTTTAATTAATAATTAAACCATAATTAATTATTAAATAAATAATTAAATGATAATTATCCTTTATATAAATAATTAAATAATAGTTAATCTTTAAATAAATAATTAAACCATAATTTATCTCTAATTAATTATTAAATAATTATTTAAACTTTAAATAATAATTAAATATTAATCAATCTCAATTAATTAATTTAATAGTCCTTAATTAAAACTTAGATAATAAATTAAACCTTTATTTTAAAATAATTAAATCATAATTAAGTCCAAATTAAATCTTAATTAAATCTTAACTTAATTAGTAACTAATAATTAAACATCTTTTTTAATAAATAATTACGTAATTAATAATTAATCTTAACTAAATATTTAAATCATAATTAATCGTTAAAAAATTAATCAAATAATTAACCTTTTATTTATTTTAATAATTATGATTAACTTAATTAATTAATACTTTTAATTACCTTACTTAACAATTAAATTAAGTATAAATCACCTTTATTTAGTTAATTTAACAATTAAATAAACAAACAAATAAATAATTGCTTTTAATACTTAGAATATGTTTGAAACACTTTTCAAAAGATACTTAAGTGAAACACTTTTAAATTAAAAAAAGAGTTCGTTTTCACGAAATGCATTTATAGCGACTATTGCTATACGACTAAACAAAACTTCTTAAATAAATTTTAAATCAATAAAGTTCCTTTGATAAAGTCAATTATTCAAAACACCTTTAAATAAACAAGTTATCATTCAAAAACATTCTTTATTAGATTTATCTTTAAACCACATTAGCAAAATAATGATTTTAAACAATCATTTAAAAAGTATTATATTAACTTAAAATATTGCTTAATCATTCTTCAAATATCATATTTAAAATGATAATTAACTTTAAATCATTTTCAAAAAGGATAATTAAATATTTGACTTCACAAAATCAGAAAGAGGTCCAGTGACTACAATGGTTCATTTAATTGAGTTTAACTTATTAACATGGGTATTTACATAACAAGCGGATATGTAAAAGGGATCAACCAATAACAACCAATCAACATATAGGCAAATGTCCAAGTTACCATAATAGCAAGCGAGGATTTGTTTTGCTGAACACATGTCCAAGTTAATATAATGGCAGAATGGTTCTATTCTGCGTAATAAATATCAATATAATCTACTTAGTGAACTATGGCAGAACGGTGATCTAATCTACCAAACATACGTCAGTATAACTTAATTAGCAAAACGTTGTTTTATCCTACTAAACAAATGTCATTGGATTTCATATTAGATTAGGTTACTTAAGAGTAGTCGACAAAGAAATCCCTTGGATTTAAAACATTCCTTTTTAAAGAGAGTTGTTTTTAAACGAAACCGATCTTAAGAAATAAAGTTGTTTAAAACTTTAAAAAATTTATTTAATGATTAAATAACATTCGTACTCTTTATTTAAAAATGATTAAACCCTTTAATTAATAATTAAACCATAATTAATTATTAAATAATTAATTAAATGATAATAATCCTTTATATAAATAATTAAATAATAGTTAATCTTTAAATAAATAATTAAACCATCATTTATCTTTAATTAATTATTAATTATTTAAAATTTAAATAATAATTAAATATTAATCAATCTCAATTAATTAATTTAACAGTCCTTAATTAAAACTTAGATAATAAATTAAACTTTTATTTTAAAATAATTAAATCATAATTAAATCCAAATTAAATCTTAACTTAATTAGTAATTAATTATTAAACCCCATTTTAAATAAATAATTAAGTAATTAATAACTAATCTTTAAAAAATTAATTAAATAATTAACCTTTTACTTATTTAAATAATTATGATTAACTTAATTAATTAATACTTTTAGTTACCTTACTTAACAATTAAATTAAGTATAAATCACCTTTATTCAATTAGTTTAATCATTAAATAAATAAACAAATAAATAATTACTTTTAATACTTAGAATAAGTTTGAAACACTTTTCATACTTAAGTGAAACGCTTATAAATTCAAAAATAGTTCGCTTTCACGAGTTGCATTTATAGCGACTATCGCTATACGACTAAACAAAATTTCTTAAAAAATTTTAAAACAATAAATTTCCTTTGATAAAGTCAATTATTCAAAACACCTTTAAATAAAAAAATTATCATTCAAAAACATTCTTCATTAAATTTATCTTTAAACCGTATTAGCAAAATAATGATTTTAAACAATCATTTAAAAAGTATTATATTAACTTAAATTATTTTATATAAAATATTGCTTAATTATCCTTCAAATATCATAGTTAAACTAATAATAAACTTTAAATCATTTTCAAAAAGGACAAAATTTAAATATTTGACTTCATAAATCAGAAAGAGGTTTAGTGACCACAATGGTTCATTTAATTGAGTTTAACTTATTTAAGTTATATCATGGGTATTTACATAACAAGCGGATATGTAAAAGGGATCAACCAATAACAACCAATCAACATATAGGCAAATGTCCAAGTTACCGTAATAGTAGGCGAGGATTTGTTTTGCTGCACATATGTCCAAGTTAATATAATGGCAGAATGAGTTCTATTCAGCGTAATAAATGTCAACATAATCTACTTGGTGAACTATGATAGAACTGTGATCTAATCTACCAAACATATGTCAATATAACTTAATTAGTAGAACGTTGTTTTATCCCGCTAAACAGATGTCATTGGGTTTCATATTCAATTAGGGTTACTTAAGGGTAGTCAATAAAGAAATCCCATTGGATTTAAAACATTCCTTTTTAAAGAGATTTTTTTTAAATGAAACCGATCTTAAGAAATAAAGTGGTTTAAAACTTTAAAACTTTTATTTAATACTTAAATAACATTCATACTCTTTATTTAAAAATGATTAAACCCTTTAATTAATAATTAAACCATAATTAATTATTAAATAATTAATTAAATGATAATTATCCTTTGTATAAATAATTAAATAATAGTTTATCTTTAAATAAATAATTAGACCACAATTTATCTTTAATTAGTTATTAAATAATTATTTAAACTTTAAATAATAATTAAATATTAACCAATCTCAATTAATTAATTTAATTGTTATTAATTAAAAGTTAGATAATAAATTAAACCTTTATTTTAAAATAATTAAACCATAATTAAGTACAAATTAAATCTTAATTAAATATTAACTTAATTAGTAATTAATAATTAAACCCTTTTTAAATAAATAATTAATAATTAATTTAAATAAATATTTAAATACTAATTAATCTTTAAAAAAACTAATTAAATAATTAATCTTTTATTTATTTAAATAATTATGATTAACTTAATTAATTAATACTTCTAATTACCTTACTTAACAATTAAATTAAGTATAAATCACCTTTATTCAATTAATTTAATCATTAAATAAATAAATAATTAATTAATTACTTTTAATACTTATAATATGTTTGAAACACTTTTCAAAAGATACTTAAGTGAAACACTTTTAAATTCAAAAATGTTCGTTTTCAGGAACTGCATTTATAGCGACTATCGCTATACGACTCGAAATTTCAAAGCTTGTTTACATATTCAAATTTTTTTCAAAACTTTATCTTTTATGAATAACTTACTTTATAAACTTTGAATAAAGTTCGAAAAACAAAGGTAAGATTTTTAAAACTTTCATAAAACATTTCCATAAAGTAAAGTTTGAAAATAAGCTTTTGAATCAAAGGATCTCGATGTCGCAACAAATAACTCCAACATACTAACTTTTCATTTTACATAAACCACATAGGCATGAACACAACATATATACATGCCATCACAACATACAGTAAGAAAGATTCTAACTTTGAACTCTTACTAAACTTTCTTTAACTTAAATTTCTATTTTCAAATCTAAATCACAGCATACCCAAGCACATATATATCCATACAAAGTAATATCATATCCAACCAATTAAGCAATGAATTAACATCAAAATATACATCATAATTAAAGTTAGCAACTTTAATTTAAAAGAGTCAGTTTTCTCACCTAAAAGCTAACCAAACCAAGGCAACTACCACCTAACTTTGAACCAACACTATATCTTTGCTTAACGTTAACAAAAATGGGATTTTTGAGGCCTTAAGTGACCAAAACAATTCGCCCGTGTTGCATAAGGGATCAGATATGGTGCTTGAGAGTGGATATATATTTTGTATTAGTAAGGAGGAGTGTAGAAAGGAAGAAGGAGGCTTTGAAACAAGTTTTCGTGAAATAGAAGTGCATAAAGCTAAGGTTTCCAAACTTTGGAAAGTCTATGGAAGCCATTTAAAGGTTTTGAGAGCTTAAATGAAAGAAGTTTTGTAATGTGAATTGGAAATGAGAAAAATGAGAAGGAAAAACAAAAAATTGTTTTTATATACATGCATAAGGTGAATTACCACAACACCCCTAAGTACACTACCCTCCAAAAATGTTTGACACCTCATCATGTTTGCCCCTTTCCCTTCATTATTCACAAAATTCCATACCCCACCTTTTTACATCTTTCCAACATGCATTAATACCATGTGTACTTAGTGTTTAGACATGTTTCATAAGGTATTTTTAAACATCTTTTCTTTTATAACTTTTTATTTTAAACTTACACAATAAGTCACATTTACATTATATTAACCTAAGTATATATGTGTATATATTTACCAATATATGCCACCCTATTTATAAATGTGTGTGTACACTCATGCCAACATGTTTTACACATTTCCGATAATTTTTAGCCGACGAAAAGTCGAAAATTCGAAAAACGATTTCCGGTCACATTTTCATTTTTTCTTTGAACTAAATATTTTTGTAAACAAAATTTTAAAACTATTTCACCATTATTATTTATTATTTAAAAGAGTCTTTAATTATAAAAACCAATATTTAAATATTTACAATTAGCCAAATATTTATAAATCGAAACGGTGAAATTTTAGGTCGTTACACTCTCCTTTCTTAAAAGAATTTCGACCACGAAATTTTACCCTAACCCTAAACCCCAGTAATACTTAAAAATGCTCATCGATCGTATGACGTACATAGATCATTCTTATGCAAGATCTAATTTGATCCCTCACTTGAATACATAGCTTTACTTTCAAACCAGTATCGCTCACCCGACTTCCTGGTGCGGACTCTGATCAGGCTTCTCAATTATGAACCTTCATTCTCCTTACATAACCATAAACTATGATAGAAAACTTTTGGTTCCATATTACAAACCATCACCAATTGTTCGCCGTCGAGAATCGAGTAATAAACCCTTCTTCGGAATGGTGTGAAACACCTCAAGTCATGTACTTAAAATCTTGGATTGAGAATTATTTGAAAAGGAGGAAGGATCTACGTAAAACTTACATACTTAACTTATTGGATCTCACTAACCAATTACTTTCTACCTCCCTTAAAATACTTATAACACATTTCTTAACAATTTCTACTTAGGTTCAACCACTTTAAATGATACAATTTATTTATGAAAGCTTTCATAAAATTATTTTATTTCATTAATTTGTATAATAGTCTTCTATATCTTAAGAGTATATCCAAAACATCCGATTTTTAATTCTATTCACTTTTAATTATTCAGATGTGGAACCAAAATAATTTTTGGGTCTTAAAACTGAGCTAACCAATACAACTTCTTTACTCGTTTGGCTTGGTAAGAAGCTAAGAAGAGTAGGATGCTTGTATCCAAACTCTGTTCTATAGTCTACTTTTTCTTAGACACCTATAAGGCAAAGACGTTTATTAGCCAGCCCAATAATCTTCAAATAAATTTTTAACCTCCTAGATGTTAAAATCAAAAGACATTGTTTAATAAAACAAAGTTTATTAAACCTTCTTATTAAATTAATTCAATTTTAAAATTTCATTTATTAACCCATTCTTTAATGAAAATAACTTATTATTTGAAAACTTAGGAGCGAAATACCAAGGTTTTATTTCAAAAATCTTTTTGTAATGATACTTTATTTTTAACCCTTAGAAAAATATACATATAGTCCGAGTAACTACAAAATTATATCAAGGGACTCAGTACTACCGAATAGTATTATATATTCTCTTACTAAGAAGGGTAATACTCAAGAGAAGTGTTTACCATCCGAACACATTCCTTTTCCATTTTTAATCACTTTCGAGTCACTCAAACTAGTTAATTATAAAAATATCTCCTATTTTCAAATACCCCTTTTGAAACAATACTATATATATTTCCAGCAAAATAATTTCAATGAAATATCCAATTCAATTTTTTTTGGATTCATTCGGATTTAAACTCGTCCTAACGGTAAAGTGATAAAGTGAATAATTTACTAAGTGCACTACAACATTCGCCTATGCAAACATCTGATTGTTACTTAGAAGATTATTCCGACCATCACCAAACAAATCGGGACTCATTCCCCAAACCAAACCAAAGAAAACACATCTTTCTATAAAATTTTCTTTTCAAAGTATTTATACTTCAAAGTATTTTCAAGTAAAATTATTTCTATTTTTCCGAAACCTTGAAAACCATTTGTCAAAAGTTCCGGGATTCAAATTCTTTGAAAATCCATCATATTTTCAAAATCATTTTAAAATTTTGATTTATAAAATCAACTGAAATATTTCTTTATAATAACACCTTATATTAAACCTAATTTTTACCCAACATTATCAACGAACGTGTTATAGTCAAATTGTGAAACTTAATTCACAAGGTGTTCGTTCCAATGGTTCCACAAATTCTATCTACCCAACCTATGATTGGAAAAGGAAAACTACCAATAAATCAGATAATAGTCAATGCTAAAAATTGGATGAGCATGACTAATCAAACCTATATGATAATAATTAAATATTATTGACTCCTAACAACAATCACATCATATATAACTATACTTTATTTTTGAAAATTATTTCTTTATATATAAAATATATTCCTAAGTAAAATTATTTCATTTACCAATTTAAAATGATACTATGTTGATTTGCCTAGTTTAACTGTTTAGAAACCCCTATCGACACCGTGGTGCCCCACGTCTCGACCAGAATTCATAAACCACTCAGTCGATAAATCAACACAATATAAAACATTTTTGTAGCACTAACAAATACGCACTCAATATATACACTCAAACTCATCCTAGAGTCTCATTTACCCTATCTCAAATGAGTTTACCCAACCAAAGCCTAGGTGATTGCTCAACCTAAACTCTGATACCACGTGTAACGATCTGCCTTTCTTACACGTAAAGACGATACTTAATACATCATCGATATTCATGTGCCGATCATTTAAGTATTTGAAAGATAGGTCGTTTTGGGTGAAAGAAAAGATAGAACATAATCTCCCAAAACATGACGAGTAATCTATAATATGAACAAGTCTTTACAAAAAGAAATCATCTTTATTATACACAACATTAGAGTACATTAACCTATTATCAACTGGACAGCTATTACATGTCGTCCTTACAATTTGATAAATACAAAAAACAGACATCAAGAAACACTAAACAATGGATGAATATAAGATACGTGAATACATCTTAGAGAATCCAGCTCGTCTCCTGAAAGCTCCAAAGAATCTAGCTAAATCTAGAAAATATGCTCGGGCTGACCCAAGCATTATAAGAAAAATAATGCCCGGATCAGTCTGGTAAAACCAGCATGAGAAACACACCTCAATTGAGTATTAATGTTATAAAACCCTTTAAAATAAAGGTATGTCATAAGACCATGCCGCATATAAATACGGACAGGTTTTTACCTTACGATAACCAAAACATTCCATAGGAAATCTTTTGATATTATAATAATGTCTAGGGTTTAAAATAAATATTGAATCATAGCCAAAATTATTACATTAATTAAATTCCAGCATAATAGGTATACAACTACGTTCAAAAAGCACTTATAGGAAAATGGATTCCATAATGACAAGGTAAGGGAATACCTTCGTATAATACATCTCTAGATAATGTACCGAGGGCCTTACATGGACCCTCTAGGAATCAGGACCGGCCCTACCTCTTTCTAGATAGTTCCAAATATTTCATTACCCCGCTTACTTTTGCAACCTTTTCTGAGAGCTCTCATGCATAACCAAATCCATAAATGTATATATCTAGAAAAGGTGATGATAATACCTAATGGGTGCGACCCACATAGCCTTGAAGCATTTCCTATTTTAGCCATTTCCGAGTTGTGAGGCTTGAGGCTACGATTACCTTTTATATAGCAAATCATTTAGGAATGCTAACACTGCCCTATAGGTAGAAATCCAATGCCAGCATTCATCCATACAAGTTCGTTCTGGTTCTGAATGAATCCGAAGGCACTACCTCCACTACATCCATTTTGGAATCATCCTCAGGATTAGTAGCAAGTAGACCTTGCACTTCAAATGCTCTTCCTACAATAATCTTCAAGCTGTCTTCAATACGAAATGCTTGAGTTGAATCGAAGTAGTTTCCAGATAATTTATACTTATCCGAACCCGGTGTCTTCGAAACAACATTCGATGGTTCCAGTAAACTCAACCTCAATTCTTTTGGAAATAATCAGACAATACATAGGAGCAGGGATCACCTCCTAACCATTTAAGTGGATGAATTTCTCTATCACTTGTCCTAGGAGAATAGAACAAGATTTATACGCATAGTACAACATCATAAAAGATGACTGTGCCATATAACTCACGTGTTTCTCCTAGATATTTCCGGAGTTATATTTTGGTCCATATTTGATAGTAGGTTGTTTAACTTTCAAATAAACAAACAAGCAACAATCTAGAGATTTAATTACCCATAGCAACCACTAAGCCATAAAATAAATGTTTCATTTATTTAAATCTCTTTTCAAAATATTTATCAAAATATTCATATATTTTTCTCACTGGCATAAGTATATTCACAAAACATTGTGAAAGATTTCTTATTTCAAAATCATATCAAAAGGATTAAACAAATGTTGTTTAAATTAGAGATAATAATAATCCCAAATACTATTCCTTTCGTGTTAAGTGTGGAACGGATGTTTCATACCACCTTGATTAAGAAGGTTATTTAAGGGAAATCCAAATCTCAAATTCTCTTATAAATTTCGTCAATAAATCTTTTTAATAAATCTCTTTCATTTGTGAAATCTCCTTTACATAAATTCCAAATCCATTTATAAAATCCATTATAAATTTCTAAGTTTATTTACAAAACTCTTATATAAATATATTGAAACCATATATGTAACTCTTTATAAATCTCCAAAATCATTTATAAAACTTCTTTTTATAAATACCCAAAACCATTTATAAAACTTCTTCTCAAATTTCAAGATCATTTTCAATTTATAAAACTTATTTTATAAACTTTCCTTATTTAAACAAAACTTCTTAGCAAAATTTTAAATCAATAAAGTTCCTTAGATAAAGTCAATTATTCAAAATACCTTTAAATAAACAAGTTATCATTTAAAAACATTCTTTATTAAATTTATCTTTAAACCACATTAGACAAACGATGAATTTAAACAATCATTTAAAAGGTATTATATTAACTTAAAATATTTTAAATAAAATTATTGCTTAATCATCCTTCAAATATCATATTTAAAATGATACTAAACTTTAAATCGTTTTCAAAAAGGATAAAATTCAAATATTTGACTTCACAAAATCAGAAATAGGTTTAGTGACCATAATAGTTTATTTAATTGAGTTTAACTTATTCAATTTATATCATAGGTATTTACATAACAAGCAGATATGTAAAAGGGATCAACCAATCAACATATAGGTAAATGTCCAAGTTACCATAATACCAAGCGAGGATTTGTTTTGCTAAACACATGTCCAAGTTAATATAATGGTAGAATGGGTTTCTATTATGCATAATAGATGTCAACATAATCTACTTGATGAAATATGGTAGAACCGTGATCTAATCTACCGAACATATGTTAATATAACTTAATTAGTAGAACGGTGTTTTATTCTGCTAGACAGATGTCATTGGGTTTCATATTCAATTGGGGTAACTTAAGGGTAGTCGACAAAAGAATCCCTTGGATTCTGAACATTCCTTTTTAAAGAGACTTGTTTTTAAACGAAACCAATCTTAAGAAATAAAGTAGTTTAAAACTTCAAAACTTTTATTTAATATTAAATAACACTCAAACTCTTTAGTTAAAAATTATTAGACACTTTAATTACTAATTGAACCATAATTAATTGTTAAATAAATAACTAAATGATAATTATCCTTTATATAAATAATTAAATAATAGTTAATCTTTAAATAAATAATTAAACCATAATTTATCTTTAATTAATTATTAAATAATTATTTAAACTTTAAATAATAATTAAATAATAATTAATATCAACTAATTAATTTAATAATCCATAATTAAAATTTATAATAAATTAAACCTTTATTTCAAAATAATTAAATAATAATTAATCCAAATTAAATCTTAACTTAATTAGTAATTAATAGTTAAACCCTTTTTTAAATAAATAAATTAATAATTAATCTTAAATAAATATTTAAATAAAATTAATCTTTGAAAAATTAATTAAATAATTAACCATTTTTTTATTTAACTAATTTTGATTAACTTGATTAATTTATACTTAAGTACTAATTACCTTACCTAAAAATTAAATTAACTATAAATCACCTTTATTCAATTAATTTAATCATTGAATATACTAATTACTTTTAATACTTATAATATGTTTGAAACACTTTTTAGAAGATACTTAAGTGAAACACTTTTAAATTAAAAAAGAGTTCATCTTCACGAACAGCATTTATAGCGACCATCGCTATACGACTCGAAATTTCAAAATTTGTTTACATATTTCAAATTATTTTCAAAACTTTATCTTTTATGAATAACTTACTTTATAAGCGTAGAATAAAGTTTGGAAAACAAAGGTAAAGTTTTAAAACTTTTATAAAACATTTCTACAAAGTGAAGTTAGAAGACAAGCTTTTGAATCAAAGGATCTCGATGCCGCAACTAATAAATCCAACATACTAACTTTTCATTTTACATAAACCACAAAGGCATGAACATAACATATATACATGCCATCATAACATACAACAATAAGGATCCTAACTTTCAACCCTTACTAATCTTTCTTTAACTTAAATTTCTATTTTCAAATCTAAATCATAATATACCCAAGCACATATGTGTGTATATATATATATATATATCCATACAAAGCAATATCATATCCAACCAATTAAGCAATGAATTAACATCAAAATATACATCATAATTAAAGTTGGTAACTTTAATTTAAAAGAGTTAGTTTTCTTACCTAAAAGCTAACCATACCAAAGCAACTACCACCTAGCTTTGAATCAACACTAGACCTTTGCTTAACTTTAACATAAATGGGATTTTTGAGGCCTTAAGTGACCAAAACAATTCGCCCGTGTAGCATAAGGGATGACCATGGTGATTGAGGTTGGATGCAGGTCTTGTGTTGGTAAGGAGTGTAGAAAGGAAGGAGGAGGCTTTGAAATAAGTTTTCATGAAATAGAAATGAATAAAGCTAAGGTTTCGAAACTTTGGAAAGGCTATGGAAGCCATTTAAAGGTTTTCAGAGCTTAAGAAAGATGAAATAAGATTTTTAATGTGAATTTTAAATGAGAAAAATGAGAAGGAAAAATGGAAAATTGTTTTTATATAACATGCATAAGGTGAATGACCAAAACACCCCTAAGTACACTACCCTCAACAAATGCTTGCCACCTCATCATGTATATCCCCCCAACCTTCATTATTCTTGAAATTCTATGCCCCGCTTTATGCATCTTGCCAACATGCATTAATTCCTTGTGTACTTTATGTTTAGAGATGTTTCATAAAGTATCTTTAAACATCTTTTCTTTTATAATTTTTTATTTTAAACTTACACAATAAGTCACATCTACATTATATTTACCTAAGTATATATGTGTATATATTTACCAACATATGCTACCCTATTTATAAATGCATGTGTATATTTATGCTAATAGGTTTTACACATTTGCGATAACTTTTAGCCGACGAAAAGTCGAGAATTCGGAAAAAGGATTCCGGTCACATTTTTTATTTTTGTTTGAACTAAATATTTTTGTAAACAAAATTTTAAAACTATTTCACCATCATTATTTATTATTTAACAGAGTCTTATTTTAATAATAAAAAATAATATTCGAATATTTAAAATTAATTAAATATTCATAAATCAAATCGGTGAAATTCCGGGTCGTTATAGAGGCGAAGCTTGGGCGGAGGAAAGTTAATGGCACTATTATTTCGTCGATTCAATAAGGGGATGGATTGTGCATATACACGGGGTGCACGAAAATAGGTTACTGGAGCTTGCGATTTGTAAAGGAGAAAGAAGGAAGGAGTGCTATTCATTTTGGTTTGGGTTTGGTTGTGTTAGACGGGTCGAGGCGATCAAATTTGGGTGAGGAGCAAATATTATTTGTTTTAAATTAGTTGATTAAGAACTAAATTAAGTTAGTTAACTCCAATTTGTTATAACTTTCTCATATGAAACCTGATTTACATGCGGATATTTGCATTGGACTTGTATTATTGAGTACAACATTGTAGTATAGCTTGTTATTAGTTTTGGTGATATTAAAAAATATTAATAAAATAATAGTGATTGAATTTAATTATGTTATTATAAATAATAATGTCGTTAAAGTAATTATACCTTATTAGTGACATCAATTTGGCTAAATAAAACACCGATTTGTTAAATTTAATTAAATAGATTATTTGGACACCTATTTAGCAGAGTAAAACACCATTCTGCTATAATTAAACTGATATATTTCAGATGACGTATGTTTAGCAGAATAAATCCCAGTTCTGCTATTATATAAGTCTGCATATTTATTTATATGTCGTTTAATTAATATGTGGACTAATAAATATTGAATAAGTGATGAATTAGCTATGCTAATTGATTTTATTTGCATATATACCATGTAACGACCGCCCTACACCTACGGTGCAGATTGGTAGTTAAAGGAAAGAAAAAGAAATAAGATAAAGTAATAGAAGAGAAAAGAATGGAATAGAAGAAAAAAGGAACCATCAAATAACCAAATTACTTATCGCATATCTCACATCGCATCAGAGTAAATATAATAATCAATATATGTATAAAACAATAGAGATAGTAATAACAATATGAAATAATCATCTGAATAAAGATCCACAAATTTATATAACACCATAATAGAGTTTATACAATGGAAAAGTAAACTCAACCGGTACACTGTCTCATACTAGTAAATCAACACCGTCAAGGCTTGTAACACCCTTAATTTTAATAAAATTATTCAGGAGATTTAATCAGATAAATTAAATAGAATAATGTAGAGTGATAAGGGAATTTAGATTTGCTAATCAATTAGTGGCCATGCTTACAAAAATGAATGGGCTTATAAATGGATAAATGTTAATTAATTAATATAAGGGCATTAGAGTAAATAGCTGCCTCATATTACCTCTCCCTTATACTTACGTTAGCATCCTATTCACGTTCAGTTTCATTATAAGAAAAAATTTAAACAAAAGAAAAGAAATAGCCGGCCATTAGGAGGAAGAAAAGAGAGGAGAAATTCAAGTTTTTAAGCTTAGGATCAAGTTAGGGGGATCAATCTCAACAAATCTCCAATTTCCTTATCCAATCTAAGGTGAATAATACTCAAAACATCTCTATTTTGATTTATATAAGATCATTGATTTTTGAATTTAAAACTAAATCTAATACGATGATTTTTGATGATATGCTCGATTTATGGAATTGCAGAATTCAAACAAGATTGTTTGAATTTGATTAACACGGTTTTGAGGGTAAATCTGTATGATATGACTTTATAATGCCACGGAAAATTTATATGTTATGAGAAACTTGATTTTGGAGTTGGGTTTCAATTTTTATAATTTTCCAAGCCGTGGAGAATTTATTATGAATTTTCAAAGGAAAACATATATTATTGGGTTTAGAAATTATTTTTAGTTGTTCTATGATGAATTTTGGTCTGAAATTAATATATGTTAGATAACATATAAAAAGTGAAATTCTACGATTTTTGGGAATTTTTGCTAAATGATGTATTATAGAAATTAAATTATTTTTAAAGGAGAACCTAAATGATTTAATTGTTAATCAATGGGAATGGCTTATTCATTAAAAGTTAACCTTGTTTTAGATCTGAGAAAATGTGGCACTTATCTGTAAAACAATTTGAAAAGTTTAAGGCAACCAATCAAGTGTTTACAGGTGGGCAAGTTAGTTACAAGGAAATTACTTTATTTAGTAAAACAGCCTTTTCCAGAAAAGTAGGTTTCGCCTCCTTTAGAAGTAGCTTTCGACCTAGAGCTTCCGCCATCAACCAGGTCGACACCTATTAAGTCGAAACCAATGAAGCCGAAACCAATACACATGGTATCACTTAGTTGGTACGTAGTGGATTGGAGAAAAAGGTGGAAGGTAGGGTGTCAGAAGCAAGGCTTCCGATAGGGTTGTTACTATGGTTTTGTTTTCTAAAGAAAGCGCTTGCCTGCTTCCTTGTACGCTTTCATAGGAGCCGAGACCAATGTGTTCTAAAGCGACTTTTAAATAACTTTCTAAAGGGAGCTGCCACCTTAGTTTAAAAGTACTAGCTTCCGAAGGGGCTACTTAGTTTTCAAAATTGAAGTGTTCGGAAGGGGTAGTTTCGACCAAGTCAGAACCCTTTGCCGCTTTGTCTTTCGAAGGCATTGAAGATATCATTTCTTTTGAATGTAACCTTTGTTTTAAAAACGTAAGCCACTTCCCATAGCTTTCGAAGGAGGTTAAGGGTTTCGAAAGGAATGGTTTCGAAAGGGGTTTCGAAGCCAACCTTCAACTATTTTACCTTATACCGTCGAAAGGATGGTGCCCACGCCATCAAGTTTTCCCCAAATGCTTTTAAATGATAAAGAATGGTTTCAAAAGAGATACTTTCAATTGTGTTCACTTGACCCAAATAATATTTCAAGTATAAACCTAATGTTTTCGAAAAGGGGCCTTTCAATGGTTTCGGAAAGGATACTTCCAAAGGTTTCGAAAGGGGTACTTTCAATGTTTACGAAAGGGGTACTTTCAACTGGTTTTGAAGCAATGCTTCTAGAGTTAAATTCTAATGCTTTAATACATTCGAAAGGCTTCAAAAGAGGGTTTTAAAGTGTTTGAAAGGCAGGGGCCAAATGTTTTGAAATTTAATTTATATGCTTTCGAAGGAGGTCATCCAGCGAGGACGAAAGCAATGTTTCGAAGGGTTCGAAAGCTTTGGTTTTTCAAAATAAGTAAACCCAATCTCATTTTTAAAAAGAAAACCCATGGCTAAGTAAAGGAGTTTTGAAATGGTTTTAAGAAAAAGCTTCCCTTAATTTAAATAATAGGTTAAGGGGATTAACCATGTTTTATATTAAACCCATAGGAGTGGATTGTTATGCTATGTTATTACTTCTTCAAATATAAATATATTCACATTATAACGGACCCATAACTGCATTTTGGGGATAAAGGGAAGAAGAACAAGCTAGGTTGATCCAGTAGTGAATATAAATAGATTACACTTCTGAATGAGTAGAATTGCATCCAGGAGGTCAGGAAGACCAGAATATAGGATGTCTATTGTAACGACCTGAAATTTTCAGCCATTCGTATCCACATATGTCGGAAATTGAATTGCTCAAAATATCAAATTTGTTAATTTAAATTTGGCAAAACTCAGCATATACAGTAATAAATAATCACAGAATCACAGACACAGTAATGTAAAATAAAGCAGCGGAAACAAAGAATAGTAGTTTATGAAGCTACTATATATATAACAGAGTTAAGTAAGATGCAACAGAGGTCTCGAATACATAGATGTCTCAATACAAGAGTCAAGTACAAAATCTGAATACATCACTGGAATCAACTGAATAACTGAAAGCTGGATAGATAGCTGGATCTCCAAGCGAAGCTCCAACTCCAAAGGTGAGTCTCGAATACTGTATCACTCAGTCTGACCCGAGCGTAAAGCAAAAACACAAAACACTCAAGTCAGGATTAATATTCTTATATCAATAAATCCAACTCAAGTGAAATATCAATTGAAATACAAGTAACTCAAAGGATGTTTGGGATAACCATCCTCTAAGGATCCGTTAAACTATCTACTATGTAGTAATATACGCTATTATAATAATGTCTATAGTAAAATAAACTTACTTTTAAATAGCATTAAGGAGTTACCCATATCCCCCTTAACACATAGTAGTCCCAGTAGTCTATCCAGTATCAGCGTACCCCCAGATCGGGAGCTACCCTAAATACTCTACAGGCTACGGCACAAAACCAAACTCGTAGTAAAGCTCGATATGGTAGGTGATACGGCACAACTAGGCAATGCCAGGGTTGATATACCAATTACGCATCCGGGCTGGTGGTAACGCATAGCAGCCACTACCGCCCACCTCGGAACACACTCCCGAATCAAAATTGAGGATGGCCATCAAATCAATCGCAAAGTAATAGAATGGTATACGATGGAATGCGTTCAATCAGAGGAGCTACCTCATTAGCCCGTCAATCGCTCCTGTTTTAGCCACCTTAAGCCAACTCACGGGAGTCGGGTCCACGTTCATACCTCAATAGGATCGTCGCCACCATCCTACTTCATTCTGGAATCTCCACCACATACACGGTTGTCAAAGTGGATTTCGGTATTGACAGAGAGTATGCCCATATCCGATCCCAGTCTCTTTAACAACCAAACGTTATTATAACACCGCAGTCATTTCAAAATAGTTTATACTTCAAAACCAAAATATCATTTCCATTTTTAAACCATATCAAAATGATATCATTTTTACTTCAAATATACCCATTTCCAAATCATATCACTTTCCAAAGTTATAACGCTTCCGAAATCATAAGTCTTTTAAAATCAAAACACTTTGGAAATCAAAACCTTGAAATTCATAACACTTTGAAATCATAGCTTGAAATCATAACATTTTGGAATCCATAATACTTTCCTCTTAAACAGTTTAGATATTAAAATTAGTATATATAGTAAAATAGTTTATAAAATAAAATAGTTTATGTAAAATAGTTATTAGTTAAAATAGCTTATAACAAAATAATTTATATTGAAAATGATTTATATTAAAATAGTTTTTATTAAAATAATTTATAAAGTAAAATATAAATAGTTTTAAAAATACTTTATATAATAAAATAGTTTCCATAAATTCATAAATCAATTCGGATCAACTCGAATTATAAAATTCAAATTTAATCAAATCTCAAACCATCAATTTCAACTCGATTCAGTTTCTAAATAAACTATTTCAAATTATCGATTCCAAATACATATTTAAACCATAAAAATAAGCCATTTCAATTTCAGTATATTTCAAAGCTTTAAATATTCAACATTTCAAAACTAAATTCGAAAATTTCATATATATATATATATCAAATTCATTTTACTATTATTTTAGTCTTGAAATATTCACTTAATAAATCCAATATCATTTAAAACAAACCCCAAATTACAATAAACTAAATATTTCCTTCAATTTATTTGAAATATACATTTAAATCACTTTAAATCAAAATCAAGTTATAAAATCATATCTTTAAAATCTCAAATTTAATAATTTCAAACCAAATTTATTTAAGTAAAATTCTTAAATAAATATCAAATCAATTTCAAATTTATCTTTCCAATCCGAATCATTATAAACTCTATATTTGAAAAAATATATATTAAATAAATACTTAAACATATTATATATATCAACTTTATTAAATCAACCTCGATAAATCTTTAAAATCAATATTTATCAAAATCATATATTTCTTTTCAAAACCATAGAAATCATTTTCAAAAATATATAAATAGACCAACGGTGTCTGTATAAAATTTTCTGTCCTATGGTCAAGTGATACGGATATTTATCATTTCAATACGCAATTTAAAACATATTCAGGTATATATCTTTTCAACCCGAAATCCCAAATTCAATTCAATGAAATTTTCTTGGGTTTATCATTTCAACCCATAACGATTTTCTCATATTCTACAGATCGTTCGGGTATGTATCGTTTCAACCCAAAGTGAATTCTATACTAACAAGGAACTTGCAGAGTGATAACATATATGATAATAATATAACAATCAGTAACAGGCATATATCATCAATATAAATAACAGATAATGGTGTCAGATGTCACAGGTGAACAGATACAAATAACAGTATATATATAGCAATGTAAATAACTAACAGCAGCATATTTCAATTGACGTTTCAATTGAAATCAAATCTAATAAATATAAGAACGTTAATCGTGAGTGATTGTTCACCTTTCGAGGCTAGAGATGAAGGAGAATGAGAAGAGTTACGGATCCAAGCATGAATTTCAAAGCAAAGCAAGACTGGTACGAAATTAGACGGACAAAGCTGATAAACAGAAATAGACGAATCAAATCAAAACTGGATCGATGATGATAAATAGTATAAGTGAATTTATATACATATAAATGTATATATAACTATTTACGTATATAAAAATCATATTCTAAATTCAAACACGATTAAAATTTAAATATATATGTATTTAAAAATTATTGTTTTAAATAAACACATATAATAAAAAAACATATCTTCATCACATAATTTGAAATAATTACATATATATATATACACACACTTTCAAAACTATTAATATTAATGTAAGTATAACATATTATATAAATCTATGTAAAACTCATTATAATCTTATACAACATTACTGCCATGCAACAACTTATAAAACAATATATATAAAATCTATGTAATAACATAATATATATACAAACTACTATATCTGCAACACCTAACTATAAATAATATAACTAATATTTTATAAAACAAATATAAACTTTCATATCTAACAGAACATACTGCTAAGCATATTACAACCAACATTATATTATAACTGACAAAACCTAAATATATTATAAATTATCCCATATATATCGTGTACACACAACCGTATCACAGAATATATATTATTATCCAAACTCGAGTATATATATTTAAACAAATATACATATTCTTTAAACGTACAAATATAGGCCGAGAATCCAAATACAACATAGATACAGTAAAATATATGATACACACAGGAAAACAAACCAACCGACCCATATATATACTATATATAAAAGCAACAAAAAAATATTATTATATCCATTCAAAAATATATGTAAGCAGACATACTTTATACGAGTACTATATATATAACCTTTATAATTTTATAAACTTTTTATAAATACACTACTTTCCAAATATTATATATACATAACACATGTATACATATTTATATACAATAAAATATATAAACATATATAACTTAAATTATTATTATTTTTTAGCATGGAACAACATGATAAAGCTTGTAGCTATTTATATATATACCTAGAACATATCATATATCAATTAGGTACAGACGACAGAGATAACCAACTTATTTATTACCTTAACTTATATCACAACTCTCCTGGTATTAAAATAAAAAAATCAAGTATCATATATCAAATCTTATTTCAACTGAAAAAAAATGATGCTTATATCCTCTCAAAATATAACAGAACGTAGTTTCAATAATTATTTATATGTTTCAACTATACATCAACAGAATATATAAACTTATATACAAATTTAGACAGATAACTTATAAATAGATAACTTATAACACACTTTATAACCTTTATAACAATAGCTCATATATGTGTGTGTGTGTGTATACAGTACATTTCACACATAATTCCCTTTTCAAAATATAAACGTGTATGTATAAAAGAACATATTTTCTGTAACTTATATATACCCATTTCTTATTTTATATAAAAGAATAGAAACAACCTCAAACTTTATAATATGATGTATATAAACTGAAATATAACATTGACATCTTATCACTAAATATGCAATATATATATATATACACACGAAACTGTTATATAAGTATATACTGTAACCTTAAAATCAATACATACATACAGTAGCTTATAAGCTAATGTATATAAACATTTAATAAATAAAACTGCAATATAACATTTACATATTTTAACTAAACATACTTTATAACATATAGGATCTATAAGTTAGACAAACTTAATGTGTCAGTAGCTATATAACAAAAAAGCAGTATGTAATAATTATATATTACCTTGTATAAAAATAATTGAAAGAGGCTACTGAGGGGAGGAGAAAAATAGTGCTCGGCCAATGCTTTAAGGTGGAGGAGGGGACGGAATACGGGTTTGAAGGTGGCGCTGTGGTTGGGCTCGAGTGGAGAATACAGGCGGACAAAGATTGGAGGCTGGAGGGAGGAACTGCTAAGGCCGAAAAACGTGGCCGAATGGAAGGTGGTGGGCTACATGGCAGGGACCGATTGGGAGAGGTGAGATGGGAAAGTGGAGAGAGGTGAAGATGAAAGGCATGGGTCTCGGCTACAAGAAGGGAAAAGGCGGAGCACCGGGTCGGAGAGGAAATGGATACGGGAGGAGGCGAACGGTTTGACAACCGAAGGGAAGAGAAACTGAAGCATGCAATCTTCACGCAAATCTATATTATATTATATCATTTATCAAAAGTTTCAGAATGAACAAAAGAATACAACGGAAGGAAGTCAATGGAAATATATGCCAAAAGTGGGATAACCAAAAGTCTAGCTCACTGAATTCTAGAAATATTAAATACAAATAGCTGTTTGGTTTATACGATAGATAGATGAAGGGTCATGGAAACCCAAAAGTTTAAATCGTGTACCGGTACGATTAACCGTTCCACAGATTTCATCGCGTACCGGATTTCCCAAATACACAAATGAATACACTGTTGAGATCAGCATGACGAGACGATCAAAATGGTATACATATATCAGTGGTACGATCATCCTATCAAAAGTCGATAATCGGTACCGAAAATGCTGCTATTTTGCCGAAAATAAGATAAACGGAGCAATAACAGTCAAAATTTGGAGAAACGAAATATGACGTCTCACTCAGAAGATGATTTACAAATTTCTATAGAAAAATATTCAGGTTTGGAAAACATTTTATTATCATCAATTTTAACTGATATAAATTGGAATAAAATTACACTAGAAAATAAACTTCCAAATTATCTGATGAAAATTTACCAGTTGCTATGTCTAATTAGACGTATTCCAAATATTAAATTTTTATTTCCAAATTTTAATGTTTAAAATTTCACACAATTCAGTTAAATACGTTATTAAAACAGTTAAAAATTTACGGATCGTTACATCTATATATAGAAGTTGTCCGGGGGATAGGTTCATAGTGCACCCATGAAAACTATGATTAGTAAGTTATTGGAGTTACCAATAGGTTCATAGTGATCCCATGAAAACTATGTTATAAAGAGTGGTTGGTAGGGCCCAATTGGTTTGTAATGCACCCATGAAAACTATATCAGGATTAAGTTATTGCCAGTTGTCAATAGATTCCTTATTAACCCATGAAAACTAGGAAAAGAGAGGAGTTATTGGAGTCACCAATAGGTGCAGGGGAACCCATAAATTAATTAAACCCACATGAGTGGTATTAATAAGTTAATTGGCAGGGGCCAATAGGTTCATAGTGCACCCATGATAACTATGATATTGGACAGGGAGTCCAGAAATTAAATACAGGTTATTAGTAAGCTCATGAAAACTAATAGGTTAATAGTGATCCTAGAAACTATAAATATGATAGGGAGTCAATTAAGCAAGGGATGGGAAATCCAGAATGGTTTAACTTGAATGCATATCATCATAATATTTTGAAATGATTATGTTTTAACCATTGTGTATGCAGGAGCACAGTATATGGTTTTATAAAAGGTTTTAAATATTAGTGAGGGGAAAACCCGTTTCGTTAAGCGACGTGGTCTCACTAGATATCTAAATGGTTGAAGATGTTAGATTATTATTCATACCAGGCTTTATGTCTGACTCGAGTTTATGTTTTCCCCTTAAACTCTCAGGTACTCAATTGATTTTGAGTAGTTTGAGAGTTGAGGTTTTCAGGTACCTCACTAGACGAATAAAGCTTCCGGAGACATGTAGGAGGCATGATAGCTATTTAGAGTTCTCATTTATTTAATTCCGCTGTGTTGTCTGTAATGCAAAGTTGTTATATTGCCTGTATATACTCTGATCATCCATACGGGCGACTTCATATGTCGCTTTTAGCGTATGTTGTAACAAATATATTTTCTCTGAACGTGGTTGACGATTGTGGGATTATGTAATGAATTGGAAAAGTTTTGAAATGGAATTTGAGCCTTTTTTATGTTTAATTTTTTCTTCTCATATTCATGTGTTTCTATGTATCAATGAATCTAACACCGTCGTATTTGGTCGCCTAGGATTAATAATTATGGATACTGCAGCATCCGTAGCCGTTAGTTTTGGGCCTCCAAGTAGAAGGATGTTACAAGTTGGTATTAGAGCCTAGGTTTATGAAAACTTAAGAAATTTAAACCTAAAAGATTTTTCAAAACATAATCCAATGAATCAGAAATATGATCGGGGTTTGGGTTAGCGCGGTTGTTACGTACTTGCATTTGATATATAGGTATATATATATATAAGTATGTATTCCCCTCTCTCTTAGACCGTTCTTCTGCATCTTACTAAGGTTTGTATGCATATTTATGAGAAAGAAGATATGGAAGCAGGAGACGGAAGAAGAAATCTAGGTGGAGGAAGCACCACAACCAACGGAAATGCTCGACCTAATACCAGGAGGGACCAAGGTCGACAGGCTAATGCTAACCAAAATGCCGAAGCTAGTGTGGATGCTGGAAATCCACCAGTGGATGCGGGGATGATGTATTAGTTGTTAGCCAATCTGTTGCAAGCTGGGGTTGCTGGTTTTGAAGGAGTCAAAGCATATGTTTTCGAAAGAGGTTTTTAAAGCTTTCGAAGGGGGTTGCCATTAAATTATGTTTGCTTTCGAATGAGTTCCTTTACTTATGAAATAATGCTTTTGAAAGAAGGGGTTCCGACCTAGTCGAAGCCCTGCTACCATTCTTTAGCCTTTCGAAGGTATTGAAGTCATCAATGATTTCAAAAGGTAGAGTTTGTTTTTAAAGATGTTTTAAGTCACTTCCTAAAGGCTTTCGAAAGGGTCCAAGGGTTTCGAAGGCAATGGCTTCGGAAGGGGTTTCGACGCTATCCTTCAATGTTTTGTTTAAATGGTTTGAAGCTTTCAAAAGAGATGGTGTCGACGCCATCATGTTTTCCCTAACATTTTTATATGATAAAGGATGGTTTCAAAAGAGATACTTTCGCATATATTCACTTTGACCCAAATAATATTTTAAGCATAGACCCAATGGTTTCGAAAGGGGGACTTTCAATGATTTCGAAAGGGTTACTTCCAATGGTTTCGAAATGGGTATTTTCAATTAGTTTCAAAGCTATGCTTCTAAATGATTAAATACTAATGCTTTAATACGTTCGAAAGGTTTTGAAAGAAAGTTTTAAAGTGTTTGAAAGGCAGGAGCCTAATGTTTTGAAGATAGACCTATATGCTTTCGAAGGAGGGTATCCAATGAAGTCGAAAGCATGGGTTTGAAGGTTTCGAAAGGTTATGTAACCCAAACTAATTTTTAAAGGAAAAACCCATGGCTAAATTAAAGGAGTTTTGAAATTAATTCTAGAAGAAGCTTTCCTTGATAAAATTATAGGTTAAAGGGATTAACCATGTTTTATATGAAAAGTATTTCAAGGACGTTAAACCCACGGGAGTGGTATTGTTTTGTAAACATGGTTGCTTCTTCAAATATAACCATATTCACATTATAATGGACCCATAAATACATTTTGGGGATAAAAGGGTAGAAGAACCAGCTAGGTTAACCCAGTAGTGAATATAAATTGATTAAACTCCTGGATGAATAGAATTGCATTCAAGAGGTTAGGGAGACCATAATATAGGATGCCTAAATTGGAAGTTGTCAGGGAGATAGGTTCATAGTGATCCCATGAAAACTATGATTGGGAAGTTATTGGAGTTACCAATAGTTTCGTAGTGATCCCATGAAAACTATGTTATAAAGAGTGGTTGGCAAGGGCCAATTGGTTCATAGTGATCCCATGAAAACTATATTCGGATTAAGTTATTGGCAGATGTCAATAGGTTCCTAGTTAGCCCATGAAAACTAGGATAAGAAGAAAAGTTATTGACAGTTGTCAATTGGTTCCTAGTCAACCCATGAAAACTAGGATAAGAGAAAAGTTATTGGAGTCACCAATAGGTTCAGGAGAACCTATGAATTAATTAAGTTAATTGGTAGGGGCCAATAGGTTTATAGTGCATCCATGAAAACTATGATATAGGACAAGGAGTCCATATAATATGAAAATGTTATTAGTGAGCCCATGAAAACTAGTAGGTTAATAGTAACCCTAGAAACTATAATATGACAGGGAGTTAATTAATCATAGGATGGGAAATCCAGTATGTTATAACATGTTTGCATATCATCATACTATTTTGAAATGACTATGTTTTAACCATTGTTGATGCAGGAGCATAGTATATGGTTTTATAAAGGATTTAGGATACTAGTGAGGGGAAAACCCATTCCGCTAAGCGGCATGGTCTCACTAGATATCTAAATGATTTGAGATGGTAAATTATTATTTATACCAACCTTTATGTCTGACTTAAAGTTTATGTTTTCCCCTTAAACTCTCGGGTACTCAATTGATTTTGAGTAGTTTGAGAGTTGAGGTTTCCAGGTACCTCATTAGACGAATAAAGCTTCCGGAGATGTGCAGGAGGCATGATAGCAATATAGAGTTTCGTTTTATTTGATTCTGATTTGTTGTTTGTAATGGAAAAGTAGTTATATTGCCTGTATATACTCTGATCATCCAAGGGGCATCTTCATATGTCACTCTTGGCGTATGTTGTAATAAATATATTTTCTTTGAACGTGGTTTACGGTGGTGGGATTATGCAATGGATTAGAGATGTTTTGAAATGGAATGTGATTGTGTTTGATGTTTTAATTTTTTTCCATATTCATGTGTTTCTATGTATCAATGAATCTAACACCGCCGTATTTGGTCGCTGAAGATTAATATTTATGGATGACTGCAGCATTAGTAGCCGTTAGTTTTGGGCCTCCAAGTAGAGGGATGTTACAAGTTGGTATCAAAGCATAGGTTTATGAAACTTTAAAAGAAATTTAAACCTAAAAGATTTTTAAACATAATTCAATGAATTTGAAAAGAAGATCGGGGTTTGGGTTAATGCTACAGTAACGTACTTTTATTTGATATATGTGTATGTATATAAGTACGTGTTCCCCTCTCTCTTAGACCATTCTTCTGTATCTTACTAAGGCTCATATGCAAATTTATGAGAAAGAAGATATGGAAGAAGGAAATGGAAGAGGAAATCTAGGTGGAGAAGCACCATAACCAACGGAAATGCTCGACCTAATACCAGGAGGAACCAAGGTCGACAGGCTAATGCTAACCAAAATGCTGAAGCCAATGTCGGTGTTGGATATCCGCCAGTTGATGCGGGGATGATGTCAAACAGGTGCTGCTGCTAGAGTTGCTGGTAATGTAGGAGGAGCTAATCCTATGACTCGGTTGGGAATAATTATACTAAGCTGAGCAGAGACTACACCAGTTTGGGTGGAAAGTCGTTTGTTGGAATGGAGGATGCTATAGAAGTGGAAAATTGGCTATTGCACTATGAGACAATATTTGCTGATCTAGGCTTGGATGATGAGTAGAAAAGGAGGTTGGCCTCCAGATAGATGCAAGGGGCAGCGCTGCACTGGTGGAATAGTGTGACCATCGGAGTTCTGGAGGAAGAATTGACATGAGCTGATTTCAGAAGAAGATTCGAGCAGAGGTTTTTATTAGAGGTTGTGGAGTCCACATTGATGAGTTGGTATTCACCATGAAGAGATGCTTGATGTTTATGCTAGGGAGAAGCCAGTTGAATCCCAAAGTCCTCAGGGAAAGAAGAGGAAATTCTTTAAGAAGAAGGGAGCCCAGAAGAGAGACGCGGCTAAGAAGGCTAAGGCTAATTTGGTGTGCTTCAAGTGCGACAAGAAGTGTCATTATGCCCATGAGTGCCGGTCAGGCAAGGGGAAGAAGCATGTAGAGAAGAAGAATGTGAAGTGCTTCAACTGCGACCAGGTTGGTCATTATAAGAATCGGTGTCCAGAGCCAGTTAGGTTGGACAGAGGAGAAGTTTTTGCTATTGGACCACCATCTTCTTCAAAACCTACTGTAGTAGATAAAGGAAAAACTGTGATGGAAGGTACGCTTTTGATTCAGAGTATTCCAGTTAAGGTACTGTTTGATACCGGTGCCTTACATTCATTTATATCACAGTTTCTGGTATATAGGCTATGCATAGAACCTACATACCTTGTTACTTCCTTAAGGGTTGCGAATCCAATAGGTGGGTATGCAACTCTATGGATGAGATATGACCAATTAGAACTTGATTTGTTAGGTCATAAGTTGATATATAGTCTGTATGTTTATGATTTCGTAGATTTCGGGATCATTTTGGGTATGGATTGGTTGGGTAAATATGAGGCTAGAATATTTTGCCAAGATAGGGAAATATCATTGATACACCCAGATAGTCATAATCGAATCATTTTTTCAGTGGAGGATCGCAATGGGAGTCTTTGTGCTTTGTTGAGTGCCACAGAAGTGGAAGAAGAGTTAAGTCAGGTTCGTGTAGCATGAGAGTTTGCCGATGTCTTTGAGCCGGTCATGGGGCTACCATCGAAACGAGCTGTCGAGTTTCGAATAGATCTTGTGCCAGGAGCTGAACCTTTCAGTAGACCACCTAGCAGGATGACACCGACTGGGATGAAGGAATTAAAAGTGCACCTAGTGGATCTAGAAAAAAGAAATTTTATTAGGCCAAACAGTTCGCCTTGGGGAGCGACCACGGTTTTCGTGAAGAAGCCATACGGGTCGTTAAGGATGTGCATCGACTATCGTAAGTTGAAAGAAAGGACGATCAAAAATAGATATCCTTTGTCGAAAATAGATGATCTGTTTTATCAATTAAGTGGAGCTAGAGTGTTTTCCCAATTGGATTTGGCGATGGCGTTCCATCGGTTGAGAGTGACAGAGGACAGTATTCCTTTGACATCATTTCAGACTAGATGTGGTTCGTATGAGAGGTTAGTGATGCCATTCAGGTTGACGAATGCACCTGCTTTCTTCATCGATTTGATGAACCGAGTTTTTCGAGAGCACTTGGATAGGTTCGTATTGGTATTTATTGATGACATTTTAGTATACTCGAAAGATGAAAGGGAGCATGAGGATCATCTTAGAGTAGTGCTTGAGATGCTGAGGTAGCATCAGCTAAAGGCGAAGTTTTCCAAGTGTCATTTTTGGAAGAAAGAGGTCAAGTTTCTTGGTCATGTGGTTTCAGAGGAGGGATTGGCAGCCGATCCAGTTAAGATCGAAGCTGTCAATAATTGGAAGAGACCAGAGATGGTAACCGAGATCAGGAGTTTTCTTGGACTGGCAGGCTATTACCAAAGATTCATTAAGGATTTCTCATGGATAGCAGCACTTTTGACTAAGTTGACCAGGAAGTATGTGAAGTTTGTTTGGTTCGAAAAATGTGAGGAAGGGTTCCATAGGTTAAAGCATTTGTTGACCAATGCACCAATGTTAGTTGTTCCAGATGGAAACCAAGGGTTGGTAGTATACATTGAAGCATGTGGAACTGGATTGGGAGATGTGCTAATGCAGAATGGTAAAGTCATTGCCTATGCCTCTAGAGAGCTTAGACTGTATGAAGTAAGATACCCTACTCATGATTTGGAGCTGGTAGCGGTGATCTTTGCATTGAATATTTGGAGACATTATCTCTTAGGGGAAAGATTTTAGCTATACACTGATCATAAGTCCCTAAGACACTTATTCTCTTAGAAGGAGTTGAATATGCGACAGTAGAGGTGGCTGGAGTTTTTGGCTGCTTATGACTTTGGTATAGAATATAATCCTGGGAAAGGAAATAAGGTAGTGGATGCTCTTAGCAGGAAACATCAGAATGTGGTGTTAGCTATGCTAGCAGAATGGAAAGACTTAGAAGCTTTGACTACTTGTAGTGTACAGTCGAGATCGACCGCTGGTTCTAGTCAAGGTACTAGTATGTTAGCTTGTGTAGAAGTGCGACCGATGCTGATCGAAAGAATAGCTTATAAATAGAAAGAGGATCCAGTATTGGCCGAGATGATTAGAAGGCTTGAGGTGTGATCATAGATCGACGATCTAAGGGACTTTAGTCTAGACCAGAAAGGATGGTTGAGGAAGAAGGGACGATTATGTGTTCCGAATGTAGAGAACTTGAGAAGAGAAGTTCTAGAAGAATGCCATTGATCAAAGTTTATGATTCATCCTGGAGGGACCAAGATGTATCAGGATAAGAAGAGGAGCTTCAATTGGGAAGGCATGAAGAGGGATGTTGGCTTATGAGTTAGGCAGTGTGCAAACTTTCAACAAGTGAAAGACGAACACCAGAAGCCGAGTAGGTTGCTTCAACCTTGAGAGATTCCAGTTTGGAAATGGGATTCAATATCCATGGATTTTATCGATGGGTTGCCAAGGTCGAACAGGGGAAATGAAAGCATATGGGTTATAGTAGACAGGTTGACCAAGGGTACCCATTTCATTCCAGCTAAGTCAACTAGGACGACACATGTTTTGGCGATGTTGTTCATGAAGAATATAGTTAGACTTCATGGGATTCCTACCAGCATAGTCAGCGACAGAGATGCATTATTCACTAGTGAATTTTTGAGAAGTCTACAGGAGGTATTAGGTACCAAGCTCAAGATGAGTATAGCATATCACCCACAGACGGATGGGCAGACAGAGAGAGTAAATAAGGTGCTCGAAGGTTTATTGAGAGCTTGTTTATTGGACTTTGGTGGATCTTGGGAAGACCGCCTACATTTGATTGAGTTTTCCTATAATAATAGTTATCAAACTAGTATAGTAATGACGCCTTTTGAAGCTTTGTATGGAAGGCCATGTAAATCACCAGCATGTTGGTTTGAAACTGGAGACAGATTAGTCTTAGGTCCAGATTTGGTTAGAAAGGTGTCAAAGAAGATTGAGTTGATCCAAGAAAGGATGAAGGAAGCTTAGTTTAGACAATAGAGTTACGCAGATAAGAGGCATAAAGACCTAGAGTTCCTAGTTGGAGATAAAGTTTTTACTAAGGTGTCATCGATAAAGGGTGTGGTACGATTTGGAAAGTCAAGGAAATTAGCCCCGAGATATGTTGGACCATTCCAAATTATAAAGAGGATTGGGAAGCTCGCATACAGAGTAGAGTTGCTAAGCAGTATGGCAAGTGTCCATAATATATTTCATGTGTCTCATCTTCGCAAGTATGTGCATGATCCAAAGACTACTATTCCACCGATAGGGTTGGAAGACTTGATAGCAGAGCCTAATTTGACTTTTGTTAGACAACCAGTTCGAGTTGTAGCGAGAGATGAGAAAAGATTGAGGAATAAGACAGTCAAGTTGGTGAAAGTTCAATGGAGCGACAACGAGAAGGATTGTACTTGGGAGACAGAAGATAGGTGTTAACAAGATTTCTTGTCAACACCCCAAAGATATGATAAGAAGGATGGATTTCTTCTTACGAGAACAAAAGACGTGATTCCTTTTATTGATTGCCTTTCAATTCAACTTATTTAGTTGATATGTCCTATATCAAACCTTCCGTTGTTGTCAAAATGTTTTGAAACCTGGGCTAGGTGACCTTCCGGCTTTGTTGAGCTAATGTAGAGTGATCACCAATTTAATTAAACCTTTATAAGATTTCTCCCGAAAGCTATTTCCTTGATCAAAATAGAATTTCCTTAATTTTCCTTATACAAAGGGTTGACCTGTGTTAACCAAATTTTTGGTCAACACCCCAAGTAGTGCTTCAACAAGAAAGGGAAGATAATTTGAATAGAAGGGTAAGATATCTATTTGCACAAAAATTGGGTAAACACCTCTAAGTTCGAAACTAACTTAATCACGTTTAAGTTGGTTGATATGATGTTTTTAATGTTCCTATACGTTAATAGACAATTTATGAAGTCATAGAACAGTTCATAGATTCAGAGTTGGAAAACAGTTAAGGAAGCAAATCACACAAAGTTTTATAGTGGTTCGGCCAAAATGTGCCTATATCCACTGTCCATTTTATTATTCTTGCTTTGATTTGGTTACAAGTACAAGTTTGATTAGAAAGAGCAAAAAAACTTGGAGTAGCTGGAGTGACTAAGTCTCAGCGGAGTTTTCCCTCTATTCTCAGAAATTCGGTCCCCATTGTTGTTGAGGAGCTCTGGTATTTATAGAGTGGAGTTGTGAAGTGCGGAGGTTGAAATTATATCTTTCTGAATTTGGTTCAGCATCTGGGTAGGAGCTTGTTTGGCTTGGTCACTCTTCCATGTCTGGTTCGGTGCTTCTGTCTTTGGAACCTCCTATTTGCCGGACCAGACATTTGGAACGGCATGCCTGTGTACCGGACCAAATGTTTGGTCCAGTGTTGGATGTGTCGTGCCGGACCAAATATCTGGTTTGGCATATCAGAGAATGCCGGTCCAAATATCTGGTCCGGCATATCAGAGAATGCCGGACCAAACAACTGGTCCGGTAGGCCGGACCAAATATTTAGTTTGGCATTTTAGTGAATGCCGGACCAAATATCTGGTCCGGTAGTTCTGTCTTCTATGTCATAGTCCACTTCTGCTCCCTTTCCTTCCTCTCTCTTTGCTTGCTGGAAAAACGAGTCAACACTTGCCCCCAAAAGTATGTTGTGTAGTTACATGACATGCTTTGTTTGGTTCGGCACCGAGATCCTACCACCGGTTGAAAATTTGAGACCGTTCGTCTTCCCTTTCTTTTTCATTTAAATACCACTTCTCTCTTCCGATTCTCCTTCTTTTATTTACTTATCTAGATTTTCTTCAACTCTCTTCAAATCAATCGTAGCTTTCATTGCCTGGACACTTGATACTTCAGCTTTTCCATCACTCGAGGTAAGGCCTTCTAGCTTTAATTTCCATCCCTAGGTTTTAAGGTTTAGGGTTTGTGGTATGTGTCGCGGGTGTGAACGGCTGTTGCTTCGAATTAAGGAGAGGAAGTGAGCGAGGAGATTTTTTAGAGGGTGATGGAGAAACTCGTGCTCGGTGGAATTTGGGTACTTTGCACTAATTGCGGGTCCATCGGTTGTGCAAGGTTGAAGACTAGATCGGGAGTGGAGAAGAATTGTAGTTTAGGCAGGAACTTTGGGCAAGCATCTGCCCAACTAGCTGAATCAACATCTTTAAAGTGATGATTGTAGTAAGATGCAGGCAAGATGAATCTATCACCCCCAAGTATTGCTAGTAAGATGCAAGTATCATGCATCTATCATTGCACTCCAATTACTGCCCTTCAACCCACCAAACATTTCTAGGACTTCATTTAGGTTATAAGCTAGAATTACCTAACTCTGCTAGGGGATGATATATGTTTATGTGTGTGGTTTTGGCTGTAGGAGGGCAAGCTTTGGGTCAACACAGTTACCGTTCGGTGGGTTTGGTTCGACACTATGATTCCGTTCGATTTTTGGGACAGGGTAATGCCGGACCAGATAGTCCGAGCACAGGGTTCATAGGTATGCCGAGCCAAAGGTAGAGATTCTTGAATTGGTAGCTTGAGTTTCGTAGGGTTAGGAGTATGGTTTTGACCGGGCTAGACGATAGAATGTTTTCCATGAGTGTTTTTTAACTTCCATTTATGATTGCACATCTGTTGGACTTATGCCTATCTTTCATTCCTTTAAGCAAGAAAATGTCGATTGGTCGTGAGCTTCTATCCAAGCATGCGTCATCACAGCCTGTTGGGGCTGGCGCTTCTTCTTCTGATGTTCCTACCAATCTTCCATGACAACCCAGCTCTGCATATTCTCTGGTGGAGGGCTATGCTCCCAACTATACGCTGGTAAGGCCTTCTGAGTGTTACCCCATCGTGCTGACAATAGAAAAGCTTAACTCTATAGCCACGACGTTCGAGCTTGTTCGTCGAGACATGATACTACCCTCCCCGAATGATAGAGCCTGCTTGCCCCCAGGTAGATACATGGCATACAATAAGTATCACTGTATGTGCAGCGCAATTCCTCCGCTCACTAATTGGATCACAAGTTTTGTGGTTTACTTGAAAGTTGCTCCCTTGCAACTTCAACCGAAGTCCTACTCCATCCTGACATGCTTATATCTGATATTCGTAAAATGCTATCAGAAGCCCCTTACCCACAGAGAGATCAGATACTTGTATAATGTGAGGATTTATCGAAAGGGGAGCCCCTTCATCAGCTTAAAATCGGCCCACAAATTCAAGCTAGTTCTTGATTTATACTCGAAGTTTAGCATGTTCAAGAAGGAGTACTTCTTTGTGCGTGATGATGCCGTTCCTCAACATGCTTTCACTTCTGGGTGTAAGTCTCCGATATATTTTTTTCTACGTTCTCTGTCAACTTGGTTCCTTAATGCTATGTATTTTTCAGGTTGCATGAAGGCGACAGAGGACAAGGGTTTGAAAAAGATGGCCAAGGAAATACTAGCTATCCCGGAGGCTGAGAGGGAAGCCTTGTTCTTACTCCGCGACACAGCCCTTCGCTTTTACAACTTAATCGGCCCTGGTCAATCCTTATTGAAGATCAGGCCAAGCTCAGTTGAGAAAGCAGCGAGAGCCGAAGTAGAAGGAGGAGGTGCGGACAAAAGCAAGGATCCGAAGGAAGAGGGTGACAGCGCCGGAGTCCCGAAGAAGTTGAGGCGCAAGAAGAGCGCAGTTCGTCCTCACCGTTCAGGGAAATCTTTGCGCATACGGGATGCTCCTTCTCCTTACGATGAGGAAGTTTCTCGCTTGGAGGGAGACAGTGGGGAGGAGGAAGGGTCGGAGGAAGATTCTGAGGCAACGGAATCGGAGGCCCATGCTTCTCAAGATGTGGAGATTATTGGTAGTGAAGGCTTGAGCGCGACTCCCCTGAAGAATGCAGAGGCTGTGCGGGAGTGGTCCGAGCAGTTAGATCAATCTGAGCCGGCCCCAGGGCCAATTCTTGTCGCCAACCCCCCTCAAGAGAATGTAGCTATAGGTGACTTGGGTGAAATGCCGTTTCTTCCCGTGCAAAGTGGAACGGGAATTAGCGAGGCATTCGAGCTTTCCCCAGGTACTTTTGATTTAAGTATGGATTTTGGGGTACTTCTTGAGAACTTTTTTTTTACGAGTCCCAGTTTCCACTTGTGCCTCAATCCAATGAAGCCCGATCACCATATGTTCTTCTTCCTCCGAGTGGAGTCCCGTCCTAGTGTATTCCCTACTTGAGTGAGACCCCGTCCCGGCCTCTTGATCCAGTCTCCCTTAAGGGTTTGTAGTAGCTCGTAGTGTCCAAGTGTCTTGCATGTCTTTGTGTTTATGCTTTCTCTATTTCTCTGCTCTAAAGTTGCTATTCACTTTGCAGGGAAAAGAAGAAATCCGAGGAATGAAATGTCTCGGCGACTTGAACAATTCAAACGGATGAAAGGGGTTTCCGCTTCTCCTAAGATGGTCTCTCAAAAGGAAAAACTGCGCAAGGGAATGTCGAGGAAACTCCATCAGGCTTGGGCAGAGGAGAGCCATGAAGCATCCCAGAAACTCGCAAGGTCTTCGGATAAGGATGCTGCCTCCCTTGGTTCTCAAACTTCTTCTCATCCTCATCGCCAAAATCCAACTGGTCCTGAAGTGCACGAAGTGCCTGACGATTTAGGAGAAGAAAATATCGATACATACTTCTCAGATTTTCAACCGACGGTGTGGAATCCCTTCGAGGGTCACCCTGATATTAACCCTGGCTACGTGGGTCATCATCCAACAGACTCCGATACCGAGTTCCTTCTACCTCGAAATCCTTTGGTCCGGATCTTGGATGAGGCAAAAACTCTTGACTTCGCCAACCTGACAATGAGAATGTCTAGATTACTAACGAGACCAGAAAAATTGTCGATTATTAGTCCCGCCTAGCTAAGGCCAGTGAGGAAGTGGGGAGCGCTAATGTACGGTTACGCTTGGAGGTGGGGGATCTTCATAAAGCTCTTACGGAGAAGGATGTGAAGTTGGAGGCGGTTGAAGTGTCTCGTGCAGCCAAGATAAAGAGGGCCAAGGAAGAAGCAACGAGAGAGGCTGCTGACTTATGTAAGGCACAGATCGACGAGGCTATCAGTTCAATGGACGAAGCTCGACAGAAGGATTTGGAGCGGATCGGATATCTCAAGGGTAAGGTGAAGAAATCGCAGGAAGTCTTGGTTGAGCTGAAGAAGTCTCAGGGCGAGTGACGGAAGGAAAAGGACTGTACAAGGCTAAGATCGATATGTTGAAGGCGGAGCAGGTCCGGTTGAGGAAAGACAAGGAACAGTACATGAATAAGGTGGTGTCCCTCCAAACCGAAGTCGATAAGTCCAACGACTTTTTTGAAACGGTAAACCAGACGCTGAAGGACACTTATTACATGTTCTGGAAATAGGGGAACCTTCAGTGGATGGATGACTATCCTCAAGTGATGGCAAGATTCCATGCTCAGTTAATTGAGGTGACAAAGGCCACGGTTGCGCATGAGGAAGGTGCCGTGTATGATATCGGTATGGTGAACCGTCAGTTCACGGTGGAAGAGACCAAAGCCATCGCCAAGGGATACAAACTGCTGGTGGAGGATGAGGACGATGAAGATGGTTTGGATCTTAAGGGGCTTGGTGACCCACGCAACCTTACTGCAGGTATCTTGTCATTTTACTTCTACTTCATGATTACTTATCCCAGACTGTAAAAATTATGATTTTTCCTACTTGCATCGTGTAGGGATGTCTTTAGGCCAGGCCAGGCCAGGCCCTCAAAGGGTGCTGATGAGGTGTTGCAACAGGAGGGCGAGTCTCTCGAGCGACCTAAGCCTTCAAAGGACATGGCCGGAGGGAGCGGGCTGAGTGACAAGGGTGTCCCTCCTTCTTAGTCTAGGAAATTTTCCTTTCTCTTTTTGTACGTCTTATTGGAGGATGTATGGTTGTCCTGCATATGTATATATAAAAAAAATTGTCCATACAAATTTTAATGTGGTAATGTTCGACTTTTATCTTTTGCATGTTTAATCTGAAATGACTTTTGTGACGCCTGATTTTTATAGTCTGCCTTGTCTGCTTGTGAACTTCTTACGACTTAGTTAATCGTCATTGTGTTCTGAGACGTAGGAAACCATAAACGCATCGTTATGTTCATGGACAATCGCAAACGATAATTACTCAGGCTATTGCCCATGTCGTAAGTATTATTCGATTTATCGTTGCCAGCGTGCATAATGTCGATCGTCAATTGTGAACTGCTCCTGGCTGCAGCCACGACTTAATCGTAGGGCTTATGCCGGCAAGCCGAACGCCAATGATGAACTGCCTAGGCTATAAATTGTGCCTAATCTGTGGCTTATAGTCGGTTCATCATTGCCGGCTTAGGGGTGTCGATCGTCAGTAGTGAATTGCCAAGGTTTGTTTCGTGCCTCTTATCGTGGCTATCTTATTTTTACCTCTATTGGTGAGCACCTGCAATTGCTCGCAGTAGGAACAGTCATCAGATAAACAATTAAATGAAAGAATGTTTAAATAAGACAAGTAATGGGGGACACTAAATTTGTATAGTGGTTCGGCTGAAATATGCTTATGTCCACTGTCTTTCTTTTATTGTTTCAGTTAATACATGCTTCTTTACAGTTCAAGAGAAATAATGGCGAAGATGTTGGAGATTCCATGCTTTCCCAAACACTTCTCCGTCTACCGTTGATAAGATCTAAGCTCCATTGTGAAAATCCTTATGAACAACAAACGGCCCCTCCCAAATCGGATCTAGTGCTCCTGGTGTGGGAAGACCCACTTGAGCACCAAGTCTCCCTCTTGCAGCGCTCGAGGCTTCACCTTAGAGTTGTATTGCCTTACCACCTTCCGTCTATAAGCAGCAACTTTGAGGGCGGCCCCGTTCCTTTTCTCCTCGATCAGGTCGAGTGACATGCTCAAGAGCTCCTCGTTTTCTTCTGGGTTGTATTGCATCCTTCGGTGCAAGGGGACGACTGTTTCGACAGGGAGCATGGCTTCGGCCCTGTATTGCGAATGGCGTATGCCTTGTCGCGGTCTTGTAGGAGGTTCGGTAAGCCTATAGTGCAGTAGGCAGTTCATCGACCCATGCCCCCCTTGAACTTCTCTAGCTTCTTCTTGATCAGTGTTTTCAAAACCTTGTTTACTACCTCGACCTGCCCATTTGCTTGGGGACATGCTACAGCCAAAAAGCTTCAAGCAATTCCATGTTCATGGCACCAACTGGAGAATTCTCCACCATCAAACCGGAGTCCGTTATCCGATATGATCTTTTGTGGCACCCCATACCTGCACAGGATGTTACGTATTAGGAAGTTTATCACTTTGGTAGATGAAATTTTGTTCAAAGGCTCCGCTTCCACCCATTTGGTGAAATAATCCACTGTCACTATGGCGTATTTTTCTCCTCCTCGACCCATGGGAAGTTCCCCGATCAGATCAATTCTCCAAATGGCAAAGAGCCTGGGGCTGACCATCTGGATTAAACTGGTAGGTGGCAGTCTTGGGATTTTGGCAAATCTTTGGCACTTGTCACATTTCTTAGCAAACTCGGTTGCGTCCTTGTTCAGTGTGGGCCAAAAGTATCCATAGCGTAGGATCTTCCTGGCTAGAGTTTGTCCTCCGGTGTGATTGCCGCAACTCCCACGATGGATGTTATTAAGGATGTCTTTTGCTTCGTTCCCAATAACACATCTTAGTACTGGGTTGGAAAAACCGCGGTGGTACAGTATGTCGTTCTGGATGGTGTAGCGGGATGCCCTCCTTAGGATTATCCTGACTTCATTTTGTTTTGTTGGTAAGGTTCCTTCTTGCAAGTATTTGATGATGAGGGTCATCCATGTCTCCTCCCTGTCTGCGATCGCTATAATTTGCAGACACTAGAAACTTGGTGTGGTTTGACTCATGACAGGGGTTGCCTCTGGCATTGGCTTGGTTCTTATGCTAGCCTCTTTGGCGAGTGCGTCTGCCTCTTGATTTTCCCCTCCCAGGATGTGTTTTATTACATAGTGGTCTAGCTCATCAAGGAGGGTTTTGGCCTTTTTGAGGTAAGATACAAGTCTTTGTCTGTGAGTCTGGAATTCTCCAAGGATCTGGTTCATAATTAACTGTGAGTCACTGTGAATACATATCGATTTGACCCCTATTTCTTTAATGATCTCTAATCTAGCATCACTGCTTCGTATTCGGCTTCATTATTGGTTGCAGTGAACTCTAGTCTTAGCGCATAGCTTAACTTTTTCCCTCGGGGTGTGACTGTTATGACTCCTGCCCCCGAGCCGAGCTTGTTTGACGCTCCATCAACGAACATATTCCATTTGATATTTCCTCAGTTTTTGCCACTGCCTCCTCATCTCACATTGTAAATCCAGATATGAAATCAGCCAAGGCTTGTCCTTTAATCGTGGTGCGCGGATGGTAAGTAATGTCGTATTGGCTCAGCTCGATGCACTATTTTAACAGGCGCCTTGACGTGTTTGGTTTATGTAGGACTTGTCTCAAGGTTTGATCCATTAGAACCCTAATGGAGTGTGATTGAAAGTAATGTCGTAATTTCCTGGATGTTATGAGCTGACAGTAAGCCAATTTTTCGATCTTAGGGTATCTAGCTTATGTTCCCATGAATCTTTTGCTAACGAAGTATACCGGTCTCTAGACACGATCATCCTCTCGCACTAGTGTGGCACTTAGGGCGTGGGAGGATACAGCTAGGTATAAGTAAAGACTCTCTCCATCCATCGGAGTGGAGAGTATTGGCGGCTTCTGCAAATGTTCGATCAAATTCTAGAAAGCCGAGTAGCACTTAACAGTTTATTCAAACTTCCCTTTGTCCTTTTTGAGGGCTTTGAAGAATGGGACGCATTTGTTCGTTGCTTTGGATATGAATCTGCTCAGAGCAGCTACCTTTCCATTTAGGCTCTGCATTTCTCTTCATGTTGCTGGGATTTTGACGTCCCTCAAAGCTTGTACCTTTTTAGGATTTGCTTCTATCCCTCTATCGTGTACAATGAAACCTAAGAATTTGCTCGAAGATACCCCAAAAGAGCATTTCAGTGGGTTTAACTTCATTTGGTATTTGCGTAATACTTGGAACATTTCATCTAGGTGGCTCGGATGATCCGCTGCTCTTCTTGATTTGACAAGCATGTCGTCAACATATACTTCCATGGAGTGACCAATTTGTTGATCAAACATCTTATTAACTAGATGTTGATAGGTAGCGTCGGCGTTCTTAAGCCCAAAGGGCATGACCTTGTAACAATACAGGCCTAGATCCATGATGAAGCTAGTATGTTCTTGATCCGGCACATGCGTATGAATCTGGTTGTATCCTGAATATGCATCCATGAATGACAACAACTCATGCCCTGCAGTTCCGTCCACCAGTCGGTCGATTCGGGGTAAAGGAAAACAGTCTTTGGGGCAAGTATCTTTGAGGTTGGAGAAGTCAGTGCAGGTCTTCCATTGGACTTCTTCACCATGACCGGGTTGGAGACCCATTCTGGGTAAATGGCTTCGAGGATAAAGCCATTGGCGAGCAGGTTCTTCACCTCTTCGTTGAGATCAGTTGATCGTTCTATCCCCATGCTTCTTTTCTTCTATTGATCAGGATCTTGGTTGGGTCAATATTAAGGGAATGGCAAGCTATTTCTAGGGATATCCCCACCATGTCTCCAAGGGTCCATGCGAATACATCCAAGTTCTTTCGCAGGAATCCTATCAGCTGGACTTTGAGGTTCTGGTTCAACCGAGAACCTATCTTTAAAAGCCTTGTTTTGTCGCGTTCGTCTACCATCACATGTTGCCTCCATAGGCTCGGCATTAACCTCCTCCTCTCTATCTTTGGGGTCCAACTCGTTGAATGGGTCGCTATTATATTCGAGAGGAGGGGCCTTCTTTGATTGCTATGCTTCCGCATTTTTGGCGTAGAGGGCGACCCCCACGCCTTTCCCTTTTTCCTTCTTCTTGTTCTGGCGAAGTTCAGTCACATAGCAATCGCGAGCTGCGTCTTTGTCACCTTCCACTTCTCTATTCCGTTATCAGTTGATAATTTCATCTTCAAGCACCATGGTGCCAAGACTATCTGGAAGTCTGACAATATGGGCCATCCCAAGAAGGCATTGTAGGCGGAGTGTCCATCTACCAGCACGAATGTTTGCTTTTGGACAACCGATCGGGGGTGACTTCCTAGCTCAATGAACAAGTCTAGCTGTCCAAGTGGCATCGTGGCTTCCCCAGTGAACTCGTGCAGGGTTATATGGCACGAAGATACATCTTTCATTGATAACTTCATTTTATTGAATGCATGTTTGAATAAAATATTCACCGAGCTTCCTGTATCGACCAAAATGCGAAACACCTCCGTCGGGCCGATCCAGGCGGAGATAACCATGGGATCGGTGTGTAGATACTGTTTTCCAACCAAATATTCATCGTTGAAGGTTATGTCGACTCTTTCCCTCCGTTTTGCGATGCGTCCTTCAGTTATGGTGTGAACATATCCTTTCTTGTCTTTCAAAGATTTCCCATACCTGTCCATTTCGGCCCAACTTCCGTCGGCTATATACGGTCCTCTAGATATGGTGTGGACAATTATCTTTTCTTGGTTGGAGCGGCTCGTAGCTGCTCCTTCCTTGTTGTCCCCTTGCGGGGGTTGCCCAGATCCTTCGTGGACTAGAGCGAGAGAGTTGCACCCTTTCTGCACGTATCGCTCTAGTTTATTTTTTCGGATGTATTCCTCAATGAGATCCTACAAATAGTGGCATTCTTCGGTGATATGCCCATGAGACTCATGGAAGCGATAATATTTTCCTATTCTAATTACAGCTTCTGACTCTTTTTGTATGAAGGGCGTTTGTATTTCAACTCGTGGTTAGTAGCCATGTAAATGTTCTCTACGGAGTCGTTCAGAGGAGTGTATGAATTGAATCTTGGTCCAGGTCTGTATCGTCGCTTATTGCCTTTTTCAGTTCTAGAGTTGCCTTGATGGCTATTTTTTCCTTCGTTATTTTGTTTATCCTCCTCCCATCGGAGTGGGGCACCCTTGTTTCCTTGGACGCTAGGAGCCTTCGCGGGTTGTCCGCTATGTCGATGGGCCGTCGCGTCCTCCAATCTCATGTACTTTCCAGCTTCATGAAAGAAATCCTGAAGAGTTAGAGGCTTTTCCTTCGTCAATATTCTTGCGAGCTTTGAATCCAAGTGGACGCCTCCGCACAACTCCATCAGTGTAAGCCTTTCATCGGCGTTTTGTACTACTGGCGCGACAGCGTTAAAACGGGTAAGATATTGCTGCAGCGGTTCTCCTGCCTTTTTTTACGTCTGACAGGGAATATGCATCCTTGGGCTATTCCACATGGATTCGGAATTGACTTATGAATTTTTCCTTCAATATTTCCCAAGAGCTAATAGAGCCATGAGGCAGGTGGCAAAACCATATGGTTGTTAAGTCTAACAGGAACAACGGAAAACATTTACACAGCACACCCTCTGTTGCTCCATTCATGAGCATGTGCTGGGTGTAGCACTGCAGGTGGATGATTGGGTCAGATGTGCCTTTGTAGGGATCCTTGGTGGGCATCTTCCATTCTCGAGAAGTGGTTGTCGTGTTCTATATCCCTAGTGAAGGGGCTGGACACCCTTGCCCCTATCCCTCTTTCAAGTTGTTCGCGCCTAAGATATTCCCTGAAGAGGCATGTCACCCTCTCCTCGGATTCTGGGGCAGCCCTAGGAGAAGTGGGGGCTTCCCTTTGATATTGATGGCGTCTGGAACCTTAGTTGAGGCTAGATTGGCGATGGTTGGCTCGAAGCATGACAGGGTCAGCCACAGTCGGTCCTTGCCTAGTGCCCCATTGACTAGGCCCAGCTCTTGATGCTCTTTCAGGACCGGCTTCGGGCTGAGTCCTGGCTCGGCTTCAAGTTCTTGTGTCTTCTTGTTTGAATTCTTCATTTGCAGGGGATCTATTCCATCTAAGCGACTCTCTAGATTGAGACTCTCCTCGAGATTCAGTGTTGTGAGTGGATTCCTCCGTGCCCCTCAAGCGTGTTATGAGTTGGTCTACTAAAGCTTTTTGCTGGGCAGCGAAGCGGTCAGTCATTTCATTCACAACCTTATCTAAGTCTTCTCGGGTGACAGCTGAGCCAGGAGGTTGAGAGTAGGTAGTTGGGTTTTCTTGATCTTCTTGGATGGGATTGAGTGTACTGGCAGTGGCCGCACTCTTAACCTTATCGGTGTTGTGCTTAGAGGGAGCCATGTTCTAATGCTGAGTTAAGGTTTGGAAGGAGGGTGGACAAAAGCGTTCGGCTCTCCATGCCTTTCTCAATGAAAGCACCAAAAATGTTTGCATAAAAATTAGGCAAACAGCTCTAAGTTCGAAACTGACATAATTATGTTTAAGTTGGTTGATATGATGTTTTTAATGTTCCTATACGTTAATAGACAATTTATGCAGTCACAGAATGGTTCATAGGTTCAGAGTTGGAAACAGTTAAGGAAGAAAATCACACAAAGTTTTATTGTGGTTCGGCCTGAACGTACCTATATCCACTATCCATTTTATTATTCTTGCTTTGATTTGGTTACAAGTACAAGTTTGATTAGAAAGAGCAAAAACTTGGAGTAGCTGGAGTGACTAAGTCTCAGCGGAGTTTTCCCTCTTTTCTCATAAATTCGGTCCCCATTGTTGTTGAGGAGCTCTGGTATTTATAGAGTGGAGTTGTGAAGTGCGGAGGTTGAAATTATAGCTTTCTGAATCTGGTTCGGCATATGGTTAGGAGCTTGTTTGGCTTGGTCACATGGCTAGTTCGGTGCTTCTGTCTTTGGAGCCTCCTATTTGCCGAACCAGACATTTGGTCCTACATGCCTGTGTACCGGACCAAATGTTTGGTCCGGTGTTGGATGTGTCGTGCCGGACCAAACATCTGGTCCGGCATATTAGAGAATGCCGGACCAAAAATCTGTTCCGTTAGGCCAAACCAAATAATTGGTTCGACATTTTAGTGAATGTTATACCAAATATTTGGTCCGGTAGTTCTGTCTTCTATGTTATAGTCCACTTCTGCTTCCTTTCCTTCCTCTCTTCTCTCTCTCTCTACTTGCTAGAAAACCGAGCCAACAATATCCCTAATAATAGTCTTTGCACTTTGTATCAATAATCGCCGACTTTTGATTTAGATCTCTCAACGTAGTCGAAAGGTTTAATCTTTCAAGTAAAAGACTTAGTACCAAAGTTAAAGCTTATTAGGAGTTTTGTGGAGCTTTTCTTTATGACATGAATGGTTATTAACCAAATGTATCCCTTTAAAGCCAAGCTCTAATACTTCCAAAAGGTTTAAATGATTAATCTCCTTAGCAATAGGTCAGATAATTACTTCCTGGGTGGTGTATAAGAATCTTTGACCTTGCCGTAAGGTTTGGTCACTTTTAGGAAGTTGGTTTTAGCTTTATCGAAAGGTATTAGGATTTTAACTATTGGATCAAGCTTTATATCCCTGAACTTATACTATCCCGAAGGGTTAGATTGCTCAGTTAATGACTGTGGAAGGTTTTGTTGTTACCAAAGTATTAGCATCCACTAATTTAGTTGAAGGGTTCAGGTCGTAATGCCAATTATTCCGGAATGTTACCACTCATGTTAATCTAGGCCAGTTGTTGACCTTATCGAAAGGTTAGGGCAGAAAAATTGATGACTTTCGAAGTTTGAAGTTGTTGCTTAACTAATCAAGCTTCTGACTTTATCGGCAAGAACCTTTCGATGGAGTTGATCCTGAAAATTGAAGTTAAGCCAGCAAAGATTTAAGAAATCAACAAAGTAATTCTCAAAGTTAAAAACTTCCCTCACAAATCAAGAAGGACTTCACTTTATTAAATTCCCCCAATTTGATCCCCAATTAGGGTTACAAAGTTATGATTAAGAAGTTACGAGTTTTTGAATGAAAGAAAATCAGCCCCCGAAAAAGGACCCTTTGGGTCTTATTTATAGATGTCGGTGGCCATGCTTCCATCCCTGTGCTTTCGGTTGGATCGAAGAGTTCCCTTGTTATGTTCAATTGCTAACCTTTCGGTTTCAACGAAACGTTTTCCTTTCACATGTCATCATGGATCCTTGAACGCTGCCGAAGGGTCTTTTCTTTCATTTGTTTATAGGAACATTTTCCCCTTGTCGGAAGGTTTGTCATCTATACAGTATGTAAACCCTTCGGAGGTGTCGAAGGGTTCTTGGCTATTGTGAACCCTTCGACTTGGTCGGAAGGTCGCTTTTTTACTTGTATTTTGCCAAGAGCCGAGCTTTCCTTAAATGTTGTCGGAAGGTTGCCTTACGTTCTCTGCTGACTTATGAATGTTGCTTTCATCATAGGCCCTCCGACGCCATTGAAAGGTATTCAGTAGGCGTTCCAACTGTCCCGAAAGGTTATTATGCTTTCAGAAAGGTTGTTATAGGGTCGCATGCCCTTGTCTTGACTTCTTTGCCTTCTTTATCCTCTTCGGAAGGTAAGAACACTTTGAATGTTGAGAGATGAAACCTTTTGACTCCTTCGAAAGTTTTGATGTTAATGAATTTTGATGATTGCATCCTTTCAACTTCTTTGAAAGGTTTGATTTGAACTTCTTCTCCTTTGTCTTCGTTGAATGTCCTCTCGACCTAGTCGAAAGGTGGATTTTTTGAAGTATCATTCTGCCTATGGACTTTGAAAAATAGCCTTGGACTTCGCCAAAAGTTCCTTGTCGGAAGCTATGATTAACCATACCATCTTGATGCTTTATGATCTTTTCCAATGCTCTTGTGTTCCTTCTTTTATACTTTTATTCCTGAGAACATTTTCTGGATAACATTTAGCCTACCATCCCCTTGTATGAAAGAAGCTTTTGTTCTTTAGGACAAAACTCCAATGAACTTCCTTCTTTGCTTCCTGTAAAATAGAGTGTAACTTCTATTAAGGTTGTGACTTTGTTATGAAATCTTAACGAGCAACCTCAAATTTATGCAGCTAATATTCAAGATGTCATTAGGGTAATAGTTCCAGATAAGTTGCTTTGTAATGACCATAATTAAACTTCCTTAAGAATGTGGAGTAATATCACTGATTTGCAGATATCGGTTCAAATAAACGAACCTTTAGAGAAAATCTATTATATACTCTTGATATTTCTTTCTCGAGTTAAACCTTTTCATCCTGTGGAAATCAATTTCATGCTATCGGGGACTTTTCCTTGTCCCTCTAAGTTTCCTTCATATTCAACCTTAAACCACTGATTGGTAATTCTCATTTAGTGAAAAAGTAGAAAGTAGTTTAGTAATGTTTCCATTTGGTGTCATGAAGATCTCGTATTGAAATCAAATTTTAAATTCAATGGAAAATTCGCAAATCATCATAAAATTCAATAGCAGAATATAGAATTTATAAAGTTAGGAATCCAGTAAAAGTCCCATAAGGAAATCGGAGATGTGAAATTCATAAATTGTTATCAAAATCCACAAAGAAATTTTAAAGTCCATGAAATTGGTCAATTAACAAAAGATCATTCAAAATTCAATGAGAAAATCAAGCATAGAAAATCAATAAATCATCAGGGACTCAAGGAAATTTCATAATTCATTCGATCAAAAATCCAAATAGTGATCATCAAAAACCTCAATAAGGACAATAGAAATATGAACTCACGAATCATGATAAAAATGATTAAGGAAACATAAGATATTTAAAATCAAGGACCTGAAAATCCAATAAAAAAGTAGGGAATAGGAAAATCATAAATTCTCATCAAAATTCAAAGGAAAACGTGAGTCTCAACAAATCAGAAAACAGGCAGGAAACCATCCAAATTCTGCGATGGAAGTATAGAGAACCAAATTCGTGAATTATCACATAGACCAGCAAGGAAATTCGAAATTCACTGTATTAAAAATCCAATAAGAAATTATCCCAAATCCATTGAGGATGCAAAATTCACAAATAACCATAAAGATCCACAAGGAAATCTCGAAATTCATTAAATCAGAAATCTTATAAAGGATTATCAAACACCCAATAAGGAAATTAGAAATTCATAAATCATCATTAAAATCATCAAGTAGTCTCAGAATTCATCAATTCAAAACCCCAGCAAAGATCATCCAAAAATTCCAAAAGGAAAATTAAAAATACGAAAAATCACAAAAATTAGTAAGGAAGCATAAATTCCATTAAATCAGGGAATTAAAAATAAAAAATAAAAAATGTGATCTGAAACCCATTCAATCTTATTCAAAATCAGAAGATCAATGGAAAATTCATAAATTATCATGGAAAATCAATAAAGGGAACTAAGAAATCATGAACTCATGAAACAAGCGATCAATAGGAAATCGTTATGAAAATTCAATGGAAAATTGTAACACGTAAAATTCATGAATCATCAGAGAAATCAGTAGGGAAATTCATTAAACCAATAATTCAGCAAGAAATCACCACAATGATTTAATAAAGAAATCATGAATACAAGGTCAGCAAATCATCACTAAAATCCATAGGAAGAGTACAGTTCACTAAATCCGAAAACCAACAAGATCACCAAAAATTCAATAAGGAAATCAGAAATACGAAATTCCTAAATCATTATGAGAATCGACAAAGGAATCTAGAATTCACGAAACTGGAAATCAGAAATTCAATAAGGAGACTAGAAATGGGAAATCTTCGAATCATTATAAAAACTCATCAGGGAAATCAAAAACTCATTAAAACAAGCAGCTAATAAGAAGACATCACGAAAATTCAATGGGGAGAAATTCAATATCTAGAATTCATAATCCATCATAAGAGACTAATAGGGAAATTTAAAATTCATGAAATCAGGAATTCAATTAAAAGTTATCATGAAAATTTGACAAGGCGAACATGAGTATGAAATCTATAAATCATCATAAAAAGCAATATGGAAATTCAAAATTTGCGAAATCCAAACTGAAATTTGCATCAATAGAAATGGTGAAACTCAAAATTCACGAAATCAAGAATTTATCCAAAGTCTCGTCAGGATATCATCTGACGAATTAAATATTCAAAACTCCCTTCCATATAAGTATGAAGCGTTAGATATATCTAATAATAGCATATTTAGTAGATTTCAAATAAAAGATAACTAAGTTGATCAAACCTCAATTCTTAGGTTATTCATAGGAAAGTTTCCTGTTAATAAATGTGTTGCTCCTGAAGTGCCTATAAGTTAGTGTACATGTATATATGAGTATACAGGTATAATAAACTCTTTTATCCAATCATTCACTTTATCTCAAAGGATTCAGGAGTGGATTTCTTAACCTGATCTTGGAGTGAAGTACTTTATCTTTGTGACTAAAAATTTATTATCTATTCCATTCCTTTGGATTTTGTATCAGTCTTTATTTTTATTTCCATGTTATGGATTCCTTCTTCCATTTTATGTTCTCATGCTTTTTTGTGGTATGAAATTTTCTTAATCCTTTGATGTAGGAATCATTTTCCTAAGATTGAAAGTTTTGTAATTCATTAGCATATTTTTTGCCTCTATGTGTATTCTCTTCTAGGATTTCAACTTTGTCTCAGATGATCTCTCACAATTCCCTGCGGATCGACCCGTATTCGCCACGTACTTCAATAGTACGCCGTGCACTTACGGTATAATTTTAATTTAAATTCGTTTGACGGTTTTCTAAACCGATAGAATTTCCGTCGACGAACACCCACCAAAGTACAATGGAACTACATATCCAGATGATCACCTTACAACATTTGAAAATTGGATGAACTTGTATAGTGCCTCTGGGACAGTTTGATGCAAACTTTTCCTGATTACTCTTCAAGGAGTAGCTATCAAATGGTGTAGGAATTATAAAAAAAACCATTTATTCCTGGGAACAATTTTCTTATGATTTTGTGACACAATTTTACGTATTCAAAGTTCAAACTATAAGCTTTAGCCTGTTAGCTACAATCAAACAAAAACGGGGAGAACTACTAAACGAGTATTTAAAGAGGTTCAATACTAAAGCATTAAAAGCAGAAGACGCGATCGATAGAGACAAGTTAATAGCAGTTTGGTCTGGGCTAGTTGAACAAACCCCTTTCTAGGAACAACTTTATATTAATGGATGCGAGGATCTACGAAACTTCTACTTCCAAGCTAAGAAATTTATTCAGATGGAGAAAAAATATTCCATGATAAGGGAATCTCAACGAAGACAAAGGATAGAAGAAATCGATTTTGAGTCCCCTAGTGAAAGATTGGAGGGAAAGAAAAGTAGGAGGAAAATCCAGAAAGAGATTTCTGAATCCAATTACGTGAATTTGAACAAGCCTCTTTCTCATATTTTCGTTGCAGCAAAAGATTCTGAAAGCATTTCAATTACTCATAGTATATCAAGCTGCCCCAAACCAAGTAAAAGGAATGATTATTGCGACTATCACAAAGCGAATGGATATAAGACTGATGAATGTCGCGCCCTATCGAGAATGATCCAAAACGCAATCAAGTGAGGATCTCTTAAAGAGTTCATTAAAGATATTTCAATAGCTTCTTATGCTAATAAGAGAATTGCCTAAATACCCGAGAACTAACTCTTTATGTAGAAGAAGAGTAGATTAACAGTCTATTGAGCCGTCAAATCCAATGGCATTTGTTTACTATGAACTTTTCTTATTCATACAATTCTAAACTTGATTTGTATTCCAAAATTGATCATGTACTGATTTTAAATTCGAGTGTCATTACAAGTAAAAACAAAACCAGTCCATGGCATTCAGCACACGAATGGTACACAACAAATTTCTAGCTACTTGAGAAAGACGGCTCAAATGCCTGATACGGAGCAACTGTCAATGTATAAGTCAATGTAGTACAAAGATCAGTTCTCATGAAACCTTAGGCTGCTATTAGTTCTTCATCAATTTAAAAAAATACATACATACATACATATATATATATATATTACAAAAGTTCAATAGACTAAAAGATATTTTCACAAACGTCTCGAAAACTGTTTTTATACCTCTCGGAAGGAGGATCAAAATTACTTTCATACCTCACAGAAAGTGGGAACAAAACTATTCAATCTTTCATCGGAAATGTCTCATGAGAAGAGAAACAAAAAATTTGAAAATAATACATATATATAGTACAAAAAAATGTTTTTGAGAATTAACCTCCAACGTCCAATCCGAAGTACAAAAAAAATGTTCTTGAGAATTAACCTCCGACATCCAAGTCGGAGTACAAAAAATGTTTTTGAGAATGAGCCTCCGACGTCCATTCCGGAGCACCTCCTAGAGGGAGGGATAAAGCCCCTAACGTCCATATCACCTCTTAGGGGAGGGTCAAGATAAGCACCCGCAAAATCAAAAGCCCCTAACATCCATATCACCTCTTAGGGGAGGGTCAGGATAAGCACCTGCAAAATCAAAAACCCCTAATGTCCAAATTACCTCTTAGGGGAGGATCCGGTAAAGCGCTCATTAGCGGCCTTCTGGAGAAAGGTTACCTAAGTACATATCCCTTTGAGACAAGGGAAGCCCAAAGAGAGGCTCATCAAACAATGGACTAAGATGTCTAGCCCAAAGAGTGGCTTTGATAGATTAAGATGTCCAAGCCAGAGAGTGGCTCATCAAAGAGTAGACTGAAACGTCCAAGCCCAATAGGGGATCCAAATAAAAGAATAAAGACAAAGATGTCTACAACTCAAGAAGAAAGTCAGAACCCAAGAGAATTAAGGGTTAAAGAAAAAAAAACCTATCCGTAAAAATCTATTCAATCAAATTAGACCAAAGTGAGATGAAAGTTGTTAACTACAAAAGGAAGCTAAAGCTAGAATTAAAATGTGATTACAAAAACTATTGAACTAGAGAACAATTTAGAGGCAAATCCACTCTCATATTTTTGTAAATCAACAAACAAACAATTTGTGATCTCTAGCTTTTGATATCGAGTGAAATATTGTTGTATTTATCATAAGTATGGTTTGTTTATGTTATTAATTAACATAACTCAAACCATCAAACTATAATACAACAAATAAACCACTTATAATTCCTATGAAAATGAAGCCAAAGCAAAAGCTATTTTTAAGTATGATATATTTACTATTGTAACTAGTAATATAGATCATCAAATTTCATTTTTACTTTCTTTTCACAATCAAAAATGGATTAGCAAATGATGATGCAACTTGTGTTTATGTTGAATAAGTATAGCTCATTTGCATAAGCAATATAAGCTATCAAACCCACTTGTATAAACTTGCATCAAAATTCACTTTCATAAAGCACAAACAAAGAGATCATAAATCATAACAAATGTTGAAATTACAAAATATTTGAGAGCTTCATTACCCCTAAATTGAAGGGGTTTAGTTACTCATTTGTGGCGTTGAAGCAACACAAGTAAATTTCAACATTAAAAAGAGAAGAAAATAGAAAATAAGAAAAGAAAGCAAAAGAGATTAGCTACTAACTACTTGCATAAAAATATAAACTACACTACTTGCATGAATGTAAATTTAATCTACTAGCAAAGAAAAGATCATAGAAAACATCAACAAAAAAAAGTAAATAAAAGCAAGAAGATAAGAGAAGAGAAAGAGGCTTGGAAGCCATTTTTATTTCACTTTGATTTGTGTTTACAACTTGCTAATTTCCTAAGTAAACATAAGAGTGAATAAAAGATAGTTTCATGTACATAAGAGGGTTATTTATACATGCATAAAACCCTAATTATATTTTTTTGGGGCTTCCCAAGATACCCCTTAGGAAGTGTGGAGGCCAAGTAATCATTAGCTTCTACTAATCATCATTTAAGTGTACATGAAGCCATTAATTCCATAAGCATGTTCATTAGCGTCTAATTTGTACGTTAAGGTAGGTGGGGTCCTCCATGATCTTCACTTTGAATTATTTCCCTCTTCTTTCCTTTGTATTCATTTGTGCATGCATGTATCTTCATATAAGCCTCTTCCATATGCATCCAAATTCCTATAAAAATCATCAAAAATGTCCAAGTAAAAATTCTCAATTTTACATATGCACAAAAATGACCATTTTGCCCCTGAATGAAGATGAAAATATGATGGTTTGAAAATAATTGAATTTTGGTTTTAACATATACAAATGCCCAAATATGATGTTTATTTAAATAAAAATAGATAAAATATGGATGTAAATATATGCACATTTACGTGCACATCAGTGGGGGAATCTGAATATGGGAAGGAATGCTAGTTGCCATAATTTCATCTGAAAAAGGAGCCTTTTGCAGGATAACATATTTCCTTAATTCATTGAGTACATTTCTTATTGTATCCTCTGTGGCTTGGTTGTGAATGTTGTCATGGTGACCTCCACTGTTTTCAACGTTTAAGCTATTTGATTACTTGATGGTTCTCCTAGCCTGACTTCTTTGCTCCTCATATTGATCTTCATTTAAACGTTATGCCTCGCCTTCTCTTTCCATAACCTTTAGCAACTCTTAAGATGGTACTCTATCAAGAAATTCTTGAATGGCTATCATTTGTTGTTGCAGGTGCTGGACTTTGATTTCATTGTTTTCCAACCTCCTTAAGGTCGAAGGTTGCCCAATTTCTATATTCTCCAAGTTAAAGTTTGGGACTATATTGTTTTCCAAAGTTGATTGTGGCTCAACTTCTTCGTTTGAGATATCAATACTATTCATGACTCCTTCTATCTTCTTCGTTTTGAACGAAATGCTACATTAATTCTTGGTAAAAGTGATTAGGGATCGGAGGTTCATGCCCTCCTTCTAGCGCAAAAAAATGTTAACAAGATTTCTTGTCAACGCCCCAAAGATATGATAAGAAGGATGGATTTCTTCTTATGAGAATAAAAGATGTGATTCCTTTTATTGATTGCCTTTCAATTCAACTTATTTAGTTGATATGTCCTATATCAAACCTTCCGTTATCATCGAAAGGTTTTAAAACCTGGGCTAGATGACCTTTCGGCTTTGTTGAGCTAATGTAGAGTGATCACCAATTTAATTGAACCTTTATAAGATTTCTTCCGAAAGCTATTTCCTTGATCAAGATAGAATTTCCTTAATTTTCCTTATATAGAGGGTTGAACTGTGTTAACCAAATTTTTGTTCAACACCCCAAGTAGTGCTTCAACAAGAAAGGGAAGGTAATTTGAATAGAAGGGTAAGATATCCCATATAATAGTCTCTGCACTTTGTTTCAATAATCGTCTACTTTTGATTTAGATCTCTCAACGTAGTCGAAAGGTTTAATCTTTCATGTAAAAGACTTAGTACCAAAGGTAAAGCTTATTAGGAGTTTCGTGGAGCTTTTCTTTATGACATGAATGGTTATTAACCAAATGTATCCCTTTAAAGCCAATCTCTAATACTTCCGAAATGTTTGAATGATTAATCTCCTTAGCAATAGGTCAGATAATTACTTCCTGGGTGGTGTATAAGAACCTTTGACCTTGCCGTAAGGTTTGGTCACTTTTAGAAAGTTGGTTTTAGCTTTGTCCAAAGGTATTAGGATTTTAACCGTTGGATCAAGCTTTATATCCCTAAACTTAGACTATCCCGAAGGGTTAGATTGCTCAGTTAATGACTACAGAAGGTTTTGTTGTTACTAAAGTATAAGCATCCACTAGTTTAGTTGAAGGGTTCAGGTCGTAATGCCAATTATTCCAGAAGGTCACCACTTATGTTAATCCAGGCCAGTTGTTGACCTTATCGAAAGGTTAGGGCAGAAAAATGGATGACTTTCGAAGCTTGAAGTTGTTGCTTAGCTAATCAAGCTTCTGACTTTATCGACAAGAACCTTTCGATGGAGTTGATCCTGAAAATTGAAGTTAAGCCAGCAAAGATTTAAGTAATCAACAAAGTAATTATCAAAGTTAAAGACTTCCCTCACAACTCAAGAAAGGACTTCACTTTATTAAATTCCCCTCATTTGATCCCCAATTTGGGTTACAAAGTTATGATTAAAAAGTTACAAGTTTTTGAATGAAAGAAAATCCGCCCCCAAAACAGGACCCCTTGGGTCTTATTTATAGATGCCAGCGGCCATGCTTCCGTCCCTGTGCTTACGGTTGGATCAAAGGGTTCCCTTCTTATATACAATTCCTAAACTTTTGGCTTCAACGAAAGGTTTTCCTTTCACATGTCATCGTGGATCCTTGAACGCTGCCGAAGGGTCTTTTCTTTCATTTGTTTTTAGGAACCTTTTGCCCTTGTCGGAAGGTTTGTCATCTATACAGTATGTGAACCCTTTGATGGTACCGAAGGGTTCCTGGCTATTGTGAACCCTTCGACTTGGTCAGAAGGTTGCTTTTTTACCTGGATGTTGCCGAGAGCCGAGCTTTCCTTGAATGTTGTCGGAAGGTTGCCTTACGTTCTCTACTGACTTATAAATGTTGCTTTCATCAAAGACCCTCCGACACCGTCGAAAGGTATTCAGTAGGCGTTCCAACTGGCCCAAAAGGCTTATTATGCTTTCGGAAAGGTTGTTATAGGGTTGCGTTCCCTTGTCTTGACTTCTTTGCCTTCTTTATCCTCTTTAGAAGGTAAGAACACTTTGAATTCTGAGAGATGAAACCTTTCGATTCCTTCGAAAGGTTTGATGTTAATGAATTCTGATGATTGCATCCTTTCGACTCCTTCGAAAGGTTTGACGTGAACTTCTTCTCCTTTGTCTTTGTTGAATGTCCTCTCGACCTAGTCGAAAGGTGGATTTTTTGAAGTATCATCCTACCTATGGACTTTGAAAGATAGCCTTGGACTTCGCCGAAAGTTCCTTGTCAGAAGCTATGATTAACCAGACCATCTTGATGCTTTCTGATCTTTTCTAATGCTCTTGTGTTCCTTCTATCATACTTTTCTTCCTGCGAATATTTTATGGATAACAATAGGGTTAGGGATATGTATCCTGACTGCTGTGAGGGTATGTCTATATTATATTTATATAGATAGTTGCAAGTCAGATAGGCTAGTATGGATGTTAGGAGTTGTTATAGATGATTGCTATGTTTAGTATTCGTCCTTACTGAATTTCAAGGACGAAATTCTTTAAGGAGGGGAGCCTGCTGCAACCCTAATTTTGATAACATTATTCAAGAGATTTAATTAGATAAATTAAATAGAATAATGTAGAGTGATAAGGGGATTGAGATTTGCTAATCAATTAGTGGCGATGCTTACTAAAATGAATGGGCTTATAAATGGATAAATGTTAATTAATTAATATAAGGGCATTAGTGTAAATAGCCACCCAATATTACCTCTCCCTTATACTTAAGTTAGCATCCTATTCACGTGCATTTTCATTACAAGCAAAAACTTAAACAAAAGAAAAGAAACAGCCGACCATTAGGAGGAAGAAAAGAGAGGAGAAATTCAAGTTTTTAAGCTTTGGATCAAGTTGGGGGGATCAATCTCAACAAATCTCTAATTTCCTTATCCAATCTAAGGTGAATAATACTCAAACATCTCTATTTTGATTTATATAAGATAATTGATTTTTGGATTTAAGACTAAATCTAATATGATGATTTTTGATGATATGCTCGATTTTATGGAATGACAGAATTCAAACAAGATTGTTTGAATTTGATTAACACAGTTTTGAGGGTAAATTTGTATGATATGATTTTATAATGCCACGATAAATTTATATGTTATGAGAAACTTGATTTTGGAGTTGAGTTTCAATTTTAATAATTTTCCAAGCCATGGAGAATTTATTATGAATTTTCAAAGGAAAACATATATTATTGGGTTTAGAAATTATTTTCAGTTGTTCTATGATGAATTTGGGTCTAAAATTAATATATATTAGATAACATATAAAAAACTGAAATTCTATGATTTTTGGGAATTTTCGCTAAGAGATTTATTATAGAAATTAAATTATTTTGAAAGGAGGACCTGGAAGATTTAATTGTTAATCAATGAGAAGGGCTTATTCGTTAAAAGTTAACCTTGTTTTAATCTGAGAAAATGATGCAATTATTTATAAAATAATTTGAAAAGTTTAAGGTAACCAATCAAGTGTTTACATGTGGGCAGGTTAGTTACAAGGAAATTATTTTATTTGGTAAAAACAACCTTTTTCCAGAAAAGTAGGTTTCGCCTCCTTTAGAAGTAGCTTTCGACCCAGAGCATCCGCCATCAACCAGGTCGACACCTATTAAGTCAAAACCAATAAAGGCGAAACCAATACACATGGTATCACTTAGTTGGTACGTAGTGGATTGGAGGAAAACGCGGAAGGTAGAGTGTCAGAAGCAAGGCATCCGATGGGGTCGTTACTATGGTTTTGTTTTCTAAAGAAAAGCGATTGCCTGCTTCCTTATATTCTTTCGAAGGAGTCGAGACCGAGGTGTTCAAAAGTAACTTTTAACTAGCTTTCGAAAGAGAGCCGCCGCCTTAGTTTAAAAGTAGTAGCTTCCGAAGGGGCTACTTAGTTTTCAAAATTGAAGTGTTCGGAAGGGGTAGTTTCGACCAAGTCGGAACCCTTCTGCCGCTTTGTCTTTCGAAGGCATTGAAGATATCATTGCTTTTGAAGATAACCTTTGTTTTAAAAATGTAAGCCACTTCCCACAGCTTTCGAAGGGGGTTAGGTGTTTCGAAGGCAATGGTTTCGAAGCCAACCTTCAACTATTTTACCTTATACTTTTGAAAGGATGGTGCCGACGCCATCATGTTTTCCCCAAATGCTTTTTAATGATAAAGAATGGTTTCGAAAGAGATACTTTCATTTGTGTTCACTTGACCCAAATATTATTTCAAGTATAAACCAGATGTTTTTGAAAGGCTGTCTTTCAATGGTTTTGGAAGGGATACTTCCAAAGGTTTCGAAATGGGCACTTTCAATGTTTTCGAAAGGGTACTTTCAACTGGTTTTGAAGCTATGCTTTTAAAATTAAATGCTAATGCTTTAATACATTCGAAAGGCTTCAAAATAGGGTTTAAAGTGTTCGAAAGGCAGGGGCCTAATGTTTGGAATTTAATTTATATGCTTTCGAAGGAGGTCATACAATGAGGATGAAAGTAATGTTTTTAAGGGTTCGAAAGCTTTGGTTTCTCAAAAAAAGAAACCCGATCTCATTTTTGAAAGAAAACCCATGGCTAAGTAAAGCAGTTTTGAAATGGTTTTAAGAAAAAGCTTCCCTTAATTTAAATAATAGGTCAAAGGGATTAACCATGCTTTATATTAAACCCACAGGAGTGGTATTATTATGCTATGTTGTTGCTTCTTCAAATATAAATATATTCACATTATAACGGACCCATACCTGCATTTTGGGGTTAAAGGGCAGAAGAACCAGCTAGGTTGACCCCGTAGTGAATATAAATAGATGACACTCCTGAATGAGTAGAATTGCATTCAGGAGGTCAGGAAGACCAGAATATAGGATGTCTAAATATAGAAGTTGTCAGGGAGACAGGTTCATAATGCACCCATGAAAACTATGATTAGGAAGTTATTGGAGTTACCAATAGATTCATAGTGATCCCATGGAGACTATGTTATAAAGAGTGGTTGGCAGGGCCCAATTGGTTTGTAGTGCACCCATGAAAACTATATCTGGATTAATTTATTAACAGTTGTCAATAGGTTCCTAGTTAACCCATGAAAACTAGGATAAAAGAGGAGTTATTGGAGTCACCAATAGGTTCTGGGGAACACATAAATTAATTAAACCTACAGGAGTGATATTGATAAGTTAATTAGCAAGGGCCAATAGGTTCATAGTGCACCCATGAAAACTATGATATTAGACATGGAGTATCGAAATTAGATACAGGTTATTAGTAAGCTCATAAAACTAATAGGTTAATAGTGACCCTAGAAACTATAAATATGACAGGGTGTCAATTAAACAAGGGAGGGGAAATCCAGAATGGTTTAATTTGAATGCGTATCATCTAATATTTTGAAATGTTATGTTTTAACCAATTGTGTATGTAGGAGCACGGTATGTAGTTTTATAAACGGTTTTAAGATATTAGTGAGGGGAAAACTCATTTTGCTAAGCGGCATGGTCTCGAAGACGAATGTGACGGCAAGAAGTGGCATTTAGAAGTGTTGCTGACTTTACATTTAGGTTTCAGCATAACAAAGCTTGCACTGTCTTTTCGCACTTAGGCGACCCGAATCAATGGGGAAGGGTGTCAGATGTTTCAGTTCGCTAAGTTTGAAAAGTCCAAAGAGTGCAGACTTGCCACGGAGCTTGGATATAGTTTCCCGATAGGAGATCCATGGATCACAGACGATCTCTCTCCCCATGGCCTTTCGCCTCTAAAAGCAAGCATCATTCCTTCTCAATGCCCGGGAATCCATCCAATGCATTCTTTTCGATGAGCTATCGCTCCTTGCCACCCACCTCAATAAAACCTTTCCAAACTAGTGCCAAAGCGTAGATCTCTTCATCATGAGCGCAATGCAAGAAACCACATTCAAAATGGACCTCGTATGCAAAAGATATGGCCAATATAAGAATCGAGGTTATCGATTAATTAAACAATAATTTAACCCTTAATTATCTTAATTACTGCTAATCCCTCTTCTCCTTCATCTTGCCTGTTCGTGCACACCATCTCAAACCATTCACACATGCACTAATTTGGAGTGATACGGAGCTACACTCCATGAAATCGAGTGTCGTCTGCGCCATCAGTCTCCTCTTCAAATGCTCGATCCATCGATACCAAGATCATGGACTCCAATACTCTAACCTAAATCACGACCTGACACTGAGGCACGCCCAAGCTTTCGAACGTGATTTGCAATAGGTGGTCGATCGTGCCTAAATTTCAAGTGGAGGTGCATCTCATCGAGAGAAATGCAATGGTAATTTCTGATTCGCTTATCATTGCCCCAACATCCAGTAGTCTCAAACCCTAGATCGACCATGGATGAGGTCGTCATTGCTAGTAACCATCAATCAAAATTCTGCCATAGTCATCACGAAACTCTCGTCCATATAATCTCAATAAATCTGACCTCGTGATTTTTAATGGTCTGAATCAATGGATTTTGATTTTTGAGTATAGGAAGGAGGAGCGGCTATGGAATTCTTAATGTAACAGTAACCCGGCAATTGAAAAATAAAAGGAAGATCTAATTTAGAGATATTTATAATATTCTTTGTTTATTTGGTTTCTCAAATAAACGGTCGTACATTTCGAGTCTGTACAATCACACGACGTGTCTGATTGCCATGAAACACATCTACATACATCACCTCAATTTTCCAAATCCAACGGTGTAAATTTCGTCACCATCTTAGATTGCACCTCAGGATGCTAATTTCGTGCATTTCGAGATCGTTTCGGCTATCGGATTGTCCAATCCCCAAATATAGAGATCCTTATACTCATATTAATTTGCAATGCCAATACAAATTCAATGGAAATGGTCTCGAGTCCTAATTCGAATGTATGCGAAAAATCATATTTTTGGGTCTTCATTTAATTAACAATTAAATATCTAAATCATTTATTTAAATATCCGACCGTTAAAAATATGGGTCATTATATTATCCCCTCCTTGAAAAGGTTTCATCCTCGAAATCATAAAGCAAAGAGAATGTCTCCTAACCCATATGCCATTAAAAGCCTTCAGATTCCGGAAAGATTCGGCAGCACCTCCGTTGTGTGGCTAGGTCCGAAAAAAATCCCAATACAACAAAGATATATGTACATCATATATTTAAACATACTAGATCATATATAGAAATCATCTCAAATAAGTATGCTATATCAAACCACAACTATCCTGCATGCCTAACAATCATACAAACATAGGCTATCATCTCAAATGCTAACAATCCAACGTCAAACATGCATACATGAGATCTATCATCAAAATGTAAAATCCATGCCTATCCTAGCATGCTGAATACTAAACTATCTAGTATAAAACATTGAATATGATATCCAATATGAAAGTCGACAATATAAATGAAATCTCACCATTTGAAGAGCTTCGAAAAAGCGGTCCTCATGCTCTTCTCGGTCTCCCATATACAACCACCTTCGCTTTCACTCCGTTGAACCTCTACTACTCCACCGCCCTCCTCCTAACCTGTTAGTATCACATCTGCCGATATGAATAGATCTACGAGGTCTCGAAGTCCTTTGTTTAGTCTCAATATCATATAATCGATTCGGTGTCAAATTCTCAAACGCCTCTTGTAAGTTCTCCCAAAACCCACTATCGAACAGCAGGTTTCGGCCACTTACAATACTCTTGGCACATAATGGAATCACACTATCCATCCCACATATAACTTGCTAAATATGCATGTTGTTCTACTGGACTTAAGGAATACAAATCTAACATTCTTCGTCAACCAATCGACTGTGACCCAAATGCTATCATAACATCCTCAATCCTCAATGATCCATTGATGTAGCCTATAGATATCTATTCCCACTACTCAAGAGCAATCAATCTCTCATTCCCATGGAATCAACAGTCTCAGTCGGGTCTGCACCGCATCATCCCTACAGACACTACTCACTCTCAAAATTTAGCCACGATCTCCACTAGTCTAACCTAACACCTCTGACTAGTACCAATCCGCTAAATCAAAGTAGGTTTGATGGTCAAACTAGCCATCACTTTTTGTCATATCTCATCGAGTTCTGAAGTCATAACCAATGATAAGCTCGAGCAATTGCCACTCTAGGAATATTGCTTACAAATTGGTATGTCTTCCACTCAAAGCATCAATAACTACATTTCCCTTACGGACGTATAGGAAATGTCAAATCAATATGAGGCTAAGAACTCTAACCATCGTAGCCAACAAAAGTTAAGATCCCTCTCGAAGAAGAGATACTCCAATGATGTGGTATCACTGAACAGCTCTAACTCCTCTCCTAATAAACAATGCCTCCAAACCCTAAAGCAAACTCTATTGCCTCTAACCCCAAATCAAAAGTCGGATACTTCCTCTCATATGGTTTAGGTTGTCGACTAACATGTGACAACCTCACCTTCGAACATCAATATCACAACCAATTAAGTACCATAAGCATGTGTATACTATTTTCTTCTCATTCCCTCTCGAAATGAGTAACATCGATGCACTTGTCAACCTCTCAATCAGACTCACTAACGCATGTCCACACGTCGCGTCTCAAATAAAAGTTTGATCATCTCTCATCAAATAGGTCAATGATTCTTCTACCTTGGGTCTATTCAAATTCTGGACTACCATAACTATAGGATCTATAGCGATGTCCTACTTTGAAATAACGTGACCCAAGCATCTCACTTCCCTCCTCCAGAAGTGATACTACCAAACTCTTATCTACAATCGGTGTCTTCTCAACACCAATTGTACTTGTGCTCTTCTTTTGCCATGAGTAGATGAAAGTAGCATCCATAAGCACAAGTGCAACTCACTCAAGTGACCTCTCGAAACATGGTCCATGAGATCTATAAGGCATGACGATACATTGGTTAGCTCGAAAGGTATAACCAACTAATCAAAAATCAAAGTAGCATACAAAATGTTAAAATTGGCACTCTCTCTCAAATTACTCTCAGTTAGTGAAAACCCCATCAGAAAGTCCAACTAAATGAACAACCTCGCACTATAGAGCTGATCTAACAAGCTATTAATAAACAGGAATGGATACTTGTTCGTCATCTCCTTTAGCTCACCGCAACTAACAAATAACCCCCAAAGAGCCATCTGCCCTAGTGGCGAACTGTATAGGTGCATCCTAGCCAAATTTGCTTCTACGAATGAACCATTATCTTAATAGGTCATCTGCTCGCACCTTTAACTACCTTTTTCTCTTTGGACATCATATGCCTTAAAGGCACAACTACTGGTCTAGCTCCTCTTACCGGCTGATACGGAACTCAATCCTTATATGGTGACATCTGGTCACCTCATCGAATATGTTCGGACATTCTCTAGCTACAGGCATAGATGACAACTCATCATGTGGAATATCAAGCGAATATAGAAAGCCAACCATAACCCTATTCTCTATAGGCAGCCAATCACTACTATTCGCTCTTCCATAACCATAATCATCACCAACAGCCTCTCACAATCTACCATTATTCTATACCCGTTCAGCCTGTCCATTCCCAAACTATAATACTGAACCCAATCAAACCCAAAACAACCAATGACAAAAAGACAAACATCCATGACTTAATAAGACAAAGTCTCGACAAACCATGTATAGGCTGGTTGAGCCACTAACTAGGTCCATCACAATCAAAGGTTGGTTAACCATCTCTAGTCTCAATCCCAATATCTCCATCAAATCTAGATATGAAGGGATATGAAACCTTGACGTCAAATAAAACACATATAGAAACGCCATAAGTGGAAAGTATACCACAAACGGTAATGCCATTTCCCTTCTCTTTCGTCGATGGAGCACTCGACAAAATTTAAATAACAATCAATACATATGCTTCCACGGTTTATCCCTACTCAGCTAGTTCAGGACAACCCTTCTTCACTGGGTATACGCTCTTTCATCATGAAACCTTCTCGATCATCTTCTCGAAGCCCTCATCAATATGACCAATCTATTGCTTTTCAAGATGATCACTCAACTTAATTGTTAAATTCTCTATTCTTTCTGTGTGGGGTATCAACGAAAAATAGACCATACTTTGATAGCTCATCGAATTTGATCACATACTCCAACACATACATATCGCCTTACTTCAAATGGTGAACTCCTTAACCAACACCTACTTAGGAAAAGTTGAGATAAACCTTCTTCGAAACGAACTATGAACTAATTCCAAGTAAATTGACCCTCGGCAATCGAAGCTATAGAGGCACTCCACTAGTTCATTGTTCATCCCTGGAGTCATCTAGAGGTCAACTTCTACCTCATTGGTCATCTAACTCCAAGTCATCGAAGATCCTCTTGCAAGTAACCATCCAGTCTTGCCTTTCAATAGCCAACTCTATTCCAAGGAATGGTCTGCCTCCTAGATATCTATAGTTTCTATACAACTCAGCAAAGTCGACTTTAACCGTTTGCACTTAAGCACCGTACTCATCCAGAACGACCTGGGCATTCCCAAAAATGATTCACACCATCTCAATGAACGTATCCTCTCAGTCAAGGATAGTGGCCTCGATCCTGCCCACTCCTCAACTTCAAAGATAGAGTCAACAGCAGTATTTCTCACATGCAAGATCATTCATACTCTATAATAACGATAATCTATCTCTCATAAAGAAAACTGCATCAAATAGTGCTCATGTGTGCAACATAACTTATATACTATATATATACTACTATATAGTTTTGAAAACTAGAATATATAACAAATACGAATTCCCTCGCATATATACACACTCTAGGTCCAGTCTAAGGAAATAACTCATACCCTATCTCTACTGGATCACAGTATCAACTCAAGTTAATCATATAACCTACGCTCTAATAACAAATGTAACAACCTCCCTACAACTATGGTACAGAATGGTTGTTAAAGGAAAGAAAAGAAATAAAGAAGAGGAAATAGAAAAGAAGAGAATGGAAAAGAAGAAAATGGAAACATCAAATAACCAAATAACTTGTCGTATATCACACATTATATCAGATAAAATATAATAGTCATCACAAATATAAAATAGTCGAGACGGTAATAACAATATGAACTAATCATTAGAGTATAAGGTCCACAAAGTTATACAACACAGTAATGGAATTTATACAACTAGAAAATAAACTCAACTGATACACTGTCTCTAATAATAGTAAGTCAAACGCTGTCAAGGATCCACAGTGTCACACAATGGAATATACAGTAACCAACTCAAATATAAGTATGAGTAAATGTTAGCTCCTGCTATTCCATTTGCAGATAAGTCATCCATGCCCGCTCTCTAGTCTATTCATTTAAAGGTACCAGAGACAATAAGAAGCGAAGCATAAAACCTCAGGTCAGACAACAATCTAGTGTGAGCGATAAACAATCTCAAAATATTTTAAAAGTCAATATAGTATACGGAACAGATAGTATATGAATCATACCGGGCCTGTTCCAGCAACCAAAGAGTCAGCACATAACATCGATAATATGCTACTCTACAACATCATAAAAGGGTACTCCATTCTCTGTAAACTATCAGGGTGCCTAGGTATCTCCATCCGCAATACCTACTCCAAACTAAGTAATATGTCTAGGGAGTCTAGGTATCCCTGTACACAATACCTACCTCTTGTGACATCCCCAGGGTGACATGTGTCTAGTGAAGCAACCATGACAAACATAACATCTATCAAACAACACTAACTGTCACCCAGTGTGCTCTTGGTATATGGTAACTCATATGACCCCCAAGCCAAGGACTAGTGGTAATCCTTGTTCTCCGTTATACTCTCGTATCTCACAATCCAAAGTTGGATACGTGTTTCGCAACCTAAAGCTGGACATTAGACAAAAATCCACAAGTCCAAGGGATATGGATCCTCGCTACCAATCCATGGGCGTCCCCATTATACAATACCCCTGCTTCGAGTACAACAAGAAACTCTCCGAGTCAACAACGATCCCTTAGCACATCTGATCCCTACTAGCTCAATGCAATTTTCACTATCTGGAACCCACCACGTTCCACCACTCTATGACCCCCCCCCCCCCACAAGCCTCTTTGGTACCTACTTCCTACTCAAGTCATAAACCAAAGATATGGAGTGTCTAATCTTTGGTACCTACTACCCCCGTGAGTCATCAACCGAATATACAAGGCTTTTCATCATGTCGTACATCGCCATCCTCCAATGATGCAAATGAGCCAACACATCCAACACGATCTACAGAGTCCCAAACCTTCCACCTCGAAACCTACTCCATACACCATCGAGTCATAATCTGAAGTGCCAACTCTCATGTCAAGGTGCCACATCATCGCCTCACCATTAAAATCGCTCCCTTAAAGCAATAACATTAAGTCTCTAAGTCGGTCGCATGAATAAACCACCAAATCATGCACCATGAAATCTCCTCACCGTCCAAGCCAAAGTTTGGCCAAATCGCCAATCAACAATAGTGATGGATATTGACCACTCTACGGTGGTTAATACCTTCCTCTTTGGTCTTGTACTTAACCAAAATGGATAAGTACAAGCCTAACAGAAACGTCCGTCATCCATCCTGAAGTCCAAAGCCTCGTCTTTCACTTTTAGATCAGTTGGCACATATCCTAACACTACTCTACAACTTGTCTCATTTGTTAGGTTTTCGCTTGCAAGAAACTCCAACATACAAATTGTCGCTAATCGGCGTTGTCAACCAAAAATAGACAAACAACCAAACAAGCAACCATGCAGCTAACATCTATACATACATCCAAAACAACATACATACAACATATATAATACATTCATATAAACCAACGGGGAAATAATATCAAAATAGCCCAAATCTAATAATTTCCTATGAATGGCACGTCAATGGAAAATATGCGATATTTGATATAAATTATTTTAAAATAATTTTATTTCCTTTTATAAAAATCTAATAGGAGTATAAGCATAGGAAAATCACATTTTAAAACCAAAAATCATTCTAGAATGTCAATCTAATACTATACAATCAATTATAGTATGGGAAAGACAATATCACTTACCTTAATAAAACCTAATTAAACCAGTGCAAAATCATAGATCCCTCCATCACAAGTGCAATGCAAGAAACCGTATCTAAAACAGACCTTGTATGCAAAAGATATGGCCAATATAAGAATCGAGATTTTCGATTAATTAAATAATAATATTTAATCCTTAATTACCTTAATTAGTGCTAATCCCTCCTCCTACATCTTTCCTGTATGTGCACACCATCTCAACCCATTCATGCATGGACTAATTTGGAGTGATACGGAGCTACGCTCCACGAAATCGAGTGCCGTATGCGTTATCGATCTCCTCTTCGAATGCTGGATCGATCGATACCATGATCATGGACTCCAAAACTCTAACCTAAATTATGACTTGATGCCAAGGCATGCCCAGGCCTTTAAACATGATTCATAATAGATGATCGGTCATGCCTAAATTTCAGGTGGAGATGCGTCTCATTGAGGGAAATGAAATGGTAATCTCTGATTCGCCTATTGTTACCCCAAGACCCTACAACCTCAGACCCTAGATCAGCCATGGATGAGGTCGTCATCGCCAATCACCATTGATCAAAATTCTGCCATAGTCATCATGAAGCTCTCGTTTATACCATCTCAACAAATCCGACTTTATGATTTATAATGGTCTAAATCAACGGGTTTTGATTTTTGAATATAGGAAGGAGGAGCGACCATGGAATTCTTAATGGAACAATAACTAGTCGATTGAAAAATGAGAGGGAGACCTAATTTGGGGATATTTATAATATTATAATATTATTTATTTATTTGATTTCTTAAATAAACAGTAGTACGTTTCGAGTCCTACGATTACACGACGTTTCAGATTGCCATGAATATACGTCACCTCATTTTTTTCGATCCAACGATATAAATTCATCACCTTCTCGGATTGCACCTCGGGATGCTAATTTCGTGCATTTCGAGATCGTTTCGGCCATCGGATCGTCCAATCTGCAAATATAGTGATCCTTATACTCATTTTAATTTACAATGCCAACACGAACTTAGTGGAAAAGCCTTGATTTGGACGAATGCAAAAAATAAAATTTTGGGCCTTCATTTAATTAACGATTAAACATTTAAATCAATTATTTAAATATCCAACCGTTAAAAATATAGGATGTTACATATATGCATTTTAAAATGAGTGAGGTAGTTTGACTATATTGCAAGGTAGTTTCAAAGTTATATATACTTTGAGATGGGTGAGGCTGATGTGGTTTGATATCTATGATACATTTTAAGTTGTTGGATGGGTGAGGTTTATTTAAGGTGATGTTTGATTTATTTTGAGAAGTTGACAATGTTTGTGATTTGTGGTATACTGTTAGGTATTTGAGGTTGGTTTACTGTATATATTGATATTTTATTATTATTGATGTGATGTATTTTGTGATATATGTGATTTGGTCTTTGATGTATATGATTTATACATGTGAAATTGAGTTGCAATATTTATTGTTATATATGTTTGGTTTGGGGATGAAGTGCTGTTGTAATTAAAAAAATGCTTCGGATTTTCAACGGCTTTCGACGACTTTTGGGTAGCAAATTTTCCAACGGCTTGTGATAGCTAATTGGTAAAGGCATGACATTTCACGTGTACATGATGGGGCGTCGAAAGCTATCAAAATCTCCTTGATAGTCGTTGGAAAAATGCCAATAGAGCCATCGAAAAGTGTGTTGAAGAACAGTTGCTCGACAAATAAAATTTTAACGGCTATTTCCGTCCGCTTCTAATGGCCCATCTCCTACGACGTATTTACTCATACTCACGTCATTGAGCATATCAATGAAGATGGCTCAATAACATACCCGTGGCATGACACAAAATTACAAGAGGCCATTGTAAGCATCTTTTAAATTATAAGTTATTAATAATCACTTTAAATTATAAGTTATAAATAATTAAAATAATGTTATATGAATTTTGATTGTAATTCTATTTGTAATCTAGGATAAATTCATGAAAGAACAAGAGAAACTGCTCGAGGGAACATGATGGCAAGAACTGAGCATTGAAGTGGAGGAACATATTTTTGATGCTGTCATAGAGCCACAAACGCCAAATAAGCGTTATGGCTTTTGGAATCAAGAGGTAATGTTTATGTATAATAATATTATGAATAACGTATAACACATTGAATTTGTTAATCACACTACATGAAACTCATACACTTTGGTAAATAACGTTACAGGCTAGACGTAGGCAAAACACCTATAAAAGAGTACAAGATAATGCTAAGATTATAGAGTTGAGAGCTCGGATTGTCGACTGAAGGAACGAGACATGTGTCGTTCTATGGAGATGTATCAGATGTTGGATGAGCGCATTACTGTATATATGCAAAGACATGGCACATTTCCTTCATCAGTGGGATCTGAAGGGATTGAGGATCAGTAGGTATGATTTTTTTTGTTTATTTTGAGACGTTATATACACACTTTGAGATGAGTAAAGTAATTTGACTATTTTTCGAAGTAGTTTGAGAGTTATATATACATTGAGATAGGTAAGGTTGATGTGATTTGATATTTATGATGCATTTTGAGTTGTTATTGGATGGGTGAGGATGATTTGAGGTGTTTTTTGGTATATTTTGAGATGTTGATGGACGTTAGTGATTTGTGGTATATTGTTAGATGTTTGAGGTTGGTTTATTGTATATATTTATGTTTTTATTATTGATGTGATGTATTTTATGATATATGTTATTTGGGCTTTAATATATATAATTTATATGTGTGAAATTGAGCTGCGATGTATATTGTTATATGTGTGTTGTTTGGGGATGAAGTGCTGCTATAATTAAAAAAAGCCCCAGATTTCCTACGGCTTCCGATGGCTTTCAGGTAGCGAATATTCCGATGGCTTGCGGTCCTTGCGACGGCTAATTGGTGAAAGCATGACCTTCCATGTGTATAGGACAGAGCGTCAAAACCCATTGAACTATCGTTGATAGCCGTCGGAAAAATGCCGACAGAATCGTTGAAAATTGTGTCGATGAACAGTTGTTCGACCACTAATATTTAGACAGCTGTTTACATTGACTTATGGCGGCTTCTGACGACCCATCTCCTGCTTAGCCATGTTAACTCATATTCATATCATCGAGCATGTCAATGAAGATGGCTCTAAAACATATACATGGCATGACATAAAATCACAAGAGGTCATGGTAAGCATATTTTAAATTATAAGTTATTAATAATCACTTTAAATTGTCAGTTATAAATAATTAAAATAATGTTGTATGAAATTTAGTTGTAATTTTATCTGTGAATGTAGGATAAATTTATGCAATAATGAGAGAAAATGCTTGAGGGAACAAGATGGTAGAAGTTGACCATTGAAGAGGAGGACCAGAATTTTGATGTTATTATAAAGCCACCAACGCGGAATAGGCATTATAGTTTTGGGAACCAAGAGGTAATGTTTATGTATAATAAATTTATGGATAACGTATAACATATTGATTTTATTAATCATGCTATATGAAACATTACACTTTGGTAAACAATGTTACAAGCTATACCTAGGCGAAGCGGCTATAAATCTGCACAGGACAATGCGGAGAATGCAGATCTGAGAGCTCGGATTGCCGACCTAGAGGAACGAGACAGGCGTCGTTCTACAGAGATGTACTAGATGTTGGACGAGCGCATTGCTGCATGTATGCAATGTCATGGCACATTTCCTTCATCGGCGAGATCTGGAGGCGATGAAGATTAGTAGGTATGATTTTTTTTGTTTATGTTGAGACATCGTATTTATTTATGCATTTTGAGATGGGTGAGGTAGTTTGACTATTTTTTGAGATTGTTTGAAATTTATATATAGTTTGAAATGGGTAAGGTTGATGTGATTTTATATTTATGATACATTTTAAGTTGTTGTTGGATGTGAGAGGTTGATTTGAGTCGATGTTTAATATATTTTGAGATGTTGAAGATGTTTGTGATTTATGGTATATTCTTAGATGTTTGAGGTTGGTTTATTGTATTTTTTGATGGTTCTTTATTATTGATTTGATATATTTTGTGATATATGTGACTTGGGCTTTGATATACATGATTTATATATGTGAAATTGAGTTGCGATATATATATATATTGTTATATATGTGTTGTTTGGGGATGAAGTGTTGTTGTCAATAAAAAAAGCTCCAGGTTTTCGACGGCTTCCGACGGCTTTTGGGTAGCGAATTTTCTAATGGGTTGGAGTGGCTTGCGACGGCTAATTGGTAAAGGGGTGACATTCCATGTGTACACAACGGGGCACCGAAATATCGTCGACAGCCGTCAGAAAAATGCCGATAGATTCGTTGAAAAGTGTGTCGAAGAACAGTTGTTCGACGACTAAAATTTCGACGGCTATTTCCATCGGCATCCAACGGCCCATCTCCTACTTTGACGTGTTTACTTGTGCTTACGCCATTGAGCATGTCAATAAAGATGGCTCAACAACATACACGTGGCATGACACAAAATCATAATAGACCATTATAAGCATATTTTAAATTATAAGTTATTAATAACACTTTAAATGGTAAGTTATAAATAATTAAAATAATGTTGCATGAATTTTAATTATAATTCTATTTGTAATCGCTGGATAAACTCATGCAATAATGAGAGAAACTGCTCGAGGGAACATGACGGCAGGAGCTGACCATTAAAGAGGAGGACCAGATTTTTGACATTGTCATGGAGCCGCCAATGTTATGGAATAGGTGTTATGGTTTTGGAAACCAAGAGGTAATATTTGTGTATAATAAATTTATGAATAATGTATAACACATTGATTTTATTAACCACATTATATGAAAATTATACACTTTGGTAAACAATGTTCCAGGCTAGACATAGGTGAAGCAGCTATAAAAGAGCCTAGGGCAATGGAGAGATTGCAGAGTTGAGAGCTCGGATTCCCAAACTGGATGAACGAGACAGGCTTCATTCTACAGAGACGTCCAAATGTTGGACGAGTGCATTGCTGCATATATGCAACTGTGACAACCCGCACCTCTCGACATGCCCGAAAACCATCGTAATGGAAGAATACGAAGAATAAACTATCTAATCCAAAAGTATCACAACGGAAGCAATATAACAGATATATAAAATCTCTGAGAAATATAAGCAATCTCAAAAATGTCTTATCATATCGTAGTCTTTGTAAATTTCAGTACATAAGTCAAAATCAGAGTACATCATAAAAATATACCTTAAAAACCGAAACATAGAGATAACTGTACTGATAAGTAATACATAATAAATGATAAGAGTAGTAAGCTAAGCTCCAAGCTAAGCACGACTATCTAAAAGCAAGAATAGTTCAGTCACCTGTTGCCATGTCCACCTGAGGTAGGGAAAAAGGAAAAAATGGAATGGGTCAGACAAAAGTTTAGTGAATGAGACCAATACTAATAAGATGATTAAGTTTAATTAAATCTAAATCTACTCTAAGTGATATAGAGTGCATAAACAGTGTCAATGCAATCCCAAGGTCATATACATAAGGATACTTGTCTAACACACTAGGTCAATCTACAAATCAAACCTCATATGAACGATCGACCAAATCAAGATCTACTCCCCTTTCTACTCACACTATGCTTGGAAAGGGAGAACACCGTAATGAAAACTCGTAAGGTGACTCATCATATGCACCCGTGTTCATCTCTCGTTCATAGTAGCAAAATGCCTATTATCGTACCGCTCCAGTTTCACCGTCTGTGACCGCCGTTAGTACAGGGCCACATCTAACGATCGGTTTTCTTTAGCCACTTATTGTCCAACACCGGTGCCCACTGTATGTGAAACCCCGCTAGGATCGGACTCCTCGTTTAACAACCATCTTCCTATTATCACTTATTTTCCAATGCTGATGTCCACCCGTACCTTGTTGCACAAGAACACGTGTAGTACCTGGATCTCCCGTTAGGACCGGGCTCCTCAAATAGTGTTTCCATCAGTGTTGTGCCCACCCGATCGTAACACTTCTGAGTCTAACGTAAAATAAATCGCTCACATCTCTTCATAGCTATCCACATCCAACCTTGACATCCGCTTAACAATTCATCTTACCGTTTACGAAACTTCTAGATCATCCTTGTACTAATATCGTCGTGAACTTAATCCACCAAACAAACCAGATAGGGAACTATCTTCCCTATTCTCTTGCACATACAACATGGCCCAAACAGTTCATTCTCTGGTTCATTAATATCAACTTTTCATTCACTTAATTGGACCTAAGTCCGAGGTTCAAATCATCAAAATTTACATTCGATGGTTGACCTGAGACCTCTATAGGTTAACTGCTACCGGTCGACCTGTGTGGTTTCAAGGTCGACCATATCCTTTTAAAATTGCCGATTTCGTTCTTTTATTTATCGTGCAATTTGTATATTAATTTCATTTATTTACTTTGTGCGATTAGTTCCGACAATTAACACTAATTTCGGTTTAATTACCTTTCCAATTTATATCAATTCAAGGGTTTGCAATTCAAAATAAAAAATGTTTGTTTAACAGTTACAAGATCTAATTCAAATGTAAATTATACGGTTACAGTTTCCCGACTCAATTCCAATTTAATAAATTAATTAGGGTTTTTAAGCAGTCTAATCAATTAAAATAGATTTAAATATAATTCAAATAATCAAATCATTAGATCTGTGCCCACTCACCTTATAGTCTTAGCTCTAGATCTGCAAAAGTGGCCTCCAAATGATAGCACTCCTCTAGATCTCCTAATTGCTTGTCTCTCCTCTTAATCTTGCTCTTGATTTAACTTACATTTGGGGTTTAATTATGATTTGAGAATTGGGGAAGAAATTAGGGTTTTAGTAGAAATTTCAGCAGAATCTAGTTACTATCATCTGAAATTAGAGATTAGGGTTTAGGTTGATGTCTAATTTATAGAGGTAATTTGCTAATATGGGCCATCAGATCAACTCAGTAATCATCTCCCATGATCATTCATTACTTCGCTCACACGCATTCATCAGGGTCGTAAATCTCCGATTCAATGAAACAAACAATGCTCACAAACTTCATTACACGGGTCGACTACCTTGGAGCCTGGGTCAACCGCTATCGGTCGACCTAAGACCCTCTTGGGTTGACCCAACCTATATATTTTTAATGCATGTATTTTAATTTTCAACTAATCTTTCCGACACTTGTAACTTTCTTATACTAACTTGAATTACAAAGTGTTATATATAAAAATAGTTCGGAAAATCGCTACGGACACAAAGGTGCAAGTCCCGCACCAAATTTGGATAATTTGAAAATTTTACTTTTAAGTCCTTATTTTATTTGTTAATTAAATTCTCTTATTTAATTTCAGTAAATTTTCGAGATGTTATAGCAACATCATGACACATTTCCTTCATCAATAGTATCTAGAGACAATGAGGATCGGTAGGAATGATTTATTTGTTTATGTTGAGACACTATATATATATGCACTTTGAGATGGGTGAGGTAGTTTGACTATTTTGCGAGGTAGCTTGAGAGTTATGCATACTTTGAGATAGGTGAGGTTGATGTGATTTGATATTTATGATATATTTTGAGTTGTTGTTGGATATGTGAGTTTGATTTATGGTGATGTTTGATATATTTTGAGATGTTGATGGATATTGTGATTTGTGGTATATTGGTAGATGTTTGAGGTTGGTTTATTGTATATATTGGTGTTTTTTTATTATTGATGTGATATATGTAATTTGGACTTTGATATATATGATTTATATGTGTGAAAATGTGTTGTGATATATATTGTTATATAAGTGTTATTTGGGGATGAAGTGCTACTGTAATTAAAAAAAAAGCTCCAGATTTCTGACGATTCCGATAGCTTTTGGTTAGCAAATTTTTCGACGCTTACGGCAGCTTTCGATAGCTAATTGGTAAAGACGTGACCTTCCATGTGTACACGATGAGGCGTCAAAAACCATCGAAATGTCATCGATAATCGTCGGAAAAATGCCGATGGAGCCATCGAAAAGTGTGTCAGATAACAGTTGTTCGACGACTAATATTTCGATGGCTATTTTCGTTGACTTTTGATAGCTTCTGATGGCACATCTTCTACCTGGACGTGTTCACTCATACTCATACCATCGAGCATGTAAATGAAGATGGCTCAATAATATACACATGACATGACACAAAATCAGAAGAGGCCATGGTAAGCATATATTAGATTATAAGTTATTAATAGTCACTTTAAATTATAAGTTACAGATAATTAAAATAATGTATTATGAATTATAATTGTAATTATATTTATAATCGCAGGATAAATTCTTGCAAGAACAAGAGAAACTGCTCGAGAGAACATGATAGGAGGAGCTTACCACAGAAGAGGAGGACCAGATTTTTGATGCTATCATGGAGCCGCCAACGTGGAATAGGCGTTATGGTTTTAGGAACCAAAAAATAATGTTTATGTATAATATATTTATGAATAACGTATAACATATTTATTTTATTAATCATACTATATGAAACTCGTACACTTTTGTAAACTTTGTCGCAGACTAGACTCAATAAAAGCAGCTATAAAGGAGCTCAAGACAATGCAGAGATTGCAGAGTTGAGAGCTCATTGCCGACCTGTAGAAATGAGACATGTGTTGTTCTTTGGAGATGTACCTGATGCTGGACAAGCACATTGTTGCATATATGCAATAGCATGGCATATTTCCTTCATTAGTTGGGATTTGGAGGCGATGTGGATTGGTAGGTATGATTTTTTTGTTTATGTTGGACATTGTATATACATGCACTTTAAGATGGTTGAGGTAGTTTGACTATTTTGCAAGGTTGTTTTGAGAGTTATATATATTTTGAGATGGGTGAGGTTGATGTGATTTGATATTAATTATACATTTTGATTTGCTATTGGATGGGTGAGGTTAATTTGAGGTGACGTTTAATATATTTTGGGATGTTGAAGGTAGTTTTTGCAATTTGTGGTATATTGTTAGATGTTTGAGGTTGGTTTATTGTATTTATTGACTTTTATTATTATTGACGTGATATATTTTGTGATATATTTGATTTGGGCTTTGATATATATGATTTATATGTATGAAATTTAGTTGCGATATATTGTTATATATGTGTTGTTTGGGGATGAAGTATTATTGTAACTAAAAAAAGAACTAGATTTTTGACGGCTTCAATGACTTTTGGATAGCGAATTTTTCGATGGTTTATAGTGGCTTGCGACAGCAAATTGGAAAGGCATGACCTTCCATGTGTACACGACGACGCGTCGAAAGCCGTCAAAAAGTCGTCGTCAGCCGTAAGAAAAATGCCGACATAGCTATCGAAAAGTGTGTCAAAGAAGAGTTATTGGATGACTAATATTTTGATGGCTATTTTTGTTGCCTTCCGATGGTCCGTCTCCTACTTGGACGTGTTTACTCGTATGCATGCCATCGAGCATGTCAATGAAGATGAATCAATAACATACACATCGCATGACACAAAATCATAAGAGGCCGCGGTAAGCATATTTTAAACTATAAGTTATTAATAATCACTTTAAATTATAAGTTATAATTAATTAAAATTATATAGTATGAATTTTAATTGTAGTTCTATTTGTAATCACTGGATATATTCGTGCAAGAACGAGAGAGACTGCTCGAGGGAATAGGACAGAAGGAGCTGACCACTGAAGAGGATGACCAAAATTTTGACATTGTCATGGAGCCGCCGACGCGTAATATGTGTTATAGTTTAGGGAACCAAGAGGTACTATTTATGTATAATATATTTATGAATAACGTATAACCCATTGATTTTATTAATCACACTATATGAAACTCATACACTTTGGTAAACAGTGTTACAGGCTAGACGAGACAAAGCAGCTATAAAAGAGCTCAGGACAATGCAGAGATTGCAGTGTTGAGTGCTCGGATTGCCAACCTGGAGAAATGAGACATGCATCATTCTACGGAGATGCACTAGATGCTGGATGAGCATGCTGCTACATACATGTAACAACATGGCACATTTCCTTCATCGGTGGGATCTGGAGGCAGTAAGGATTAGTAGGTATGATTTTTTTTGTTTATGTCAATACATTGTACATATATGCACTTTGAGATGGGTGGGTAGTTTGACTATTTTGCGAGGTAGTTCGAGAGTTATATATACTTTGAGATGGTGAGGTTGATGTGATTTGATATTTATGATACATTTTGAATTGTTATTGGATGGGTGAGCTTGATTTACGGTGATGTTTGATATATTTTGAGATGTTAACGAATGTTTGTGATTTGTGGTATACTGTTAGATGTTTGATGTTTGTCAATTGTATATGTTGATGTTTTTCTATTATTAATGTGATATATTTTGTGATATATGTGATTTGGCCTTTAATATATATGATTTATATGTGTAAAATTGACTTGCGATATATATTCTTATATATGCGTTGTTCGGAGATGAGGTGCTGCTGTAACTAAATAGAGCTCCATATTTCCAATGGCTTTCGAGTAGTGTATTTTCCAATGGTTTGCGGTGGCTAATTGGTAAAGGCATGATCTTCCACATGTACATGACTAGACGTCAAATGCCGCCGAAATGTTGTCGATAGTCGTCGAAAAATGCCGACGGTCGTTGAAAAGTGTGTCAAAGAACAGTTGTTCGACAACTAATATTTCGGGGGCTATTTCCTTTGGCTTCTGATAGCTCATCTCATACTTGGACTTGTTTACTCATACTCCCACTTGGCTTGTCAATGAAGACGGCTCAGTAACATACACCGCATGACACGAAATCACAAGAGGCTATGGTAAGCATATTTTAAATATAAGTTATTAATAATCACTTTAAATTATAAGTTATAAATAATTAAAATAATGCAGTATGAATTTAATTGTAATTCTATATGTAATGGATAAATTGATGAAAGAACGAGAAAAACTGGTCAAGCAAATAGGACGGGAGGAGCTGACCTCTGAAGAGGAGGACCAGATTTTTGATGCTGTCACGTTGCCGCCAACACAGAATAGACATTATGGTTTTGGAAACCAAGAGGTAATGTTTATGTATAATATATTTATAAATAACTTATAAAAAAATGATTTTATTAATCACACTATATGAAACTCATACATTTTGATAAACAATATTATATGTTAGACGCAAGTAAAGCAGCTATAAAAGAGCTCGGGACAATACAGAGATTGTAGAGTTGAGAGCTCGGATTGCTGACCTGGAAAAACGAGACAGGCGTTATTCTAGGGAGATGTACCAGATGCTGGAAGAGTGCATTCCTATGCAGATGCAACAACATGACACATTTCCTTCATGAGCGGGATCTGGAGGCGATGAGGATCTGTAGACATGATTTGTTTTGGATTTATGTTGAGAAGTTGTATATATGCACTTTGAGATAGGTGAGATAGTTCGAATCTTTTTTGAGGTAGTTTGAGATTTATATATACTTTGAGATGGGTGAGGTTGATGTGATTTGATATTTATGATACATTTTGTTGTTGGTGGATGGTTTAGGTTGATTTGAGGTGATGTTTGATATATTTTGAGATGTTGATGGATGTTTGTGATTTGTGGTATGTTGTTAGATGTTGGAGGTTGGTTTATTGTATATATCAATGTTTTTTTATTATTGATGTGTTATATTTTGTGATATATATGACTTGGGCTTTGATATATATTATTTATATGTGTGAAATTATGTTGTGATATATACTGCTATATATGTGTTATTTGAGGATGAAGCGTTGGTGTAATTAAAAAAAGCTCTAGATTTCTGACGGCTTTCGTGCAGCGAATTTCCGATGGCTTTTGGCGGCTTCTGCATCTAATTAGTAAAGGTGTGACCTTTCACGTGTACACGACTGTAATGTCCCTAATTTTGACTAACATTATTTAGGACATTTAATTAGATAAACTAAATGAAATAATGTAGAAGGTTAAGAGATTGAGATTTGTAAATTTATAAAGGGGTCGTGCCTTAATGAATACATAAGCAAAAGAGAATTAAAGATGAGTATGTAGGAGGAATATGATAAGGGAAAAATAGGAATAGTCTTTGTCCTTATACCCTAAACCCTTCTATCCTTCATCTCTCATTCATTTCAACACTCAAACAAAACTAAAACCCCAAGAGCTTGGCCGACCACCATTAAGAAGAATCAAAAGAAGAAAAGCTAGGATTCAAGTAGAAAGCTTGAAGAAATCAATCAAAGAGCAAATCTCAACCTTCTTAACATCAAGGTATGGTGAATAATAGATTTACATCTCATTTTGACTATGATTTCGGTTTTATGATTATGGCCGAATTATTTTGCAAATAATATGTCATGTTATATTTATTTAAATTGGTATATATGCTTATTGATGATTTACATTGTTTCATATAGATTTTAGATAAGTTTTGATTGGAAAAACCAATTAAATGACATCTAAATGACTTTCGTTTTTGAGATATGGTTAAAACATTTATTTTAGAAGTGGGTTTCAAGTTTCATAATTTTCTAAGTTGTTGTGGATTTATTATTAATTTTCTATGAAAGAAAATATGTAATATTGGGTTTAAATTATTTAAAGCAATTATATATAATTGGTTTGGGTCTGAAACTTGAGTATGTTTAGAAAACATATTAAAAGTGAATTATGGTGATTTTTGGGGAATTTTCCTAAGTATTTTACTATGGTTATAAAATTATTTAAGTTAAGGAACTTAAATGCTTTATATGTTTTATCAAGGAGAAGGGGTTAATTGTTAAAATGTTCTTAATTGAAAATTCTGAATTCGACAGTGCTTTTAGAAAATAATTTTTGATAAAGAAATAGCAACTGGTTAGGTGAGAAGAACTTTCTTTTAAAGGCTAAAAATTAGTTTTGCTTGGATAAACTACATTGCCACTTCCATCTGTTGGCTTTCGACATCGTGCCTCCGCTAAAGAACCCATTCGAAACCAATGCACATGGTATCAAGCAATTAATACGTAGTGCATTGGGGAAAGGCGGAAGGGATAGTGTCGAAACCTTGCTTTCGAAGGGGTAGAAGTTATTCTTCAAAGTTTTCAACTCCACTACTTACTTCTGTTTATAAAGGATGCTTTTGAAGGGGTCTAAGCTAAATCTATTAGCTTTCAGACCAATCAACCTGCCTTTGTTTTAGAAAAGAGCTTTCAAATGAGTTGCGCCTTTTGTTTTAAAAGAAGCTTTCAAAAGGATAGCCGCTTTGAACCTATTCGATACCCATGTTACCTTATTCTTATCTTTCGAACTAGTTAAGGCCGCTTTTCTTTATAGCCTTAAAGCAATGTATTCGAAAGGGCGGTTTCGCCTTTTCAACTTTAAGCCACCTTCTTAATGCTTTCTAAAGGGGTATTATAGCCGCTTTTAAATGGTTTCGGAGGTAATGGTTTCGAAAAGTATGGTTTTGAAACTATCCTATTTCTTTTACTTGGGATTACTGCTTTCAAAAGCAGTGCTTTCACGCCAGTTTTCTATGACCTGATAGTTATATTATATGTTAAACCCAAAGGTTTCAAAATAAGTGATTTTAAATGGTTTCGAAGTAATGTTTCCACAAACTTTTACTTGAACCCAATATATTCGAAAGGTATGTTTTAAGTGAAGGAATTCAAATGCTTTCGAAAGACAAGTTTAATGGTTTCGAAAGAGGATGTCTAAGGTTTAAATATTGATTTCGAAAGGTCTATTTTCAATACATTTGAAAGGTATGTTTTGGCCTTTCGGTCTAGTGTTTCTAAGGTTAACATAGTTAACTTGTTTTGAAAGAGGTACTTTCAATGAATTCGAAAGGGATTGTTTAAGGTTTTAAATAAAGGTTTCGAAGGTATTGTTTTGGCCTTGTAATCTAAAGCTTTATAAGTTAAAAAGAGGTTTTAACTTATTATGGCGGGGTAGATAATCCCATTGATAAGATTTTATCAACATTGTTTTGTGTAAAGCATATATCATGGCATAAGTGTTTTGAGTAAAGCAAAGTATATGATTTCTTTGTTTTATAAAGATGTGATTTCAAGGGTAAATCATTTGTAAAGGTTGTTTATAAGGAAATAAAATTTGAATAGGGTAGTCAACCCTAAGTATATGACATGAAATATGAATAGGGTAGTCAATCCTAAGTTTATGACTAAGATATTAGAAGACGAGATGAGACTGGTGTAGGGTCGCGTCCTATACTTTAGCTAATAGCCCCTAGCTAATACAAGTCAAAATTCCAGTGTGTAGGGCTTTGTCACGGATGGGACTAAAAATAAGGTTACACATAGAAGGAAATATACAGAAAGACAGGTTATTGGTAAGCCCACAAAACCATTGCGATCAGTTGATCCTAGAGGAAGATAGTTAAGGGCAGATAGCCTAGTAGTGTGTCTAACAGAAGTTAGATAATTGATTATGTCTGGTAGGCCCGAGTCAACCAATGGTTAATAGTTAGCCAGATAAAACTATGGTGTAGACATATAGTCCATTGATTTCCTGATTTTTATGCATATATGTATTTGCTAACGTCGTTTAATCAGTTTGATTGCAGGATTTTAATTTGCAAAAGATATGCTTTTAAAGGGATATTAGTAAGGGAAAATCGTTTCGCTAAGCGGCGTGATCTCACTTAATATCAGTAAAATCGAGATGTAATAGTATTATTCACACCAGGCTTTATGTATGACTCGAAGTTTATGTTTTTCCCTTAAACTCTCGGGTACTCAAAATTTGATTTGAGTAGATTGAGGGTTAAGGACTTTTCAAGTTTAGTCGGTTGGACGAATAAGCTTCCGAAGACATGTAGGAGTTACTCAATATTATTTCCGTTGTGATGTAATTATGACCGATATGTCTATCTAGTACTCTGATTATCCATGGGGGCATCTTCATATGTCGCTCTTGACATAATTTGTAATAATTATATTTGATCAAATCCCATGAATCGTTTTGGGATTATGTAACTGAACATGAAATATATGGATTTGAAATGTAATTGGAAAAGTTGTTTTAGAAATTTGTGTTAATTTTATTTCATATTCATGTGCTTCTGATATTATGGATACCATTAACATTACCATATTTTGTCATCGGAAGTTAATACTATGGATGACTGCAGCATCTGTAGCGCTTAGATTCGGGCCTCAAGATAGGGGATGTTACAACGACGAGGCGTCGATAACCATCGAAATGGTGTCGATAGCCGTCGGAAAAATGCCGATGGAGCCATCGAAAAGTGTGTCAAAGAACAGTTATTCGATGACTAATATTTCGATGGCTATTTTTTCCAGCTTCTGACTGCCTATCTTCTACTTGGACGTGTTTACTCTTACTCACGTCATCGAGCTTGTCAATAAAGATGGCTCAATAATATACACATAACGTGACACGAAAACACAAGAGGCATGATAAACATATTTTAAATTATAAGTTATTAATAATCATTTTAAATTATAAGTTATAAATTAATAAAATAATATAGTGTGAATTTAAATTGTAATTTCATTTGTTACCACTTGAAAAATTCAAGCAAGAACGAAATAAATTGGTCGAGGGAATAGGATAGAAGGAGTTAACCGCTGAAGAGGAGGCCAGATTTTTGACGATGTCATGGAGCCACCAACGTGGAATAGGCGTAGTGATTTTGAAAACCAAGAGATAATGTTTATGTATAATATATTTATGAAGAACATATAACACATTGATTTTATTAATCACGCTATATGAAACTCATACACTTTGACAAACAATGTTACAGGCTAGACATAGACAAAGCAGCTATAAAAGAGCTCTAGACAAAGCAGAGATTGTAGAGTTCAAAGCTCTGATTGCCAACTTGGAGGAACGAGCCAGGCTTTGTTCTGCAAAGATGTACTAGATGCTGGACGAGCCCATTGCTGTGTATATGTAATAGCATGACACATTTCCTTTATCAACGGGATCTGGAGGCGATGAAGATCAGTAGGTATGATTTTTTTGTTTACGTTGAGACATTGTATGTATGTGTGTATATATATATATATATGTATGTATGTACTTTGAGATGGGTGAGGTAGTTTGACTATTTTGCGAGGTAGGTTGAGAGTTATATATACTCTGAGATGGGCGGGGTTGATGTGATTTCATATTTATGATGCATTTTGAGTTGTTGTTGGATGGGTGAGGTTTATTCGAGATGTTGTTTGGTATATTTTGAGATGTTGACAGATATTTGTGATTTGTGGTATATTGTTAGATGTTTGAGGTTGGTTTATTATATATATATTGATGTTTTTTTATTATTGGTGTGATATATTTTGTGATATATGTGATTTGGGCTTTGTTATATATGATTTATATGTGTGAAATTATGCTGCGCTATATATTGTTATATATGCGTTGTTTGGGGATGAATTGCTGCTATAATTAAAAAAAGCTCCAGATTTCTGACGGCTTTTGGTTAGCAAATTTTTTGACGACTTGCGGTGTCTTGCGATAGCCAATTAGTAAAGGCATGATCTTCCGCATGTACACAACAAACGTCGAAATGTCATCGATAGCAGTTGGAAAAATGCTGATGGAGCCGTCAAAAAATGTGTCAAAGAATAGTTGTCAGATGACTAATATTTCGTCGACTATCTCCGTCAGCTTCCAACGGCCGTCGATGGCAAATAACTGTTGGAATTACTGTTGTTTCTTGTGGTGATATATTATGAAACTATGTACATAGTAAATTTATTTTATAGATTATGTAAATTAATTTAAGTTCAAATTTTTTTATGCTATATATATATATATATGTATGTATGTATGTATTCATTTTAAAATCTAACAAGTATTATGCATTATAATTTTCAAAATTTTACTATATATTTAGTTTACAAATTATTGTAATTTCTCATATTTTAAAATGAATAAACCATTTTGATCTTTTCATGGATTTCATATAATAGATATAAAAAAATTTGATCATTATATCACTTTTATATTATATAAATATATTATATTGATATAAAGATCGAAAATTATATTTATATTTATATATATATATATATATCTGTGTGTGTGTGTATGTATGTGTGTGTACGTACGTACGTATGGATATAAATATATTATAATTTTAAATATGTGTATATATGTAAACCAACATATGTATTCATATATTGTATGTATAATACACACCCATACACACACATCTTTACAAACAGTAGTATAAATTTATATGTTTATATAAAGTCTATTACTATACTACAAGTTAGATAGATTCACATGTTAGTATTGTTTAAATTCAAACATTTGATTTTTCGATTGTAATAATATAATATTGTTGACAAATGTAATATTTCAGTTATTTTCTGTAAAATATATAAATGTAATTTCATTTTATTAAAACCATCTACATTTAATATTGATATGAAAAGTATCATTCAAAATACGGTAGTGTTAGCCTTTGTCCGTTGGATACATATTACCAATGATTATTTTGATGAAAATGACAGATTAAATGTCAAAATCCAACTTGGTCATTTTGAATTGATATTGATGTGTGGAACTTATAGGATATTTATGTAAATGATCAATCTTAGTATGCGTTTGTTGGATATATGTTAGCATTGTCCTCCATAAGAATTTGATGATTCATATTTCTTTGGGGTATGGAAGAACAAGTATTTTCAATTAATAGCAATTCCAACTTCATGTTTTTGAGTAGCAGATAACAACACAAATTAAGACAATCTTTTCAAATTTGCTTCGCTTTACCATCTTGCTTTCCATTGTCATTGTCATCGTAACACACAAAGGCCACACCGACTTAGGTACCGTTCTTTTCCTCTAATGGGAAGTTAAAGTTGGAGTCCGCGTTCGACGCGTCAAACGCATTAGACGTGGGGCCCACAACATTGTCCAATTGGAGTGAATCATTGTTGGGGGGTCGTTCGTGCCCGAGGCGTCCAACACGTCGGACGCGAACGGCTCACCCTAACGGTTCACCCAAACTATCATTCCTATATAATCCCATCTTTCTTCATCTTCTTCATCATCTCATTCTATTCTCTTCTCTCCTGCTTTCTTCGTATCTAATGGCAGATCCCAATGAAGAAAGTGATGATTCTGATTCTGAAGATTTGCAAGATATCCAAGTCCTTAGACTATATTATGCTACACGTCGACCTCAAATGAGCCGGATACACGATTCTGAAGTTACCGGTATTAATTGGGTTAATGAAATGCTTACAGGCCATGCAGAACGGTGTCAGTGAAATTTCCGATTGAAGAGGCTTTGTTTTATGTTGCTGTGTGAGCAGTTGGAAAGTTATGGGTTGCAGTCGGCGGCGCACGTTACAGTTAGAGAAATGGTAGCAATCTTTCTATATACAATCGCTTTGGCTATACCTGTATGGCAGGTTGCTGAAAGATTTCAACGATCACTTAACACGGTTAGTCGTTACTTTCATAAAGTTTTGGATTTTGTTTTGTTAATGTCGGTGGGAAGGAACTGCCCATGATGCTAGAATCTTTCGTGAAGTTGTAAATACTCCCAGTTTGAATTTTCCGCATCCGCCAAGAGGACAATATTATTTAGTGGATTCAGGGTATCCACTAATGGAAGGATATTTACCTCCTTATCGTTGTTTAAGATACCATATTCCAGATTTCAATGATACACAGAATGAACCAAAGTCAAAAAATAAAGTTTTCAACTACTACCATTCGAGTTTGCGTATGGCAGTCGAAAGAACTTTTGGAATTTGAAAGAAAAAATTTACAATCTTACGTAACATGCCAACATACCCATATAATGTTCAGGTACAAATTGTCACTGCTACAATGGCTATTCACAATTTCATAAGAAGGTACAATGCCGAAGATCCTGATTTTATGGCATATGATGATAATCCGGATCTGGTGCCCGAAGAATATATGGAAGAGTATTATAGCATTCGGAACTGTGGAAATAATGATCATGAACAAGTTCAAAGAACTCCAACAACAACTGCTATGACTTTAGTTCGAGATACCATACGAAATGAACTAGTTACTACTGCGGTTTATTAAGAAATGTCTGTATTTTTTATTACGCATTCTTCATTCTGTAGTTTGTATTTGCAGATTTTGCTTTGTATTTCTTATTTTGTATTCTACATTTTTTGAATTCTGAACTATGTATTCGGTATAATGTATTATGTATTCTGTATCCGGTATGTATCTATTATATTTAAAAATAATTAACACGGATAAAATAATAATATAAATAATAATTTTGCCTCTTTCGCGTTGCCCCATTCGTATACGAAAGAATGTTTTCCTCTTTTGCGAACTTACTCATTTCCCAGCTTTTTTCGTTTGCCCCTTTCGTTTGAAAAAAAGACGCACCCTTGATGTTATCCTTACATTCTTGCATTCTTTCCATGTAGGCGGGCCCGGCCCTTCCCCAAAGCGGGGGAAGCGACCGCTTAGGGCACCAGTTTTTTTGGGGCACCAAAAGTTTTCGACGAGTATAGCATACGCCAAAAAAAAGCGGATCTCAAATTCTCAATCGCGATTCGCGATTCGTCCAAGGCTCCAACCTCCAGCGATTTCGAGTTGTCGTCATCGATCTGACAAATTGTCGCCGTCGATCTCGAGTTGGGAAAGGGGCGGCTCCAGCCTCCAGCGGCACGGCAGCGGCACAACGTCGACAGCTCCAACGGCACGGCAGCGGCAGCGGGCCAACGGCACGACACGGTGGGCGACGGCTCCAGTCCAGTGACCAGTCTCTGACTCTCGCTTTCAGCCTTTCACTGGTGACTGCTAACACATTACAATTTTGAAGCTTCAAAAGAAAAGGTGCCATTTTGATTTTACAATTTTGAAGTTAACAGTACTACACTTTACATACTTACAATTACAGTATATATATAAATTCAATTAGTAATGTTAATTAACTTAATTTGATAATTATTTTTGTTATGCAGTAATCAGTAGACAGTAATAGTATGATAGACTATAGTACCACAGTAGGTTTTGATTATTTGATAATTCAATTTAATCATTTACAATACAAATTCAATTCAATTTACAATACCATAATTCAATTTGATAATTCAATTAAATTTGATAATTGTTTGATAATTTGATAATTCAGTTTAATAATTTACGATACAAATTCAATTTAATTTACAGTACCATAATTCAATTTGATAATTTGTATTGTCGTGTTCAATTACAATGAAATGTAAAATCAAAATTCAATTACTGAAATCAATTGTATAACAACTATTTATTTAAACTTTTATAGTGTTTTGAAATGCGTAAACAAGAATCTGGACACGCTAAAAGGGCTAGAAAAAGAAGGCTAGAGGAACTCACTAATTCGCAGAAAGGCGCTCTTAATAAATTTTTCATCAAAAGTAGTCTAGTAGAAAGTTCGAGTTTGAATGTGGATAATGCTCCCGTTATTGATGAGAATGATGATAATGTTGATGATGATATTCTAATGAACGAACATGACAATGAAAATATGAGCGAGGAGGAAGCAAATATTGATTCATCATCACATGTGGAGAATGTTAGTTTAGTATCAAATGATCCCGGTACATGAAAAAAAATTGATCAAAAATTAAGAGACTTGCTAGTTGAAAGAGGTCCTTCTAGAGTACTAAAAGATAATGACTGTGATTTTTCAAAAGATGCTATTAATAAACATTTTTCTTCCACATTATATGTCAAACATTTGCCTAACAAGGATAAATAAGATAGAAAATGGTTGGTATATTCAAATTCACTTGATAAAGTATTTTGTTTCTATTGCAAATTATTCACAAATCAAACAACGGCTAGTCATCTTGCTAATGAAGGAATTAATGATTGGCGCAACCTTAGTACTAAGCTGAAACAACATGAAAGTAGTAAGGATCATCTTCTGAATATGAGCAGTTGGATTGAGTTGGAAACAAGATTGAAAGACAAAGCAACTATAGATCAAAGTGTAATAGATCAAATACAGAAGGAAAAAGAACGTTGGAAGAAAGTGTTGATAAGAATAATTGCTGTTGTGAAAACACTTGCTTCCAATAATTTAGCATTTCGTGGAACGAACGAAAGGCTTTATGAACAAAATAATGGTCTTTTTTGTAAATTAATTGAAATGATAGCAGAATTTGATCCAGTAATGCAGGAACATGTTCGACGGGTTAAACAAAAGGAAATTCATATACATTACCTTGGACACAAAATTCAAAATGAGTTAATACTCACATTGGCGAATGAAATTAAAAATAAAATTCTTATAAAAATAAAAAAGGCCAAGTATTTTTCAATTATATTAGACTGCACTCCAGATATTAGTCGTGTTGAACAGATGTCTCTTGTAATAAGATGTGTTAATGTTTCAACGAATCCCGTAAATGTGGAAGAGTTTTTTATTGAATTTCTAAAAGTGGATGATACTACTGGACTTGGAATTTTTAACAAGCTTAAAGAAGCATTAGAGGATATTAAGCTTGATATTTATGATATTAGAGGACAAGGTTATGATAATGGATCAAATATGAAAAGAAAACACTGATGCAGCCCAGAAAGATGAAGTCGTAGGTCGTGTGCGACCTAACATGTTGTTAAGTCGAGTACGACCTAACGGGGAAGCTAACGAGCTAAAAATGTGTGAAGAGTCATGGGAAGTTGAAGTATTAGGTCATGGACGACCTAACGGGTTCGAGAATAGCGAGCTAAAGCAGAGGAGTAGGTCGCTGGAATGACCTAACAGGTTGCTCATTGACGCAGGCCAAACAGACCAAGTCTTAGGTCGCGAGCGACCTAACATACTGTTAAGTCGTGTGCGACCTAACAAGAAGAATAAGGTGCTACGACATAACGAGTTACGACCTAAGCTAGGTCGCGTGAACGACCTACGACCTAAGTTAGGTCGCTGGGAGAATTAGGTCGCTGATTTTTGGATGCCGCTTGATTTTAGGTCGCTCACTGCTGCAATTCTTAAGTCGCTCATGGGAAAGTCACATGAAGCAGTTCTGTAAGTCGCTGCATTGTTGTTAGGTCGGTCAAATGTTAAGTCGTGATGTTGTGACTATTGTAAATACTGTAAATTGTTTACTTGTTGTAATCTACTTGTTTTAGGTCGTGAAGATGTTGTGATGTGTTGCTGTGTTGTAATGATAGTCTGTTAAGTCGTTAACGACCTATAGTAAGTCATAAGTCGTCTGTTTTTAGGTCGTGTTGTTTAGGTCGTTGCCGACCTAAGTGTTGTACAGTTTTGAGTCGCGTGTGTTGTAAAGCTTTATAAATAGCGGGGTGGCTTCATTGTTAAAGTAGATTGATTTTGAATAAAAAACTTTTGTTTGTTAGCTTTGTGCTTTCATTAAATTGGTAGTTGAGTGTAATCTCCTATCTCCTCTTTCGGCATTCGAGTGCGCTCGAATCAACAATCGTAGAAGCCAATTCACGGTATCAAGTGCGCTTGATCAACGTCTGAAGAATTGCAGATCTTCTTTCACGGTATCGTGCGCGATCAACGTGACGAAGATAGCTAGAATTCGGTATCTTCGGATCAACGAATTTGGGCCATTCAGTATTCTTCATTCCATCGATTGCTACTTTCACAAAATCATCATTTTGTTATTCCACTGTTGCATCATTTGGTATCAGAGCTAGACTTAGCCAATCATAGCTAAGCCGAGTCTTGGAGCCAATTTATTCGAAGAGTTTGAGGAGTTAATTGAAGCCGTACATTATTTAGAGAAGTTGGTTGTTCATCGCCTTCATCACAAAGTAGCAACAAGTTTGGAGTTTTCGATCCGTATCATTTCGAATCTAAGATTGAAAGGTGTTTGAATTTGGCCGTGGGAGTTTGCGCGCCAAAATTTGAAATTTGGAGTTAGAGCCGAGAGCAAGTGAAAGCCGTGCATCATTTTATCAAGACCGAGGGTTGAGTTGAAGTGTGAAGTTCAAATTTGAAGTTGAAGGCCGTGCCTCATTTGGTATCATTTTGATTTGTACAAGTCGAGAGTTGAAGTTTGTTTCATTTGACAATGCCGCCAAGAAGAGCTAATCGCCATCAGAATATTGAAGCATTGTATAGAAGAGAAGAAGCTGATGAGATGGAGCAAAGAATAAATGAAAACTTTAGTGAGAAGCTTAATGAAGGGATTGGTCGATTAGAGAAGATGATGATGGAGATGAATCAAAATCGGAGAAGGGTTTCACCTGAATCTAACCATGGGGGAAGTAGAGTTTCACCACATTCCAATCGGGAGAGAAGTGTTGATAATGATCATAGAAGTGTGAGTCGAGATTGTTATAGAAATGATGATGATCGAAGATGTGATAGGAATGTGAATGATCGTGATCGGAGGAATGAAGATAGAAGGGATGTAGGTGGAAGACGGGATGGTAGTAGAGATGTTGGTGGTCAGGATCGACATCGATATACATCAGATTTCGAGGAGGAGTTTGATGGTGGTAGTGTTCATGGACGAGGACGAGGACAAGGAAGTAATCAGTCGAAGTATGATCACAAGTGGAAGTCTGGGATGAAAACTGAAATACCGAAATTCAAGGGTGGTATGCAAGCCGAGGAATTTCTTGATTAGTTAGCTTATGTTGAGGAAATATTTGACTTCAAGGAGGTTCCAGAGGATCGTAAAGTGAAGTTGGTTGCTACTAGGTTGAGGGGGAGAGCTATGGCATGGTGGCATCAAACCAAACTTACTAGAGAGCGGATGGGGAAGTCAAGGATTGTAGCTTGGGAAAAGATGAAGAAATTGATGAAGGCTACTTTCTTACCCTACAATTACCAATCATTAATGTATCAGAGACTACAAAACCCGAGACAGGGGACAAAAGCGGTTACTGATTATGCAGATGAGTTCTACCAGTTGATTGCTCGAAATGACATTATGGAGACAGAAGAACAATTGACCGCTAGGTTTGTGGGTGGACTTAGAACACAGATCCAGGATATGGTGAACATGTTCGACCCTAGATCTGTGGCAGAAGCACATCAAAAGGCGCTGGCTTGGGAGAAACAAGGAAGACGTGGGGGAGGTGTGTTTCCAAGTTTTACAGGGCAGAACAAAGGAGCGGGTGGCAGTTCTAATGTTCCTAAAGCATCGAGTAAGCCGGTTGTTCATGAAGTGGCTAAACCAAAAGTCAACACCAATTTCAAATGCTATAATTGTCAAGAAGTGGGTCACAAGAGCAGTGAATGTCCAAAACCAAAGAAGAGAACTATGATTGCTGAGGCAGAGGAAGATGAGGAGGTAGAAGCTGACTGTTCTAATTCATTACATGATGAGGAGGAAGAGAATGTGTCAGGAGATGAAGGGTATTCATTGATGATGAAGAGGTCGTGTTTAACACCAAAATAGGAGGAGGAAACTAGCTGGTTGAGGAGTAACATCTTTCAATCAACATGCACTATCTTGGGAAGGGTTTGCAAGTTTGTCATCGATGCGGGAAGCTGTGATAATATTATCTCTACAGAAGCTGTGAAGAAGTTATCATTGAAGATAGAGAAGCATCCGAAACCTTACAGATTAGCTTGGTTGAGGAAAGATGGGGAGGTGAAAGTTGGACGAAGGGCATGTGTTAATTTTTCAATTGGAAAGAAATACAAAGATGAAATTTGGTGTGATGTGGTTGACATGGATGTATGTCATCTGTTGTTGGGAAGACCGTGGCAATATGATAGGGCTGTGCAACATGATGGTCGGACTAACAGTTATAGTTTCATGTTTGAGGGTACAAAAATCACTTTAATTCCTAAGAAGTGACAACAAGAAGAAAGCAAGTTGGAGGAGATTGAAGAACTTAAAACTTTGTTATCATTGAAGGAGTTTGTTAAGGAGGTAGAAGAGGAGCCTGAAGTATTCTTGTTGATTGGACGTGAGAGTCATGAAGTGGTTGAGATCCCTGAAGAAGTAAAGCCAGTGCTGGGAGAGTTTGACGATGTATTTCCTGAGGAGCTACCAACGGAGTTACCGCCGTTGAGAGACATTCAACATCAAATTGATCTTGTTCTAGGAGCTGTGTTACCTCATAGACCACACTACATAATGAGTCCAAAAGAACATGAGGAGTTGAGAAGGCAAGTGGAAGAATTGCTTGAACAAGGGCGTGTGCAGGTAAGTTTAAGTCCATGTGCTGTGCCAGCATTGTTAGTACCAAAGAAGGATGGAACGTGGAGGATGTGCACTGATAGTCGAGCACTAAATAAGATTACTATGAGATACAGATTTCCAATGCCGAGACTTGATGATTTGTTGGATCAGTTGAGCGGGGCTACTATCTTTTCGAAGATTGATTTGAAAAGCGGTTATCATCAAATTCGAATCAGACCAGGGGATGAATGGAAAACAGTGTTCAAGACACGTGAGGGGTTGTATGAATGGCTGGTTATGCCATTTGGTCTTTCAAATGCACCGAGTACATTTATGCGGGTGATGAATCAGATTTTTAGACCATTTATTGGGAAGTTTATAGTGGTGTATTTTGATGATATACTGATATATAGTGGAAGTCCAAAAGAGCACTTGCAACATCTGAGAGAAGTGTTAATGGTACTGCGACAGGAACAATTTTATGCTGCAACGAAGAAATGCGTGTTCATGATGCATAGTGTTTTATTTTTGGGGTATGTTATATCGGGAGGAGGTATACAGGTGGATCAGAATAAAGTTGAAGCAATCAGAAATTGGCCACAACCCAGGACGATTACAGAAGTTAGAAGCTTTCATGGTTTGGCGTCATTCTACCGAAGGTTCATTCCACACTTCAGTAGCGTGATGGCACCAGTTACTGATTGTATGAAATGGAAGCAATTTTCATGGTCGGAGGAAGCAGGATTTGCCTTTGAGAGAATCAAGGAACTATTGACGACAGCACCGATTCTAGTGTTGCCGGATTTTCAGTTGTTGTTTGAATTACATACGGATGCGTCGAAGGTTGGAATTGGAGGGGTGTTAAGTCAGAAGGGACGTCCTATTGCATATTTTAGTGAGAAGTTATCAGGAGCAAAGATGAGATATAATACTTACGATGTGGAATTTTATGCTATTGTGCAAGCTGTGAAACATTGGAGGCATTATTTGTTTCATAAAGAATTTGTTTTATATACCGATCATGAGGCGTTGAAGCATATGCAGGGACAGGACAAGATTGCGGCTAGGCATGCTTCGTGGATTGCATATTTACAACAATTTACATTTGTGGTGAAGCATAAATCGGGAATTACGAATAGAGTGGCAGATGCATTGAGTCGAAGGAATCATGTATTGACTACAATGAAGGTTGAAGTAACAGGGTTTTATGTGTTGCCAGAAATGTTTGTTGATGATCCTTACTTTGCGAAGTGTGTAGATAAAGTCAAGGAGGGAAAGACGGATGAGTTTGTATTGGTGGATGGTTTTCTTTTTAAGGGAAATCGATTGTGCATACCAGAGTGCAACTTACGTATGAAGATTGTAAAGGAGTTGCATGAGGAAGGTCATGTGGGCCGAGATCGTACTTTGCAATTGATTTCTCAATCTTATTATTGGCCTTCGTTGAAATGGGAAGTTGGAAAGTTTGTGGAGAGATGTCATATTTTCCAAGTTTCCAAAGGAACAGCGACAAATGCGGGATTGTATATGCCGTTACCCGTGCCGGTTAGAACATGGGTTGATATCAGTATGAATTTTGTTTTGGGATTACCGAGAACTCAGAAGGGGAATGATTCGATATATGTTGTAGTGGACAGGTTTTCGAAGATGGCACATTTCATCGCTTGTAAGAAGACAGCTGATGTCGTCCGTGTTGCCGAGTTATTCTTTAAAGAAGTGTATCGCTTACATGGTTTACCAGAATCCATTGTTTCTGATCGGGATACTAGATTTCTAAGTCATTTTTGGCTGAGTTTGTGGAAGATGGTGGGAACAAAGCTAAATTTCAGTAGTGCTTACCATCCGCAGTCCGATGGTCAGACTGAAGTTGTTAACAGATTTTTGGGAAATTTGTTGCGGTGCCTAGTGAAGGATAATCTGAAGAGTTGGGATATGAAGTTATGTCAAGCGGAGTTTGCTCATAATCATGCTATAAACCGTAGTACGGGTTTCAGTCCATTTCAGATAGTGTATTCAAGCTTACCAAAGGGGCTGTTGGATTTGACAATAGTACCACAACCAAAGGGGATAGTTAAACGGGCTGTTGATTTTGTTGATGGATTGGCAGAGTGTCATAAAATCGTTCAGGAACGATTGGAGAAAGCGAATGTAAAGTATAAACGATCTGCGAATTCGAAGCGAAGAAGTGTTGAATTTAATGAAGGAGATTTAGTATATGCTGTACTAACGAAAGATTGTTTTCCAGTGGGAGCATACAATAAGCTTAAAGCTCGAAAAATTGGTCCTGTAACGATTGTGAAACGGATCAATGAAAACGCTTATAGATTGAAGCTGCCAGAGAATGTACACACTTCTGACGTGTTTAATGTTAAACATCTTATACCGTATCATGGGAATGAGTTTGTTGTGGAAGAAGAGGGCGCAAATTCGAGGACGAATTTTTCTCAACCAGGGGAGGATGATGCAGCCTAGAAAGATGAAGTCGTAGGTCGTGTGCGACCTAACATGTTGTTAAGTCGAGTATGACCTAACGGGGAAGCTAACGAGCTAAAACTGTGTGAAGAGTCATGGAAAGTTGAAGTCTTAGGTCGTGGGCGACCTAACGGGTTCGAGAATAGCGAGCTAAAGCAGAGGAGTAGGTCGCTGGAACGACCTAACAGGTTGCTCATTGACGCATGCCAAACAGACCAAGTCTTAGGTCGCGAGCGACCTAACATACTGTTAAGTCGTGTGCGACCTAACAAGAAGAATAAGGTGCTACGACATAACGAGTTACGACCTAAGCTAGGTCGCGTGAACGACCTACGACCTAAGTTAGGTCGCTGGGAGAATTAGGTCGCTGATTTTTGGATGCCGCTTGATTTTAGGTCGCTCACTGTTGCAATTCTTAAGTCGCTCATGGGAAGGTCGCATGAAGCTGTTCTGTAAGTCGCTGCCTTGTTGTTAGGTCGGTCAAATGTTAAGTCGTGATGTTGTGCCTATTGTAAATACTGTAAATCGTTTACTTGTTGTAATCTACTTGTTTTAGGTCGTGAAGATGTTGTGATGTGTTGATGTGTTGTAATGATAGTCTATTAAGTCGTTAACGACCTATAGTAAGTCGTAAGTTGTAAGTCGTCTGTTTTTAGGTCGTGTTGTTTAGGTCGTTGCCGACCTAAGTGTTGTACAGTTTTGAGTCGCGTGTGTTGTAAAGCTCTATAAATAGCGGGGTGGCTTCATTTGTAAAGTAGATTGATTTTGAGTAAAAAACTTTTGTTTGTTAGCTTTGTGCTTTCATTGAATTGGTAGTTGAGTGTAATCTCCTATCTCCTCTTTCGGCATTCGAGTGCGCTCGAATCAACGATCGTAGAAGCCAATTCACGGTATCAAGTGCACTTGATCAACGTCTGAAGAATTGCAGATCTTCTTTCACGGTATTGTGCGCGATCAACGTGACGAAGATAGCTAGAATTCGGTATCTTCGGATCAACGAATTTGGGCCATTCAGTATTCTTCATTCCATCGATTGCTACTTTCACAGAATCATCATTTTGTTATTCCGCTGCTGCATCAAACACCAAGGGGTGCAACAAAGGCTGTTAGAAATTAATCCAAGAGCTTTCTACACACCTTGTGGTTGTCATAGTCTTAATCTTATGCTGTGTGATATGGCTAAATCGTGTGCTAAAGCATCAAACTTTTTTGGGGTGATCCAACGGATATTTAATGTATTTTCTTCATCCACACAAAGATGACAAGTTTTTAAAAACCATGTATCAGGTTGTACTGTTAAACCATTATCAGACACACGTTGGGAAAGTCACATTGAAGCAGTAAAATCTATAAGATATCAAAGCGTGGAGATAAGAGACGCTCTAATTTCCTTGTCAAATAGCACCAAGGATTCTATGGCGAAGAGTGAAGCTAGAAGTCTTGTAACAAATGAGATTGAAAATTTTGAATTCTTATTTGGATTGTGCATTTGGTATGAAATGTTGAAAAATGTAAACACTGTTAGCAAGATTCTTCAAACTGAAGATATGCAAATTGATGTTGCTATCGCTAGATTGCAAGAGCTTATTGATTTTTTTGAAGATTTCAGAAACAGAGGATTTAATTCTACGATGGCTGATGCTAAAGAGATAGCTTATATGTTGGATATTGAACCCATTTTTCCTCAAAAAAGAATTATTCGTAGAAAGAAACAGTTTGATGAAGATGCGAATGTTGAAGAACCGATGCAAACATCAGAAGAATCATTTCGAATCAATTACTTTCTGTAGATTGTGGATAAAGCACGTGTTTCCTTAGTGACTCGATTTGAGCAATTCAAAGAATATGATGATAATTTTGGCTTCTTATTTGATTTAAAAAAATTCACTTTTATAGATGATGAGAAACTGAAAAGTCATTGTTTAAAACTTGAGGAATATTTGACACATGATTTCCACTCTGATATCGATGGAAGAGAGTTATTTTCAGAGTTAAAAGTATTGAAAGTTATCTTGCCAAAGGAAAAAACAAAAGCAATTGAACTGTTGAATTTCATAAATTCTTGTTCGAGAGAGTTAAATTTTCCTAATGCTTGGATATCATATAGAATAATTTTGACCATTCCAGTTACAATTGCCTCAGCCGAAAGAAGTTTTTCAAAGCTAAAGTTGATAAAGTCTTATCTTCGCTCCACTATGTCACAAGAAAGATTAAACGGTTTGGCACTTTTGTCGATTGAACAAGATATGTGTAACGACCCACTATTTTGGACCATTCAAATCGACAATAATCCACACATGTCAGACTTGAATAATGCAAAATAACAGATTGTAATAAAATTTGGAGCAAATAAAATCATTCACAGAATCACAGATACAGAAAATATCAGAATACTCGCAGTGGAATTTAAAGATAACCATAGTGGTTCATGAAGCCACTAAATACAGAGTCTCAAAATAAGTACAAATTACATAGTCTAAAAACCAATACAGTTTGAACAACCACAGAAAATCCCAAATTCATTTGTCTCAATTACATAAGCTAAAATAAAAGACTGAATAGCAAAACAGATAGCAGCTTGATAAAGATGATCTCCAGTAGTCCTAGCTCCGTGAAGATGAAGTCCAACTGATACTCAGGCTGACCCGAGCGTAAAAATAAAACATAAACACTCGAGTCAGGACATACATACTTATACAATGTAAACCAACTCAAGTGAACTGTAATAAGGGTACAAGTAACTTAAAGAATGCTTGGGATCGCCCATTCTCTAAGGATCCGTTAAAATATCTACTATGTAGTAATATTCACTATTATAATAATGTCCAATAATAAAGTAAACATACTTTTAAATAGCGTTAAGGAGTGAACCCAATATTCCCCTTAACACGTAATAGTCCCAGTAGTCTATCCAGTATTAGCATACTCCCAAAATGGGGCTACCCTCGATACTCCACAGGCTACGGGAGAAATCACAAATCGTAGTAAAGCTCGATATGGTAGGTGACACGGCACAACTAGGCAATGCCAGGGTAGATATACCAATTACGCATCCGGACTAGTGGTGACACATAGCAGCCACTACCGTCCACCTCGAACAACACTCCCAAATCAAGGGTGGCCACCAAATCAATCACAAGTAATAGAATGGTATCGAAGAAGTGTGTCCGATCAGAGGTGCTACCTCCTTGGTCCGTCAATCGCTCCTGTTTTAGCCACCTTATGCCAACTCACGGGAGTTGGGTCCACGTATATACCTTAGGATCGTCGCCACCATCCTACTTCATTCTAGAAACTCCACCACGTACACAGTTGTCAAAGTGGTTTTCGGTATCGACAGAGAGTATGTCCATATCCGATCCCGGTCTCTTTAACAACCAATCGTTATTATAACCCGTGGTTATAAATTTAAAACAATTTATATCAAAATACTTCAAATTAAACCATTTAAAAACAAAGTCATTATTCTTTTAAATCAAATATTAAATTCCCAAAAATTTAGCCTTTTCTTAGTTCATTTATTCACTTAAAAACAATAAAATGTTAAAATTTCAACTTTCACAGCATCTAAAAAGTGCTGCGGTAAGTTATATTTGAAAACAATTTAATTCAACAAAGACAGCATTTATAAACTGCTATAACAGTTCAGTTCTAAACAAAATCATATTTCAGCCTACTGCAGCTCTTAACAAGTGCTACAGTAGCCCCTTTATTAGTTTCAGGTTAAATTTTAGTTCCTGCTACAACAGCACTTACCAAGTGCTATCATAGCCTTAGTTCATTTTAGTCTTTTGGTTTATTTATATAACCACAGCACTTAACAAGTGCTGCAGATTCTACTTAATTCAGAATTGGTTCATTTCCAGAAATGGTAGCATTTCTGAAGTGTTATAAATTAAATTTCCAGGTTTTAAGTGCAATTCCAGCCATAAATAAACTTCCATTTAAATCATTTAAACTTATAAAAATCATAAATTTTCACATTAAAAATGTTCATTTAAATCCTTTAACTTATGATTTTTCTAAAGAGAAATTTTACAAATAAAAACCAAAAATTTACAAAGTTCACTTATTAAATTCAAGTGTGTCAATTTCCATTTTCATTTAAACAATTCATTTCAACACTTAAACTTAAATCTCCATTTTACACCATTTTAAAACTTAATTTTCATTTTAATTTAATTAACTTAAGTTTCCATCTTTTCTTTTCAGTCAAATTTTCAATTTTAAGTTACATTTTAAAGTCAATATTTTTATCCATTTATTTACATTTACCACATAGAAAAATCATTTCTACTCTAAATAAATCATTTTTAAAAATTCAATTTGAATCAATTTAATATTATTACAAATATTTAAAATATTTAAAAGTATCCAGAAAAAAATACAGAAAATAACCATGGGTCTGTATAATATTTTCTAGCCTAAGTCAAGTGATACGGATGATATATCATTTCAATCCGTAGTTTACAAAGAAAAATTCGGGTTTTATCATTTCAAACCCGCAATCCCAAGTAAATAAATTTTTATCAAAAATCGCTCAGGCCTATCATTTCAGCCCATAACGATCTTCCCTTATTCTAAAGTCCGTTCGGGTATTTATCATTTCAACCCATAGTGATTCTATTCTATAGGGAACTTGCAGTGTGATTTAACAGAATAGAATAACAGTAAAATAAGAACAAAATATAACAGATGATATGTTATGCAATTTTAACAAGTTTAATATCATATATAAATAATCACAGGTAATTATAACATCAATTTCTATTTATTTATTTATTTATTTATTTTCTACACATTCAGTTGCGGTCGTTTCACAATCATATAAGTATGAATATTCGTGTGAGATTTACTCACCTCTACGGAGCTGGAGATTCGAAAAAAAGGAAATACGCTATCTATCGAAAGCACGCGGAAAGCACGATCAGTTGTTAGAGGATGCGCCAACTAGATTCAAATCTAAAGCAAAATAAATAAACAAATCTAAGAATGCACGAATAACTATATTTTCAAATGAAGCAAACAAAACGAAAAAAAACAAGTTGAATACTAGAAAGAAATAGCTCGACCACTTCACCATATTCAAGATTTTAAAGGCTCGGAGGGGATGTAGTCTGTGACTTCAACATACTAAGGTGACAAAAAGGCAAATTTTTATTTCTCTTTTTTTTCCAAAACAGAGGCTCGGTGGAAAATAAACTATGACTTCAAAAATACAAAGGCTCGACCACTTTTAAAAATAGACTATAACTTCAAAACAAAGGTGACAAAACAAATTTTTTTGTTCATTTCTTTCTTTCTTTCAAAACATGGCTCGGTAGAAATATAACTTCAAAATTTACAAAAGTGACAAAAATGAATTTCGGGTTCACTATTTTGGTTCAAGCACAAGAAGGCTTGGTCTGGCCTGGGGTTCATGGTGGCATGGGTTCGGGTGGCATGAGTTCAGTGGTGGTCTGGCATGGGGTTGGAGGCGTGACGTGGTGGCTGGTCTCGGCATGGGGTTGGAGGTGATGTGGTGGCTGGTCTCGGTCTGGGGTTGGAGGTGGTGACTAGTGGTCTGTCATGGGTTGGAGGCGGTGACTGGTGGTGGCCTAGGCTGGAGTAGAGGCGTGGGGTTCGGAGGTGGTGACTGGGCCGAGCATGGAGGCAGGCAAAAGAATAAAACAAAGCAGGGAAAGAGACAACGAAATAACAAAATGAAAAAGAAGCATGCTTTCTTTACCTTCAATGAGATGCCCACGCAAATTGTGATGGAAGCAAAAGAGAAAATTGTGGTAAGGAAAATTTGTTTGTGAGCAAGGCTATAAAATATAACGTGACTGAGAAGGCAAGATATAAAAGGTTTGAACGGTAGAAAAATTTAAGGTGTTTAATTTTTATTAAATTTGAGGAAACGCACGGAAGGCAAAGGGATGGAATAATTTTTCACGTGCAAGATTTAAGGCAAGATTTTGGGCAAGATTTTAAATTCTCAAAAGAGAATATACGGCTGAAAGCTTGAAATGTTAACGCCTAGAAACAAAAATGGACAAAGAATCAAGGCAAAAGGAACAAAAAATGCAATGCCCAAAGTAACGTACAAATGTTATTTGTTTCTCTTATTAAATGAATTTAAAATACTAACGTTTCTATTAGGAAAATAACCCATCACTTTAAACCAAAATTTAATAGCTATTATACCATAATAAAAAAAATTGATTGTTTAATATAAAGTTAAGAAACGGATGTAAATATACGTAAAAGAAATGTAAAGTTAAATTTCCCGTTTCACACTAATTATTACTAACTTTTAAAAGTATACAACAAATCTGACCAAAACAAAAGTGAAACAAATGTTACACAATTGTATACAGTTCAAGATGAAAGTTTGGCATTTATAATTTAAAATTTCTAATTTCTATTAAAGTTACACTTTTAATTCAAATCAACATTACATAACGTTTATTTTCAATAAAAATTTGGGCGATTGATTAACAATCAATACAAGAAAATTTACAAAATTAGATTTTTAAGAAATCAAAAGCCAAAGTCTTTAAATAAATGAATAAAATACTTGTTAAAATTTTTGGGCTGTTACACTCTCCCCTACTCAAAACTTTTCGTCCTCGAAAAGGAACGAAAATAGAAAACAAAGAAAGATAAGACAGTAGAGCAAAAGTACCTGTAATAAACAATTCCGGATTCGAAGCACGAATGCTCTCCTCCGTCTCCCAGGTGCAATCCTGTTCATCAGTGCTCCACTGCACTTTGACCAGGTTGACAGATTTCCTTCTTAGCTGCTTTGTACCTCGATCGACGATATGAAGTGGCTTCCTCTCAACAGTCAGATTTGGCTCAATATCCAAACTATTAAGAGCAGAAGGCTGGATAATAAGAGATGGATCATGCAGATAGCGACGAAGATGAGATACATGGAATACATTGTGTACTCCAGAAAATTTCTCGGGTAAATCCAAACGATAAGCAAGAGAACCAGTTCTTTCCATAATGTGGAAAGGACCAACAAATCTAGGAGAAAGCTTCCCTCTACGACCAAAACGAATAACATTCCTTAAGGGAGAGACCTTAAGGAAAACCAAATCACCAACAGCAAACTCTAAACTCCGTCTTCGACGATCAGCGTATTTCTTCTGCCTATCTTGAGCAATCCTCATCTTCCTCTTAATCTCTTCAACTCTCTCAGAAGCTTCTAAAACCTTCTCAGGACCAAGAACCAAACGATTACCGGATTCAATCCAGCAAGAAGGAGATCTACAAGGTCGTCCGTAAAGAACAGAAAACGGAGACGTCTCAATACTGGCCTGATAACTATTGTTATATGTGAATTCGACAAGATGGAGATGATCTTCCTAAGATCCTCCATAATCAAGCACACACGCACAAAGGATATCTTCAAGAATCTGATTTACCCTTTCCGTTTGACCGTCGGTCTGTGGATGGTAAGCAGTGCTCAGATTCAGACGAGTACCCAAAGAATCCTGAAAGGCTTTCCAAAACCTACTAGTAAAGATAGGATCACGATCACAAACGATACTGAGAGGAACACCATGGAGACGAACAATTTCTCTCATGTAAATCTCAGACAAACTAGAAGCTGAACAGGTAGACTTGACCAGAATGAAATGAGCTGATTTGGTCAATCTGTCCACAATAACCCAGATACTCTCATTACCCTTCCTAGTCCTCGGTAAACCATCAATGAAATCCATATAAACTTGTTCCCACTTCCAATTGGGAATCTCAAGAGGCTGCAATAAACCAGGGGTCTTCTGATGATCTGCCTTGACTTGCTGACAAGTCGCGCACCTATTAACAAAAATGGAAATATCACGCCTCATACCTCTCCACCAAAACAACTTCTTCATATCCTGATACATCTTGGTCACGCCTGGATGAATAGAAAGTTTGGACTGATGATTCTCCTAAAGTAACTCCTGTCTCAATCCATCAACATTTGGGACACAAATCCTATTATTAATCCTTAACACACCCTTATCATCAATCTGAGCACCACTGCCATCATGGTTACTACCTCCAACTCTACTACAAACATTCTCCTTCATCGATCTAAGCCTCTTATCCTCATCCTGCTTAGCCATAATACGATCCACAAGAGGTGAGGAAACAACAAGTTGACACAACAAAGCCTTCTTCCTACTCAAAGCATCCACCACAACATTAGCTTTCCCCGGTGTATAGTTGATGTCGAGGTCATAAGGAGCAAGGAACTCCAACCACCTAACTTGTCTTTGATTCAAATCCTTCTGAGAGAAAATATACTTCAAAGACTGATGATCTGTGAAAAGCTCGAACTTAGTACCCAAAAGATGATGTCTCCAAAGCTTCAAAGCAAAAACAACAGCAAGCAACTCTAGATCATGGGCAGCATAATTTACTTCATGGGTCTTCAACTGTCGACTAGCATAAGCAATCACCCTACCATCCTGCATCAGAACAGCTCCCAAACCTTCTCGACAAGCATCAGTGTATACCGTTAATCCCTCACTTCCATTTGGAACGGTAAGAACAGGTGCGGAAGTAAGCTTGTCTTTTAACTCATTGAATGCGGCCTTACACTCATTACTCCAAATAAACTTAGCATTCTTCCGAGTTAAAGCAGTGAGAGGTGCAGCAATCCGAGCAAAATTCTCAATGAATCTCTGGTAATAACCGGCAAGGCCCAGAAAACTACGGATATCAGTAGGAGTCTTAGGAGTTTCCCAATCCTGTACAGAATAGGGATAGAAGGATAATAGGAAAGATAGAATAAATTGAATGAAACAAGGAAAGAGAAGGAAGAGAGACTTACATTGATCGCAGCGATTTTGTCTGGATCAACAGAAACTCCATTACCAGAAACAATATGCCCGAGGAATCGAACTTCATCCTTCCAGAAATGGCATTTGGAAAATTTAGCCTTTAACTGATGATTTCGAAGAGTCTCAAGAACAGATTTCAAATGTGACTCATGTTCTTCTTCAGACTTAGAGAAAATGAGGATATCATCCACAAAGACTAGAACAAATTTATTAAGCACATCACGGAAAACACGATTCATCAAGTCAACAAAGAAAGCAGGAGCATTAGTCAAACCAAAAGGCATGACTAACCATTCAAAGAATCCATTCTCAGTACGAAAAGCAGTCTTGGGAATACTTTCCTCGGCAACTCTGAGTTGGTGAAAACCCGTGGCAAGATCAAGCTGAGAGAAAACAGTAGCACCATAAAGCTGATCAAACATATCATTGATGCGTGGCATTGGATATCTATTTTTCATAGTGAGCTTGTTCAACTCCCTATAATCAACACACATCCGAAGAGAACCATCGGACTTGGTGACGAAAACCACCGCAGCTCCCCATTCTGAATAGCTAGGTCTGATCAGACCCTTGGAAGACAGGTCCTCAATTTGCTTCCTTAACTCAACCTTCTCGCGGGGTGCCATTCTTCTAGGAGGAAGAACTACAAGTCGAGCTCCAGGAATAAGATCAATGTGGAAATCAATTTCCCGCTTGTGAGGTAAAGCAGTAACTTCACCAAAAACATAGGGGTAGAGATTGACTACACGAGTCGACTAAAGATCAACAGTAGAAGCATCTAGAGAAAAGATAAAGCTACTAGCATAATCATGAGGCATACGACCCTGAATAACCAAAGAATTACCTCAATCATCCTTAAGAGAAACAATTCGGGATTTACAAGAGATACGGGCATCATGCCCGTCAAGCCAATCACTTCCAAGCAACAAATCAAAAGCATCAAAACCAAGAACATAGAAATCTCTAGAAAATTTATGACTAGAATAGAAGAGTCTCACTTGATTACAAATTTTGTCAAGATTTATGGGACCACCAATAGGATTTGAAACACATAGAGGAACAGAAGCATACTCAGGAGAAAGGAGACGTTCAAACTTATTACACAAATCATCAGAAATAAAACTATGCGAAGCTCCAGTATCAAATAAAACACGAACAGGATGATGAAATAAAGTAAAGGTGCCCTGAAGAGTACCTTGATCATCGCTCGGAGCAGGAGTAGGTGCAGCAGGTGAAGAAGCAGATGTGACAGCAAATTCACCAGATGGCTTTCCGTTCTGATATAAAGGACAGTCATTCCTAAAATGACCTGGCTGAAGACAAACATGACAAAGATTGTTCCTGGTAACCTGAGGTGGAGGAACAGCAGCACTAACCGAAGTAGGGCAACTATTAGCATAGTGTCCCTTCTGGTCACATTTGAAGCAGGTAATGGTGGATAGATCAATAGGGTGCCTCTGAGAAGGAGAAGATGATGAAGATCCCAAGCCCGGATGTTTGAGCCAATTTTTCTTCTGTTGGTGGAAGTTGGGCTTTCTCTTCTTGGAATTTGCAGAGGAAGACTGTGATACATGAGCACCAGAGGCAGCAGGACCCTTGGAAGTAGGGTTCTCATAGCGAATAGCCATATCCATGAGCTCAGTAAAAGTGCCATGAACATGTGAAATAAGACGGTCGTAGAACTCTGGGCGAGCTCCAGCTATGAACTTCTCGTTTTTCTTTAGCTGAGTGTCGATAAGACCAGGACCAAATTTGGAAAGTTCATTGAACTTCCGCTCATACTCTGAAAAAGACATGGTACCCTGCTTAAGATCCATGAATTCACGATAAAGCTGAGATTTCCCGGCTTCGGGCATCCATTTTGCCACAAAAGCCTCCCTGGAAAGAAGATACAGAAACCGAACTTAAGATAGATTCAAAAGAAAAAGGAAATGGATAAAATTCAAGATAACACAAAGGATACCTGAACTGCTTCCACGAAAGATCACCTTCGTTAGTGTGAGCCGTAACAGACTCCCACCAATCTAAGGCTGACTCTTGCAGCTGTCATGCTGCCAACTGATGCTTCTGGGCATCAGTGATCTCAAGACCAGTAAATATCCTTTCCAAACTCTGTAACCATTGCTGGGCTTCGATAATACTCTCTGAACCGGTGAACTTAGTACCACCGAGCTGAGAGAATTCCTTACAAATAATAGTAAACCTAACAGGTGCAACAGGGGGAGGAGCTGGGGCAGCACCACGACCCCTACCTCTAGCATTTCCACGATTCATCCTGGAAATACCAAGAATGAATTTAGGACAAAGGTACAGAGAAGACAAAGATAAGCTAAGATAAGACACGATAAGATCACTTGGATGAATATCCTAATAACAAAATTCCTAACAAGGTAGAAACGGAAAGAAGGAAGTTTAGAAAAATTTGCTTTCAAAACAAGAAAAATTTATATCAAAATAATCTTTGAAAAATCATTTGAAAAACATTTAAAATCATTTTACTTTGAAAATACGTTCACTCACAAAGAAATGATTCTGAGTTTGATTTCACTCATTCTAGGGTATTTCTACCCTATCTCTAATGAGTTTTTGCTCCATAGGCTAAGGTTTGCCTAAAACCAAAGCTCTGATACCAACTGTAACGACCCACTATTTTGGACCATTCAAATCAACAATAATCCACACATGTCAGACTTGAATAATGCAAAATAACAGATTGTAATAAAATTTGGAGCAAATAAATTCATTCACAGAATCACAGACACAGAAAATATCGGAATACTCGCAGCGGAATTTAAAGATAACCATAGTGGTTCATGAAGCCACTAAATATAGAGTCTCAAAATAAGTACAAATTACATAGTCTAAAAACCAATACAGTTTGAACAACCACAGAAAATCCCAAATTCATTTGTCTCAATTACATAAGCTAAAATAAAAGACTGAATAGCAAAACAGATAGCAGCTTGATAAAGATGATCTCCAGTAGTCCTAGCTCCGTGAAGATGAAGTCCAACTGATACTCAGGCTGACCCGAGCGTAAAAATAAAACATAAACACTCGAGTCAGGACATACATACTTATACAATGTAAACCAACTCAAGTGAACTATAATAAGGGTACAAGTAACTTAAAGAATGCTTGGGATCGCCCATTCTCTAAGGATCCGTTAAAATATCTACTATGTAGTAATATTCTCTATTATAATAATGTCTAATAATAAAGTAAACATACTTTTAAATAGCGTTAAGGAGTGACCCAATATTCCCCTTAACACGTAATAGTCCCAGTAGTCTATCCAGTATTAGCATACTCCCAAAATGGGGCTACCCTCGATACTCCACAGGCTACGGGAGAAATCACAAATCATAGTAAAGCTCGATATGGTATGTGACACGGCACAACTAGGCAATGCCAGGGTAGATATACCAATTACACATCCGGACTAGTGGTGACGCATAGCAGCCACTACCGCCCACCTCGAACAACACTCCCAAATCAAGGGTGACCACCAAATCAATCACAAGTAATAGAATGGTATCGAAGAAGTGTGTCCGATCAGAGGTGCTACCTCCTTGGTCCGTCAATCGCTCCTGTTTTAGCCACCTTATGCCAACTCACGGGAGTTGGGTCCACGTATATACCTTAGGATCGTCGCCACCATCCTACTTCATTCTGGAAACTACACCGCGTACACAGTTGTCAAAGTGGTTTTCGGTATCGACAGAGAGTATGTCCATATCCGATCCCGGTCTCTTTAACAACCAATCGTTATTATAACCCGTGGTTATAAATTTAAAACAATTTATATCAAAATACTTCAAATTAAACCATTTAAAAACAAAGTCATTATTCTTTTAAATCAAATATTAAATTCCCAAAAATTTAGCCTTTTCTGAGTTCATTTATTCACTTAAAAACAATAAAACGTTAAAATTTCAACTTTCACAGCATTTAAAAAGTGCTGCGGTAAGTTATATTTGAAAACAATTTAATTCAGCAAAGACAGCATTTATAAACTGCTATAACAGTTCAGTTCTAAACAAAATCATATTTCAGCCTACTGCAGCTCTTAACAAGTGCTACAGTAGCCCCTTTATTAGTTTCAGGTTAAATTTTAGTTCCTGCTACAACAGCACTTACCAAGTGCTATCATAGCCTTAGTTCATTTTAGTCTTTTGGTTCATTTATATAACCACAGCACTTAACAAGTGCTGCAGATTCTACTTAATTCAGAATTGGTTCATTTCCAGAAATGGTAGCATTTCTGAAGTGTTATAAATTAAATTTCCAGGTTTTAAGTGCAATTCCAGCCATAAATAAACTTCCATTTAAATCATTTAAACTTATAAAAATCATAAATTTTCACATTAAGAATATTCATTTAAATCCTTTAACTTATGATTTTTCTAAAGAGAAATTTTACAAATAAAAACCAAAAATTTACAAAGTTCACTTATTAAATTCAAGTGTGTCAATTTCCATTTTCATTTAAACAATTCATTTCAACACTTAAACTTAAATCTCCATTTTACACCATTTTAAAACTTAATTTTCATTTTAATTTAATTAACTTAAGTTTCCATCTTTTCTTTTTAGTCAAATTTTCAATTTTAAGTTACATTTTAAAGTCAATATTTTTATCCATTTATTTACATTTACCACATAGAAAAATCATTTCTACTCTAAATAAATCATTTTTAAAAATTCAATTTGAATCAATTTAATATTATTACAAATATTTAAAAGTATCCAGAAAAAAATACAGAAAATAACCACGGGTATGTATAATATTTTCTAGCCTAAGTCAAGTGATACATATGATATATCATTTCAATCCGTAGTTTACAAAGAAAAATCCAGGTTTTATCATTTCAAACCCGCAATCCCAAGTAAATAAAATTTTATCAAAAATCGCTCAGGCCTATCATTTCAGCCCATAACGATCTTCCCTTATTCTAAAGTCCGTTCGGGTATTTATCATTTCAACCCATAGTGATTCTATTCTACAGGGAACTTGCAGTGTGATTTAACAGAATAGAATAACAGTAAAATAAGAACAAAATATAACAGATGATATGTTATGCAATTTTAACAAGTTTAACATCATATATAAATAATCACAGGTAATTATAACATCAATTTCTATTTATTTATTTATTTATTTTCTACACATTCAGTTGCGGTCGTTTCACAATCATATAAGTATGAATATTCGTGTGAGATTTACTCACCTCTACGGAGCTGGAGATTCGAAAAAAAGGAAATACGCTATCTATCGAAAGCACGCGGAAAGCACGATCAGTTGTTAGAGGATGCGCCAACTAGATTCAAATCTAAAGCAAAATAAATAAACAAATCTAAGAATGCACGAATAACTATATTTTCAAATGAAGCAAACAAAACAAAAAAAACAAGTTGAATACTAGAAAGAAATAGCTCGACCACTTCACCATATTCAAGATTTTAAAGGCTCGGAGGGGATGTAGTCTGTGACTTCAACATACTAAGGTGACAAAAAGGCAAATTTTTATTTCTCTTTTTTTTTCCAAAACAGAGGCTCGGTGGAAAATAAACTATGACTTCAAAAATACAAAGGCTCGACCACTTTTAAAAATAGACTATAACTTCAAAACAAAGGTGACAAAACAATTTTTTTTGTTCATTTCTTTCTTTCTTTCAAAACAAGGCTCGGTAGAAATATAACTTCAAAATTTACAAAAGTGACAAAAATGAATTTCGGGTTCACTATTTTGGTTCAAGCACAAGAAGGCTTGGTCTGACCTGGGGTTCATGGTGGCATGGGTTCGGGTGGCATGAGTTCGGTGGTGGTCTGGCATGGGGTTGGAGGCGTGACGTGGTGGCTGGTCTCGGCATGGGGTTGGAGGTGACGTGGTGGCTGGTCTCGGTCTGGGGTTGGAGGTGGTGACTAGTGGTCTGTCAGGGGTTGGAGGCGGTGACTGGTGGTGGCCTAGGCTGGAGTAGGGGCGTGGGGTTCGGAGGTGGTGACTGGGCCGAGCATGGAGGCAGGCAAAAGAATAAAACAAAGCAGGGAAGGAGACAACGAAATAACAAAATGAAAAAGAAGCATGTTGTCTTTACCTTCAGTGAGATGCCCACGCAAATTGTGATGGAAGCAAAAGAGAAAATTGTGGTAAGGAAAATTTGTTTGTGAGCAAGGCTATAAAATATAACGTGACTGAGAAGGCAAGATATAAAAGGTTTGAACGGAAGAAAATTTTAAGGTGTTTAATTTTTATTAAATTTGAGGAAACGCATGGAAGGCAAAGGGATGGAATAATTTTTCACGTGCAAGATTTAAGGCAAGATTTTGGGCAAGATTTTAAATTCTCAAAAGAGAATATACGGCTGAAAGCTTGAAATGTTAACGCCTAGAAACAAAAATGGACAAAGAATCAAGGCAAAAGGAACAAAAAATGCAATGCCCAAACTAACGTACAAATGTTATTTGTTTCTCTTATTAAATGAATTTAAAATACTAACGTTTCTATTAGGAAAATAACTCATCACTTTAAACCAAAATTTAATAGCTATTATACCATAATAAAAAAAATTGATTGTTTAATATAAAGTTAAGAAACGGATGTAAATATACGTAAAAGAAATGTAAAGTTAAATCTCTCGTTTCACACTAATTATTACTAACTTTTAAAAGTATACAACAAATCTGACCAAAACAAAAGTGAAACAAATGTTACACAATTGTATACAGTTCAAGATGAAAATTTGGCATTTATAATTTAAAATTTAAAATTTCTATTAAAGTTACACTTTTAATTCAAATCAACATTACAGAACGTTTATTTTCAATAAAAATTTGGACGATTGATTCACAATCAATACAAGAAAATTTACAAAATTAGATTTTTATGAAATCAAAAGCCAAAGTCTTTAAATAAATGAATAAAATACTTGTTAAAATTTTTGAGCTGTTACAATATAATCAATGAACTTGAATATGATGATATATTATAAGTAATTTTGCAAGTTAGAAGGTTAGAAAAATGGTCATCGATAGTTGATATTAATTTTGGTGTACAACTTGAATTATTATCACGAATAAAGTTATTTTCTTTTTTTCTCTACTAATTATTTATGAATAATATAAATTTTAATGATTTAATTAATGGTCAGAATATCAGTTTTTGTATAGGGGTCTTGTTTTCACTTTTGGATTTAGGTACCAAACTCATAGGACTGGCCCTGCATGTAGGCACCATCGATGGTATCGGTCAATCCTCCAAAATAGCAGAGCAAAGGAGACCAGAAGGTTAACGTTCTCATTCTTTCATCAGTCGGACGACCAAAGCGAACTGCTGTGCACAGGGATCAAAGTGCTTCGCTGCACTCCTTCCGAAAGACCTTTCAACTTCTCTTCTGCCGAGAGATTGTCCGGATTTATATTGAACTTTTACTTTTGTTCAAGTTGTGAATTTGCCACGTGTACTCACAACTCGGCTAATGTTTACAAGTTTAAGATTAAAATCACCCTTCAAGATAATAATTTTCTTTCACGATAATGATTGGATAGGATAAGAACACCAAAACACTTGCAATATTCCTCCGCATCTCAAAAAGAAATTCACTAACAATGGATGCGGGCATGTCGATAAGCTCGATATCTTCACCTCATTTCATAAACTGCACAAAAATCCATGAAAATCACGGCTTTTTAAGAGCTTCTTCATTCATTTCCAGTAGCAGAGCAGGGATTATAGGTCAAGGTACCAACTTCACGAACATGAAGAAGAGCAGGAAGGAGTCAATGGTGGTTGAAGCAAAAGGAAAGAAAGGGATGCAGCAGAGGCAGTTTCAGAGACCACCTCCTCCTGCGTTGCCTAAATTGGAGGATGATGGCAATCCAAAGTTCGTTATATTCATCAGAACTTCTAATGTAATTCACTGAATGGTGGTTCTTTTGGTTATGTTAGTTTGTTGTTTGATGGAATGCTTGGTAGGAAAATTCCATCACAAGGATAATGCCAAAATAGTTCATGAAAATATTAACTTAGGGAAGATGTTTTTACTTATTGAAACTTAATCATCGCATGCGTAAGAGTATATAACATATAAATTGGGAGGAAAATATTATATAAACATCGAATACACATGATTGCGCAAAGACATCATGATAAAGTGATTTTTTATTTTTATCTTCTCCCCCTGAAAAATGGCATGTCCTAACTTTTTTTGACATTGCACATTAGACTCTTTGTTTAGTTCACTTCTTATTTTTTCCCCTAAAAAAATCTAAACTAAACAACCTATACTTCCAACAAGCAAACAACCAACCACAACTCCATTAAAATTATATTAAAATCAGCTGATTTTAAACCTTTTGCACAAATAAAATGGCAAAGACAAAAGCTGCTTTATGTCTGGGAAATAAAACCGATTTCTCTTTGTCGTTTTATTTCACCCTTCTTCCTCATAAATTCGGCAAATCCAAGTTCAATTTGACATTCTATTCTCATATCACTTAAAACGACATTTTCTTTGCTGTTTTAATATCCAGTCACATTGATCAGTGCAGCAATAAATTTTTGGATGTATAGTTGCTTTGGTAACTAAACAAACTACATTTGGTGTTTGGTGGCTTGTTTGGCAATTGAGCAAGCCATAATTGGTTTTGCTCTTATAGTATGACCAATACAATTGATTTCTATGCTTGTTATAGACAGGATATACATTGGAGTGTACCTGAGCTGTAGCCGGGGTCAGCATTTTCAAATATGTACCACCACTAATATTCAAACTCAACACTATTTATTTAACTATTAATAATACTTTAATAAGCTGATATTCTCCCTTTGGCTCATCCATTCATCACCTTCCATCAAACAACTCAAAGAAGAGTAGAAATCAAAATAAACAAATAAAATCTCTCTGCAAATTTTATAAACTTTGTTTCTAATCTTGAAATTGTTTCAGTGCTACTTGGTATATCATAATCCAATACATAAAACTTTAATTCACTCAGCATCTACCATACTTGTTAACAGTTTTTACTTTAATATTAAGTGGAATTGGAAGCTAAATACGTGAATTTAATAAATTATTTTTTCATAATTTTATTATCAGTGGATCTGTGCAGTTAAAGGCTTAGCGGTTCCATTGCGGTGGAGGTGCAAAAAGTTATAGTGGAAATAAAGCGGGGATATAGCGGAAAATAACGGAGGTGCAAAAAGCTTCATTAGATATAAAACCAAATATTTAAAATAAATTTATTCTCATTCTTACATCATTTGTGTAGTAAAAAGAAATATTGTTTATCTTATGTAACACAAAATGGAAGAATATCATGATTAATGCAGTCCACATTTGGTGACTACAATAGATTTCTAATTTATATTGAGCACTCATGGCTTAAACTCAGATTTTTACCCTAACTTTATTGATTTGGTAATAAGAGAATCAGTCAATTCAACCATTTTATATTAATATTGCTAAAACGGGTGTTAAAAACCATGATTTAGCGGGTGTACCGGAAAAAAGCGTGGCTTAAAGCAGATCTACTGTTTAATAGCGCTATATTGAAAAAGCTTAGCAGTTGAAGAACATTATGGGCTATAACGGGGATTTTGCGGGGTTTTAACTGCATAGCAATGGATCAACTTATCCATAATTTCGTGTTTGTTAACGTTTCATTTTTTTAATTTACGTTTATGTGAATTTATGTTTGAGTATACCAAATTTAATAATATCCTGGGCCAATATTTTATTCTAGCCACGTCCTTGTTTATATCATCTATTAAGCTATGGAGTTAAAAGACTCGCTAAATCTCCGTTAAAGCGCTTAGCGCTTTTCGACCGTTATATGCTTTTACAATTTAGCGCTAATGAATCACGGATCGGCTTAAATCCACCCTATTCATCGTTAATTCCACTAAATCTGAGGATTTTGGTACCTACTTTATCTGTTTTAATATAAAAATTAATTTAACCAATTCTCTTTTAAAATAAATCGATAAAGTTATGGTATATGCCTAAATTTAAGACTTAGGTCAACATATGTTAGAAGACTATTTCTAGTCCCCAAGTTTGAACAACATGGATCAAAACATTCTTGGATTTTGTTGTATATGAGTAAAAAATATTTCTTCTTCCTACATCAATGATGTGAGACCTCCACCCTTATGGAACCGTTAAACATTTTAGCTGCAAAGATATTAAAGCCATGTCAGAAGCCTTTTCTGCTTGTCATAGCGTCGGACACATGCGTTGGAGCATGATAGACCCCAGGATGCAATTTGGCCAATTCCATTAAACAGACCAAATCCTAACGTTGACATCCAATGTAAGGAAAACACACGATGTTTTTAACCTCAACGACTAATTTATATATAGGGACAATATATATATATATATATATATATATATATATATATATATTGTCCCCCTACATGAACCCCTTTCTCCTTCAATCCAAAAACAAACATTTTTTCACAAAATTATTAAAAGAAAATCTTAAATTGCTTAAAAATGGCTAATTTAGTTCGCGTAAAAGGTCTACCTTCCGGTCATAAGAAAATAAAGTTATTTTCTTGTGATATGCTAGTGAGGCGATATATGCACATAAAAAACAGAAAACTATTCGTAGAATGATAATATATTTCTATATTTTTATTTCCTTATTTCATTGTGATGTCATGTATCTTTGTATTTTAATCATCTGTAGTTTTAAGTGATTAATAAATTTATGTTTTTAGTATTTATTTATTTTTAATTCTACAGCAAAATTCTATTGACTAACATTTAATCACGTAAATAATTATAATACCATTGAATAAAAATTAACATAAAAATAACCTCTGCTTCCATTCACTTTTTACTCCGCATAGATGCATTCAAATGTAATGTTCCGAGCACACTATTTAGCTGGCTTCAATTTTCCCATCTATGCTTAAATGCTTCGCTTGAATACTTCTTTCAACTCCCATGGAAGCACACCATAACATTATCGATGTATCAATTTCTTTTTTGAAAAATAGTAATTGATGCAAATAATATTTAATCCTAAGGTCTCTAAATAAACAATTTAGAGGCATATCACTGTCTCATATGAGAGACATTTTTAATCTACATATCAATCGTGTATGTCTATTATAAAAACAAGATGAATGATCCAGACGATAACACCAAGGGACATGCCTATCCAGCCTATCTGTGACGCCCTACCTCTATACTCACACTAGTCAAGGACACTACGGGGTAATGCCGTCGACTAGCACGAAGAATAAGGCTGTTGAGGAGCGACCATCTGTGTAATTGCTTTGTGCGAGCACCGATATGTCAGATAATATAAGTTATATTTCATTTTAAGAGAAAATCCGACATATCAAATACAAACTCAAAGCTACCACACAGTGGCTATGTGGACTTTGGAAATAAATATAGAAATAAACATAACACAAATCAGTCATAGATATTCATATCACAAAAGCGGAAACAGATATGAATATAACACATAAAAATGTACATCAAAATAGTGGTCAAACTAGATCCACTACACCACAAAAGAATAGATACAAGTGTTAGACAAAAGAATAAGTATACATCAAGGAGTCTATATCTCGAATGTATGACAACAAAAACTACTAAGCTAAAGTAGTTAGTAAAAAGTCAGGTGACGGACCCTGATAAGAAGTCAAGCAGAAGCACCTGAAATACCTTGGTCTGACCCGAGTATTATTTAAGAAGAAAATAATAAACGGATCAGTCTAGCTATAAATATCAGATAAAATGAGATAGGATAAGAGATATCACAAAAACGTATGATAACAATAATGTCATACTGTGACAAGTATACATCAGATAACAACAAAAATCATACAATATCTCAAATATTCTCAAACACAAAAAAAGTCATATTCTTTAAATTATTCACCAAAACACAAATATTGACAAAACATATCAATGTCAATCGCAAAAATCGGTGAAACACAAATTCTAGAAATCATCAACTAGAAATCCAGAAATCAAAAAAAGGGGAAGACCTATCACAAACGGGAGCATGAAAACTCACCAACACGTGCATCACAAACGGGTCGCTAACCCATGGTCGCTAACCATAGAGCCGGTGCAACGACGTAGTACAGTAACGATACGCCCGAGGAACCTGATACTCAAGTAATTCGGAACAACGACGTAGTACAATAACGGTACGTCCGATGAACCAGATAAGCTGGAACATCGACGTAGTACAACAACGGTACGCCCGATGAACCAAACTTCATAAAACCATAGGTCGCTAGCCTATAAAAATTGAGACGAAGCTCAATAGAACTGGGTACAGTCCCCCACGCGGACAAAGAGACATTACACATCGCTAGTCTAAATCATAAAATGATCATCATTGATCAATAAGAAGTGTCGATTACATTAAGCTAGTAAATAAATGAGTTGAGCTTCATGTCCCAGAACCACTGGCTTAACTTAAATATTTACGAACAAATTGTAGATTTTCACTCGAAAATTATCACAAGATTTCAATCGAACAAGTCTAAGAATTAACCGACAAAGTAAACGCAAGCGTTTCATACCACTTGTTTTGCTAAGCTGTTTAATTAGATTTCTCATACGAATGAGGTAAAGGTTTGTATATACTAATAGATTGGAAAACGATTTTAGAAACAAGCTTTATATTTAAAATAGTGTTGAAATCGTTTTTGTGAAAGAGTTTGAGTATTTACTACTAGTATAGAAACCTTTGTATTTTAAAGTGACAATCCACAGAAATGATTGTAGAAACAATCAATCACCAAAAATTCACATACGGGAATGTGAATTTAATTCATAAAAATCGATATCAAATCCATCAAACAGATATTCCAAAAAATCCAAAGAAAGAAGTCATCGAAGTCGATAATAAGTGATAACAACTAACCGGATCGACAAAAATCGATTAAAATTGGAAATCCAATCAAAACAGCCCAAAATAGGCAAAATGAACAGTTGCAGACGTCTGGTTTAGAATCCAGACGTCTGGATTTGTTCTTTGGAAATAATCCAGAAAGATTCCAGACGTCTGAAATTACAAGGCAGACGTCTGAACCCTAACCAGACGTCTAATCCAGTAAATCAAACGTCTGAACTGAGGTAGTGCTGTCAACTAGCACGGAGAATAAGGCTGTTGAGGAGCGACCATCCGTGTAACTTCTTTGTGCGAGCACCGATATGTCAGTTAGAATAGAATGCATATCTTTTAAAGAGGAAATCCAACATACCGATACAAACAAAAAGCTATCACACGGTGGCTATATATAATATCTTCGGAAACAAACATAGAAATAATTGTAACATAAATCAGTCACAGACATCCATATCACAAAGGCGGAAAAAAATATGAATAAATAACACATGAAAGTGTACATCAGAGTAGTGGTCAGAAAGATCCACGATAATACAAAAGAATAGCAACGTGTGCTATACAAAAAGAATACATCCATGAGTCGATATCTCAAATGTATACATAAAAAACTACTAATCTAAGTAGTTAGCCAAAAGTCAGCATAATAGATCCCTGAAGAGATAAGTCAAGCAGAAGCACCTGAAACATCTCGGTCTGACCTGGGTATTATTTATAAGAAAATAATAAACGGATCAGTCTAGCTATAAATATCAGATGATATGGTATATAGTAAAAGGCATGACATGAACATGTAATAACCATAACGGCATAATACGATAAGTATGTAAATGATAACCAACAAAAGATTAATCAATATCACAAGAATCTTCTCAAAGATAAAATAGGGTATTATACCCTAAACTTGTATTCATAACAAGTCAATAACACATAAATTCACCAATGCGCAAAAACTGATATCATATCAATGAAAATCATGAAAATTGATGAAGCACAAAATTCCAGAAATCATCACCAGAAATCCAGAAAACACAAAAAAAAGGGAGGCCTAACACAGGAACGAGAAGCTATCTCATGGAAGCTATCCATTAAATTGCCACATAGGAACGAGAAGCTATCTCATGGAAGTTATCCATTAAATTGCCACACAGGAACGAGAAGCTATCTCATGGAAGCTATCCATTAAATTGCCACACAGGAATGGCCCGAAGACCATGGGGAGCTACCCCATATGTGTGAATCGAAATCACACTAATGAGGTATAGACTAACCTTGAAGACGAAGAGATATGTGTGAATCGAAATCACACAAATGGTGTCTAGTCTAACCTCGCAAACAAAGAGACATCGCTCAATCGCTAGTCTAAATCACAAAAATGATCGTCATGATCATTAGGAAGTATTAATTACACTAAGCCAGTAAATATATGAGTTTAGCTTCATGTCCCATAACCACTAGCTTAACTTAAATATTTACGAACAAACTGTAGATCTCCACTAGGAAATTGTCACAAGAGTTTCAATCGAACAAGTCCATAAATTAACCGACGAAGTAAACGCAAGCGTTTCATACCACTTGTTTTGCTAAGCCGTTTAATTATATTTTCTCATACGAATGAGGTAAAGGTTTGTATATACTAATAGATTGGATAACGGTTTTAAGAAACGAGCTTTGATATTGAAAATAAAGTTGAAATCGTTTTGATGAAATGGTTTTGATATTTAATACTAGTATAGAAAACCTTTATATTTTGAAGTGACAAATCATAGAAGTGATTGTAGAAACAATCAATCATAAAAATTCACATACGAAGACGTGAATAAAATCCAAAAAAATCGATACCGAATCCATCGAAATGGATATTCCAAAAATCCCAAAGAAAATGTCATCAAAGTCGATAATAATTGATAACAATAAGTCGGATCGACAAAAATCGATAAACCTTGGAAATTTACTCGAAAATAGGCAAATTAGGCAAAATCAGCAGTTCAAACGTCTAAATTTTTGTGACAGACGTCTAAATTTTATCTCAGACGTCTGAATTTTTGTGACAGACGGCTCAGAGGTCAAAAATTGAAACAGAGAGTAAAAAACATTTTGAACTATATTCAGACGTCTAAATTTTTTGTTACAGACGTCTATATTTTATCACAGACGTCTGTATTTTTGTCACAGACGTCTAAATTTGGTGACAGACGTCTGAATTTTTCCTGCTAGGCAAAAAAAACAGCCTAGCTCAAAAATCGACGAATCCGAACCAAAATGCGATCGAACGAGCGATGAACACTAAGGGTTTACGCCAATCGGCAACCCAGCCCTATAGGCACTTCGATGCATTACCAAAAACATGTTCAAACATCCATAAAAGGATTTTCACATAAATTAAACCAAAACACCAAAAATTGGAATACACACCAAATCAATCCAAACCAAAAGCAATTGCATAAGAATAAGTGTTAGGAATTCATATCTAACAATCGAAGGTAAATATAGTTTAAGATGTGAGATAAAAATCTCACCTTTGAACCCAAACAAATGAAGAAGAAGCTTTGGAGCAATGGCAAGAGCAATTACTCTTCAATTCCAACACAACAAGCTTGAATCAAGGCTTAAGAGAAGAACATTCCCAAAGTTAGGTTTAGGAATTTCTGAAATTGGAAGGAGAAAGAGTTGGAGAAGAAGAAGGAGATACTTACCAATGGGTTCTCTTTGAATTTGGAGCTAGAATTTGGATTTTCAAGAGGAACTAGGGTTTGGAGTTTTTAATTTCCCATTCCACTCACCATTGTTGCTCAAGAACTGAAATGAGGAGGAAGTGAGGGAGAATGGGGAGAAGTGGTTCAGATTTGGGGGTTAAGTTGGCAAAGAGACTGAACCCAGACTCAAACCCAAAGTGCAAATGGTCAAATTTTTGACTAGCTCCAAACATATCAAGGTTTATACTCAAAAAGGTCGCAAATGACATTTTGGACTCAATGGGGGTGGTCTCGAGTCCCAATTCGACTGTTTGCAAAAAGTAGATTTTCGGACTAAAATCCGACGAATAACGAAATATTTAAATAAAATATTTAAATATAAAATTGATAAATATGCGGGTTGTTACGGACTCCCCTCCTTAAAGAAATTGCGTCCTCGCAATACTTTAAGAAGAAAATAAATAGTAACAACCATAAAAGCATATCCACACAAAAGAAAATTTGATATAAGAAGTTCACCATAAAGAGCACGAAAGAGAAAGTCCGGATGTGTTTGCTCGATGAATTCTCAAGATTCTCAAGAGAAATTCTTAGGATTTGAGGACCATTGAACTTTCACGAAAAGAACATCTTTATTTCGAAGGTGCTCAACCTCCGAAGCAATGATGCGAGTAGAATATTGCTCATAAGTTAAATAGGTGAAACTTCTATTTCAACAATAACGCCAGGCACAAGAATAAAAAACGGAATCCAAAAGGCATTTCCATAAAATAAAAGACGTGGAAAATGTCATGAATAGCGGAAAATTGAGCCGGTAATTAAAGGGGCGATAAGCCACGGAATAAATTCGTCCGGTGATGGGAAATGGACCAAAATATCATGGTGCTAACTTTCCCGATCAATTGAAATGCACAACACCCTTCATAGGTGAAACATGAATGAATACCAATAAGATCTGGACCTGAAACCAGCCTCTCACCGGCTTCAAGCCAACACAAAGAGAATCGGCATGGCCTTCCATAGAGTGGCTCGAAAGGTACCATACCAATACAAGGTTGGAAGCTATTATAGGAAGAAAACTCAACCAGAATACGATCTTTCCAACTTCTACCAAAATCAAGATCAGATGCACGAAAGAGATCTTCAGAAGTTTGATTTACACGCTCGGTTTGTCCATCGGACAAAGGATGATAAGCGGTGCCAAAATTAAGCTTTGTTTCCAAAGCTTTTGAAACCTTACAAAAATCCACTAGCAAAATAATGGATCACGATTGCTAACAATAGAAGTAGGAACTTCTTGCAATGTAACTAGACATAGAGTTAGTAAAAAGAGACACGGTCCGATTGGACCGAACGGGACGAAGATGGGTAGATTTTGTAAGTCTATCTACAATTATCCATAAACTGTCATGACCCGAACGAGAACGGAGAAGACCGTCAACTAAGACCATGGAAATTTGATCTCACGTCCAAATTGAAATGTCCAAGGTTGCAATAACCCACCGGGCCTTTAATAAGTTGGTAAATCAAGCAACGCTTAATGAAGTTAGCAATACCAGATTTCATTCCATCCTAATAATAAAGTAGTTACTATTACCGGGATGAATGGAAAACTTAGAACGACGAGAATATTTTAAAATGTCCTTACGAAGATCACAAATGTTTGGCACAATAAGACTACTAAACACTCGAACGCCACCACGAGCATTGATTTCAAAATCTTTCAAACCATCAACCTTATTTCGATCCCTACAACTTTGGCTAAGAAAAGCCAATTCGGGATTTTACTTTAGAGCTTCAAGGATACGGTCTAAAAGAGAAGGATGAGCCTCAAGGCTACTCAAAACAAGAGATGATCATAAATTGAATTTACGATCTCGAACCTCATAAGTGGATAAAGTCTCGAGATCATTCCATTAGGATATCATCAAAGAAACAACTACTTGTTGCTTTCGGCTAAGTGCATTGGCAGCATGATTCCCCTTCCGGGAGTATAAAGAATTCAAGACCATAAGATATAAGGAACTCGAGCCAATAAGTTCCTTATGAGAGAATAAATATTCCAAAGATTTATAATCGGGGTAGAGAACAAATTTCTCACCCAAAAGTGATGATGCCGGAATTCTAAAAGTGAAAACAATAACCGCGAGCACTAGATCATGAGTGGCATACCTAGTCTCGATCGGCTTTAATGATTTAGAAGCACAAGTGATAACACGTTCTCTTTTGCAAGAGAACGGTATTCAAACCAATTCGATTAGCATTGGTACAAAAGATAAAGTCTTGGTTCCCTTCGGGAATCACAAGTATAAGAGTGTCGAAAAGAAAGAATTTAATCTTCTTTCCCGAAAAGCTAAAACTTTCAAAATCACAATTACCTTTATAGAAAAAATTACATTTCACAAGTCAATTTATTGTGTCTGATTGTCTCATCAAAGCGTTTAGGAAATTCCTATCGATAACGTTGATCAAGCGCATCGACCAGAATTCTTAAAGCATTCAATGGACAATACAATCACAAAATCATTTTCTATTTGATAAACATGTTTCTTAAAAACCTTTAAGAATATTCTTTGCTCGTTTAAGAGCGAAAATCAAATTGTACTTATAAATAAATCTTATGAAAAAGATTTGCAAAATTTTAAATTGCTATTTTCATCCAAAATCAATATATACAAGAATGGAGTCATCGAGATCGTAGAATACTCGATTCATAAAATGGATGAAATATGCTGGACAAACAGAATGACATAATAAGTCATTCATAAGTTTCATAACAAGTGCGGAATGCGGTAAATGGAATGCTAACTCCCGCAACTCATAGCAAATGAAAATCGGTGGCAAGGTCGAGCTAGAAAAAGACCTTATCACCACTCAAAAGATTTGCTTAGGTGATAATCCTAAGACAAACTCAAAAATACCGGAAAATTCTCAAACTACATGAATGAGAGAAATAACACTTTCCACATCATGTGAGCTTAAAGAATAAAATGATGTCATCAAATTGGAATCAAAATAACAAAGAAAAAACAGAAATCTGCTTAACAGATTGGAAATGTCGAAGATGAATAGCCCACACGGGCAAAGGATATGGCTTCATAATAATTAAGCCAACCCTTACAAAAGTCAATTCCGAAGCATAAGTAAAAATCGGCTCGGAAGGAAAAATCACATAAAATAATTTCGACATAAATAAAAAGCAAATTGAGTGTTGCGGATCCACCAATCCGGATCCGCAATCCTTAAAGAAGTCATCAAGCCCAGAAATGTTTTAAATAAAAAAGGAATCACAAGTTCTTTTGATATAAAAAAAACAATGGGATGAAACCCATATAAAAAAGAACTCGAATAAGATAATCACAAAATAAATGTCATCAAGGATAGAATAGATACCTTGACTAAGAGAAGAGTTACTAGGGGCTTGCACAATATTTAGCTTTCTCATGTCCTTGTTCAAAAGTTTGGGACATGCAGATAAAAGATAACACGGTTTCTTGCAATAGCGACAAGAATGGGGTTTCGGACACATATTCGCATAGTGTTCTTTAGAATTACAATTGTAGCATTGTTCACGACTAGAGGTAGGCGACTTTGCTACCGAAGTTTCTTTCATGCTTAGAAGTTTGGAGCATGCAGAAATATGATGACCAGAATTTTTGCAATAACGACAAAAGAGCGGCTCCGGACACTCCTTTGCATAGTGGTCCGTGGAGCCACAATTGTAGCATTCTCCACGATTAGGGATTGGAGCCTTTGCCACCAAAGTAGTTTGCTTCACTCTCTTATTGGGATTAAGGCTCTTAAACTTAATATGCCTCTTCTTGGAAATCCCAATATCACTATCACTTTCTTTACCAACCTCTTCATGTCAAAGAGTGATATCCACAAGCTGATGGAAAGGAACTTCAAGTTTTAGAGGTAAAACCATTTCGGTGTTCTTACACAAAGCACAAATAAACTTTTGATTCTTTACAAGATCCAAAAGTTGCTGGGCAGACATGAATACGTCATCTAGAGAAGGACTATTGGATTGACCAGCGCTAGGACTGCCAGATCCAACCATTTCTCTTCTTTAAGAAAGAAAAAAGAAGAAAAAGTTATTCTCAGAATGAATATCAAACAATCATGATTGATAAAACAAGGAATCATAAAAGGAAATAGGATAGAACGGGTCCAACTAACTCGAATAAATTCCTAAAGCACGACTCCTAAGAAAGACTTAGGACATGATCCTTGCTAAATTATTCTACATTGTTCCGAAGTTTGGCTCTGATACCAAGCTGTGACGCCCCACCTCTATACCCACGCTAGCCAAGGACACTACGAGGTAATGCTGTCAACTAGCACGGAGAATAAGGCTGTTGAGGAGCGACCATCCGTGTAACTTCTTTGTGCGAGCAACGATATGTCAGTTAGAATAGAATGCATATCTTTTAAAGAGGAAATCCAACATACCGATACAAACACAAAGCTATCACACGGTGGCTATATATAATATCTTCGGAAACAAACATAGAAATAATTGTAACATAAATCAGTCACAGACATCCATATCACAAAGGCGGAAAAAGATATGAATAAATAACACATGAAAGTGTACATCAGAGTAGTGGTCAGAAAGATCCACGATAATACAAAAGAATAGCAACGTGTGCTATACAAAAAGAATACATCCATGAGTCGATATCTCAAATGTATACATCAAAAACTACTAATCTAAGTAGTTAGCCAAAAGTCATTATAATAGATCCCTGAAGAGATAAGTCAAGCAGAAGCACCTGAAACATCTCGGTCTGACCCGAGTATTATTTATAAGAAAATAATAAACGGATCAGTCTAGCTATAAATATCAGATGATATGGTATATAGTAAAAGGCATGACATGAACATGTAATAACCATAACGGCATACTACGATAAGTATGTAAATGATAACCAACAAAAGATTAATCAATATCACAAGAATCTTCTCAAAGATAAAATAGGGTATCATACCCTAAACTTGTATTCATAACAAGTCAATCACACATAAATTCACCAATGCGCAAAAACTGATATCATATCAATGAAAATCATGAAAATTGGTGAAGCACAAAATTCCAGAAATCATCACCAGAAATCCAGAAAACACAAAAAAAGGGGAGGCCTAACACAGGAACGAGAAGCTATCTCATGGAAGCTATCCATTAAATTGCCACATAGGAACGAGAAGCTATCTCATGAAAGCTATCCATTAAATTGCCACACAGGAACGAGAAGCTATCCATTAAATTGCCACACAGGAATGGCCCGAAGACCATGGGGAGCTACCCCATATGTGTGAATCGAAATCACACTAATGAGGTATAGACTAACCTTGAAGATGAAGAGATATGTGTGAATCGAAATCACACAAATGGTGTCTAGTCTAACCTCGCAAACAAAGAGACATCGTTCAATCGCTAGTCTAAATTACAAAAATGATCGTCATGATCATTAGGAAGTGTTAATTACACTAAGCCAGTAAATATATGAGTTTAGCTTCATGTCCCATAACCACTAGCTTAACTTAAATATTTACGAACAAACTGTAGATCTCCACTAGGAAATTGTCACAAGAGTTTCAATCGAACAAGTTCATAAATTAACCGACGAAGTAAACGCAAGCGTTTCATACCACTTGTTTTGCTAAGCCGTTTAATTATATTTTCTCATACGAATGAGGTAAAGGTTTGTATATACTAAAAGATTGGAAAACGGTTTTAAGAAACGAGCTTTGATATTGAAAATAGAGTTGAAATCGTTTTGATGAAAGGGTTTTGATATTTAATACTAGTATAGAAAACCTTTATATTTTGAAGTGACAAATCATAGAAGTGATTGTAGAAACAATCAATCATAAAAATTCACATACGAAGACGTGAATAAAATCCAAAGAAATCGATACCAAATCCATCGAAATGGATATTCCAAAAATCCCAAAGAAAAGATCATCAAAGTCGATAATAATTGATAACAATAAGTCGGATCGACAAAAATAGATAAACCTTGGAAATTTATTCGAAAATAGGCAAATTAGGCAAAATCAGCAGTTCAGACGTCTAAATTTTTGTGACAGACGTCTAAATTTTATCTCAGACGTCTGAATTTTTGTGACAGACGGCTCAGAGGTCAAAAATTGAAACAGAGAGTAAAAAACATTTCGAACTATATTCAGACGTCTAAACTTTTTGCTACAGACGTCTATATTTTATCACAGACGTCTGTATTTTTGTCACAGACGTCTAAATTTGGTGACAGACGTCTGAATTTTTCCTGCTAGGCAAAAATAACAGCCTAGCTCAAAAATCGACGAATCCGAACCAAAATGCGATCGAACGAGCGATGAACACTAAGGGTTTACGCCAATCGGCAACCCAGCCCTATAGGCACTTCGATGCATCACCAAAAACATGTTCAAACATCCATAAAAGGATTTTCACATAAATTAAACCAAAACATCAAAAATTGGAATACACACCAAATCAATCCAAACCAAAAGCAACTGCATAAGAATAAGTGTTAGGAATTCATATCTAACAATCGAAGGTAAATATAGTTTAAGATGTGAGATAAAAATCTCACATTTGAACCCAAACAAATGAAGAAGAAGCTTTGGAGCAATGGCAAGAGCAATTACTCTTCAATTCCAACACAACAAGCTTGAATCAAGGCTTAAGAGAAGAACATTTCCAAAGTTAGGTTTAGCAATTTCTGAAATTGGAAGGAGAAAGAGTTGAAGAAGAAGAAGGAGATACTTACCAATGGGTTCTCTTTGAATTTGGAGCTAGAATTTGGATTTTCAAGAGGAACTAGGGTTTGGAGTTTTTAATTTTCCATTCCACTCACCATTGTTGCTCAAGAACTGAAATGAGGAGGAAGCGAGGGAGAATGGGGAGAAGTGGTTCAGATTTGGGGGTTAAGTTGGCAAAGAGATTGAACCCAGACCCAAACCCAAAGTGCAAATGGTCAAATTTTTGACTAGCTCCAAACATATCAAGGTTTATACTCAAAAAGGTCGCAAATGGCATTTTGGACTTAATGGGGATGGTCTCGAGTCCCAATTCGATTGTTTGCAAAAAGTAGCTTTTCGGACTAAAATCCGACGAATAACGAAATATTTAAATAAAATATTTAAATATAAAATTAATAAATATGCGGGTTGTTACAAAGCTCATACGTCTGGATCTCTCAGACGTCTGGATCTCTCAGACGTCTGGAAAGCAAGGTTAGACGTCTGAGCTGAACGTCTGGAATATTTATTCCTCAGCCTCAGACGTCTGATCCTTATACCAGACGTCTGAGCTGAAGCTCAGACAAAGATTGAATCTAGGCTAATGATGGCCAATTCGTTTCAGGAGCGATCGGACGAGCAACAACGACTAAGGATTTATGCCAAGCGACAACCCAGCCTTATAGGCTCTTCGATACACCCCAAATATCATGTTCAAACATCCATAGTAGGATTATCATAAAATTGGACCAAAACACCAAAATTTGAAAAATTCACCAAATCAATTCAAATCAAAAGCAAATGAACATGCACAAATGTTAGGAATTCATACCTAACAACAAAGAAAGTTAGAGACGTAGATGTGAGTTAAAGAACCCACCTATAAAACTCAAAAACACGAATGAGAAGCTTTAAAACAAAGGAAAGGCCAATTACTCTTCAACTTCAACGTAAGAAGCTCCAATCTAAGCTAATAAGCAAATATTTTCTAAGTTAGGATTTAGAAAATTCTGTAAATTGAAGAGATAGAGATGGAGAAGGTGAGGAGGATGCTTACCAAAGCTTCTCCTTGATTTTGGACTTGAATTTGTATTTCCTAATCAAACTAGGGTTTAGGAATTTCCATTTCCCTTTCTTTCCCCCATTTTTACTTTGAGCTTGAGTGTTAGGAAATAGAATGAGTGAATGAATGAAGAGTAGAGGAGTTAGGGTATTATGATGGGTTAGTGGGCTGAAACCCAAACCCAAAGCCCAAATAGAAAAATAGCAAAATTCTACTCAACTCCAAACATATCGGTGTTTATACTCAAAAAAGTTGTAAACGTCATTTTGGACTCAATGGAAGTGGTCTCGAGTCCCAATTCGACAGTTTACAAAAAGTAACATTTCGGACTTTAATCCGATTAACGATGCTATATTTAAATAAAACATTTAAATATACAATCGTGAAATATGCGGGTTGTTACACTATCCCTAATGTCATCGCTGTTGGAACTTTATGTCTTTCCTTTGAGAACTTGAAGCCTTAACCACTGAGCCTTTATGCCTATCCTTCTATGCACAAAAGATTTGCATATTATTGGTACTTACAGTGACAGGACCAGTTTTTGATAAGGTGGGAGACCGCCCTCAAGATTGTGAAAAATCAATAACTACTACCATTCTAAAAATATATTATATTGTGCTAGCATTGTTGTCAAAAATCTTAAAATCATACGATTTGAATTTCTTTTCAAATACTTCCTTTGCGATTTATTTACATTTCGATTAAAACTCGGTTAAAACTGCAACTGAGAAAAATCTAGCAGTTCAGATTAATATATTTTATCCACATATTTCGATCCAAAATTCCAGTTCTAATGTTTTCTAAAAACGAAACTCGAGAGAAAATTGAGCATTAGGTTTAGATGTAGAAGTTTAAACATCAAAATCAATTTTAAAGTGCGTATAAGTCTTAAAATATGGTTATTTTGAAAATACGATTTACAGTTTAAACCCCTTTTCAATTCAAAGTTCAAACTTTACGATTTAGGATTTGAATCTTATTTTGAAAACCCTGCTATTAATTACTACAGTTAGATGAATCTGGTTCAAATAATTTTTATAGAGTACAACATATTTGAGTATTTATTATTTATGTTGGCGCCGATACTATATTAGAAAGTGACAGACAATCAATAAAAATCTAGACAGCACAAATATAAATTAGTTTTAATATTTTTATAACAATCATATTCTTTGCCTTATTAACATAATATTTGGTTATATATGACTAATATTTGCATCTAATTATGGTTTTGTTTTTTCAATACTTTGTAAATAAAAATTGCACTATAAACGCACACAATCAACGACAATGCAAATATATCTCACATTGTCCCTAAGTATGATTTAGATTTCATTTCTCTGCCATCATAAATTTTATTGTATGAGGAAGTTCTGTTTACATGTAAGTTTGAATATAGAAAAATCATGCTACAACCTAAATGCAATATAATTTGTTTAAAAAAATTCGCCTTCTGCAACAAAAAATTATGGTTTCATCACTTACTATTTATGATGTTTCATTGTTACTCCAAGCTTAGTAATATTATCTAATTGATGTCCATATGGTCATAGAAAGAACTCTTTCAGCATAAGTTTAAGCATATAATGGTTTTTGTACATTTCCAAGATTCTTTTGTTATTTTTTCCTGTATTTTATACATTTAGAGCTTTTTTTTGCTTTCTTCAAGACCAAACTTATATATGATTTTCTTGCTGATAATTTGTACCGATTGCTTATTCAGGTTTCTCTTTGGTATCCACTTAGTGTGATCACAGGTGGAACAACTGCAAAAATCATGGTTGCTGCGAAAGATAATTTTCTCGGAAAATACATCTACAAGGATACAATTACCAGGAATATTGCAGCTGTTATTTACAGGGTAATTTTATGCAGCATCCATATTCATCTCCCTCATACATAATACGTAATATATGTTAAAATATTTTCAAGTACTTGAGGCTAATAGCCATCAGTGCAATGTTTGACATGAACATCAAATTTTGTTTTAAAAATGAACTTCAGATATACACGATGATAGTCATTTGGAGTTGGTATGTTTGACCAAATATTATGAACTTTCACGTTAGCTTTAACCTTTCTTATTAAAACAAATAATATACTGTATCTAACAATTTATGGGTCATGACTTTCTTTTCTTTTGTGTCCGATACCCAAGTAAATGCATCACTTTACAATTTTTTCTAACAGGATGAGAAGGAGATACAGAAGTCAGCTATCAGGCAATATCGGGTGTTGCGGTCAGCTACATCATTTAGATATGGTTACAAACTTGTTGTAAGCTGCTTAAAATATTTAATTAGTTGAGATTAACTTATAGCTTTTACATTGTAATAGAAGAAGCCAAGTTCATTGCATTAAATTCCTTTTAACTCATTCAGGAAAATAACAATGTAAGAGCAGCACTCACATCAACTGATGTTATAGAGGTATTTTATCAATTTCTTGTTACTTTTATCAGTGAGAACTTTATGAGTCTTTTTTCCTTGATTGTTAACTTTAAGGTTGCAATTAGTTTGTAATCATGGAGTATATTCGATTAATTTTATTTGTCCTAATTGCAAAAATATCAGATAAATTTTATCAAAAGCACCATCTTTTACTCGTCACAGTGGATTTTTTTTCCCAGTACTTTGTTGATTTTTCTCTCAAACATGTTACCTGGTGTTGTAAGGTTATAGAGTACACTAAAGTCTCGATAAATCCCAGCCAAAGCGCTTAACGCTTTTTGACCACTATGCTTTTATAATTTAGCACTACTGAATAGAGTCTGCTAAATCGGGATTTTTTTGGGCATTCGGTTTAGCAGTTTTATTATAGTGTTTGATTTAACTAGTTCTCTTTTGAACTGCATGAATCAAGCTATTGTTAAATTTTGTTATATATGAGTAAATAATGTTTATTTTTCTTACACTAATGATGTGGACTAATCATAAATCCATTTTGGACATTCGATTTTTCTCCAATATTGTTTTTGCTTCTCTGCTATTTGTCGTTATATTCCTGCTTTATTCCACTATAAGTTTTTGCACCTCCACCACTATAGAACCGATAAGCACTTTAACTCTATAGTGCTACATGCTAGCCTAGTGAACCGAATACTTCTTGCATAACCTCAAGAGGTATTAGCACTATAATATAATGACACAAGCAAATTGCAAATATTTTAGGCAACATATGAATAATATTCTCCTAATATTTGCAAAGCCAGTAATCTTTCATTGGTGACTTCCTGACTATTTACATCGACGCATATTTTGTTGTACTATTATATGAAGTATAAGTTTTTTCCACTTTAACCAAATTCCCTATTTACAGTATGCAGTCATTGAGATTATATTTTGCATCCTCCCCTACCTCATAACTAGTTTCTTGGAAATGCTTCTAAAATGATGTGCTTTTCCACAAAACCTATAACAATAGTATTACAGAACTATATTTTAGCATAATAATCAGGATCCTACATTAGTTAGTTCATAACTCGTAAATCAAATTTCAGCTTCCTCCACAAGAAGAGCTCAAAACCGTTCTTGATAAAGTAAAAGATTTCTTCGGTGGGGCGAAAGAATCATTTGGAAAGCTCACAGACCTCAACTTGGTGCCAGAGGAGGAATCAGAATCAAAATCTGAGTAAGTACCGAACTTTATTTAATTCATGACACAAATGATAGCTCTTCTGGTTTATACATCGGGATGTCAAATAAAAATTGAAAGAATTGAATTCTAATGACAGTGTAATTCTTTTGATTAAACTCGACTATATATTAATATTATGAAGTCAATGTATATTCCTCCTAAACATAGATCCTTTTTATTACCATGAAACGTGTGTTAAGTATGTGTTGTACTGGCGGTTCATATTACCGACTGTCTGTTTTACTCGAGTGTAATTCTACCACATCCGAAAATATTTTCGTCAAAACCTGTGTCGGTGAGAGAAAAAATAGGAGACCCTCCTGAATTCCATAATTTTAACCTTGTTGTGTCTCTTACCTCATTTCTGACCATTTTTTTTTTTTTTTCATTCTAGTATTTTGATAAAAAATTATGCTGTATATTGACATCCAAACTACAAAAATAACTAAAGTTAATTGGTTGTATAATTTGAATTTTTTAAATCTGCAGGGTGAAAAGCTGATGACAAATATACATAGACATCCAAAAGGAGAGTGGATTGCCAACACGTTTCTGCAGTTGATTAATGTTTTGTTGTTGTTATAATTCTTTCAGAGTTATTATAAGTGACATATCCAAACACTGTAAATTTTTGCCTATATACATTATTAACCAACCAAATGAAATTTCTAGTTCGGTTTCCATGTATTGTACAATTAGCCTGCTGTGGAAACACATTATTTTCTGATATGGTCTATATTATGGAATACTACGGTGTCAAACAAGCCATATACAAACGCACATAACAGCAACTTAAACAGGTAAAAACCCACATGATAATAGCAACAGGATAACACCGAAACTTTCATATCAGTTTCAGCAATAACACTCCGATTCAAGTTGATTAATAGTCGTTTACAGCTCTATAGAAATAATCAATGTTAATGTTTTATATGGTATGGATTCATATGTATTAAAATACCAAAATATTGTTGGGAGATCAGATGCATGTATACATACACAATGATACGCTGCATTTAAGTTTGCAAATTTTTGGAATATGGGTATAATTAATATAGGACTAGATAATCAAACTGATCAAGACGTTACAGAAATGTTATATCATTGATATCAGTTGGCATTGACAATGTCATATAGTTTTCCCCAACTGATTTCTAATCATTATTGTTGTGCATCAACGTCGATATTGGTAGTCCCTACTTTTTGTCATTGATGGAACTTTATTTACCAAAGCAGATAATCATATATACACACGCACGCACATGAAGGTTTAAAAAACATATTATATGACATGGCATCCCTACCTTTGATCCTTTTTCAGTTTCTAGGATTGATTTCTATTACAAAATTCATCTCTTTGTCCTACTGCACATATGCTTTCTTTATCCGTCGTAGCATAAACCTAAGAGTACATTTCGGGTCTTGGGCAGTCATAACTGGATCCACGGACGGCATTGGAAAATCTATAGTATTAGAGCTAGCTCAAAAAAACCTAAATTTAGTCCTCATTGGCCGTTCTCCAAAAAAACTAACAGCTGTCAGTGCTGAAATCAAAGAAATATGTAGAAACGTGCAGATAAAAAACGTAGTAATGGACCTATCGAAAGATTTAAAGCAAGGAATGAAGTTGTTAAGCAAAGAAATGGAAGAGCTTGATGTAGGTGTGCATCTCTTCCTCGCACAAATCCATTTCGAGCTATCACTCGACTTCATGACGTCATCAAGGTCCATCGGCTCATCTTGGACTACATGAAGAGTATAATTCAAATTATCACAAAAGCTAAGATAGTTCCAATCACCATATCATTCAGGTGGCCTTATAGTACGACGACCAACCCGAGTAGCAATACCATCACTCAAACTCCTTTCAGCTCCACCTTGAACCGAATCTTCTCTAGAATCATGCACATCACCAACACTACTAGAGAAACCCTGTGGACTATGTGATGTAACATCAACCGCTACCTCCTTGCAAGCATCTCCAACTACTCTATTCTCTCTACTCCTAGGACAAAATGTGGAAATAATATCCTTCTCCTTTGATTCACCATGAACCAAATCCGGAACATCCGATGAGCTTCTATTCTCCTTGAACAATGCTGACTCACCAAAAGTAACATGACGAGAATTCATTACCTTCTTTGTGTCTGGATTCCAAATCGATAGCCTTTTACTCCATCCGTATAACCAAGCAAAATCCCCTTGAAAGTTCTAGGTTCAAGCTTATCATTTCCCGGATCATGCACATAAACAGGACTACCAAACACACGAAGATAACTCAAGTCAATGCTTTTTCCCTCCACACTTCCTCCGGAATTTTGTTACCAATAGCTGAGCATGGAATTCGATTAATAATATGCACTGCGGTTGATAAAGCTTCAGCCCAAAATCCCTTCGCCAAACCCGATGTCAATCTCAAGCATCGAGCTTTCTGAAGTAGAGTACGATTCATCCTTTCCGCAACACCATTCGACTATGGATCTCCAGGTGTAGTAAAATGCCTCAGAATACCATGATGCTTGCAAAACTCCAAAAAATCTCCGAAAACATACTCCCCGCCATTGTCGGACCTTAGAACCTTCAAAAACTTGCCACTCTCATTCTCTACAAGAGCCTTCCATGCTTTGAACTTTGCAAATGCCTCCGACTTCGCCTTCATTACATACACCCAAACTTTCCGAGAAAAGTCATCTATAAAAGAAATATAATAGTGAGCTCCACCTAAAGAAGCTACAGGTGCCGGTCCCCAAACATCAATGTGAACATACTCAAGAACCCTTCTCGAATCATGCTTTCCCTCACCGAATGAAACTTTAGTTTGCTTCCCCATGACGCATTCTTCGCAAAACTCTAACTTGTTGAAACTTTCTCCATCGATCATCTCCCTCTTTCGAAGAACATCCAAACTCCTCTTTGAGACATGAGCCAACCTCAAATGCCACAACCTAGTCGCATCCAAGCCACGAGAACTATCAAATTCTATACAAGTTTCACCTTCTATAGTCACTCCTTGAAGCAAATAAATACCATGAGTCCTAGCATCCTTCATCACCACAAGCGCCCCCTTCGAAACCCGCAAGCTATCACTCTCAATAGTGATCTTACAACCTAAAGAATCTAGCTGCCCCAAAGAGATAAGAGACTTCCTAAGTCCCAGAACATAGCGCACATTAGTGAAAGTACTAACCACTCCGTCAAACATCTGAATTTGCACGGAACCAATGCCTTTCGACTTGCAAATAACACCATTTCCCATAACAATTGAATTTCATTCTTTGTCGATGTAAGAAGAAAAACAATTCCTATTTGGCGTCATATGATAGGACGCCCCCGAATCGAGCACTCGTTCGCTACCCGAAACATCCGATGTTACCGCTGACAATAAATGAGTTTGCAAAGAAGGCAACTGGAAGAGCCAAAGCACATTATTAACCATGTTCACTAATAACTGTGTTTAATAATGGAGTAGAATCTTATTTAAGAAGTAAGCTTTCATTTGAATTTAAATAAAAAATTGTATTTTCGTTTTTATTATTAGTAAGTTATTTTTCAAAGCAATCATGATGTAATGGTGCTTAGCTTATTATATCTTATACCATAAAGCAAAACCTTCGGTCAACAAGTCAAAGTGAATCCTTTTTGGCTATTCCAAAAATGACCCCATTTAGAAACCAACTTCGTAATATGGGTAAGGATATAACAGACATTCATCTTTGTTTTTCGTGTTCCACTATCATCGTTCTCTCCTCATTTTTCTCATCCCACTTTATTCAACTACTCCGTACTCCTAGCAACTACTCTTATGTTCTCTATTCTTTTAATTAGTCATGAGAATCAGATAACTTTTCAAATTTAGGCAATCGATATTTAGTTAGCTTGCAGGAAGATCGACTGCCTCAGTGTTCGCCTTTCGTCTAAGCTTCCTCCAGGCAAGGTACTTTTTGGGCATTATTTCTTATTTTTTTGAAATCGATAATTACGTGATCTTAGTTTCAGCAATGAAGATGTTCGTGGAAATTAAGTGAGGATATTGAAAATGGTTCTATAATACGAGATTTAGAAATTGCATGTCAAGACAAGAAGCCCTAATTGAAAAGTAGAAGACAATCAATCTGCATCGATCTATCTTAAATATCAAGTAACTTATCTACCTTTGATTTTTGTATGCAATTTTTGTTTGTTATCAGTGATATCCCATGTCTTCTTTTCATTATATTTTTAGTAACTTATATTAGTTTATACCCATTTTTAATTAGTATTGATTTTAGGATAATAGTTTCAGGTTGGAACTTTTAAAAAGTTTATAATGAAGATGAGAACAACTACATCCGACAATGAAAGCTAGCATCTAACAGGTATTTTCCCTTGAATACCAGTGAGATCTTAGAGTTATCTATCTAAATAACTTAAACATATTCTATGTATGTGTCAATATTTTAGTGCACTGTATTTTTTTCTCTTTGCTACTTTTGCAGGAGATTCAATCCAGCGTACTTCAACTTAGTTCCATCTATCTATTCAACAGGATGATAAAGAATACTTCTATCAATATGTAATGGAAATAGAAATATTTGTTTATGTTTAATGTTTTTACAGTTTTTTGCAATTCGTCGGCGCTTTGAAAAATCTGTGTAAAATGGATTGCTTAAATTTTGTGACTTATCTAACTACCGAAGATAAGGATAATATAGTGTGGAATGAAAATTCAATGTAACAGGCATGAGAGTACATATGTTCCATCTTATATCAACATTTTGACATTATAGTCCATAATTAAAGAACATATGGACTGCTTCGGATAAACATTTGAGCTTTATCATGTTTTGATTGAGGTGAATAAATTATATTGGTACCAGTTGAGTATCGTAAGCTATTATAATATTCCTTTTTCTCCCTTTTTCTTTAAATTTTGTTGGTACTGGTTTTTATAAGTGGCTCCATTGTTCAAGCCTTAAGATATGTAACTGTATGCTTTCCACTTCAACTGTTTAATGAAAATATTAATGGTAATTAACAGTTGTCATTGTAATATGAATAATGATTGGATGATTTAGGTAGCACTAACAAATGAAATGAATATATTATAACTGAATGCTTTTTATTTGTAATAAGATAATCAATCTACATCCTTTTTTTCTTTAAAACTTTAAACAATATGATTTCCGACTACAAGATAATTTATTCATAAAATAGTAAGATTACACACATATTTGCTAGCTTAACACCATAAACTAGATTTTACTTTTTATTATAGCCTGTCATGCATGATTGGTAACCCTTCTGCTTACTTTGTTTTAATATGCAGGAATATAGTGCTTCAGATTTTGGACTAATTTAAATAGAGGCACCATTGATGAAAGAAAGAAAAGCATTCTTATCAACAAGATTGTCATGTTCGTCGATTAGCCTGTAAAATCTACAAAGGTAGCTGTTTATTTACAACTTAATACCGTTGTATGCATTAGGAATATCATTTTTATTGAACTAAGTCATAACATTATGTTTCATATTTTAGTCAAGTTATTTAATCTACTGCCTTGCTGATCTATTCTGCTCCAACATGGGTGTGAATGATTGTAGAGTTAATATAAATTTAAATCAATTGTTCAGTGTGTATTGCATAAATGATTTTAAATAGTTAAGGGACAACTTGGTTAATATCTTCAATACACGTAAGTGCTTTGAAATTTGTACAGATTGTTTGCTTGCTGATTCAAGGTTAGAATCCATACTATTTTTTATATATTTCATAGGCATCATGTTTCTATAGACTATTTGAATGCAATGATGGGGATAGTAAACTTACAACATTAGATGAAATTGGTGAGGATATTAGCATAATCACCTGGCCAGGGAATATGCCCTTAAGTTCATTAATTGAAGTACTAACTAGGAATATTCTAACATAATCAAGAAATATTACATAATAAGTGATTAATATTGAAATGAGTCCCAAAGAGGAAATATATTTATCCATTAATGCTTTCTTTGTAAATGAATTCATATTACTAAGATATTTTCTTGAACATGCATTTTATATTACAAAGATATAATGCTTGCTTATAAAAAATGAATAGTCTAAAACTCTCTTTACATAAAAAGCAAAAGAAATCGTAAATTTCACTTTAGGTATGTGAATTAGTTTTCGTTCGTTTTTTAATTAGTGTTACTTATTTATCTTCTCTTATTTCACTTTATTATTAGTTGAAAGATATAAGGCTTTATTTCTAAGTGACATGCTAATGATTGAGTTCTTCTTAGTTAGTATAATTTATATTGGTTTATACAATTTCTAAAGGCATATTATGTAGATAACATTTTTACCCAATGTCATTTCCTTCTCTATTATGTTATTTTCAGTAAACTTTTAGAAAAAGAAATGTTGTTTCAGACTTAATAATTCCGAAAGAACATAAAAACAAAACAGCTATTGAGTTGATCAGGGAAATGACTGATGGTCTTGGTATTGATTTAGTTTTTAATGCTCTGGAGTATGATATGGTTTTAATAAACCATTTGAGTCTGTTGTCATGTTAATTAACTCAACATACAAAATTACAGTTACATTTTGTTGTTCTAATATCTCAACATTGTGCAATACAGGGAAGAGGTATAAGTGCTGTACTCGGAGCAGCGGTAGAAATATACGTTGATGTTGATCGCATATCGCTTATGCTTGGAAGGATAATTAAGGCACTATGTTAGGTAGAATTAAGCTATACTCTCATTTTCCATCCATTGTATCCAAATGCGCTCATAAGGTATGCGAAATTATGATTTTGAATCTTTATTTTTATATAGAATAAAGGTTGGGAAACCTAACCAAGAATTTTATTAGTTTTAGGAGGTTGAATTGGATGAAATATTGATGCATGAAGTTGGTTTGGAGGACATAAACAAGGCATTTGATATGCTGAAGCATGAAGTTGGTTTGGAGGATATAAACAAGGCATTTGATATGCTAAAAGATGCCGACTGTCTGAGTAAAATATAATAAAGATAAACAGAAGTTATAAATCATTATGAATTTCATTTGCAGTTAAAAAATAATACATTCATGGTACAATTGTAATTGTTGTATTCTGTCTCTGCAATTGCAATAGTTTTTCAAGATATGTGGGACTTTAGTGCAAATTTTGGTTTTTGAATACTCACTATATGTGGCTCTACATATATCTATTTTATTTTATATCTGATGTATTTTGTGTTTGGTGGTAACCTAAAAATCATGATGTGCGCTGGCTACATATCAACTTCCTATCCATCACTTCCTTTTCCTTCTTATGGTTTGCTTTATATGTTTCTTCCGTTTTACAAGTGGTATTATCATTTTTCAAAATCCTTGCTCCTAATATTTTATATAGATCTTTCAATGAACAAGAATAAGTTCACGAGAAAATTAAGTGAAACATTTAAATTTGCACTTAAAAAGAGCCGGAAAAGGTATATTGCAGCATGGATTTGTAATTTTATATCAGGCAAAACATTATTGATATTGAATGGAGGGTCTACCTTCTATTAAACAAAATATATATTTAGACGATCTAATACGAAGGCTAGCAGAACAAACAATATGCATGTTGATCGAAGATAACAAATTTTCTTGACGGCAACTAATAATATATACTAGATTTTATGCTAAAGCACATCAATAATAATTCCTTTTGTATACTAAAGCACATCAATAATAAGTACGAAAGAACATCAACGATACACATTGTATGCTAATAGCAATTTTTCTTAACTGCAGATTACATATAATGCTCATTTTATTTATGGAGTTCTAATTGCTTCTTATTTAAGTTACAAATTTGATTCACTAATTAAGCCTAAATGACTAAAGTAAGTCAAATGATTTTATGTGGAAAAAGAGACGATTGCAAATTGGACTACAATGTTATCAGAAACCAATGTTTTCCTTATCACATGACCAAGTCCAGAAACACTACTCTTGTATATTTATTATGTAATTTTCATTTTGTTTATATAGGTTAGCGCTCATGGTATGGTAGTAGTATCATAATCCATTTTTTAATACTCTAATAGTTTGAATGCTAAGTGTTCACACAACACATCTTCTCATATCGGAATAAAAGAAATGGACATAACGCTCATATATATGTTCGTTTTCCCCCGCATTCAAGCGCTATGTCTGTTTGCACCAAAATTGGTCACAAACCCCGAATGTCGTGAAAGCACCAGTGTATTAACACAAATCAACAGTGTATAACCACAGATCTCAGATCTAGATAAAGCAGATAATCACAAAATGAAGAATAACAGACAGAACACAAGATTTATAGTGGTTCGGTTATCTCCGGCCTACGTCCACTTTAAAGGTTTATCTTTTTATTGATTATCCTTCCTGATTACAGTTGATTACAGCGATTACAATGAAGAAATTCGAGTTCAACAGCGAGGATGAAGTGTAGAATTGAATTCGGTAGAGTCTGGGCGCTTCTGAATCCAGATCCTTTTTCCTGAATGACCCGGGGATCTATTTATAGGTGTAGGAGGCTGATATTTCGCCTAAATTTAGGGAGACCACTTCTGACACGTGAGTGGACCCACATGCCCGCATCTAGGAAATCTGGGCCCGTTTCGGGATCGATACGAAGCAATTTCGTATCGATCAAGAAATGATCCAATCGAGCTGAAATTTTGTGAGAACATTCTTCAACATGTACGTAAGCTCCTGTGAAAATTTCATAGTATTTGGATTTGTGGTTTAGGAGATATGATCGATTCAAATTGGGGTTCATTGGCAGACCGTCGATTTTGAATCCATGATTTCGTATCCATTCCCTTCGACTCGATCGAGACACGCGCGTGCGATGTGACGTGGCCTTATCTTCAGGGCTTGATCCGCTTTTCATGCCATTTTGAACGTGTTATTCCAAAGATTTCTCCACGTTGATCTTTTCTTCCCTTGATTCGAGCATACTTCCAGTTCGTATTCATTCTTTGTGCCTAGTTCGTATCCATACGCATCTGTCCTTCTTTTGTATCAATTCCAACCACGATCGATACGAAATGCATCATCGATCCTCACCTTCCTATCGATATGAAATGTATCGATACGAAACCTGTAGCCTGAATCCATCCTGACTGAAACCATCGAATCGAATAATTCATCATGCGCCTATCTATTCAATCCAAATCCATCGCCATCAAACCAAAGTCCTCCGATCCTTCATACCTGATCGATACGAATGCATTGTTCGCATCCATACTGACCGATACGAACAACACGTTCGTACCTATGTCGGATCGATACGAACAACAAGGGTTCGAAACGATGCCGATCGATACGAAATGTATCGATTCGAACCACTTTTCACATACTTTGCCCCATCCATATCTCGTGCATACGAGCTCCGATTGATCTGAAAATTAAAACGTAGCCTCTCCTAGCCTTGATCATCATTCCCTATTGATTCTGTCTTGATCGGAGCTTGGACAAATTTCGACGACATCGATCACAACCTTGTTTCTAATCGATCTCCAATCCTGATATCCATTCTTTCTTGCCAATTTGTTGATATTCCAGCTTTAACCAAAAGGTGGGATAACATTTGCCCCCCAAAACATGCCTTGTGGTAAGAAGGTGTGTTTTGTATAATTCTGAATCCGATATCCAAAGTCCATAGCCAATTCCATGTCCATCCGAACTCGATGACTGAGTTTTTAGTCCATCCTTGTCCAATAGCCAATAACCGAATCCAGGACCTCTCCGGGCCGATATCCAAATCCATAACCTCTCCGAGCTTTTGTCAAGCACAATCCACACTTGACGACCTTGGTCCAGTGTCCCTAGACGTTGAGCTAACCTCTCCGGGTTCTTGCCAAGCGCAATCCACACTTGACGACCTTGGTCCAGTGTCCTTGGACGTTGAGCTAACCTCTCCGGGTTCTTGCCAAGCGCAATCCACACTTGACGACCTTGGTCCAGTGTCCCTGGACGTGAGTAATGCCGTGGCTTAAGTCCTAAGCCGAATCCTGGTCGCTCCGGACCCTTGTTGAGCGTAGTCCATACTCAACGACTTGAAATAATAACCGATAATATAGGGCCTAAGCCCTAGGCCAAATCCTGGTCTCTCCGGACCCTTGCCGAGCATAGTCCATACTCGACGACCTGAACGAGTCACTTTACCGTGCTCGGGCAAAATGACTCACCCCTTGCCAGGTATAATCCATACCCGACGATCGTTTATCAAAACCCAAACAAAAATCCAGTCAAAATCTAATCCAAAATCCAAGTCAAACCAAAAAGATCAGAAATCCAAACCAGCATCCAAAACAGAAACCAGTCATCCAAACGAAAGTCCAAAACAGAAAGCAAACAAAACCAGGAGTTCAAACCAAACTCCAAAACCAAACCAGAAAACCAAGTGTCCAATCCAAAAAAAAGACAGATTTCGCAAACCATGGCTTTGTGGTTTATCATCATTCAGAGCATGCCTAGGGGCTATCTCCATCCCCATACATGTGTAAATGACTTGGTTGCTCGCCAATGGTTTGTTACTTATTTCATATTACCCCGGTCAATTGATAACCAATCGACCATCATTCCTGGGCCTCACACCCTCATAGCTTGAGGTAGGCGGTGGTTGCTCCTGCTCCGCCGCTGCATTCCGAGCCCTAACATACTGCCTCAATTGTCCATTCCTCACATGTTCCTCAACTATGTCCTTTAAGTGCCTGCAGCTGTTGGTATCATGCCCGTCCAAATCATGGAAGAGACAATGCCTTCCTGATGCCCTCTCCTGCTCAGATGGTTCTCTCCTAGCCGGCCTTCGGTAAGGAAGGCGATTCCGGGTTTCCATGTATATCCGCTCCAGTGTCTCGTTTAATCCCGTGTATGTGGAAAACTTTGGATCCTTCCATCGCTTCCTAGCTTTTTCAGAATCGTCGTTCAGCTTCCTTTTTTCTTTATCTTTATCCGGGTTTCCGTTGGATGGTCCTCCACCTTCTATCGCATTCACCTCTTTTAACTTTAAGTCCATACATGCGTCTTCTTATCGAAGAAATCTTTCAGCTTCGTGAAAGAATTCCCCGAGATCCAGTGGTGGGTCTCGTATTAAAGATACCTTAAAATCCGAATCCTCTCTGACTCCCGACACCGCCGCCATCAAAACCATCGGTGGATCCGACCGATCCACCGAAGCTACCGCCGCATTGAACCGAGTTAGAAAAGTCCTAAGTGATTCATCCGTCCTTTGCTTTACCGACGTTAGCGTCATTACGTTTTTCGGCCTCTTGATATGAACCCGAAACTGGCCCAAAAATCTGTCCACCAACTCCCTCCAAGTCCTGATAGATCCTTCTCCCAACTGCCTAAACCACATTGCAGCTAGATCTGTCAAATATAACGGAAAACATCTGGCCATCACTTCCTCCGATGCCCCAGCACTTCCATGTGTCTGGTGTATCTCATCAAGTGACCAGTCGGGTCAGCCTTGCCATCATATACTTCCACGCTAGGTAACTTGAACTTAGGTGGATTCTAAGCTATCCTGATTTCCCGAGCGAACGGACTCCTGTTCACTCCTTCCAAATCTCTATTGGTCAAGCCTCCACGCATATTCTTCCTATTGATTTCCGCTAATCCAGCGTTGTTTGTCGGGGGTTGCCCCCCATGCTCCCGAGGGAACTCTAGCACATATTCTTCATGTGGCTCACTAGCAGCAACGTTGGCCCTAGCTTGTTGAACTCCTTCCAGAGGTCCTCCTGTGTTGGATCCTATGGGCCTGCTCCCAAGCCCTTGTTGATTGCCTTTCGGTTCTGCATTCTGTCCTCCATTGGGTTCCATAACCCTAGCTCCTTGTTCCATGTTAACAGCCGTTGTGGCTGGTTCTAAGTTCTGCATCCCTGCAGCTCTCATCTGTTCGAAGAAAGTTTGCATCATCTCCTATTGGCTCTTCATTATTCTTTCGTGTATTGAATTCGCCATAGCCTCTATCTCGTCCCTTGTGATGTAGACAGAAGCTTGTCCTTCTCCAGCTCCGGAGGACGCCTCTTGACTTCCTCCTTGTTGGCTTCTCTCAGCTCTTTGCTTTCTACTTGTTTGTCGAGTCATTGTCTTTCAAATCTTCAAGCTTTCAAATTTGAACTTCAAATCTTACGTAGCGGGTGTTAGTCCTTCTCAGTGAAAGCACCAAAGTGTTTGAGCCAAAATTGGTCACAAACCCCGAATGTCGTGAAAGCACCAGTGTATTAACACAAATCAACAGTGTATAACCACAGATCTCAGATCTAGGTAAAGCAGATAATCACAAAATGAAGAATAACGGACATAACATAAGATTTATAGTGGTTCGGCTATCTCCGGCCTACGTCCACTTTAAAGGTTTATCTTTTTATTGATTATCCTTCCTGATTACAGTTGATTACAGCGATTAAAATGAAGAAATTCGAGTTCAACAGCGATGATGAAGTGTAGAATTGAATCCGGTAGAGTCTGGGCGCTTCTGAATCCAGATCCTCTTTCCTGAATGACTCGGGGCTCTATTTATAGGTGTAGGAGGCTGATATTTCGCCTAAATTCAGGGAGACCACTTCTAGCACGTGAGTGGGCCCACATGCCCGCGTCCAGGAAATCTGGGCCCGTTTTGAGATCGATACGAAGCAATTTCGTATCGATCAAGAAATGATCCAATCGAGCTGAAATTTGGTGAGAACATTCTTCAACATGTACGTAAGCTCCTGTGAAAATTTCATAGTATTTGGATTTGTGGTTTAGGAGATATGATCGATTCGAATTGGGGTTCATTGGCAGACCGTCGATTTTGAATCCATGATTTCGTATCCATTCCCTTCGACTCGATCGAGACACGCACGTGCGATGTGACGTGGCCTTATCTTCAGGGCTTGATCAACTTTTCATGCCATTTTGAACGTGTTATTCCAGAGATTTTCTCCACGTTGATCTTTTCTTCCCTTGATTCGAGCATACTTCCAGTTCGTATTCATTCTTTGTGCCTAGTTCGTATCCATACGCATCTGTCCTTCTTTTGTATCAATTCCAGCCACGATCGATACGAAATGCATCATCGATCCTCGCCTTCCTATCGATATGAAATGTATCGATACGAAACCTATAGCTTGAATCCATCCTGACCGAAACCATCGAATCGAATAATTCATCATGCGCCTATCTATTCAATCCAAATCCATCGCCATCAAGCCAAAGTCCTCCGATCCTTCCTACCTGATCGATACGAATGCATTGTTCGCATCCATACTGACCGATATGTACAACACGTTCGTACCTATGCTGGATCGATACGAACAACAAGGGTTCAAAACGATGCCGATCGATACGAAATGTATCGATTTGAACCACTTTTCACATACTTTTCCCCATCCATATCTCGTGCATACGAGCTCCGATTGATCTGAAAATTAAAATGTAGCCTCTCCTAGCCTTGATCATCATTCCCTATTGATTTTGTCTTGATCGAAGCTTGGACAAATTTCGACGACATCGATCACAACCTTGTTTCTAATCGATCTCCAATCTTGATATCCATCCTTTCTTGCCAATTTGTTGATATTCCAGCTTTGACCAAAAGGTGGGATAACAATGTCTCAATGTTCCAACACAATCCTGATTCATCGCAATTAAATTCTTGCAGAATTTTCCCATCCTTTCTTCATTAGAGTCCAGTGGTTTCGTATTTGTTTTGATGTGTACTCATAGCATTCTTTCTCTTCTATGTCAGCTTAGCACTCGAAGTATGTAGTGCCACATTAGCATAACACCTAACATGTTATCCCATGGTTATACACTATTATACACCAGCACCAAACAGTTTTATACTTTGGTAAGTACTGAAGGTTTATGAGGAAGTGGATATCATAGGAAGTCCAATATTTATGGTTGACAAGAAAAATTCTCTATATATCAATATGGTGGTTTAATACTTTTTAAAAGAGAGATAATGCAAGTTTTCTAAGTTCCAAATTACTGGAAGCACTAATTTCAATATTTGTTACATTTATCTAAATATTTATGTAATAGTTGATTACTTTCTTTACATGTTTAATAATTTTCTAAAATAACTTAGTCTCATTCACGTTTTGATAACTGGTTGATTTGTGCATGTATATGCATAAAAATATGCAACATTACGCACATGTCAAAGTAATTTTGTAAAATCAAAAAATCTTTACAAACAGTGTTTTTTAATGCCAATTCCTTTTGTATACGTGCATCGCACGTGCCAAAGTACTCGTTAAGCAATAAAACTAAAGTTCCACGGTAATAAAAGTGATAAAGACTTAGTTTGTTATTGTGTCATCTTCGATATCTTAGATGGTTCGAGCATGATAATGAAGTGATTACTGTAATCCTGACTTCAAGGATTTATACAGTATATCCTTTAAGACAATAATTCAACCAACCAGATACACACGAGTTATCGAATTATCGATTTTCAGAATTTAATGAAGCATTTTAACAATGTAATCAAATTCAAAATTTATACGAGTCTAAACAAGAACACTCTAAAATTTAGAAACATTATGCAATTTAATAAAGAAAAGAAGTGAAGAAAAAAAAGGATTCTCTGGTGTCAAAAATGATTTCGACCTTGCCAATTTATAGGCAGTGAAAAGCTGCATTCAACAGTCATGTTTGTTTGCTTTAACGGTCACATCTATTCATTCCAACGATCATAGTCGTTCACACCAACTGCCAAATTACAATGTCCATAACTATTTATTCCAACGTCCATTATTTTTAGTTTTAAAAATACGTCGGTTGAAGTTTTCCCGTCAAAACCTTTTTTTTAATATCAAGCATTCTCCCTCTGTTTTCAAAGTAAATAATTTTAAATTAATGAAATAAACAGAATGACTGTATCACATAGGTGACTACCTACGCATCTAAGTGGGATTAAGTCGACGTAGTTCAAAGATGAAAAAAAATTCATCGTTGAGGAAACCATTATATAAATGAGAGGTATCTTTTGGATTTGAAACTTCACTTAATGTAAACCCTTCAAAATCCTATCGAGGTCCAAGGTCAGGGCCGATCCTAGCTTCTTAGGGGCCTAAGGCCCAAAAATCGAAAGTAAAGTATTAAAAAAAAATCGAGGCATTAAAATGAAAATTTATAATCAAGCAAAATAAATACAACACCAGGTTTGAATTCTAATGGCTTGAATATAAAGTACATCATCCCAATCACACTAAACATACTTTTGTTATTTTAAAGGATTTGATGTGATATATATAAACAAAATTCAATTATAAATAAAAATTTGTAATTTCAGGCTCACAAAGATCGAAGGTCCTAGGTGATGGCCTTAGTGGCTTTGGGAGTACCCCTATGATAGGACCGGAACAGATACACATATTGATTTCCGTAAGTAGAATGTTCTGTATGTTTAGCATATTAATGGTCATGTGCTTAAATTCTGAGTTCATGAATCTACTTTAGAAAGTGATCTTACTGTACTTAGAAAATGACTTGATTTCCACACTCGTAAATAAGTCTCTTAAGATATTTCTATAATACTCCTTGTTAGTTATCTGGAGTTATTAAGAATCTTCATCCATCCTCCTTCATGCAAAATCTAACACTAATTTATGAGAAATTGTTTGAGTGTTTTGTAATCATTCTCTTAACTTGTTGGTACCCATTGAACCTTGTTTCAAAACATAGGTTGAATTTCTGTTAAGGATGATCAACCTTCATTCACAGATCTTAGTATCATCGCTTTTGATTTTATAGAAACCATTGCCTTTGGTAGAATCTTAATCAATGGGTCAGTCAATTTTTTCTTTCTTTCTATATAATCGGCTATGATTGCTTCTCTTTTAAGTAACTATCTTGTTATCTGATGTTTAGGACTTACATGTCTAGACTTTCCTTTATATGTTTTGTTAGAAACATCATAAATCGTAGTTTGATTATCACAATTAATCTTGACTGCAGGAGATGTTTTTTTCTATAGAGAAATTTGTATTAGAAGATTCCTAAGCCAGTTAATCTCTTTACATGAATCAGCTAATGTAATTAATTTTGATAAAATTGTTAAATCAGAATACAAGTCTGCTTCTTAGAACTCCAAGACAAAGCAGCACCTCCTAATGTAAAGGTCCATCCATACGTAGATTGGATTTAGATTCTATATTGTTTCAGGTTGCAACACTATATCCTTCTAACACAGCAGGATATCCTTTATAATATAAACCATAGTCTATTCACTACAATAAAAGTTGTATTTTATAACGCCAATAGATATCACACTATTATTTGTGTTATTGAATTTCCTAATTTACTTTATTTTAGTTGTGAATTGGCTCCGTAACACATTCAACAGATCAAATTTTTCGCGTGCCCGCCTTTTCCCAAAGTATTCCCTCGTCCTCCTGTTATTTCCTCAAATCCTTAACCATAGAATCCCTTCCCTTAGCACCGCCTCCGCCCGTAACTTTTCACACCCACCGCATGCCACTGGCCTCGGCTTGCCTCAAGCTTGTCAAAATCCTGCTTGTCGTCGCCGACCTTAGCCTCCCTATCGAACCTCGAGTTCGATTCATTTTTATCCAAAACCCTAGATCTGTCACGCCTATCGTTGATGAAATATGGAGCTCATTTCACATAGATTTTAGGTATATCTTTAAGTCTTTTTCTTGCTTCTCTTTCGAGTTTGTCTAGATATGTCGCGCCTTTTCCCTGCCTTCTAATGGTCCACTTTGTGACTGGTGGATGCTATATCCTTATGCTCTTTGATACCTCTGTGTTTCTGCCTTTAGCTCAAGCAGTGGTTTCAAATATTTCACTTCTGGTCATTGTCGAATGTCCTAGTTGCGATGTGGAGATTGGTCGAACAACTAGTACATTGCCAGATCAGGTTTCTAGGTTGCCAAACCCAAATGCTATTACTTCTTTTCTGACGCAACAAGATTGAAGGTCCAGTTTTCAATTTTCTTCAATTTTACTTGTATAACTATTCATATAAGGTTGTAAAAAATTTCTTGACTGGTTGATAATATCTCACTGGTATCAATATGCTAAAAGAGGGTATTTTGTTACATAATTCCCACTAAGGGAAACCCTTAGGAAATTAATACATTCAAAAGAAATTTTTCTTATGTAATTTTTATACCATAACTGATTCATTGCATAGTATATATGGCTTTTATTTCATCCATCCACTCAGTGGAGGTACATAATAGACAACTGTTAAGAAACCTGACAATGCAAAGTGAATACTAATATATATCACCGACCCCATATGCAAAATGAACACTAATGTAGTGTTATGCAGCAGTTGAGCTTGTTTGGAAATGTTATTGCTTATACTGTAACTTCTGCTTACAGTAGAGAACAAAGGCATGCATCTTTTTCATGTTTGTTTATAAGTGGAAGAAAGAACTAAGAAAAGGAAAGAGCCATGATTAATTTTTTATTTAAAGGTAAGTACTAAGTAGACTTTTTAGCTTATAGCTATTTATAAGGTGGAACTGGAATTCAAAATTAGGAAGAGAAAACATGGAGTTTGAAATTTATCTATTTTTAAACTATTAGTTTGAAATTTACCTATTTTAGTCATAATAACCTATAATTAAGTGCAGATTTGATTTTTTTTTTAAAAAGGTCGAAAATAATTTTAGTATGAGGCTAGAAATTCTTAAGATTTACTATTATTTAATGGATTTCCTATGTTAATGGCGAGGCAACATGGAAGCTTGCTTCATAGCAGGTACCTGATGCAGCCATTTACCAATTAGAACTTGTAGGATTGATTAGTGGACTGGATGGGCATTCGAGAACCACCCTTGTGTCCCTTATTTTTAAGTGGCAGGAGGAAAGGAAGAGGAGAAAAGGAATGGGAATGTTATTTTTTTTGAAGACCTAGAGAACCAAGCTTTGCTTGTAAACTCTAAGGAAGTATGCACCGAACCTACAACGCATACTTCAGGTAATTCATAAGGATATGTAGTTGGTGGGGATTGAACCCTCGACCTTTAAGGTGAGCGCCGCATGTCCTAACCACTGCACCACCTTGGGGGTTGCGAATGAGAGTGTTAATTGTCATAGCAGCAGCAACAACAACAATAATGCTATAAAGGTGCCTTTTTGATTGTGTTGACCAAAGATTAGTGCGATAATGGTTCTATGAAGCACCCAATGTGGTAAATTGAGGTGTGAAACATTCTTGATGAATTGACAAATCTGAGCCACTTTTGGTAATTTATATTTCATTTTCTTTGATTACTTTGAAAATATCATTAAAAAATTAATAATACCTTTTTCATGTTAGTTTATGGCAATGTGAATGTCGATGTCAATTGTGGTTATATGATAATCAAATGTTAAATATTGTATTCATACAATTTCTTCATCTTCCTTAATTTTGAATTTTCTTGTGTCCATGCCACTAAGCAGATGACCATAATTTTAATTTTTGACCTGCATCCACTTTATTTTTTAACCTCATCAACAATGAGGTGATGATCTGCTTGCAAAATTATTTGATTATTTTATGCAGTACTCTACTAGTTTATAGTTTTGGGTATAAGTTTAACCAACAATTTTATTCCTATTTGCATTTTTTTAAAAGAGTATGCATGGATATTTTTTATTTTATATAACGACGGGATGATGATTTGCATGTGGAAATGTTGAATTGCTTTACGCGATATCCATCCGTTTATTATAAGCTCTGGAAAAAATGGATTCAGTGTATGCATTATTAGTAAAATGGTTGGAAATTTGGTTAAACATGCTTATGTTTTCCTGAAAATACTTTATGGCTCATGTCAATGGTAAGGAAAATTGGAGACCCATAGAATAACCAATACCGAGTGCAGCCATTCAATTTCTAGAGTTGCAAATGTCAACAATGGATAGAAGGTGGCCTGCAGAACCCTTGAACTGTGCCTTTGTGCCACTTATTGTGCGAGGAGGATGATAATGGCGAGAGGATGAAAATGAGAGGAGAAGGAAGAAATAAAGAAAGGAAAAAAGAAAAGGGAATTGTGCAAGAAGTAGGTACCACAAGTGGTTATATTTCCAGGTATGCCACCAAGAAATTAGTTTTATTACTGTTTAAAAATTGCGGTTTAGGTGGAGCCATTGTAAAGAGAACAAAGATGAGCCTCTTTTAATTTATTATTTTGCAAGTGTATTATTTCCTTAAGAGACTGCAAAAGCATCTATGAAATCATAAGTACTTTAAACTTAAAGTTTTATGATTCATTTTATGTTTATCAAAAACTCGTGCATACTATTATTATTTGAATCGAATACCCCATTTCAATCCTCTTGTTCGAATCTCCATAACCAAGTGCAGTCTCTGTAACTTAATATACTCATCAATTAACGTCAGATTGGAAAATATAAAATAAATTTATAAAAAGGAGAAAGAAAACTAAAGTTTACTATATGCAATCTGTAAATTTATCAGTAATCAGCATAAGAATATGCGAAGAAGGGAGCTTGTCTTGTTCTTGCAGCAAAATGAGAGGCGGCACTAAAATTAGTTACTAAGGCTGTTAGAGAGTATGGAACACCTGACGCACTCATAATCCAGACATATCTTTCTGACCTAGCGAATCCCAAAGACACATTGTAGAAATTATATCACATTTTGGCTAATACTAGTAATTACAGCAATATTATCATCTAGCTATGATAGAAAAAGAATGAAAAATAATGTGTGCATTATCTCATTTATAGTTTTTTTTTCTTTCTATTACTTTGTAGTAAATCATCTAGTTGTTAATACGTGGATCAAGTTTCCTTTCTAAAGACATAACAAATCTATATGCTTTAAGAAAAGTCTAGATATAACAAAAACGTACCAACTTACTTTCCAAATCTGGGATAAACAAGCAAGTTATACTTCATAAAAACTCATGCTTGTGTTTATATAAATGGCACAGGATCGAAACTGCATACTTTAATGTTATACTAGTAAATAGCCTATGTATTGCATGGATGCATAGCTTGTTGGGTGTACTAATGGTGAATATTAAAAGGAAGTTTTATTAAATACCTATCTATGGGTTTCAAATTATAATTTCGTCCCTTCATAAACCAGGCATCACGATACATCTTTAGAAATATTTTCAGGAAAACTACAACTACATACAGTAAAAACCTTTAAATGCTTGTACTAAAACTTCAACAAAAATGTGAATACCGACAAAACAAATATTCAAAGTAAATATTTCCTTCAAGGACCTCTAGCTCAAGTGGTCGACCGACTATCGATGATGGAGTTTCCACCTAAAATGGAAGGGTTGTCCTACTATCAGGTAATTGCTGAATCCACCTCTACCATCTTCTCCCTTATCCCTCTATGTTAATTTCAGCAATATCAAGTAATGGAATTTGTTGAATACCATTTCCTATTAAATTTGTATTGATTTAAAATTTCACTTCTTGTGTATCTAATGTTTGTTGATGCATGATTTCAGTAGTTTACAATACAGATTAATCCAAACGTAGTGATTTCTGTTCATTCATGCTACTATTCATCCCATTTTGTACTTCAAGACCGTTATTGTGATTGAAAACTGACTGAAATTTATGATCTGTGCAGTTGCAAGCACTGTCAAAGAAAAAGTTATAGCTTGGTAAGTGTATTTGGCTAAGTTTTATAAAAAATTAACTAAATTTATATAATAATAATAATAATAATAAATTAACTAAGATTATAAAAATTAACTTTGTGTATTAAGTTATATAAAATATAAATAAGCTTATAAAAATAACTAAGTTGATAGTAACAATAATAATTTAACAAATGTTTATAAAAATTAACTAAGTTTATAATACTAATAATAAAAATAAAATAATAATAATTAACTAAGTTTATAAAAATAACTAAATTTATTTATATAATAATACAATAATAATTCGTAATGTTTATGAAAATTAACTAATTTTATAATAATAATACTAACAACAACAATCATAAATAATAATAATAAATTAACTATAAGTGTTATAGAAACTAACATAGCTTATAATATTAATGGTACTAATAAGAATAATAATAAATTATAAAATATTAACTAAGTTAATTAAGTTTTATAAAACTTAACTAAATTTATATAATAACACAATAATAATTACTAATGTTTATGAAAATTAACTAATTTTATAATAATAATACTAACCACAACCATAAATAACAATAAATTTACTATTAGTTTTAAAAAAGTTAACCAAGTTTATAGTAATAATGATACTAACAACAATAATAATAAATTATAAAATATTAACTAAGCTAACTAAGTTTTATAAAAATTAACTTAATTTATATAATAATAATAATTAACTAAGTTTATAAGAATTAACTGAATTTATAAAATAACAACAATTAACTAAGTTTATAAGATTTAACTAAATTTATGTAATAATACAATAATAATAACTAATGTTTATGAAGATTAACTAATTTTACTACTACAACAACGATGACGAAACAGTAATAAATTAACTATAAGTTTTATAAAAACTAACTAAGTTTATAATATTAATAATAATAAATTATAAAATATGAACCAAGTTGACTAAGTTTTATTAAAATTAACTAAATTATATAATAATAAAAATAAAATTATAAAAAATAACTTCATTTATTATGTTATATAAAAATTAAACAAGCTTATAAAAATTAACTAAGTTGATAATAATAATAATAATTTAACTAATGTGTATGAAAATTAACTAAGTTTATGATAATAATACTTTATTTTGTATTTATAAAGTGTATCTTATCTATGGTATATATGATTCATAGTGTTTCTTTAGCACATGCTGGATGATAGCATGTTGTTGTTATTTACGGCGTACACAAAATATATTGTTTTGTTTTTACCCATGGACTGGGTTAATCATTGTTCTTTAACAATTTTTGTACAGATTTTGAACTAGATGGTGTTTCCTTTTATTAGGTTTTTATTTCAGTGTTCTCTTTGAAACAAATAGGATAGTATATTAATCATATTAATTATCATAGCTTGTTTAGTCTGTAGCACCATGTAAACTTAACTTTTTTGTTATATGGTCTTGAGTACAACTGTATTTCAATGGGTTAGTTAAAATTCAGTGCTCTTTCTCCTTTAGTTCAACTGATGTAATATTTATAAATTTAAATTATGGTGATCTAGTTTTACATGGAATGATTTTACAACACACATTATTTGTATTTTGTAGGTGATAATAACATCTTACTATGGTTTGGAGGATGCTGAAGGTGAGACTGTAAATTCATATCTATCAAGGTATTATAATAATAGTAAACTTATCAATTGACGTAATTTTTTCACTCTCTGTTAATGCGCTCATAAGGAATATCCAAAATGTTTTTATACATTATTTATTATTTAGGTTGGTGCAAACCGCATTAGAAGATCTGGAGGATAGCAGATGCATCAAAATGACTGAAAATTTTGTGGAGTCAACGATGTTAGGGTCATTTATTAGTGACATCTCTATGTTTTGGTTTTTGTGGTTTTAATTATGAGATATTATATGTATGAATATTTTGTATGTTTAGTATAACGTGTTACATCTCTATGTTTATCTTCTATGATTCTTGCATTATTTTAAATGATTTTATGTTAAAAAAGATTATTATCGCACATTTTGATATAGTATTGAATATTGTAATTATAATTAAGAAGTAGGAAACATTAGAAATGTGAAAAGAAACCATAACGCTTAAAAAGTGTTATAGGTATTTATAGTGTTGAATAACCGCTATTAAATCTATCAAAATTACATGCACTTAACATAAAAAACGCTATGGTATCATAATAAGCGCTATAAAAAATAACGTATAACAGGTCCATAACCACTATAACAGAACTTATCATAACATAGTATAAGCACTACCGTTGTTAATGTTTTATAGCGGTTTATTAGTGCTGTGAAAAGTCTGGCATCTACGTTAAGTAACATGTCAAAGTACAATGTTTAGAATATGCTATTAACTTGTTTTATAGCGGATTATCAGTGTTATATTAGAAAGAAAGATAGCAGATGATTTGCGCTTAATATGCAATCTTTTTATAGTGGTTGTTTTAGCTCTATGAATTGTCCACTATTTTTTATAACATGTCGTTATACATCATTTATCAAACCGCTATTATATGCTTTAATAGCATTTTTCATGCGCTGTCGTAGAGTCCTTTTGTTGTGCTGATGGTTCCTTTCCAATAAGCTGGCACTCTAGGAATAGCATTCCAATGGTCATAACCTGGATTACTCAAAAATCGACATGACACGCTTATAGCATATGTTATGTTTGGTTTAGTGCAAACATAACATATAAGTGTTGAAAATATTAGTCCCACATTGGGAAATATATGAAAATAAGATCATGGATAAATACTACGAGACTGCTATTCACATGGACCAATTTGTTTTATGAATGCCTAAGTAGTTCTCTAAACTATGAAAAAAATGCTAACAGTGGTATCAGAGCCAGGCCTTCAACTAATTCAACTAATACACATGTGCTTAGTCGCGCCACGCATGTGCCACGCCATCCAAAATACTATGATCACGTAGTTGACTCAAATACGCCATACGTGAAGGGGACGTGTTGAAAATATTAGTCCTGCATTGGGAAACATATAAACAAGATCCTGTATAAATACTAAGAGACTACTATTCACATTAACCAATTGGTTTTGTAAACCGGTTTTGTAAACAGCTAAATTGTTCTCCAAATTAAAAAATGCTAACAATAAGACTTCCAATAATACTGGAATATTCAAGTTGATAAATAGTTCATCCAATATTCTTCACTAATCTAATACTGGGATCTAAAGGAGTTGGAGTTGTTTTGCCACTGTAATGACCATACTTCTTGAGGAATTTCTCGATGTAGTGAGATTGGGTTATTGCCAACTTTCCTCTTTGCTTATGATTTTGATACTTAAGATCACATCAATCTCTCTCAGATCTTTCATATCAAAATTAGAGAACATAAATGAAATTATCCAGAATTTTAGTCATTTGAATTTGGCATATTTAATTTATTTTCAATATTGAGAAGTTATTTTTATAAGTTAAATAACTTGGATTTCAAATATAACGATTTATTTGATAATTAAATTATTGAACTTAATATTCGAAATTGTTTAAAAATTTGAATCTTGAATTTAATATGATTGAAAACGATTTCAAAAGTTGAATTAATTTCTATTTGAACAAGAATGAAGATAGTAAACTTTTAAATTGGATTTAAAAGCGATTAAACTGATTTTGGAAAATATTTGTTTTAAATAACGTAAAAATAGCCTTCTGGGGGCACAGTCTCGGAATTCGACGAAACCAGTTTCATTGGATACGTAACAGTGAATTATTATATAATGTCGAATTTCATGGTGATTGGACGTATCGTTTGGTCGTACGAGTTCGAAACGCATAAAATTAATTAAAGGAATTTCTATTAAAATAATTTGATTTTGAAAAGCTAACTTCTGAATATGATGATAATGATTCCCAATATATATTCCATTGTGTTCGGAATAGGGGTATAACATATAAAACGCCAGGCGGCATGCTTCGTTTGGAGTTCAAAATTTTCACGGATGAATAGTGCTGAGTTTATTTTCTATATAAAGGGCCTTAATGTTTCCATTTGCCAAATCCTAACTTAAAAACCAGAGCCACCATTTCCTAAACCCTAACATCCAACGGCCCATATCGTCCACGTCGATCGGAGAAGAATTAGCCAAAATCTTCAATATGAAAGTTGTCGAGCTCCTCACAACGAACGCATCCATACCCTTGGATCATCGAATCGATGCTCGACGGAGCTGCAATTTTGTCCGTTCGAGGCAGCTTTATGGGTTTTGGGGCACGGTGCAGTCGCGCATACGTAGCATGGCGGTGGTGCACGAGCGGTATAGGAGGCACGCGAGTAGGCGACGCATGCGGCGGCGCAATGGTGGAGGCAACGACGGTTTGGGATATCGCGATTGATGTTTAAAAAAAAGTAGAGAGAACACAACTGGAGTGTGAGCACGAGGGTTGAAGGAGGGAAGTAATGAGGTTTTTATTTTTTTTTGTTAAATTTTAAATAAATTATTCAAACGATCAATAATGCACAACTTTTTCATACGAGATTGGTTTTGAGCGCGACGAGTTGCATTGCGTTCGTATTGGCGAGCACTACGCTATGGAGTTGGATTGAATGAATTTGGAGTTAGTTGGAATTTTAGGTTAAAATTGAACGTTCGTTCAATTTTAATTCAAAATGGAACGTCTTGGCAACTATTAAAAATCAAAGTGAGTTAACCTCACCTTTTTAGTTAATTAGAAAATTTATATAGTCAATAAATATTATTTATTGTATGTTTGGATATTTATTTCTGATCATTGTTGATTTTCTGGATAATATACTAAATTATATTATGGGTTTTGATATATTCCCGCCTATTAGAGCGGATGGGACCTTATTACGTTCCCGTGTAAGAGCGGATGACACTTTGTATATGAATCCCGCCTCGAAGCAGTTGATTTATATTTTTATGATTATATACTATATATGATGCAGGGGGGACAAGTTGGAGGGATCCAACGAGATTCCTCACACAGATGATTTATTTTCATATAAATTGATGTATGATAAGTTGGATGTTATAAATGATGACATGGACACGATTTTGTTTATTTAGTGCTTTGGTAGCACTAGGCCTAAATTTTGGTACTTTAAAATACTATAAAATAGTGATTGATTTAAAAAGTAATTTCAAGTGATTTGAAAATTATTCATGTTTAAATAATTTTTCTAAATTAAAAGTATGATTTTTTATGGGTATTATAATTTAATAGTTTTATAAAACATTTTAAATAGAGTTTTAAAACTGAGAGTAAAGATTTTAAAATCTGGGAAAATAAGTCAGTCTTTTATAATAAAGGGATATGGTCCTAAAAAGAAAATAATAATATGTTTATATAAATATTATTAACCATTTTTTATATATAGGTATATATATTGTAATTTATTTATAAAGGTGAAATTTATAAATGTGCTAAATTTATAAAAGTGATATTTTTCAAATGAAGTAATGGTTTGTAAAATCGTATTTTGTTAATAAAAGTATGGATTTATAAATGGCGTTATAAATCAAAAGGAAATTATTATCATTTAACAAATTGGTGAAATAAATCAAGTGGTGGACTTATTATAAGATGAGGAAATGATATTTTAGAAAATAGTTGATCCTATTTTGGAAATTTAAGATGAGGGTAAATTTGGGATTGTTAACTGATATATTTTTTTAAATTGAAAGAAATTTATAAAAAAAATTTATACCTATGGGAGCAAGATTAGAAACGGTTGAAATTATGTTTTGGATGGGGTTCCATAAATAAGCGAGATTTATAAAGGAATGAAGTTATAAATGGGGTTCATAAATAAATGAATTTTTATGAAAGGAAGTTTTATAAAATGGGAAGAGATTTATAAACATGGTTTATAAATATGGAAATGATTATGTTGAACTAAGTATGGATTTTTATCAAGGAAATATATTTATATTTTAAAGGTTGTTTATTAATATTAATATTGTCTAAAAATTGTTTATCAATATTTTAAATATCTTGGAAAATTAATTATTTAAAATATTAATATGGCTTGAAATTGATTTTAATTTTTATCCGTAAAGTTTTGGAAATTAATTATTAGTATTTATAAAAATGTTGAAGATAAATTATTATTGTTTTATTTAGGATGTTTGGAATTAATTAATTATTATTTTAAATGTTTTAAAGTTAGTATTTTTTATAATGTTTACTGCTTTATAATAGTGTTTTGAGTAAATGATTAGAATTTATATTATAAATGTTTACGAGATTTATAAATAGGGTTTTATAAGCAGATGTAGATCATAAGAGGAATCTTATAACATGTTTGTAAAAAATCGTAAAGGATGATTGTTTAAAAAGATAAAAGGAGTTTTATAAATGGTTTTAGATATTTATAAAAGGAATTTTAGAAATGGGTTTATAGATTTATAAAAGGAGTTTATAAATGGTTTTGTGGATTATAATAAGGTTTATAAATGGTTTGAATTGAATAAAAAGGGGAATCTTCCAAATTGTTGGTGAATACACTTATACCATCGAGATAAACATATAGATATTTTTTCAAGTACGGAGAAATAGGGATTTTGGGTCTATATTAATCTTTGTAAAAAGAATTTTTGATTCAAGTATTACAAAGTGAATTTAATTTATAAAAGATTAATTAATAGAGGCTTAGTGTTGCTTGGCGCTTAACGAATGTTGATTTTTCCCTATGGAATTAAATTTCTGATTGAATGTTTGTTATTCAATAGTTAAATATCCGACTATCAAAATTGGACCCAAAACGTAACTTTGGAAATATCTAGGAGAAACATGTGAGTTATATGGCACGGTCATCTCCGATGATGTTGTACTGTGCGTATAAATCTCGTTTCGTTCTCCTAGGACAATGATAAGTAAATCCATCCACTAACGGTTAGGAGGTGATCTCCGCTCTTATCTTTGACCGTTTATTTCCTAAAGAACCGGGGTTGAGTTTACCGGATATTATCGAACGGTGTTTCGAAGAGACCGGGATCAGGTATGTTATCCGAAAACCACTTCGATCCAACGAACGCGTTTCGAAGTGAAGATATCTTGAAGATGATGGAATTTGGAGATGGAGCTCTCAAGTGTTTCGTTCAGGCCCAGAACGAACTTGTATGGATGAATGTTGATATTGCATTGTTGCCTGGAGGGCAGTGTTAGCATTCCAAGTAGGAAGTGCTATAAAAAGGTAAACCGTAGCCTCGAACCTCATCAATCGGGAAAAGAAAAAAATCAGGCATGTAGTAGGGCCAAGTGGGTAGCTCCCAAGTAGGATATAGTCATTCCAAATTTAGATCGGTTACTATCTATTCTTGTATGGTTTAGGGCCTAAGCGGGATGATCATATTCGGTACTACTAGTCAAGTGGTAGGCCAGTCCTGTGTGGCAGGGGTACAAGATGTTCTTGTAAAATTCCGGTGCATTTTATCTAGAGATGATACTTCGGAAGGTAGTTCCTTACCTAGTCATAGTATGGAATCCAATCTCCAATACGTGCCTTTACGGTTTTGATTGTAGAACCTAGTATGCTAGAATTTAATAATGTAACAATTTCGGCTAAGATTAATAAGCATTTGTATTTAGACACTATTATAATACCAGAGAATTTCATATGAAATGTTTTGGTTATGGTATGGTAAAAACCTGTCCGTGTTTATGTACGGAGTGGTCTTACGAGAAACTTTTGATTTTAGAAATGATTTTCTAGAACTATAAAATTCAATTTGATGTGTTTTCTCATGCTGTTCCAGATTGACTCGGGTGTTATTTTATTATAATGCTCGGGTCAAACCGAGCATATTTACATATTTGCTTTGGATGCATTGAAGCTCAGAAGACGAGTTGGAGGTCTTCAAATCGTATTTATGTATATGTTTTATTTCCGTTATTTTGTTGTTGAAATTATCAGCAATTGTGAGAACAAGTTGTTATAACCGTCCAAGCAGATGATTATGATTGTTGTTGTACTCTGATGGATGTATGTACATAATAGTTTCTCTTTTGTAAAGATCATTGATATTATATTATATATTGTTCCGCTATGATTGTGAGATTCTATGTTGTTTTTAGTTCCCTTTCCTTTTCTTTTCTTTTCTTCTCTTTTTCTTTCTTTCTTTCCCTTAACTATCCGTCTTTCGATTTGATTTGGGTTGGACATGTGTGGTTTATTGTCAGCTTGAATTGTACAAAAAAGCGGGTCGTTACAATAAACCTTTTTTTTTATTTCACACAAGATATATCAAAGTCAAATATTAGCATGTTAGCAACATATAAACACATTATAACATTGCCGTTTTTATCCGATTTTCTATAAATACATTTATAAACATAATTAAAAATGATGTCATTAGATAATGCTACTTTATCAAACTTCTTATATCATTATATATGTGCTTGTTTCAGACCGTAAAGAGATTTTACTAGCTTTCTTTTCTTGGCCTGGATTTACGAAACCTTCAGGTTGTTCCATATATACTTCTTCTTCTAAATCAACATTTAGAAAAGCAATTTTTGCATCCATTTGATGAACTACCAGTTTGTGAATGGATGCAAGTGCGACCAAACAACGAATTAAAGAGATGCGAGCAACATATGCATATGCATCAAAATAATCTACTCCCTGGCTATAAGCTTATCAATGGATCTATCTGTATTCAACTTTTTCTTGAATATCCATTTACATCTTATTGGTTTAGCACTAGGAGGTAAATATTCAGAATCCAAGATTTGGTTTGCCAAAATTGAATTCATTTCATCATTGATAGCTTTTTTTTATAGAAAATAACATCTTTGGAACTCATTACATGAGAATAAGTTTTAGGGTCATCATCAACATTCATTTCGTATCTAGTTATGGTAAGGATTTAATCCTTACTTCCTTCTACTATATATGTAATAGAATCAGGACCATATTCCTTTTCTGTTCTCCCACTTTTACTTTCCTTACGTTCATTAGTTTCCATATATTATGGACTAAATGATACCAATGGGTCCTCAATAGTTTGATTTTCAAATATTATCTTTTTAGAAAATTCTAAGTCCACAGATTCTATTACTTCAAAGATGTCAATTATTATGAATATGTAGGTTATATTATGAGGTGAATAACCAATAAAAGCAAACTTATATGGTTTATTTTCTACTTTGGTCTTTTAGGATCTAGTTTTCTAACAAAAGCCATACAACCCCAAACTTTGAGTATTAATAAATTAGGTTTTCTTTTAAACCACAATTCGTAAGGTTAAATATTCTTCTTTTTCAAAGGAACTCGATTTAAAATACAAGCGGATAATATAGCATCATCCCGTAAAGTGTTCAGTAAAATAAAACTAATTAGCATAGTATTTACCATTTTTACCAATATCCTATTTTTTCTTTTATCGACTCTATTTTGTGGAGGTGTATAGGGAGAATACATTGGTGTTTTAAACCATGTTATTTACAAAATAATGTGAGATCATTTGAAAAATATACACCGCCACTATCGGAATGCAACACTTTAATTTTATGTCCTAATTGCATTTCCACTTTAACCTTATACATTTTAAATTTTTCAAAAACTTCATCTTTGGTTTTATCTTGAATAATTAGAACTTAAATAATGGGATTTATAAAGATAACAACAAGTATTGAATTATTTCATTAAAAGATAGAAAATGTTATATTTAATTTATAAAAGAGAAGGAGTTTATAGTAACAATGTTTTAGAAACATTTGTTTTTAACCCCTTTGATTATATTTTAAAGTAGGTAAAACTTGTTAAGTGATTTGTGAATATACTTATACTGTTGAGATAAGTATACGATTACTTCTTAAAGTATTGAAAAGAGTATAAGTAAATATTGAAATAGTAGAAAATAAGTATATATCTTTTATAAAGAGAAGTTATATATATACATATATACAAGTTTATAAAGGAGGTTTTAATTGATTAATAGGTATTGATTAATATAGGAAGTCTTGATTTATAAAAGAAGTTTCTTTTGATAAAAATGTGTTTTACTAAATGAAAGAGTTTTAAATCAATAAAGGATAAATTAATTTACAAGGGATTCAAAGTTGTTTATGTGACTTGATCATGCTTTGGATGAATTGATAGTGCATGTATGATTACTTGCTATGGAAAGTATACAGGAATTAGTTCCCTTATGTGATCATTCATATTATTGTAGAATAAGACCAAACATATCGATTCAGCCTTGGAGAGATTGGGTTCGGTAAGTGTTCTACTTATCAAAAACCACTTCAAGGTTGAGATATGGGTTCTATGTTTTGAAGTGGAACGATGGAATCCATGTATGGTTCTGAATTTTGCTGAGATGATGGAATCCATGTGGGATTCAATATTTGATTGAGTCTTGAAGACTTAAGTGAAGATGCCGAATGTAGTCTCGACGTCAAAGAATGACTAAACATAGAGTAGACTGCACAACCTAGGAGTTTAGCTAGGGGTACATTAACTTCATTATCTAGAATATGCTTATTGATATGTTGCGCGCGGTGAGTTGTTGATACTTGGTTCCATGTGGTTCATGTTTACATGCTCGGGCGTGGGCTATTTGTGTGTTCCTTATGGTATATTTTATCTAGAGATATATGGCGCTAGGAAAGTAATCTTTCGATCCTTGTCATAGGAGATCCACTTCATTTTTTAAGCTGGAGGCGTCACCGTGGAAAATCCATTTATATGAACGTGCCTTAGCGGTTTTGTTTGTATAACTAAATATGCTGTTAAATGTAACCTATGTAACCATTTCAGCTATGTATATATTTATATTGAGCACCCTAGGAATCATTATAATACCACTGGAGTTGCTAATGGAAATGGTTTGGTTATCGTAAGGTAAAAACTCGTCCGTGTTTATTTACGGTGTGGTTTATGAGATACTTTTATTTTAAAAAAGGTTTTATAACATTAAATAATCCAAATGACTTGAGTTTCTCATGCTGGTTTACCAGACTGATCCCGGTGTTATTTTTCTTATAATACTCGGGTCAGCCCCGTCTATATTTCCAAATTTCGTTAATGTTCATTGGAGATCTTGGAGAGGGGTTGGATGATTATGTACCATAGTTTTTCTTTTTCCACTACATTACTTTATTTATATTTATCAGCAATTGTAAGGACAGGTAGTTATAACTGTCGATGATATGTTATTTTTCTTTGATTATTGTATAGAAATTAAAATGTTCTTTTTGTAAAGATCTATTGAGATATTATATATTATCTTTCCACTATGAGATTCTGATGTTTTTGTTCTCTACTTCCTTGTTCCTTTTCTTTTCTTCCTTTTCTTTTATCCTAACATTCCATCTTTCCGGCACTTGGGTGCTTGGCACATGAATATGGTGGATATATTAGTGTCGACATTCGGGGGTCGAAAAGGCGATCGTTACAGGTAAGGCAGACTATAAAGAAATACATACCTTTGAAATTCACTCCTCTAGTTGTGTAAGTTGATAACAACATGGTCGGAGCGATGCACTTCAAAGAAAATATATGAATTATTGGTAAGTCTTCACTTAGTGGTATAAATATTAGTTCTTTTCCAATTCTGGATATAGTCCAGTAGTTAGCAAAGAGCATGTAGTATTTAAAAAAGAGCATGTATAACCTTAATAAATTTGCATACACGTTTAGATTCAGCTGGAAAGGAGAAATTCGAAGCAATTGAAGGACATGATACCAGGATGAATGAACGAACTACGCTAGAAAGGAACATGAATCTACTACAAGCTGTGTAGTTAATTGGTGAATTATGAGCCTATTCGAAAGGCTGTGGAAATCTAACATCGTCATCTGAGTTCTACTGTCACTCGCAGATCCTATGGAGATACCCATCAGTTAAGTGAGATGGAGGAGAGCCGAGTAGGTTGTCGAGAACTGTTACGCCACCTACTGAAACATATGGAGTAAGGTTTGTATGAGGATCCACAACAATCAATAGTGCCACAATGGCTATAGGCTCTCTATGGACATAAGATGGCCGGATAATAGCCACCGAGGATGAAGCTGACATAAAGCTAGAAGCGATGGTTAGAGAGATAAAAGTAGAGTGATGCATTGGCGGTGAGTTTGGAAGACCGTTGCTATATCTAAACTAGAAGTTGAGAATTAAAAACTATGATCCATTTTATTTCTTATATGTGTGTGAACAATCATTATGCCAAAAAACGCATCAGACGACAGATATGCTCCGTTGTTTGAAAGCATATTTATTTGTCGTTAAATACAGTGCCGCCTCATTGCACATCAGACCATAAATATCTACCGTCTGATATGCACTAACATAACAAAAGAAGTCGTATGTTGTCTAATGTTATAATATCATTTCCTGAATTACCTATTAGACAACATATAAATATTGACTAATATTATAGAATATAATGGTTTATGATTTTTGTTTGATGATAATAAATATTTTATTCAGAACTTCATATTTTATTCAAACAAATATTTTATTTCATTTCAATTTCAAATGGTACACATTGAGCTTCCACTATATTTCACACTTCTATACATAACATTATTTTCACACTCTCATATGCAACATTTTCTTACTTTTACTCACACAATCGAATTTGATATCTTCTTGCTTCTGCTCCAATCTTCTACCTTGCCTGTCAAACAAATAACAACACACTAAAAAGCAAAAAAGGAAAAAACTGATATTTGCAAAAATAAGAATGTGATTTAATATGATTTTGCCTCAGTTATTTGGGTTGTTTTTTTCATACTTTAAAACTGGAATAAAAGTGCACAAACACAATGTATGACATGTACAATGTATCACTGTACATGCCATAAGGCCATACACACAAAACACACTTGCGTCAATAAATTTCAGGGACAAATGCAAAGGTCAAGCCTGAAGGCTTAATGCAATGCAAGTGTGCATGAGATCAAGCCCAAGCAAGCTCATGCTCAACTCAAGTGCATCACATAGTCTACATAGGTAAAGCCATGTTTCAGACTCAACTCAAATGCAGCCAGAACAAGAATGCAAATTCAGCAAATACACATTGCCAAGCTTTATAAATGTAAACAATCAATCCAAATCCAATATGTGATACACCAAGTAACAATTCAAGGCATGCATATATGTTTCAGATGCAATGGGTAAATTACATGTCAAGAGCAAGCGCATTTACACAAGCCCAGACTCAAGGCACAAGACCAGATCATAAATGAATCAGTGAAGCAATCAGTTCAAGTGAAACACTTTGGTCCAGACAAGAAATACATAAGGATACAAGCAACCAGGGTCACATACACAAAAACAATATAGGGTTAGAGTGGACACAGTTGTATGATTCAGAAAAGCAAGTAGACAAGTACACACAGATGAGGACAGTGCACACAAGGCAAATTATCATAAGTACATAGGTTAAAGTGAGTGCACAAACAATATAAGTGAAAATTCAAGGAAAATGCACTCGAGCTCATAGATACTTGAACCAGCAAAACAAAAACAAACGCAAGCAACGACTTTGTTTTTGAGCATCGTTCCAGTTCACCATCTTTATAAAAACAACAAGCACTAATGAAAATGCTAGCATAAAAATGCACAAGCACATTAATATACATATATACACATATGTATGTACATGTTTATATGTATATAATGAGTAGAAAGGCAACTCGGAGATGCACACAATAGTAATGAAGATCGAGCATCACAACATAATGATCATCTACTCAACTAGGATACATCAACAATGGAGCATCAAAATAGATAAGGCACACAGTTCAACAAAAACAAGCACACAGACTGGCAAAGTCACACTAGACAAGCACACTAACATACATACATACATATGTATATACATGTATACATGTGCACAGTGGCCACTTCAAACTCTAGGAAGCACACTAATAAGTCATGAAGGCAGTTCAATAGAGATACAAACCAGCGAGCAAATACTTCTAAAAAATTCCACGATTGAGCACACAACAGAGATTAAAACCATCGTCCATCAGAAAATTCAAACCAGCAGTTCAACAGAGATAAAAACCAACAAATATAAAAACTCATATGTATACAAACCAACAGGGGTAATACAAACTAACAGAGATAAAAACTCCAGGAAGCACACAAATCATCGCAAAGATCACATCAGAATTAAACTAGCAGTTCAATAGAGATGAAAACTTCAGGAAGCACACAAACCAGCAATTCAAATCGAAGTGGTTTGGGAATTTTTAAATCTTGGAGATTTTTGGAAATGTTTTCCAAAGTGATTTGGAAGGAATAATGGAGTATTATTTTGAGATGTTTTTGAATAAAAATTGTTTTTAAATGAATTTTGGAAGTAAGGAAGCACCGAACTCACTTTGGTCGCTGGAAAATAATCCTAGTGATGACGGCCGCATCATCAGTATTCATTTTCTAGTTTCTAGATGATGGATTGCTACCGTGGTGGTTGGCTATGAATATTTGCTTTGGACTTGTTTGGTAAACAAGTTTTGTTTAGAAATTCCAAAAGGAAATTGTTTTGGGTAAGGCCAAGTTGTTTTGAAAAATCCAAAAGTATGATTTGATATACCTAGGGAATATATGTATATTATGATTTCAAAATGATTTGAAATAAAACCGGGTAATTAAATTTTGGGATTTCCATCTAAATGACTTGTAAAGTCAGGGAAATCAGTTAATTCAACTTATAAATTGAAGTTAGTGTAGATAAGAAAGGAAAATGTAAAATTTAATCCTGGAATTAAAATTTAACTTGAGTAAATTAAAGTGAATAAGATAGGTTGGAATTTAACTTACGGTAAGTTAAATAAAATTGAAACTGGATTTGAATTGAATGGAATATAAAGATGAAATGTAGGATGATTATATAACTATAAGTTATAATTATTAAATGGAATGGATACACTTAAGTTATTAAGTGATGTATACATTCCAGAGTATGATTATAAGATGTAAATGGACTTAAGTAAGTAAAATGGATTTTTAAGTAAATACGTTTCTGAACTTATGAATTGAGAAATAGAATAGTAGACTAAATGAAAATGGTTTGATATTATGATAAAAGAATGGAAATTCATAAAAATTGAATTTTAAATGAAGAGTGAATTAGAATGGAGTAAATTGAATGTAAATATGAATTGTGAAGTGATTATATAACTATATGTTATAAATATTGAATGTGAGTAAACTTAAGTGGAAAATTCAGGGAATTGTGAATAAATAAGTTTGTATAACTTATTAAACTGGAAAAGTGTGACCAAATAAAAAGATTGAGCAATTGATAACAAGAAATTAATTCAATTTAAGGGTAAATGAATTGAATATGTTTTTGAAATATGATTTTGGAGTATGGGTTGAATAAGATTGGGTATGAACTTAAGTTATAAAAGCTGAATATGGACTTAAGTATCGATATGGAATGTTTATGATAAACCTTAGAAATAATTTTATAAAATGGTTTATAAATAAACTAGCATGAAATAAAATGTCGTTCACTATAAAATGAAAAGTATAACACTTTGTAAATTAAATGAAGTGAATGGAAAAGATGTAATATAAGTTGGAAGTAAAGTTAATAGAAATACAAGTGCATGAACCATGTATGATATAATAAATTGTTCAAGAATAGATTACATGGAATGATTCCCGATTTATAGTATAAATTGGATATACTAAGTAAATGGAAGCAAATAAGTGAATGAAAATCAATTTAAAGGAGAAATGGAATTTGATTGCAATATAAACATAACTTAAGCGATTATTTATGGAATGAATTCATCAATAAAATTAACATGGAATGGAATGTTGTTTAATACAACATGTAACGAACAAAGTTTGGTGGATAACACAATTGGAAACCAATGGAAAATAGATGAATTGATTTAAAATCAATTTAAATGGATCAATTGAAGCTTAATAAGATGGATATGGATATAATAAGTGTGAATGTGAATAGAATGAAATTGAATGGATTGCGAATCAAGTTAAAATTGAATAAATGGTATGAAAATCAATTTGAAAGTGTATAATTGAGTGTTTGAACCTTGTAAATTGCATATGCATTCTAAAACACATGATATGACATATTTGTGTATGAAAGCTTAATTAAAAGGATTTGCATATAATGGAAGTGAATATAAATGGAATGCAAATAAATTGATTGTGAATCAATTTGAAATTGAATAGAAGTAAATTTATGCAAGGCACATATAAATCAATTTGGAATATACATGAGCTTAGGATGTTCTAAATATGAATTGAATATTAGTGTATTCTTGAACATTTCTACGATGAGGCTCTAGAAAAATCTTCAAATCTATAGTGATCTACCTACATCGATGCATGTCGATCGATGTAGGGATTATGCAAAAATCCCAAATTGCTATTAATTGATTTGAAATTGGTTCTATGGTATAGTATTTGTCATTTGTGTTCAATCTAGCATTGGCTTCTCCAAGAACATTTCCATCTCCCCACCAATCCGATCAATACCGTCAGAATTAGAAGAAATAAGGTCGAGAGGAGGAGAAAAGGTCGACTACAGTCAGGGCATGGCCAAAGAAATGGATAAGGCAAGGGAGAGGTGTTGTATGTTGGTTTGTTTATTAAGGAAGATCGTTCTGAGAATGAAATGCTTGAATAGGAAACCCTATGTCGCAAAGAGGCAGAAGAAAGAGCGATGACAGTTGAAAGGTCAGGGCAACCTAAAAAAATTTCCAAGTACTGAGCATATTTTTTATAAACAAATCCATAATGATTCATAAGATAAAGGAAATTCGTGTAGAAAAAGAGAGAACAAAAATGAAGGAATCTCTAATATTCAACCAGGACAATTTTTAATAAAGAGTGGGTCTCAAAGATTTGTGCACATCGATTTATATATGAATTGATGAAATTTTCACTGGAAAGAATAAATTTTCTGGAATGTCTAACTTATGACACTACAAGAATTACTGTTTATAGCAACGGGAGGGAGCAACGGCCGCCAACGGCCATTGACCAACGGCTTCCAACGGTGAGCAACGGCAAGCTGTTTCCCAGAATTTTTTAATAACAAAAAACACATGCCGTTGGAAGCCGTTGGAATATTGCCATTGGCGGCCGTTGCTCGCCGTTGGAAATCTGCGACTAACCTGCAGCTCAAACTCCTTCTTCCTCATTCCGATTATACACGAAAGAAGACCCAATTTTCCCCCCCTAAAAAAATTCCAACCTCATTTTATTCCCTTCTACACTTTCTAGCATCCCCATCTTCGTTTGCAAGCTCCACAACCTCCGAAATCAGGTATTATTTGCTAAAACCCTAATTTTCGTAAATTTTTAATTTTAGGTTAAATTGATAATTTTTGTGTATGTATTATGCTATTGTTTGTGTAGTGTAGTGTATTGGACCTTAATTATTGTTATTAAACTAATTATTGCATGTTTAACTATGATTTGTTAAATTAGGTTTATTATTAAATTAGTGTCAAACTTAATAATTGTTACTAACCTAAGCATGAACCTCACTTGTTATTATATTGGTGATTGAATTGCGTAAAATCGTACGTAGAAAGTGATGATATTGACCTATAACACTACACCAAAATACTGATTTTGCAACATTTTCTATTTGTTAATTTCCAACACTTATAAATGTTACAGCCTACTGATAGTAAAAAAGTGTCAGGATACCTAAAAAAGTGTTGGGAAACATAAATAATGTTTTTTATAAACTTTCCAACACATCAGTTATAATTTACAACACAAAAAAGTGTTAGAACAGTTGGTAAATTTGTAATTAACTCACTAAAAATTGGACCCTTATGTAATCTTGCATATGTTACATTTTCTAACGCTTTCCCCTTCCATCACCACTGTCGGCCGCATAATTTTTAATTAGATTAGGGTTACCCTTCGCGCATTCCATCGCCATTTTCTAACGCTTTCCCATTCCCATTCCATCACCAGCATCGACAGATCAAAACTTTGGCCATTCGCGCATCCTCCAAGCTACCAGACATCTAACATCGAGCGACTTAATTTAAGACTAGGGTTCCCCTTTTCAGTTGGCGCGTCATCTCCAAGCAACATCGACCAGAGGCCCTTGCGACTTCAGGCTTTACCGACCAGACCTGACATCAACGTCATCTCTCCAGGCGACTTTGGCATTTTAGGTTCGATTTTGATTTTGATTTTTTTATATTGGTTATGTTCATAGTAATGACCTGGAGATATGTTATGTTCAATGTGTTATATATTGGTTAGATTCAATGTTCAGGCATAATTTTTAATTGATTTTTTATATTGGTTAGGTTCAATGTGTTATGTTCAGGCATAATTTTTAATTGATTAGGCTATCCATACATGCTCATGCTTTAATATGTAAATGCGAAAGAGAGGAAATTTGTTTCTAAAATCCAAAATATATTGCTTTCTAATTATTTTGGTGCCAAGTGCAATATGGAAATCAAAAATTAGTTGCCTCTGATAGTAATACATGGCACCAGTACTAATAAAACATGTGAAAACACAAAAAATTAATTTAGTATTGTATGGGTTAAGGTCTGTCGGGTGTAATTCTGGTTTAGGTTAATCTATGGGAAAAAAATGTATGGATGATAATGGGGAAGTGTATACCTATTTTGCAGAGAATGATATATCTAATAATGAACATGCAGAATACCTTTTTAGCTATTATACAGTAATTGGCCACCAAAAAATGTAACATTGATGGGTTCTTTGTAAAAAAAAAGAAGCAAGACCAGTTTGTTTTAAATTCATACTGAGCAGAAACATATAAGTTGATGCTGCTATAATGCAGCTGCATGCTGGCTACTACAATATGCGTTAGCTGAAAAAAAAAGTTATACATAATAAAATTTGTTTTTATTATTATATTAAGTTCACACAAAGAAAAACTTGAAGTGTTTTAAACTTGAAGATAAACATGAATAATTTTGTGATATCGACAATTGAAAATTTGTTAGAAAATTGGAAATTAAAGATGCGATGTTGTTTGTTTAGTTTAACGAATGTGAATGCGTTGCTTCTATATATATGTATGTATATGTATGATCTTATAAGGTTTGTTTGAGTTAAGCATATGTACAAAAACTATATTGGTTAAGTTTGTATGAAAAATATCTAAAAACTATTTTTTTTTGAAAATACAAAAACAAAGAATTGGAAAGAAATGGAAAGTTAGGAATTTGATTTTCTTTGTTTTTTTCATAAAAAAAAGAAGCTAGCAACAGTTTTCCATTAAATGGAATTGTGGTTCCATGTTGCATGAAATATCCCTAAGAGTTATTTTGAATGAAATCTGCATTACTATCAACAAATCAGTTAAAAATAAACACAACTAATTCTTATAAACATGGTCTAGAATTCATTGGTGAACTTACCGCAAAATATATACCAATATGATTTGTTAGTTTTGCTTTGAAACATCTATTTTTGAATTGATCTTAATCATATACAATAATAATGATAATGAACATGATACACTATTTGCGTATATTTTTACTTAGCAACTGCAAACCAAATTCTATAACTATACATGTTGCTATTATATTACAAACCAAATTAAAAGTTTGCTGTTACATAAAATTAAAAGTTCTTCATAGTCTAAATATTATGTGGATTCAGTTCTTCTAAAAAGTTACTAAAGGTCCAACAATGAGTACTTTGAAACATAAAAAAGCTAAAACATTTTGAAAGTTGTTATTTATTTATTAGGCATATAATATTTATACATGTTATTTATTTGTGGTGTATATGCATGAAATTGTACTCATATTTCTGTTGTGAACTTTTTATTTTCTCTTCACTTTTGATGGCTTATTTTGGTTTAATGAGTTTACCATGTTACTTTTTTGGTACATGTTAAAGATATAATTACCATTATTTTCTTTGTAATCATTAATCTCTGGATAACCACTTAGGAAGCATAGAAAATTAAGTATAAGCAGTCAGGTATGTAAACCTAAGACGTACATATTTCTATGTGCTACATTTACTCTAGATTTGTTTTTTTTCTAACAATGGGTATTGCTTCTACATTGATAGTTTAGATTTGTTTGTTGCATTGTCATGCTGACTTATTTGTACATGCGTTAAATTTAATGAATTGATTTTTTGATTTGGGGGATTTTTCGAGAGAGTTGGGTGTTATTGAATATTTCTAAATAATTATAGACGATACAATCGACAACTGTTTATAACTGTTACTCAATAAAAACTACGGGTGATATGTATATTTTGATTTTCTTTGTTGTTTCAGTGGATTTTGAGAATGAGAAGCGCTGACTTTGAATTTTAGTATCTTGCATTAATATTGTATTAAGTAGGTGGGAACGACTGATATTTTCTTGCAATAAATGTTCTCAAAACAACGATTGATGTTCAAGGTGTAGACTTTGTTCAAGGTGAATTTCAATCTTGTAAGTAAAAATATATGCAAATAATTCATCATATCACAAGCTTTAAGATCTTCCGAGATCGAGATCGTGACCGAATATGTGTTATATTTTCCTCTCTTTTAATGTTGCTTCCTGAACACCTTGCTTCTATTTTTGCATTTTATTTGCTTGCTTGCTTAGCTATTGCTTGTAGATAATATGTGTTAATTGGTAAGTGGACAATCTTATTGATCTGCACTGAATGCCAATTCTGGAAACTGACAAGCAACAAACAGTTTTGTTTTTGTTTTTTATCCCGTCTTTCTTTTTTTCACAAAAATAAATTAACTTAAATTTTTTTTAGAAAAAGGGACAGAAAGAAAGAAAGAAAGAAAAGAATTTCCTTGAAACATTCGTCCATCTTGGATAGTTTAGGATATAATGTAAAGATATAATCAGTAATCACTCTCTTCGCCGAGAGTTTGACTATAAGGGTTGGATGATAAACTATGGGTTGAGACCATTGTAGAAGATGGCTTGTATTATCCTTTGAATCTACTATAAATAGAAAATATAAGCATACTTAAAAAATTTATTTGTTTATTTACTGCAACTATATGTGGACTTTTTATTTCCATGAACTCATCGCAAATACGATTACAAACAATTGCAATTGAAAATATGTTGGGTTTAATTGAATTACTGATCAATTTGATTGCCATAAACACGAACTGCAATATTGAAGTACAATTTTGACAGTACAATTCATTTAGCATTATTTTGACAGTACAATTTGATTGCCATAAACAAGAACTGCAATATTGAAGTTTTTCTTGTTAAATATGAACTATCAGCCTAGGTTGTTAAATATGAGCAGTGTGTGCACCTCCTTATTGTTAAATATGAGCAGTGCATGCACCTCCTTGTTAAATATGCATCATGTTGTTTAATTGTGTGATACCATCTCTGTATTTGATTTGCAGTTTTGAGTCAGTAGAGTTTTGACTGAGCATATTATATAGGTGGTCATTTTCTCTTCTTTGATTGTTACATTACCTATCAAAATTTGGTTTGAAACATTGCCATGTTCTTAAAACCATCTTAGTTGCCTTCAACTTCTACATGAAATTGAAGAGAGGATGGCCAAAAAATTAACATTGAAAATTTTGATCAGCTTGTACCCTTCTTGTAAGCTCCATGCATTGTTATATCTGAAGGGCTTCTGTTTGAACAAAACCATCAGAAAACTATTACATAAATGAAAATGTTAGTACAAAGTTTAATAACAACTCTGGATGTTTTACTTCAGATGTAGGTAGTTACAGTTAAGTACTTGGTCGCAGTGCGTCCCATATGATTCTTTCCCTTATGTGAATAATTTATGTTTTTCTTATCTTTGTTTGATGAGCTTTTTTCATTTAATGGTGGGCACCATATGACGTACAACTAATTAATGCAGAATATACATCAGAATTCATGTATACGCACATAAAATAAAATAAATGTGTGTAACAAACAAAATAAACTGCAGAATGAATATGAAGAAGTAGATCTGATTACCAAGGGTGGAAATTATGGGTGGCACATATATGAAGGTCCGGATCTGTTCAACGCCTCTTCAGCTTCAGGAGGAAATACATCTACTTCCTCTGTAAATGCTATTTTTCCTATTCTTGGATACAGTCACTCTGCTTTAAATAACAGTGTAGGGTCTGCATCAGTCACCGGTGGTTATGTCTACAGGTCAGATACAGATCCATGCATGTATGGAAGGTCAGTTGCTTCCTTCTTTCCTTTCTTGATCAATCTTGAATTCCTGAAATGAATCTAAAGTAAAGTTTTTCTTTTTTCTTTTTTATTTGCCACAGATACTTGTATGGGGATCTGTACGGAGGTGCAATGTGGGTAGGAACATAAAATCCTCTAGGAAGTGGAAACTACAGTAACTCCATCATTCCATTCAGCTGTTCCAGTAAATCTCCTATCCCTTGTGATAAAACAGAAGGGAGTTTTATGCCATCTATAGGATATATATTCTCTTATGGAGAAGATAACAATAAAGATCTATATGGATATGTGGTTCCCAAGACTGTTGGTAAACTCGCACCTACTTCATCATTTTTAATAAATACCTATAGTTGATTTTTCATTACACATTTATTTCAACTTGATGTTCATAAATCGATCTAATATTACCTTTTTATAATGGTGCACATTTGACATTTGATTTTTTTTGTCATTTTATTGTAGTAGTTATCATGACCATAATTCATCCTACATATAATTATTATTTGATGATTGATTTTTCTAACTTGTTCAATATTCTTTTTTATCATTCACTTGATAATCAGCTATTTTTCAACCTATTTACTTTGTCTCTATATATCATAACAGTTGCATATCTTTTTACAATGCAGAAAATTTTAGAGCTCTATGCACAGGTATATACCACAATGTATCATTTTTTGTTTGACATCAAGTTTATCAAAATTTCCTCTTGAATTTGTTTAGCGGAGAAATTTGTCAAATTTAATAATATGTTTCAAGATGAAGTTCAATTGTGGAAGTTGCTTTTTTTTTAAACCCACCTTTTACATAAATTCCTTTTTTATGAATATTTTGTATTGGTTAATTGGTGAAAATCAAATAAAATAACTGTTAACATGCTTAGCATGGTTTCTAATGAGTCTGCAAAACAATTATTTTGGTCTTACTATAAAACAGTTCAGATTAGTTTTCACTATGTTGTTATTATGCCCAAAGCGACAGTTTTATGCCAATACTTCAAAAAATTCCTTGATATAGACCTTTTATCAAAACCATCCGAGCTTATATCCTTCTATTAATTATGATTGTTTCTATGGTACACATCAAATTGTTACATTCATTATATTTGCCCTCTTTTTCAATAATTGTACAAGTCTCATCTCAGTTGTTCCAGAACTTAATATGACAGAGCATGGTTATCTCTTAAATTGATATATTAAAAATTGCTTATTATATGCATTAGCATCACTAAATTTATAGGCTGGACCGTAGCTTCAAATGATTTTGACTAATATTTTATTTTAATTATTTTTTAATTATTTATTACAATAGTCTAATCTGTAGTCAATACAAGTCTCAGTCTTTAATCTTTTGATTTTAAAGGTATAAGTTTTTATCGAGTGTTTATATTAAATGCAGGAACTTGAAGAAGGACGCCTTGGATTGTTGTATTGGATGTTGAAGAATATTCAAAACCATTAGAGTTTGGAGTGGATGATCGGGAATGGTTAGGTTAACCATAAGTTAAACTTTAAATGTATTTGAAATTTTATTTTGAAGCTTATGTTGTAATAATATCTGAATATATGACATTATGGTATTTTAGATATGTAAATAATTGTTTATGATATATTATACTACATTTGTAGAGCGTTTATACTTTGCATTGAATATGTATGATGAATTATTTGTGATATGGAAACCATTATTTGCAGAGTGTTTATATTTAAACTTTGCGTTTAAGTTTTGGTGTATATATATATATATATGTGTGTGTGTGTGCTACTAAATAATCATTTTTCAACACTTATAAATGTTACCGTATATTTCTGCACCAACACTTATAAGCGTTACTGTATATTTCGTTACTAACACTTATAAGCTTTACCCTATATTTCTGTACCAACACTTATAAGTGTTGCCGTATATTTCGTTACCAACACTTATAAGCGTTACTGTATATTTAGATACCAACACTTACAAGTGTTAGTAATACGTATGTTTGTAACACTTATAAGTGTTACAAATTTGGCCGCTGCATTCCTCACAGTCCATTAGTAACACTTAAAAAGTGTTACTGAAATTATTTGTAACACTTATAAATGTTAGAATTTGCCTGTTTTGGTGTAGTGTAAATTGTTCGCTTTTGACATGTTATGATATGATATATACGTGATACATTTTGTGAATGACTGGATGTGATTTGTGATGCGATTATATGTATAACATTGTTTGTTTATTTTATACGTTGCGCATACACACTGGATTTTTTTTTGTTTTAGGAAAAAATCATTATATATGCGTTGATTCAACATATTGTTTATTGATATATAAAAGTTTAAATTTTATGAAAATAAAATTTAAACTTTTGTATCGCTAATTTTAAAATTTAAACCCTTAGAGTGTTTTTGGCCCCGTCTGATAAGTATTGTATATGATCGTTGTGTGGATATTCGTTTTTTTAACAGAACAGACATCTATATTCATCATATACAGTATTTGTTGAATTTGTCCCTGTATTGGACAAGTTACAAAAACAATAACGTAATCAAATCTCGTAAATCATTTCAGTTTAAACGGTTCGCAAAATTTCGGCAGCGCTTCCCTTTATGTTCCCTGTGTACACGCAATTGTGTACTGTTCAGGGAACTAAAGCGAAGTGCTGTCGAAATTTTGTTGAATCATTTAAATTGAAATGATTTATGCGATTTAATTACGTTATTGTATTTGTAATGGGAGGTAGGATGACCCATCAACAAAGTGTCAATGATCAATTAATATCAAATTCGCTAATAAAATTGTTTAAATAGAATATAATGTTCATTTCAAAATAAGCTTTAAGTATTATTTTAACAGATATAACACAAACAAGAAGAATGTTTATAAAATTGTTTTAATAAAAAATGTCAATGCAAATTTATATCGTACTTTTTAATTATATACGTAGGTAAATGGACAATTATTTTACTGATCGAAGCTGGATGTACAAAAAACGAAGGGTCGATACTGAAGGCTCAACAAGTGAACATTTTAATAATGGTGTTAGCGTATTTATGGATTTTGCTTTACGTAATAACGGAAACTACAAAGAAATTCGTTGTCCATGTAGTAAATGCAAACTGTTAAAGCATTTGATACCACAAATGGTTAGAGTTCATTTGCGTCAGTACGGTTTTGTGTCGAACTATTTGATTTGGGATCGTCATGGGGAACAGTTAGCATCTAATCTCGTACAAGATGAGGAGGTGGTGAGTAATGAAATTGGTACGACAAATCTTGTAGAACATATGGTTGAAGATGCTGCACGTTCAATGTTTCCTGTTCCTCAATTAACTGATGACGATGGTAATGCTGAAGAAGAACCAAATATTGGGGCAAAAAAAATGATTTGTTAGATGCCGCGAAAAAACCCCTTTGGGAAGGCTACACAAGCGGAACCCAATTATCAGTAACTGCTGAATACATTGCGATGAAATCCAAATACAGCCTCACAGAATCTGGATTTACGGCTGTTGTACAAGCTGCGAAACGACATATGCCTCCTAATAATCTAATGTGCGAAAATCATTACGAAGTAAAAAAAACTGATGTCGGCTTTCGGTTTACCGTATCAAAAAATAGATACATGTTTAAAGGGTTGCATGTTGTTTTGGAAAGAAGATATCAACCTTAGAAATTGTAAAATATGTAATCAAGAAAGATACAAACCAAGAAAGAAAAAGGGAAAGGAAGTCCCGTATAAGCGTATGCATTATTTACCAATTACTCCTAGACTTCAAAGGTTATATGCATCTTCTATAACTGCGCAACATATGAGATGGCACGGTGTGAGAACACAGGAAGAAGGTACGTTAACACATCCAGCTGATGGGGAAGCATGGAAGCATTTTGACCAGAAATATCCTGATTTTGCGTCCGAAATTCGTAATGTTAGACTTGGTTTATGTACGGATGGATTTTCCCCATTCTCTCAATTTGGTTCGAAATATTCGTCATGGCCTATAACTGTCACACCTTATAATTTACCTCCTTGGATGTGTATGAAAACTCCATATATGTTTCTTACAGTTGTCGTCCTTGGTCCCGATGATCCGACACAAGGAATCGATGTTTATTTACAACCATTGATTGATGAATTAAAAAAATTGTGGTACGAGAGAGTAGAGACATAAGATATTTTCCAAAAAAAAGAACTTTCGCATGTATGCTTCTTTATTGTGGACAATCAACGATTTTCCTGCATATGCAATGCTTTCAGGTTGGAGTACGGCCGGTCGTCTAGCTTGTCCTTATTGCATGGAAGAAACACGAGCAATTTATTTACCTCATGGAAAGAAAGTTTCGTGGTTTGACTGTCATCGATGTTTTCTTCATATTAATCATCCTTTTCGAAGAGATAAAAAAACTTTACAGCTAATAGACATGAAACTTTGAGACCACCTACGGTTTGGTCAAGCGAAGAAATTTATGAACTTGTAAAGGATTATCCAAAGATACATGAAACCGGAGAAAAAATTGAAATTCAAGGTAAATCATCGATTCATAACTGGTGCAAACAGAGCATATTTTGGGAATTGCCTTATTGGAAAAATCTCTTGATTCGTCATAATATTGACGTGATGCATAATGAGAAAAACGTGTTTGATAATCCGTTTAATACAATTTTGAATGTTAAAGGGAAGACGAAAGATGATTTGAAATCAAGACGTGATATCGAAGTAATATGTAATCGTCCTGAGCTTCATATAAAACCAAATGACACAAAAAAGCCAAAAGCTTGCTATGAGCTAGACAATAATCAAGTTAAATTACTTTTAAAATGGGTGGAAGGATTAAGATTCCCAGATGGCATATCTTCTAATCTTCGTAGATGTGTTGACTATAAGAACAATAAACTTAGCGGGATGAAAAGTCATGATTGTCATGTCATGATGGAAAATTTGTTACCCGTCGCTTTTAAAGAACTGTTGCCCGTAAAAGTTTGGACTGTTGTAACAGAACTTAGTCTGTTTTATAAAGAGATTTGTTCAACTACATTAAAAGTTGATCGTCTACGTAAACTTGAGGAAGAAATCCCGATATTTGCTTTGCAAACTGGAAAAAATATTTCCTCCAGGTTTTTTCAATGTTATGGAGCATTTACCTATTCATCTTCCATTTGAAGCACGTCTTCGAGGGCCTGTGCAATATGGATGGATGTATCCATTTGAAAGGTATATTAATATTTAGTTTATTACATATTGGTTTAATTGAATGTATAAAAAAATAATTTAAAATAATTTTTGCTAGGTATTTAAATCATCTAAAGAAAAAAATTAAAACAGAAAGCTCGAGTTGAAGGTTCGATTTGCAAATCGTACATCGAAGAAGAAGCTTCGTTTTTTTTCTCTCACTATTTCAACGACCATGTCAACATATCATTTGAAAGTGCTACGCGTAATGATGAAGGCATTGATGAAGATGATTGTCAAGCGACTTTATCTATTTTTAAAAAAACTGGTCGGCCTGCTGGTAAATGTGTGGAAGTATGGTTGGATGATAGAGATTATCAAGTAGCACACACGTACATTCTTCTCAACTGTGCCGAAGTTGCACCATTTATTAGGTAATATATATACACATACGTCTACACATGCATATCATCTACACATATGTATACACAAATATGCACACATGTATTTTAATCATAATGCAACATTTGTTCTATAATTGCAGTATTTACGAATCACAACATCCAAACGACGATATCGGTAAAGAATTTGCTACTTGGTTTTCTAACTACGTTTTTGATACAACAAATTGTGTTGTAGATGAAGGATTGAAACATTTAGCTATGGGACCAAAAAGGATAGTCAAGACATATCCAATATTCTTTGTCAACGGATATAAATTTAATATCAAAGAATACGGAGCCGAAAAATCAACTAACAATACTGGTGTATTTGTCAAAGGTAGTGATGATCCAAATGATCACATAAATGACTTTTATGGCGTGCTGACCCAGATTTTGCAGTTGGCATATTTCACCCGACCCGCAGAAGAAGTATTTTTGTTTAAATGCAACTGGTTCAGCAACGTTCCAGGTTCTGGAATAAACGTGGATCCAAAATATAATCTTATAGAAATAAAACATACTTCGAGGTATTATAAGTACGATCCTTTTGTACTTTCCAAACAAGCTCTTCAAGTTTATTATGCTCCTTACCCATCTTTAAGAAGAGATAAAATAGATTGGTCGGCTGTTTTTAAAACCAAACCAAGGTTTACATTTGATGGACGGAATATTCCTGAACAACAAGCTTACCAAGCAGATATCGAGGAAAATAGAGGAATAATAGTAACCGACGATCAAATAGATTTTGGACCTCTAAACGATGAATCAAATGCATTAATTGAAGCATTTGAGAGTATAGAGGAACAAAATATAGAGTGCGAAGAAGAGTCTGAATTCGAAAGCGATGAGGATTGATCACTAATCAATATTTTGAGAAGGTAATTTTTTTTCATTTTTCTGTTCCAAAGTAATTTTATATGATATGTATCACATAGTCTCTTTTATGTTACGCCATAATGTATGTTACGCCATGTTCATTATTCTGACACCATTTGCATACTAAATTAATCAATGTTACTCTTGCTTTTCTTTATACTATGACTTCATATAGGTATGTCGGGACGCAGACGTTCACACTCCGGATCTTCCAGCTCACAGAGAGGTGATGATGCTGGTCCTTCACAGCCGGGTGTTCGGCCTATGGTATGGCTGAAACCCAAAGCCGATGGCAGGTAAGTATAAAGTTTCAAAATTAAATTTTATTCCATACAATCTTTTATCAAATATATATAGTAGTAACGGAATATTAAATGCTTTTTTCCTATTTTACACAGCGGTGGGTTTACGTTGGAGCCTTCCAATATAGTGCTCATGATCTCGCGACGGGCGTATATTGCTCGTATGACCTCGTGTTGGCCGAGGTGGACTGCGATACCAGAGGGGGTGCGGGAGGCTATCTGGCAGGACTTTTTGGTATGTGTGGTATATCAATTATTGCATTATGTAGTCATGTACGTTATGTCAATTCATGTTTGCACTATTTGTAGCAACTGTATAACTCATATTTTTCAAACGTGCAGGGGGAAGTGGACTTGGCCGATGCTGATGTTTCTGTTGTCCGGCGCCATTGGAGCAGCAAAATTGAAAAAAACTATCGCGAAACAATAAACAGCATCAAAACATCAGGAAAGAGGCCTCATTGGATGAGTGAAGCTGTCTTTGATGAGTTCGCCACCTGGTGGAGCAACGAGGATTTTGTGGTAAATCTATCATATATTTAATTTAAATTGTTTGAGGCAAATAATATATAAATAATTAAAACTGTCAAAACAATTTTTGTTTTCAATTTAAATTTGCAGAGGCAGTCCGAGAGGAATTCTGCAAACAGGAGCAGGAACCCCGTTACACATCGCGGTGGTTCCAAGTCTTTCCAGCATCACCGGGAAGATTTGGTATAATTATTAAATAAGATAAATAGTTAATTATTTTAAGTTTTAATTTGTTAAAATATAAATAATGTATATTTATATGTGCATATTTCAGGAGAGACAACGGGGGGGCTGTTAGTTATTGGGATGTGGTTACCCATACACATGCCTTGACTCAGGTCGATGATTCCGGCGCAGTTTCTTACTCTTGGGACCACGATGACAAAGCGCGTGTTGCCTATGTAAGTATAACATAAGTAACTAAAACTTACAAGTTAATTGAAATAACGTTAACTAAATTCAATTATATTTTGCATGACAGCAAAAGTTCCAGGAAGCGCGGACAGCCTTACTGTTATTACGAGATTCCAACTAGAGACCACTCGAATCGAAATTCCCTGAGCACAGCGGAAGACGGGATCGTGATAAGAAGTGTAAAAACAACCAACCAATAACTCAAATCTAATCTCAACTGATCCAAAGACAATCACAATTCCAAATAAGCAATTCAGAAATTAAAACAATAACGAAAAATAAATCATACAGCGATTTATAGTGGTTCCACTAACGTTGTGTTAGTGTACATCCACTTTAAGAGAGAGCTTTATTATTATTGATGAGAAGAGTACAAGATATTGATTACAATGATCAAATTTCTAATTAGAAATTGATTTGTGGAGAAGAGAATTGAAGAAAATTAGGTTTTGATAAATCCTAATTAGTGGAGGCTAATCTCTTGCAGTCGCTTGCGTCTCAGATCTGAAACTAGAGGCTAGCTTATATAGGAGAATAGAAACCCTAGGCAATGTTCCGAAATTGCCCCCGCAGTTGACACAAATCTTCACGCCGAGTCCGTATGAGAAAACATGCAAAAGTCGTTCCAGACGTCTGACCAAAAGGTCAGACGTCTGGCTAAAGTCACTGGAGTGACTTTCCTTCAGATCAGACGTCTGACCCATTTCGTCAAACGTCTGATGAAATGCTCTGGTAGCATTTCTGAACCAAATCAGACGTCTGAAAAATAGGTCAGACGTTTGAAAGAAGTTTCTGCCCCAACTTCGCCTACTTCACATTTTCTCTTATAACTTCCCCCTTCGAACTCCAATTTGCGAACCGTTTTCTCCGTTGCGAAGCTACTTCCGACCTCTACAAATCCCCATATAGTGTCGCCAAAATTTAACACTCCACCTCGACACTATATCCATCTCCAACTCTAATGGTACCATACCATCAACAACAACCGATAGCACCAACTATCACTACTTCTACCTTCAACCAAACATGAATGCTTTCCCAATGAGCTCCGGCAAAGCCACCGCCCATTGTACTCCACCAACGAGCTCAGGCAAAGCCCCCGCCCGCTAATGAAATGTTGAAAACATCCAAATCCTAAGCTATCTCACCAAAGACTAGCACTTGCCAAGAAAATAGAACCTCAATCTCTCACCAATACTCTTTCTCATCTACCACCAAGCTCCTCCCTTAACCGTGCCACCCTGTGACACCTAGCACTTCTCCAAGCGAATCAAGTTCGAGCAATGCTCGAACTTCCCAACCGGCAAAGCCTTAATGAACATGTCCGCCGCGTTATCCTTTGTGTGCACTTTCCGAAGATATACTTGCTTATCCTCATCCATGGCTACTAGAAATGACTCTCTCACCTCAATATGCTTAGTCCGTGAGCTAAACGCCAAATTCTCTGCCAAGTGAATAGCACTCTGGCTATCACATCGAACATCAATACTATCATGCCCGAATCCCAAGTCACACAACAATCGCTTCAAATAGAGTGCCTCCTTTGCCGCCTCCACTGCGGCAAACAACTCTGCCTCCGTAGTGGATAAAGCAACTACGGTCTGCAATCTAGATCTCCAACTTATGGCTGTACCCCCAAGTGTGAAGACATATCCGGAAGTTGATTTTCTTCGATCCCTATCACCAGCGTAGTCCGAATCACAATAACCAACCAACTTGCAATCCATTGCCTTACTACCGCAAAAAACAAGACCATGAGATGATGTGCCTCTAAGGTATCTCAATATAAGCTTCACAGCTTCCCAATGCGATTTCCCCGGATTAGCCATGTATCGACTAACCATCCCGACGGCATTTGCAATATCGGGCCTTGTACACACCATAGCATACATTAGACTTCCAACCGCACTAGCATATGGCACCTTTATCATATAAGCCTTGTCTTCCTCCAAGATAGGTGATCCTTTACTCGAAAGCTTCATATGCAAAGGTAAAGGTGTATTTGAAGCCTTTGCATTCTCCATGCTAAACTGGCAAAGCACTTTCTTAATGTACTCCTTTTGAGTCAATTTCAACTCAAAACGCTTTCGATCCCTATCTATTTCCATGCCCAATATCCTCTTTGCTTCTCCAAGGTCCTTCATTTCGAATTCCGACTTTAATTGCAATTTCAACTTGTTGATTTCATTCTTATCCTTCGAAGCAATGAGCATGTCGTCCACATACAAGAGTAAATACACCCAACAATCATTTCCCAACTTCTTGAAATAAACACAAGCATCTTTGATGCTTCTATCGAAACCATTTTCAAGCATAAAATGATCAAACCTCTTGTACCATTGTCTAGGTGATTGCTTTAGTCCATATAGTGATTTCTTCAGCTTGCAAACCAAATTTGACTTACCATCCACAACAAAACCTTCCGGTTGCTCCATGTAGATGTCTTCATCCAAGTCACCATGAAAGAAGGCGGTTTTCACATCAAGTTGCTCCAACTCCAAGTCATGAACAGCAACTATAGCAAGTAATATCCGGATAGAAGTATGGCGCACAACCGGTGCGAATATCTCATCATACTCCTTCCCCTTCCTTTGTGCAAACCCCTTAGCTACTAGCCTAACTTTGTATCTTCCATCATCCTTCACCTTGTATATCCATTTGCACCTAATAGCACGGTTTCCTTTAGGAAGTGGAATCAAATCCCAAGTTTAATTATTCAACAATGATTGCATCTCTTCCTCCATGGCACAAATCCATTTCGAGCTATCACTCGACTTCATGATGTCATCAAGGTCCATTGGCTCATCTTGGACTACATGAAGCGCATAGTCCAATTTATCACAAAAGCTAATATAGTTCCAATCACCATATCTTTCGGGTGGTCTTATAGTACGACGACCAACCCGAGTAGCAATACCATCACCCAAACTTCCTTCAGCTCCACCTTGAACCGAATCTTCTCCAGGCTCGTATACATCACCAACACTACTAGAGGTACCCTGTGGACTATGTGATGTAACATCAACCGCTACTTCCTCGCAAGCATCTCCAACTACCCTACTCTCTCTACTCCTTGGACAAAATGTGGAAATAATTTCCTTCTCCTTTGATTCACCATGAACCAAATCCGGAACATCCGATGAGCTTCCTTTCTCCTTGAACATCGCCGACTCATCAAAAGTAACATGACGAGAATTTACTACCTCCTTCGTTTCCGGATTCCAAATCTGATAGCCTTTTACTCCATCCGTATAACCAAGCAAAATCCCCTTGAAAGCTCTAGGTTCAAGCTTATCATTTCCCGGATCATGCACATAAACTGGACTTCCAAAGACACGAAGATAACTCAAGTCTATGCTCTTTCCCTTCCACACTTCCTCCGGAATTTTGTTACCAATAGCTGAGAACGGAATTCGATTAATAATGTGCACTGCGGTTGACAAAGCTTCAGCCCAAAATCCCTTCGCCAAACCCGATGTCAATCTCAAGCATCGAGCTTTCTCAAGTAGAGTGCGATTCATCCTCTCCGCAACACCATTCGACTGCGGATCTCCAGGTGTAGTAAAATGCCTCCGAATACCATGATGCTTGCAAAACTCTAAAAATTCTCCGGAAACATACTCTCCGCCATTGTCAGATCTTAGAACCTTCAAAGACTTTCCACTTTCACTTTCAACAAGAGCTTTCCATGCTTTGAACTTTGCAAATGCCTTCGACTTGGCCTTCATTACATACACCCAAACTTTCCGAGAAAAGTCATCTATAAAGGAAATATAATAGCGAGCTCCACCTAAAGAAGCTTCAGGTGCTGGTCCCCAAACATCCGTGTGAACATACTCAAGAACCCTTCTCGAATCATGCTTTCCTTCACCGAATGAAACTTTTGTTTGCTTCCCCATGACGCATTCTTCGCAAAACTCCAATTTTTTGAAACTCTCTCCATCGATCATCTTACTCTTTCGAAGAATGTCCAAACTCCTCTTCGAGACATGACCTAACCTCAAATGCCACAACCTAGTCGCATCCAAGCCACGAGAATTGTAACGACCCTGAATTTTTGATATTTGAAATGTGAATATTTAATTTAATTTAAATATTCGAATGATAGTTTATTTTGAAATTCAAATATCAGAATGAATTTGGCGATTAAATTATTGAATTTAATTTTTGAAACTGGGTAAAAATTTGAATCTTCAGTTTTAAGCTGATTGAAAATAATATGAAGGCTTTGAAAATTCATATTGATTATACTGAAGATAATAGAAGCTTCAGAATTGAATTTGAAACTGTTTTGTTCAGTTTTGAATTTATATCGTTTAAATTGAATTTAAAAATAGTGTTCCGGGGCACAGTCTTGGAATTCGACGAAACCAGTTTCATTGGATTCGTAATATTGTATTATTATCGGATTTCAATTTTCGTAATATTTGGAATTGTTGTGTGAGCATACGATAAGCAAACGCGTTGAGAATTAAATTGAAATTTGATTTAAAATTTTGTACAAATCAAATCACAACCACCCTATAATCGTACTCAAGCCACCCTACATCTGAACGCGCTGATCTATTGTCCCCTTCTGTTTCTCTATCACGTGAGCAGTTCAAAAGAATATCATTTCGTTCAAAATCAAAATTAAATGGCCGAAGAAAATTAATAGCTGCCATTCCTCTTCAATAAATCAAGGCCGAAGTTTAAAACAAAACCCAAACCTTTCGTTTTATTTTCATTTCACAAATTCAAATCAAGGCCCTCGTTCAAACCGCAATTCGAGAGCATGGGCTATTGCGATCGAGATTTAGAGCGTGGCGTTCAAACTCAAGCGGCACGCGCATACGCGCGACAGTGGATTCGCGTGGCAACTGGAAGGAGCTGCAGGCGATGTCTTCGCGATCCAGTCGAGTGGGAATTTCGCGAGCGCATGAGAAGGGGAATCGATGCAGGGGTTCGCGACAGTTTTGGGGGGTCGACTCGATGTCGAAGGTAGGGTCGCGGCGTCACCGTTCGATCTGGACTAGGGTTTGTCGCGATGGGCTGAGAGATGTCAAACTCGAAGTCGATTTCGACTTCGACAATGGGTCCGGGTTCACGAGATGTCATGGCCGTTATCAAGATGGTCGGCAAATTCGCGAGTTGGAGTCGTGATATCAACACACGACGAAGCAGCGAGTGGATGTTGGCAAGCAGAAGTTTGACGTCGAGATTTGGTCGCGATGCTTGGTACGGCGAGGCTGAGAAGGTCTCGAGCAATATATGATAAGGGTTTCGTTCAAGGAGCATCTCGACAGTAAGTATAAATTTCTGGTTGATTGGAAATTAATGAATAAGTATATAAAACAGAAGATGAAAAAGAAATTATTTCAGTTGGAATTTAAAAGTAGCAGAGAGTTTTGAATTTATATAGATTTTTGTTTTGATATATATATAGTTTCAAGTGAGAAAGGAAATTCTGTTTTTCATATAAGAATTTCAAAGGTGTTGAAGTTATATTTATAAATTTGATTTCTATAAAAATCTATATAAATCTTTCTGTATGCAGTTTTCGATTTTTACATATATATATTTATGTAGACAGTAATGTAATTTATAATATATGGAAACAGTAAGATAGATATATGCAGTAAACAGAAATTTTATATATACATATAAATATTTGGAAAAAAATATACAAGGGTTTGTATAATAGTTAGTTAATTAAATTTATTGAAGGGAAATGGGTTGAAAATTTTGATTTTTAGATAAATCAAACAAATCTATTAAATGGAAATTTAATTATTCGATTATTTCGAATATTAATCGATTGTATAAAATTATTTATACAAGGTCAAAATTTGGAGAAAACAAACTGGATTGAAAATGGACTGCAAATTAAAGCAAAGGTGAGATCTTCTCACTCAAAATGAAAAGTGGAATTTTTTTATAGTTATTGATTGATTGACTGTTTGGATGTGATATTAGATACAGTAGGATATATCTATATATAGCAATATATATATATATTGGCATATGTATATATTGCAGTTGATGATTTCCCGCACTGTATAGCGGATGAGACCCTATTGCGCCGTTAATAAGCGGATGATATTTTTATAAAACCCATATACCGCGATATTCCACCTCGAAGTGGAATTGGTATTGTGCTAACATCTGTGGATGCAGGGAAACAGGTTGGAGGTATCCAACAGGATTCCTCAAAACATTTGAATTGATTTCATATGTTGTGTGATTGATTATTTATAATCTGTGTATGATTATATCTGTGATTGAATTTGTTGAAGGCTATAATTTAGCCGAATGTATTTTTGGTATCGTTGGATACCAGAAATAAATGAAATTGGATTTCTGAAATTAAAAATTGAATTTTAGATGGTTTGGAAGAATAAAAGAATTTATTTAAAAGGAGATAAATTTGTTTGAAATCAAATTGATAATTGATTGGGTATTTGAAATAAATCTTTGAGAAATCGATATGAAAACTTATTTGATGTTGAATGAAAATTGATTTTTGTGTTGAGAATAAATTTGGAAATCGATTCGTAAAATAATGATTTGGTATTTGGGACTAAAAGTTAGAATCAATTTGAAATGTGATTCGGTGTTGAAGTAAATTCAGAAATCAATTTGGAATTCGATTTGGTATTTGGAAATAAAATTTAGAAATCAATTTGGAAGTTGATTTGGTGTTGAAAATGAATATTTGAAAAACGATTTGAAAATCGTGTAAAAGTGGATTTTTGGGAATGCAAATTCCGAATAGAATTTAAAAGGAAACAGAAATTTGTTTTAAAAATAAATATTGATTTATTTTTAAAGTGCGGAAAATATGATTTGAAATCGAATTTTCAAAGTGATGAAGTGTGGAAATAAATTTACAAATTTGAAATGTAAATTTGAAATAAATCGATAAGGATTTATCTAGTTGGTTTAAATGGACCAAAATATGATTTGAAATTGATTTTCAAATGTGAAGTGTGAAATATGATTTGAAATTGATTTTCAAATGTGAAGTGTGAAATATGATTTGAAATTGGTTTTCAAATGTGAAGTGTGGAAATGTATATATCCTTTGAAGATATTTTGAAATAAATAATTTGGGAAAAATTATTTGAATTGATTGATTGTTGTGAATGTTGTTTGATAGTTAAATAACAGACTATCAATATTTGCTTTTGAAATGGCACTTGATTTGTTTTAAAACAAACGCTCATTATTCGGTTAAGCCGGGAGAGGACCTTTGTGTCATATAACCCATTCCGAATAGTGATACGTCGTGAATGGATTGCATTTGAAGACTGGTGCGAAGACCGGATATTTGTGAAAATGAAAGGACAATATGTCGAATGTCTCTGCACCGAGTTGCTCCGGTATAGAGATTTATATCACTCTTTTTGTGATGGGAAGTCCGGACGTGATTAGTGAATATCCGGATTGCAAGGGCTTCTTTGGAAGTGACTTCGGTTCCATTCGATCCCGGAACGGACTTGTATGGATGTGTGTCTGACGTTACACTTTGAGATGTAAAGCTGGTTTCTATCAAATACATTTCTGTTGGTGGTAGAGAATTTATTCTCTTAGCTTAACACCCTTCTCTGAGACGTACGAGCTCAGAGGTTATGTAGTTGATGGTTACTAGTGATACCTTCCCAATTTGGTAATGTGGCACACGAAGTGCTGTTGATCAGTTGTTGGTCAAAGCGTGGTTTTGTGAAAAAGCGTGGCTTTGTGAAAAAACGTAGTTTTGTGGACGAGACTTCGTCGAGCCTCACAACCCGGTAATGGTCGAAACAGGAATGTTGCGGCAAAGGTTTGTAGGGGTAGTGCCCCTAGGGAATGCCATTTCCTTCTGGATAAAAGGTGATATCATGGTATGGAGCCCAGATATTTTACCTATGTTGATTATATTTTGTGGCTGTTGCGTTGTGATTGTGGATCCTTGGATAAAGGTCGGTAACGACCGGGGGATGGCATAGCTCGTGTGTTAGTTACCTAGTTACAGCTCGGTTAGAGCGTGAGGTAGCGTCGGCCTTTTGTTTGCAGAGATCCGGTTAGGATCCGGGGCGTCTTTCCAGAGGCGTTTCTATTTCGGTGTAAGGAAGTTCCTTAGCCTGATCATTTGTTGGAAATCCAAAGAAACAATACGAACCCTGTACGGTTTTAATTGTATTACCTGCTATGGAATGTGGCGGTAACCTGCTATTGAACGTAGTAGCTATAGTAGACATACAACAATGGTTGTATGTTGGCTAAGATTGATATTATATTTTCCAAATGTTTTTCACACTAGACATTAATAATAATATCAACTGTTTTTGTTTAGTAAGTATTTTTTACTATCATAAGGAGAAATCTCCTCCAATTCTGCGTTTGCATTGTGTGTGTGGCGGGAGGCCTTATGGTAGTTTCATTTTCCAAAAGCATTGCAAAGTTGTTTTATTTTCTTTGTGAAAATAACTGTTTTACGATCTCACACCAGTCACCATGACTGACTCGGAGTTTATTGTTCCCTTCTAAACTCTGGGTGCCCATAATTTTCCACACGGGCAGCCTAGAGTTATTTTATCAGGATATTCTGGATATTCTGGAGCTTTGGAGATAAGCTGGATGGCGAAGCGTACACCCGTACTTGTTTAATATTCCGCTGTGTATTCTATATGTGGACAAGTTTATATAACTGTCCAGTGATGTGTATTGTTGTAACTCTGATGATTGATGTATGTATAAACTGATATAGTCTTTTGTTTTAATAATTATTGATTTATCTATTGTATATTATTCCGCTGCGATATGTAAGATTCTGATATTGTTTCTGTTTCTGTTCTTTCTTTTCTTCTGTCTTCTTCTACCCCTTCTTTCAAACACTAAAGTTTCGCGTTTCCGCTATTCGATTTTTCGACAGTTGGTACAGTGGACGTATCGGTGTCGAGTTTTCGGAAGACGGATTTGCGGGTCTTTACAAGAACTGTCAACTCCTATACAAGTTTCGCCTTCCACAGTCACTCCTTGAAGCAAATAAATACCATGAGTCCTAGCACCCTTCATCACCACAAGCGCCCCCTTCGAAACCCGCAATCTATCACTCTCAATAGTGATTTTACAACCTAAAGAATCCAGCTGCCCCAAAGAGATAAGTGACTTTCGAAGTCCCAGAACATAGCGTACATTAGTGAGAGTACGAACCACTCCATCAAACATCCGAATTTGCACGGAACCAATGCCTTTCGACTTGCAAATAGCACCATTTCCCATAACAATTGAATTTCCTTCTTTGTCGATGTAAGAAGAAAAAAAATTCCTATTTGGCGTCATATGATAAGACGCCTCCGAATCGAGCACCCAATTGCTACCCGAAACATCCGATGCTACCGCCGACAGCACATCTACATCTCCCTCACCAACTCCACTCTCCATCGCTACAGATGAAGATGCTACTTCCTTCTTTGCCTTCTCCTTGCCCGGACACTCATTCTTCCAATGACCGGGCTTCTTGCAAATATAGCACTTGCCTTTTCTTTCCTTCGACTTTCCTCTCCAACCGGGATTCCTTGATTTAGAACGCCCCCGGTTCTCCATCTTCACATACCTCTCCTTCTCCATAAACAAACCATGACCATTACTAGCACCACTACCTCCATCACCTAACTCCTTCATTTGATCCCGCAACTTCTCGCTAAGAAGACCCGTCTTGACATCATCAAGAGTCAATGTATCTCGGCTATAGATCAAACTATTTGAGAAACTTGTATAGCGATCTGGCAATGAACACAACAATATCATCGCCTTTTGCTCTCCCTCAATCTTCAAATCTACCGCCTTCATCTTCATTAGCAAATCATCAAATATATTCAAGTGCGCCTTAAGCGAAGTACCTTCCTTCATCTTATAGGTGAAGAACGTTCGCAATAAGATCAAACGATTTGTCAGTGACTTCTTTATATATAACTCCTCCAACTTGTCCCAAATACCCTTAGCGGTTGTCTCACCGCTAATTTTAGAGATAACATTCTCTCCCATAGCAAGTTGAAGTGTAGTGAATGCCCACTCTTCCATCTCCTCTCTCTCAACATCCGAGATGTCCGCTGGCAACAAATGTGTATCAAACACTACCCGATGTACCCGATTCCTCCTTAGAACCGCTTTCATCTTCCATTGCCATTTTTCAAAATCATTATCACCATTCCACTTGTCCATTACCAATTGTGATCCTGAAGCTGCATACGAACCACGTACATAAGGCGCTACACCACTTGGATTACCCATTGAGGAACTACTTGAGGTATTATCTATTTCTGGCATTTCTACAACCACCTACCAACACCAATGCTCCGATACCAAATGTTATTACGAGATTCCAACTTGAGACCACTCCGATCGAAATCCCCCGAGCACAGCGGAATACGGGATCGTGATAAGAAGTGTAAAACAACCAACCAATAACTCAAATCTAATCTCAACCGATCCAAAGACAATCACAATTCCAAATAAGCAATTCAGAAATTAAAACAATAACGAAAAATAAATCATACAGCGATTTATAGTGGTTCCACTAACGTTGTGTTAGTGTACATCCACTTTAAGAGAGAGCTTTATTATTATTGATGAGAAGAGTACAAGAGATTGATTACAATGATCAAATTTCTAATTAGAAATTGATTTGTGGAGAAGAGAATTGAAGAAAATTAGGTTTTGATAAATCCTAATTAGTAGAGGATAATCTCTTGCAGTCGCTTGCGTCTCAGATCTGAAACCAGAGGCTAGCTTATATAGGAGAATAGAAACCCTAGGCAATGTTCCGAAATTGCCCCCGCAGTTGACACAAATCTTCACGCCGAGTCCGTACGAGAAAACATGCAAAAGTCGTTCCAGACGTCTGACCAAAAGGTCAGACGTCTGGCTAAAGTCACTGGAGTGACTTTCCTTCAGATCAGACGTCTGACCCATTTCGTCAGACGTCTGACGAAATGCTCTGGTAGCATTTCTGAACCAAATCAGACGTCTGAAAAATAGGTCAGACGTCTGAAAGAAGTTTATGCCCCAACTTCACCTACTTCACATTTTCTCTTATAACTTCCACCTCCGAACTCCGATTTGCGAACCGTTTTCTCCGTTGCGAAGCTACTTCCGACCTCTACAAATCCCCATATAGTGTCGCCAAAATTTAACACTTACTTGAGGATACGGGACGAGCTCACTTGACCTCCGATGAGGAGGACGCCATTTTTGAGTCTATCATGGATCCAGTGACCCTCGGCAGACGCTACGGATATGGAAGCCAATCGGTAATTTTAAGTTAGTAAATATCCTTATACTAGTGTATTCCATTCATATTTTGAACTATCCTTATACCCACGGCAGACGCTTCCATATCCGTAGTTTGTTTTATGAATTTGTTAGTGAATATATATATATATAGGTTAGTTAATTTGCAATTATTTTAATACTAATTTTTTTAGTGTAGTTGATAATTTAAATTTGTTTACAGGCTCAGACAGCGCAAAGAGAATATCAAAAGGCTCAAGATAAGGAAGAGATTGCGCAGCTACGAGCCGAGCTTGCCGAGATGCGGGAACGCAATTTACTGCATGAAGCAAGGATGGAGGAGATGAACCGGCGTATGGCGGAGTTCATCGCACAGTATGGACAGCCTCCTTCATCCGGTGGTTTTGGTGCGGAGTGATTTAGGTATGTTTTGTTATTGGTATGTATATTTTGGAGTTGGTGAGAATTTGATACATTCTGATGGTTTCTGTGTATATTTGGATTTGATACATTCTGATGGTTTGGTTGTGGATGTTGGTTTGGATTTTTTGATGTTGGTTATGTTTGGATATTGGTTTATGTTGAAAAATATGCATGATTTGGTTATATCTATATGTTTGGATATGTTTTGGTATAGTTGTTATATATATATGCTCGAAATGGAGCTGTTTTGATATAATTGTGGTTGTGTGTGGCTGGAAACAAGCACTGTTGGTTTTATTTAAAAAAATATACTCAGATTTCCAACGGCGACCAACGGCTAACTGGTCATTTACTTCCAACGACTTCCAACGGCGACCAACGGCAAATTCCAACGCTTTCCAACGGATTTCCAACGGTAGTTTGGTCAACAGGATTTGCCACGTTGACAAACTTGCCGTTGGAAGCCGTTGGTATAACCCCGTTGGTGCCGTTGGAAGCCGTTGAAGCGTATACCAACGGCATTTTCAACGGCCTCCAACGGCTTTCTGCCGTTGGAAACAGCCGTTTCTCTTGTAGTGTGAATTTATATATATTGGGGAGACAAGACTTAATGTCTGGTTGCAAACATAATATTTTTGAAAAACACGACTTTTCATGGAAGTGATCTGAGTAACGGAAGCATATCTCCAAGTTAGATATATCATCTAAGTAATGGAAACATCTTCGATCAAAGCACACTTTGTATCCATAGAAGTGTACTTTGAGGGATTAGTGTTATCGGTGAATTTACATGAGTGAAGATTCGATGATATTGGACTTGAAATGATAGACATGTATTACTGAAATCATTTACCGTAATTTAACTGAAAAAAAGAGTGAAATATTACCAGCCATTCTCGATGACTCTGGAAACTGTTCAGTATCATGAACTTTTTTGGACATTTAAAAACCAACTTCATATTGTATTCACTTACTTAAGTCTATCAAGCTGATATGCTACTTGCATATAATTTTAGTTGCTGACGCATCAAGAGTAAAGTAACTACTTACAATAGCCAAGCAGGCTTAAGAGTCAAAAATGGGGAGTGATTTGTAAGTAAACTTATGTGCATGTTCGTAAAAGGATGCTTGGTTTATACATGAATGTGTCATATCCCACAATCAACCTGCATGCCAAATGCAATCTTTTCAATCCCACAATCAACCTTCATGCCAAATGCAATTTTTCCATGTTTGTCATAGCATCAGGATTGATGTTGTGTTGTGCATGTTGACATGTACAGGGGTGCAACTTTGGCCATGCAAGCGAATAAAGCATGCACTTTCATTAATATGTATTCCTGAGTGTACTTGCACACCAGGTAAACTATTGCTTTCATCTTGGTTTAACATAGGAAAAGAGTTAGCATTTTTTGAGTGTGTGACTACATCAAATTGGATTAAAACAGAGGCTTCAGCCACACCATCAACCTTATCCTCATTCACAGCAGCCTTATTTGCTTCCTCTTCAGTGTCACTAATCATTTCAATATCAAACACATTCATTTCTTGAAGTATTAAAAATTTATTAGCACTCAAGATTATCCCATCGTTTGGCTTGCCAATTATTTTACTTTCATCTCAAGCTCGCTGCTATTTGTTCCAAAAAAAAGCAGCACTATGGAGACCCAACTTTACCATAACGTTTTTCTCAAACTCAAATTTTAGCAAAGCAGGACAAACTATATTTTTGTTTTGCAATTTATACCACCAACGTTGGAATTTTTTCCCATTTTCCATGTGTGTGAAAGAGTTGTATCTTTTTTTAGCAACAGGGCCCAACCTATAAATATCATTACCACCAAGAGTTTACATTACTACAACAAAACACATCCCAACCTCCTTCATCCAACAAAACAACAACACAACCCTCCATTGAATACCTAAGACAACATCACAACCCTCCATTGGTAGTAATAATAAATCTATGGGCCTTTGCATCCCTTGCAAGTAAGTAAAATTTGAGAACACATTTCATTACCTTATAGTTTTTGACCATTTGCAACCTGCACTTCATAAATTTTTGTTTCATGTTTTGGCAATTTCAATTTCTGTGCTAAATTATTGTCAATAAAACTGTAGTAGAGCCTGAATCAATGAGCAATATAACTGATTTGTTATTAATGCTACCTTTTATTTTGATAGTGTGTAGTGTAGGAATTCCTAACAAGGCATTAATAGATATTGAAAATAAAGCTTTGTCTTGCTCTTGTTTAATTTCTGGGTCATTTAATTTTAAATTCTCATCTGATGAATCTTCATCAGCATCAATATTATTTTCCAGATCAATAATTCCCTTCATTATATGAATTTGTTTTACTTTGCACTTATGACCATAGTGCTATTTTTCATTACACCCATAACATACATTATTCATTTTCTTTTCTAAAAGTACTTGAGGTGAAAGCCTTTTGATTTTAGCTAATTTATCAAAAGTTTTAAAAACAGTTTTTTGTGAAGAGGATTGGTTATTTTCAAAAAAATTCTCGGAAGAAGAAGAATTAAATTTCTTTTTGCTTTTTGTTTTAAAAGCCAACTTGTTTCAAATGTTTTGGCTAAAGAAACCGTTGCATCAAAATCTGCAGGATTTGCAGCTATGGCTTTATATTTAATTTCTTCTTTCAAATCTCCTAATTTTTTTTTGTAAAAGATGAGTGGGTGTAATGTGTTCTATCAAGCTCTCTAATTGTTCAAACTGATTAACATAATGCATGACAGTGGTTGTTTGTTTCAGGGAAGAAAATGTGTCATAAGGCCTGTCTAATTCATCGGCATTAAATCGTACCTGAATGGCTTTGTGGAAGACTGACCACTGGTCATAATCTGGGGCATTATGTGAATATCTATAAAACCACTAAGTGCTTCTTTTTTGAGATGGTATGAACATATGTGAACCCATTCTTGGATGTTTATATTGTTGTATGAAAAGAATTGCTCTACTTGCTGAAGCCAATCAATTACCCTATCCTCTCCAGTGAATTGTGGAAAATCCATTTTTATCTTGACCTTTGTAGCATCCTTTGAGTGAGTAAATTGATGATCAGATATTTTGGATGGAGAGTTATCAAGGTTAATGGCATCAGGTCTTGATAACAGTGAGGGTCTTTGATTGGGTGGCACATATTTGATTTATATTGCTGAGTTGAAGATTGTGGAAGTGACGTAGATCTGTTGATATCTGTTCTTGAACTTCTTTCAATTTTTTTTGAGATTTCAGCTCTCTGAATTCAGAAAAAATTCTTGCCAATGATCTATCAAGTGTTTCTTGAATTTCTTGAAGGCCTTGAGTGTTTCTTGCTATATCGATTGACATGTCTTGGTTTGTTTTTTCCAATTTCTTGAAAGATAAACCATTCATGTTGTTGATAAGATCTTGCTTCTGCCACCTCTCTGGCTGTGGTAATTCATCCAAGTTAACATAATCGACGACCGAAGAAGTATCTCCAGGATCATCACAGTTGTCGGGCAATGTCGGATCTTTGTGGTGAGGGCCAGTGTCAAGCAAACCATGATGCTCTAGTACCATGTCGCGATGATCTTTGTACTTGGCAACTTGAGCTCTGGTGTTAGTCATGATATAATGGGTGGTGAAGAAGGTTTCAAGTGATGTATATTGCAGGAAGAAAGAAGGTGGTGATTACAAAAGATAAAGACATGGGTGAAGAGGTATTGCAGCAGCAATATAAAATAAATACAGATACAAGAAGGGATGAGGTTAGATTAAAGAAGAGGGAATGAGTAACAAGAAGTATTAGAAGGTGGTGAAAACAAGAAGAACATAACATGCACAGAAATAAGGTGATGTTGATATTTTATTTATTATCTCCATTCTCATCTCCTTCACATGCATTCATTCATCTATATATATAGCTATAAACAACTAGCCGTTATACATATGCCAACTCATTATAATTTAATTACTATTTTATAATTTATTAAATTACAATCAGCCTATATTTCTTATATACATGTGCACGTGCACACATGTGCAAGTGCACGACTTCAAATTTCCTTTTTCAAACACAACCGAATGCTTCCACTTGCTTTATCCTGTATCTACAACATCTCTAAGCTCATAGAAGCCATTGAATTAACGGGTGGAGAAATCTTCTTCATTGCTGAAACTGTTTGTTGAAATGCCACTATATCTTGGTGTCGACCAGGTGTTTGCTGCAATGTATGACCGTAACAGTTCCCTCCCCCTTTAAAAAGGGACCTTGCCTCAAGGTCCAATGTTGGAATTTTTTTACCATAGTCTAATAATCCTCCTAAGTTGCATCAATAACTGGTTTATTTTTCCATTTGATTAAAGCTTGTACAACTAGCTTTTATTTCGAGGAACAAGTCTTCTGTCTAAAATTATTTCTGGTTCTTCGACTAATTGTTCTTTGTCTGATGGTAGCTCGTGTTGTATAGTAATATGTGAGCCTATTTTCTTCTATAATTGACAATGTGAAATACTGGATGTATTTGGGCTGAGGCTGGTAGCTCTAATTGATATGCAACTTCACCAATCTTCTTAATTATCTTGAATGGTCCATAATATTTTGGTGAAAGTTTTGTATCCTTTGTTGTGCTGACTGATATTTGTCTATATCGCGTAGTTTCAAGTAAACCCAGTCATTTGTAGAATAACGTCTTTTTGTTCTTTTTTTGTTTGTGAATTGCTACATTCTTTCTTGAGCAAGTTGTAGGATGTCTTTAAGAAATTGCAGAGTAATGTCTCGAGAGAATAAATGTTGTTCAACTCTTCTACCTTAGCAGTGTGGGGAACATAAGAGAAAAGGGTTGGAGGTTGTTTGCCATATAATATTTCATATGGTGTAAGTCTTGTTGGTTCTTTCCAAGATGTGTTAAACCAAAATTCAGCAAGTGTCAACTAATTAGCCTACTCGCAAGGATGATGACAGAGAAAGCATCTTAGATAATTCTCCAAAACTTTGTTGGTGATCTCAGTTTGACCATTTGTTTGTGGATGGTATGCTGAGCTAAACTTTAGTGTGCATCATTGTAAATTAAATAATTCTTTTCAAAAATTGCTTAAGAAAATAGAGTCTCTGTCACTGATGATTGACTGTGGCATGCCATAAAGCTTAAAAATCCCATCGAAAAATACTTTTGCAACTTGTTTAGTTGTGTAAGGATGCTGAAGTGGGAAGAAGTGATAATATTTTGGTAATCTGTCTACCACAACATAAATGACTGTTGCATTATTACTTTTAGGCAAGTGAGTAATGAAATCCATAGTAATGTCAGTCCAAACATGGTCAGGTATAGGAAGAGACGGTAGTAGACCAAGAGAAGAAATGTTTTCTGATTTAGCTCTCTAGCAGTTGTCACGATGTTGAATATAAGCCTCTATTGATTTTTTCATATGCCTCCAAAAGAAAATCTTTTTTATTTTTTCATAGTTTTTATGATACGAGCATGGCTTCCTAATGGTGAAGAATGAAATTCAAAAAGAATAGTATGAATGAGACAAGTTTGGTCATGATCTAAAAAAATTCTCCCTTTGTAAAAATTGAGATCATCAACAATCTTGTATTTTTCACGTGGAAGAGTGCCATGTAGAATCTAGTCTTTTTTGATTTCATAAAATGTGATGTGTTTTAATTCTCTTCGAAGTTCTGAGATCCAATCTGCTTGTAATACTGAAATTGCTTTTATGCTTGGTTGTTCATGAGCTCTTGATAAACTATGGGCAATTATATTTTCTTTTCTCTATTTGTATTGTACCTCATAATCATATCCATGTAGTTTTGCAAGCCATTTCTCTTGAATTCTTGTGGTTAGCTTCTGAGATAAAAGATGTTGTAGACTCTGATGATTTGTTCGTATTATGAATTTTCTACCTAACAAATATTGAAACCATTTTTTTGTTGCATGGATTAATGCTAATAGTTCTTTTTCATATGTTGAGAGATGCAGGCTTCTTCTATGCAAGGCTTGACTTATGTAAGCTATTGATTTGTTATCTTGGAGTAGCACTACACAAATACCCGAGCTACATGCATCACATCCCACTATAAAATCTTTATTAAAGTTTGGCATAGCCAGAGGCAAGACTTGAGTTTGTAAAATGCATCAGTGGCTTCTTGTGACCAGCAAAAGGAATCTTTCCTGAGCATTGAGGTTAAGTGAAAGTAGCGTGTGTTTCTTACTTAAGAAATATAGCAATCCGCGTAATCAAGTTAGCAACATCTCAGCCATCCATCTGATCCAAAGGCTGCAATTACTTCTTTTATTTTGTTTGGATCATGGGCTTCTTGTATTAAGCCCAATATGTAACATATAAATAATTGCTGTGTATTTCATTTGTATTGTACATTGTGAATTCTGCAATAATACAAAAGCTTCCTCTTTTTACAATATTACACATCACACGTTTTCTAACTTGGTATCAGAGCAATTGTGTGCTAACTGCACCTGTCGATCAGAGATCAATGTCCATCAGAAAAGTATCATCATTTGGACTCCTCTCATCGAAGATTCATCATCTTCTCATTTGAGAGTTGCTGCTGTCACTGAAACTCAGTGCCTCGCCAGTTCACCACTCTGGCTGCCTCTGATTACCACTGAAAGCTTGGTGGTATAAAGATTTCAAAAACCCATTGAAAACCGATCAAGAAAATCAAGAAAAAACTTCAGTTGAATTCAAGTGCATCAAGAAAACTTATCAGAAAAGCATTTCCTTTCAAAAGAGAAATCATCACTTAAGTCCGCAAGATAACATCAAGATTCAACTGCACAACTTTCTCTTTTATTCCGAATTCAAGATTTTCAAGGCTGAATCATGATACCTGATTGATGACATCTCTCATCATTCATCATGAGTCAGGGTGAAGCCACAAGCCCACAGATGTCCAGCACAAGAGTCTCTCCCAGTCGAACTCGATCAGATCCAGTTAATGATCTGATGAAGGCCACCATCAAACCTCAGAGTCAACTGCTCTCAATTCAACTTGATGAAACCAACTTCTTGATCAGGAAATTACAAGTAGAGACATCAATTAGAGGTTATGGATTAGAGGATTATATTCTTGGTACAAAAATTACACCAAAATTTGTCAAAGACAGTGAGGGCAAGTTGGTGCCAAATCAAGAATACACAGCACATCAGAGGCAAGACAGCCTTGTTTGTGCATGGATGATGTCATTCGTAAGTGCATCTATTCTACCACAACTTATAGGTTGCAAAACTGCTCAAGAAGTATGGACAACAATTGAGAGAAATTTCACATCTCAGTCATCTGCAAGAATCATGCATCATAGAAGGCAATTACAAAGAATTAGGAAGAATGAAATGACTATGAACGAATATCTACTCAAGGTCAAAAATCTATGTGACCAACTGGCCTCAGCAGGACACAAAGTTCCTGATTCTGAACATGTATTATGCATAATCAGTGGTCTACATAGTGAATATGAAGTTGTTGTGGCAATTATCTCTACCATGGAACCAACTCCCTCACTACAGTTTGTTTACTCTACTCTCTTATCACATGAAGGAAGAATTGAACATGGCAAAACATTAAGTTCAGACATATCTGTCAATTATACTTACAACAAAGGCGAACAAGGCCAGGGAAGAGGGCAGTTCAATAGCAACCAGAGAGGAGGACCATCCAACAGAGGCAGGAGAGGTGGCAGGAGCAACAACAACAATAAAATAAGGTGTCAAATTTGTGAGAGATATGGACATGGAGCAAACAAATGCTATTTCAGATTCAACAAGAACTATACTCCCTCACAACAAAATAGCAATGCTAATATCAATACAGTTAATATGCCCAAAGACAACAACAATGGTCAAGCAGAGATACTTAACACTGAAACTACTACAGCAGATGATGTCAGTGATGAATGCTGGTACCCAGACTCTGGAGCAACCAATCATGTGACCAACAATCTCAGCAACTTAAACTTGTGTAACAAAGAATATAAAGGTACACAAAATCTTTTTGTTGGTAATGGCAAAATTGTTCATATTACACATACTGGAAATGCAAGTATAAATGGACCCAAGAAATTATTTCTAAGAAATGTATTGAGGGTTCCTTCAATTAAAAAGAATTTAATGAGTGTTTCCCAATTTGCAAAAGATAACAATGTCCTTTTCGAATTCTACCCAAATAATTGCATAGTTAAAGATATACTAACTCAAGAAATCATTTTGCAGGGTAAAGAAAACAATGGGTTGTACAAATTTGATTTTTGTAACTCAAATGTTTCTGAAAACAAAGGGAACAATTGTATAATGAATGTCATGAATAATAGTATATTCAATTTATGGCACTATAAACTGGGACACCCCAGCGCAAAAATTGTAAAACATGTTATGAATAGTAATAACATTCCCTTTAGTAATATTTCTGACTCATATATATGTACTTCTTGCCAATTGGGAAAAAGTCATAAACTTGCATTTCCAGATTCACACACTTGCTACACAAAACCCCTTGAATTAATTGCTAGTGATTTATGGGGTCCAGCTCCTATTAGTTCTGACTATGGTTACAAATATTATATATCATTCATAGATGCTTACTCAAGATTTGTATGGATTTATATGCTAAAAACCAAGTCAGAAGCTAGTAATATAGTTATTCAATTTATTAACAAGGTTGAAAATATGACTGGAAATCATGTATGTACTTTTCAATCTGATGGTGGAAAGGAATTCCTACCACTAAAAACCTTCTTTGAAAAAAGGGGATTAATCATAGGACTACATGTCCATATACTTCAGAACAAAATGGGATCATTGAAAGGAAACATAGACATATTGTCGAAACTGGTCTAACCTTGCTAGCACAAGCTTCTATGCCTTTAAAATTTTGGCCAGAAGCATTTAATACTGCTGTGCATTTGATAAACTTACTGCCAGCAAAAAATCTCAAATTTAAATGTCCACAGGAAGTACTAACTAAGGTCAAACCAGATTATAAACATCTAAAGGTCTTTGGTTGTCAATGTTTTCCATGTTTAAGGCCCTACAACACTCACAAATTAGATTTTAGATCTAAATCATGTACCTTCTTAGGATACTGTAACAATCAGAAGGGGTATAGGTGTCTAGACAACAAAGGAAAGATATGTATTTCCAGACATGTAAGATTTAATGAACAGGTATATCCATATAGCAACACTGAAATTAAAACCACTGAAAAAGTGAGAAATGCAAGGATAATTACTATACCTGATCTACCTGATGAGATTGAAGTTGTATCCTCAACTCAGCCCACAAGTAAGGGCACAAGCATCAGCCCTCAACTCACCATGCCCACTAGGGAACCAGGTCAAGAGCAAGATGATTGGGAAGATGATAACAACAATCAAAATACTCAAAGACAGGAGATCAGCAACAAGAGTGATAATCAAGAGATCAACAGCCAAAATGATGATGCCAGCAATGACACCGTGGCATGCAGCAGTTCTGATAATAATTCGGACATCATAATCAGAAATAATGTTAATATTCATCCAATGCTAACTAGAGCAAAATGTGGTATACATAAACCAAAAATTATCAACACCACTACAAATCAAGATGAACCATCCTCTTACATAGAAGCTGCTCAAAATGATAAATGGAGAGCTGTTATGCAAGAGGAATACAATGCTCTAGTTAACAAGGGAACTTGGGTTCTTGTTAAAAAACCAGAAAACAAAAACATTGTTGGATGCAGATGGACATTCAAACTAAAGAAAAATGCTGATGGTTCAATTTCTAAATATAAAGCAAGATTGGTTGCAAAGGGGTATTCACAACAGCATGGGTTTGATTTTTCTGAAACATTCTCCCATGTTGTGAAACCATCATCTATTAGGATTATACTAACCATTGCTTTAAATAGAAATTGGAGCATCAGGCAATTAGATGTGAATAATGCTTTTCTAAATGGTGTGTTACAGGAAGAAGTATTTATGGAGCAACTGGAAGGATTTACTCACAATTCAAACAAAGAGATGGTGTGTAAACTCAACAAATCCATCTATGGTTTAAAGCAAGCACCAAGAGTCTGGTTTGACAAACTCAAGTCAACACTTGTGAAATTTGGCTACAAATCTCTAAAATCAGACAACTCTATATTTACTAAAATTAATGATATTGCTACCACTTATATTCTAATCTATGTTGATGATTTTATCATTATAGGAAGTAGTGAATTAGAAATTAAAAAAGTTACTACAATGCTCAATTCAGAATTTTCTGTTAAAGATCTAGGTGATCTGAATTATTTTCTGGGAATTGAAGTTCAGAGATATGGAACATCAGAGATGCATCTCAATCAAAGAAAATACATTACAGATATATTATCAAGAGCCAAAATGGACAAAGCTAATACACTACCAACTCCTATGATCACAAATCATCAACTATCAAAATATTAGGGGGAAGCAATTCAAAATGTAAAGCAGTACAGGAGCATAGTTGGTGCACTCCAATATGTGACTATCACAAGACCAGACATATCATTTAGTGTCAACAAAGTTAGTCAGTATATGCAAAATCCTCTAGACAATCATTGGAAAGCAGTAAAAAGAATACTCAGATATCTCAAAGGGACAATTAATCATGGACTCATCCTAAAATCAAGTCAATCTTTCAACATCAATGCATATGCTGCTGATTGGGGTACAGACACTGATGACCGCAAATCTACATCAGGTTACTACATCTATTTAGGAAAAAATCCAATATCATGGAGTGCGAAAAAGAAAAGCAGTGTGTCGAGATCCAGTACAGAGGCTGAATTTAGGTGTGTGGCAAGTGCAACAGCGGAAGTTATGTGGGTAGAATCACTTCTAAGTGAACTTAACATCACATCAAACAAAAAGGCAACAATCTGGTGTGATAATGTGAGTACTATCTCTTTATCATCCAACCCAGTTCTCCATTCAAAGACAAAACACATAGAACTGGACCTTTACTTCATAAGAGAACAAGTAATTAAAGAGAAGCTAAAAGTCGGATACATATCATCTATACATCAAAAGGCAGATATACTTACTAAACCCTTGACCAGGCTTAACTTCACAAGACTTAGAGACGAATTCAACGTCAACACTGCCAATCCATACCAGAGATCGCGAAGAGCCATCTTCATACCAGAATGAAGTCAGATCTACAGTCTACTATCGCTGGATTGACGAATCGCTTCCTCTCAAAGAGCAGCCGCCATAGTTTTCTTTTTTCTCACAAACCCTAACCTAATCGGGTTTGAGGGGGGAAGTGAAAGTAGCATGTGTTTCTTACTTAAGAAATATAGCAATCCGCGTAATCAAGTTAGCAACATCTCAGCCATCCATCTGATCCAAAGGCTACAATTACTTCTTTTATTTTGTTTGGATCATGGGCTTCTTGTATTAAGCCCAATATGTAACATATAAATAATTGCTGTGTATTTCATTTGTATTGTACATTGTGAATTCTGCAATAATACAAAATCTTCCTCTTTTTACAATATTACACATCACACGTTTTCTAACTGTGGTTTTGCTATCATACCATACCCTTTTTACGAACTTTCTATAATACCCAGATAAACCCAAGAATCCTCTCAATGTTTTTATGTTGTGTGGTTGTGACCATCCAAGAACTGCTTTAGTTTTCTCTTTATCAACAGAAATGCCATGTTTTGAAATAATATGACCAAGATACTTCAAGTTATCTTTAGCAAATGAGCATTTGGAGAGTTTGATGACTAGCTTGTTATCTTGCAAAATCTGAAGTGTGATTCTTAAGTGGTCTAAATGATCATTCCATGATCTCCTATAAATTAAAATGTCATCAAAAAGTACCAAAATAAAATGTCTTAATTTTTTTTAAATATTGAATTCATTAAAGCTTGAAATGTGGAGGGAGCATTAGATAATCCAAATGGCATGACTAAGAATTCATAATGTCCATTATGAGTTCTAAATGCTGTTTTATGAATATCATCTTCATGCATCCTAATTTGATGATATCCAGATTTTAAATCGAGTTTTGAAAAGTATTTAGAACCATATAACTCATCTAGTAAGTTATTAATGAGGGGAATAAGGAATTTATCCTTAATTTTTAATTTATTTAATCCCCTATAATCAATACATAATCTCCATGAACCATCCTTTTTTTTACCATAACAACATGGGCAGAAAATGCACCAGTGCTCTTTCTAATAATACTCATATCCAACATTTCTTTAATCAACTTTTCAAGCTCATTGTTTATATGATAAGAATGTCTATAAGGTTTAAGACAAACTGGTTTTGAACCATGTAGCAATAGGATTTTATGATCACATTCTCTTTTGGGTGGAAGAGAATTTTGGGCTGATGCTACTGATCGAAAAAATCAGTAAGCATATGAACAATGTCAGGGTGGATATTTTAAACAGAGGGAATGGTTGTAGTAGTGGATAGTAACATAAATTTTAAGGAAGAAGAATTTAACTCTTTTGAAATATTTTTATCATTTAAATGTTGGGTTTGAGAATTTGTTAAACCTTGCCACATAAATTCTCTTTCATTATATTTAAATCTTACTTATAGCTTTCTAAAATTGAAAAAAATTTCATTAAACTCGCTCATCCATTGAATACCTAAGACAACATCACAACCCTCCATTGGTAGTAATAATAAATCTATGGGCATTTTGCATCCCTTGCAAGTAAGTAAAATTTGAGAACACATTTCATTACCTTACAGTTTTTGACCATTTGCAACCTGCACTTCATAAATTTTTGTTTGATGTTTTGGCAATTTCAATTTCTATGCTAAATTGTTGTCAATAAAACTGTGAGTAGAGCCTGAATCAATGAGCAGTATAACTGATTTGTTATTGATGCTACCTTTTATTTTGATAGTGTGTAGTGTAGGAATTCCTAATAAGGCATTAATAGATATTGAAAATAAAGCTTTGTCTTGCTCTTGTTTAATTTCTAGGCCATTTAATTTTAAATTATCATCTGATGAATCTTCATCAGCATCAGTATTATTTTCCAGATCAATAATTCCCTCCATGATATGAATTTGTTTTACTTTGCACTTATGACCATAGTGGTATTTTTCATTACACCCATAACATATATTATTCATTTTCTTTTCTAAAAATGCTTGAAGTGAAAGCCTTTTGATTTTAGCTAATTTATCAAAAGTTTTAAAAACAGTTTTTTGTGAAGAGGATGGCTATTTTCAAAAAAATTCTCGGAAGAAGAAGAATTAAATTTCCTTTTGTTTTTTTGTTTTAAAAGCCAACTTGTTTCAAATGTTTTGGCTAAAGAAACCGTTGCATCAAAATCTACGGGATTTGCAGCTATGACTTTATATTTAATTTCTTCTTTCAAATCTCTTAATTTTTTTGTAAAAGATGAGTTGGTGTAATGTGTTCTATCAAGCTCTCTAATTGTTCAAACTGATTAACATAATGCATGATAGTGGTTGTTTATTTAAGGGAAGAAAATGTGTCATAAGGCCTGTCTAATTCATCAACATTAAATCGTACCTGAATGGCTTTGTGGAAGACTAACCACTGGTCATAATCTGGGACATTATGTGAATATCTATAAACCCACTAAAGTGCTTCTTTTTTGAGATGGTATGAACATATGTGAACCCATTCTTGGATGTTTGTATTGTTGTATGAAAAGAATTGCTCTACTTGTCGAAGCCAATCAATTACCCTATCCTCTCCAGTGAATTGTGGAAAATCCATTTTTATCTTGACCTTTGTAGTATACTTTGAGTGATTAAATTGATGATCAGATATTTTGGATGGAGAGTTATCAAGGTTAATAACATCAGGTCTTGATAACAGTGAGGGTCTTTGATTGGGTGGCACATATTTGATTTATATTGTTGAGTTGAAGATTGTGGAAGTGATGTAGATCTGTTGATATCTGTTCTTGAACTTCCTTCATTTTTTTGAGATTTCAGCTCTCTGAATTTAGAAAAAATTCTTGCCAATGATCTATCAAGTGTTTCTTGAATTTCTTGAAGGCCTTGAGTGTTTCTTGCTATATTGATTGACATGTCTTGGTTTGTTTTTTCCAATTTCTTGAAAGATAAACCATTCATGTTGTTGATAAGATCTTACTTCTACCACCTCTCTGGCTATGATAATTCATCCAAGTTAACAGAATCGACGACCGAAGAAGTATCTCCAGGATCATCACTGTTGTTGGGCAATGTCGGATCTTTGTGGCGAGGGCCAGTGTCAAGCTCACCATGATGCTCTGGTACCATGTTGCGATGATCTTTGTACTTGGCAACTTGAGCTCTAGTGTTAGTCATGATATAATGGGTGGTGAAGAAGGTTTCGAGTGATGTATATTGCAGGAAGAAAGAAGGTGGTGATTACAAAAGATAAAGACAGGGGTGAAGAGGTACTGCAGCAGCAATATAAAAGAAATACAGATACAAGAAGGGATGAGGTTAGATTAAAGAAGAGGGAATGAGTAACAAGAAGTATTAGAAGGTGGTGAAAACAAGAAGAACACAACATGCACAGAAATAAGGTGAAGTTGATATTTTATTTATAATCTCCATTCTCATCTCATTTACATGCATTCATTCATCTATATATATAGCTATAAACAACTAGCCGTTATACATATGTCAGCTCATCATAATTTAATTACTATTTTATAATTTATTAAATTACAATCAGCCTATATTTCTCATATACATGTGCATGTGCACACATGTACAAGTCATCGGCTTCAAATTTCCTTTTCCAAACACAACCGAATGCTTCCACTTGCTTTATCCTCTATCTACAACATCTCTAAGCTCATAGAAGCCATTGAATTAACTACAAGTGATTGGGGTGGAGTAATCTTCTTCATTGCTGAAACTGTTTGTTGAAATGTCACTATATCTTGATGTTGACCAGGTGTTTGATGCAATGTATGACCGTAACAGACTATCATTGGCTAGTGTTTCGATGTGGAATTAGGTGTATTGGATTTCAACCACCTCAAACTTGAATTACATGCTTTTCTGCCTTGGAACGATGTTGAAGAATCTTGAATCGGGGAAGATAGAAACGATGACAAATTGGATTGAAGAGAATTCCATTTGATTATTTCTACTGGAAGAGAAGGATAATAAAAATGATTTAAGCGTTGCGGAGGGTATAAGAGGACGAAATTTCTTTTATCAAATTTCACTACACCATTTGGCAGGATGACTCTGTAGCGTTTGTTTATTTGTTTCTACTGTTTTCAAATGACTAACATTAGCATTCAGCATTGAAAACCTACCAATTAATGCAACCAGTAACAACTTTTCTTGAAGTGAGATACTGATTCATAGATGGATCGGTACCAACAAACTTTCTCAAAACTCATCATTCTCGATGAATATGTTAAAGAATGTGACTTGGAAGCATCAAAGAAGGACCAATACTCAAAGCAACAAACAGATGCTGTATAAAAAGAGGAAAAACGTTAATGTCCATGGATTGGTATAGATCTATGAGACATGGTTGTTTTTGACCCGTTCTTCCTCCTACTTGCTTGGATCTCAATATGTGATGTTTTTAGTGGATAAGTAGAGATGATTCATGACTTTGAGGCAAATTATCAGAATACTACCTCTATAAATAATATTGATATATATGCAACATAGAGGGGATCAGACATTTTTATATTTCATATCTAAGGGGAAGTGTTGCCATTGGATCTTTACTGAATTTTGAGATTATAATTGTATTTACTTCGAGAATAATTCTATAGAAAATAGCTAGAAAACATCTTCAAAGTGGAGGTATGCATAACCGAACCATTATAAATTACTCGTCTTGCTTTTCCTTCTTTATTCTTCATACTTTTGCATATTTTCTATGATTATGATATGAAATAATAAATTAAAACCACCATAATCCAAAATTAAAGAATATAATATCTATAAAATCATAGCCACAAATTACATATAGGGATTTCGGCTTTATGTAGTCTTTTGGGGGATGTTCTACCGAATTTTTAGCTAACAAGGTGTCATCCGGTTATTTATATATTGACCCCTAGAAGCTCATTGCACGCATTGGTATTTAATCCAAGATCAACCAGTCCTTGTGTGCTTCCCTATGTATGGGAATCCTTATTCACCAGTTGTGGAGCTACTTGAGACCTTCGTCAATAGGAAGTTTGGTCTTCCAAGTTCTATCAATGGTAACATTAACAGTTGGAATTTTAAATGAATCATTGAATATAGGGGTATATATCAACTTTTGTCCACCCTCAAATAAATTAATACTTGGTGAAAAATAAGCCAAAGAATGAATTTAGTCGCATCGACGAAGGTTCTCGGTAGTGAGGAGCATCTCCCTTTGCCTACAGCAAGGATACGAGACTCAAGGACTGGGTCTTGTCCTAGCTTTCCGTTTTATCTAGAAAATGTAACATATGAAAGTTATTACTTAAGAAAATAAAGAAACTAAACTTAAGTGTATATAACATACTAGCATGGTTAAATGACATGATAATTCTCAGGTCCCAAGCTTGAATATAGAAGAACTTCTAGACGACCACTTTACTCAGTGGTTACTCAAGCGGTTACTTCTTGCGATACAAGCAGTATAGAGGATGATTGGCATCCTTGTTCTGATCCGTGAGACTAAAATATGATGAATTTTGCCGAGGGGAAGCTCTGTATGCACTTAGTTATGGTAAATGACCATGATAGCGTTGAAGGAAATATTAGTAACAGGATTAAGTAGGAAAGGGTCAATGTTGTAAAAGTTTAGTAGGTTGATAACAAAAGGAGCTATCGACAAAAATTCCTCGACCCGTATTTTTACGGATCGAAACATCGTAAAAACAGTTATCATTTGGTCGCATTGTTGTGATAAGTCATCCATAGTTTAAGTCTTAGGTCGTAATGTTGTTAAGTCGTCTAGAGTTTAAGTCGTTCGAAGCTTAAGTCGAGTAGAATTAGATCGAGAGCGACTTAAGAGAATGGAGCGACTTAAGAGAATGGAGCAACTTAAGAGAGTGGACCGACTTAAGATGGATAGGCGACCTAAGGATTTAGATAGGTCGTATGATAGATAAGTCGTATGTTGAGGCTTAGGTCGTAGACGACTTAAGGAAATAAGCGACTTATAAAAACTGGCGACCTAAGGAGTTTGGGATAGGTTGTATAGGAGATAGGTCGTGTGATAAGCTTAGGTCGTGGGGTAGGATAGGTCGAGTGAACGACCTAAGTATTGGAGCGACCTATAGGAAAGGCAGCGACATAAGAGAGTTAACGACCTGGCAGTTAGGTCGCATAGTGGTTAGGTCGTGTTTAGTTTGGAGCGACTTATAGGATGTTAGCGACCTAAGAAAGATGCGAGCTAAGGACTATACGACCTAGTGGAGTGGAGCGACTTAGTAGTTAGGTCGGCAACGACCTAAGGGGCTAGTGGTAGCAGTGAGTGACCTAAGGAAGTTAGGTCGTTAGACAACTTAAGGAGTTAAGTCGTATCCTGGCTAAGTTAGTTAGGTCGCATCTTAGTTAAGTCGTAGGTCGTAACTCTGTTGAGTTGTTAGGTCACGAGGAAATGTGTCTGCGTTAGGTCGCTGGGTTTTGGCTGAGTGTTAGGTCGTGAGCGACCTAGGAGTTGTTAAGTCGCGAGCGACTTAGGAGTTAAGCTGTTAAGTCGTTAGGTCGTATAAGCGCACAGGTGTTAGGTCGTTGGATCTGTTAGGCCGTGCGCAGTGATAGGTCGTAGGTCATAGAAGCGCTTGGGTGTTAAGTCGTTAGGTCGCTAAGCGCTTAAGTGTTAGGTCGTAGGCTGGTATGGTTGAGTCGTGGGCTTTTTAGGTCGTGGGGGTTTTAGGTCGTAAGTCGTGGACGACCTAACTCCGAGCGACCTAAGGGGAAATCAGCTATAAATAGGAGGGTTTCTCTTCATTTTTGGAATCCGGATTTCGAAGCGACGAAGTACTGCCATTTTGAGAGCTCGACTTCTACACTTCTTCACTTCTTTTCTCCACTCTAATCTAGTGATTCCATCCATCCAAGTTGAAGATCAAATTGAAGATTCAAGAGCTTAGATTGAAGATCTACATCCATTGAAGTGAGATTTCATCGTTTGAAGCGAATTGGTGATAGACCAAGTTAGATCCTTCACTGTCCAGATCTGAAGTGGGTTTCTTTTGAGGTGTTTAGGTGATTTAGTGAGTGGTGATTATCTCTCATACGGATCCAAAGGAGTATAACGGATCGTTGGCTTGATTTGGTGTTAAAGTAGAGATTTCCATGCATTTTCCTAATCATATGTGTATATCCATATAGATCCATTGTCCATGATGATTTGATATCCATTTTACTACATGTTAACTAATGCAAGATCATTCATCAAGATTATAGAGACATTGCTCATGTTTTCATGCTTGTTGGACTTTTGACTCTTTAATTACGAAATTGCCATTGTTGTTATAATTGTCTATTTAGATCATATTTGAATACTTGTTTACTTGGATTAATGTCTGATTTGATTGATTGCTATGAATTAGATGATTGATGATTTGATTTAGACCGAAGATGATTCAAAAGCTAAGGGAAAGGCTCTTGAATTGGGAAAGCTGCTTGTGGCATATGTGGCGGATGTGGAAGCTCATATGGATAGATTTGATGATGATGTTGAGATGAAGCTTTGCTATGATGATGATGAGGCGAAGCATGATATGAGATAGCCTTGGTCTAATCCAGGCGGGATCATTCCAAGCATGTTGATAACTCGGTGAAATGGTTCGAGTTAGAGGATAATGGATGCTCGAGAGGCGCTTGAGCTAGTATGAGAATAGTCATCGAGGAGGATGACTAGGAGGCTGAGATCTCATCGTTGTTGAAGGTTCTAGCATGCTCAAAGCAAGAGTACATGAGGACGCCCAAAAGACTAACCGTTGATGGTCGAGTACTCTGGGCAGATTCGATAGTCCTAGGCACGGGTCACGACGACGTGCGGGAGTTATGTCTAGAACCGGGGTTACCATTAGCCCTTGACTGACGGCTGAAAGAAGGTGCCGATCATTCAATTAACGATGATATCGAAGCAATGATAACAGTGATAGCCAGAGTCATGGATGTTTGGTTGTATCGTCATTCGGTCTCAAGAGCGGTATTTTCGGGGTGCTTATCTGATCTTGGTTTAGGCCTTGGGGGTTTGTACTTGGAAAACATCGCCCTTGACTCGAGTGATAATTGCTTTACCTTAAATTGTATGCTCTGCTATGTTTTCTTCTACTTAGTGTGTGTCTGGGGGCTATCACTGTAGAAAGAGGTGGAGTGGGAGGGTTGTATTCCTATTCCTTTTCCTTTATGCTCTTTTGGTATGTTGTTAGTTAATTTACCGCTCACTAAGACTGTTGTCTGACTCAAGGCTTTATGTTTTAACTCTTATTGCCTTGGGCTGTTCGTCCATTTTGGGACGGGCAGACTAGGTAGCAGGTGACAGGTGCTGTTCTTGCTTTCCACGGTGTTGATATCGAAGACGAGCTGGAGGGTTACATATTATCTTCTTATTATATGTACTGGGTGTTCCGCTGTTTGTATTTTCTCTGAGTGTTTGTAGTGAGGCTTGTTGTATTGGCTATTCAGATGTTTGTATTCAACTATTATGAAGTTTTATTGATGAGATTCTATTCTGTGAAGCTTCACTATATATATGTTCTATTGTATTTTGTCCATGCGCTGTGAGTAATACGATAGATTCTGTTGTTTTTAATTTACCCTGACAATCGTCCATGGCTGCCTGGCACACTTTACAGCGCACTTTCTCTAGGTTCAGTGCAGGGGTTATGGGCGGTCGTCACATTTGGTATCAGAGCTTTGGTTAATCGATTTTACCCAACGCTCGCTGACGTAACTATGTATGAGAGACGTAATTGTATTTTGATGGATGATTACTATATATAATATAGTAGCTTAGTAGAGTTTGAGTCCTTTATGCAGTTGTTTCTCTAGGTGTACTAATCATTCCTTTTTATAGATATTGAGAATGAGTCGAAGAGGGAGACCAGCTGCTAGGGGAGGCCGTGCTACTGAAGGGGCTGCTGATTATGCTGATATGTTCGAAGCTATGATGACTTCAATCATGATGAGGCAGTCGTTGGATCATCTGGACAATCCATTTGAGAAGCTTATGGAGAAGGCTTCCAGGCATGAGAACTTGTTTCCTAAAGAAGGATCTGTTGTTGCTGTAACCAAGGAAGGGTCTAAACCACCGCAAGGTGAAAACAGGAAGAGGAAGCAGCAGCAGAAAAAGGGTAAGGGAGGCCAGAAGAAGCAGAAGGGCGAAGTGACCTGCTACAATTGTCAACAGAAGGGCCATTTCTCCAAAGATTGCAAGAATCCAAAGGTGCCGATGAAGTGCCACAACTGTGACAAGCCGGGGCACATCAAGAAGTATTGTCCAGAACCGCGGAAGGACATGCAGATTGTGCAAGCTTACGCTTTGGGGGCTGTTCCATCATCTTCAAAAGCCCCCACTGCTGAAGAGAAGGGAAAGAGTGTGGTGGTTCAAGGTACTCTTTTCCTATGTGGTGTTCCAGTTAGAGTTCTGTTTGATACTGGGGCGTCGCATTCGTTTGTTTGTAGTGATCTTGTAGGCCGGTTAGGTTTGGAACCGGATATCGTTGATAGGCCATTGGTTGTGACTAATCCAGTTGGGGGTTCGTCTTGTTTGTGTATGTTATGCCGTGGTCTGATTGTGTTGAGTCATGGTTGCTCTTTTGTTTGTGATTGTTTTGTTCTGAACTTTGCGGGGTTCGGAATTATTTTGGGTATGGACTGGCTTAGGAAGTATACGGCAAAGGTTGATTGCGAAAGGTTGGAGGTGACAGTTGAGAATGTGGAGGGGCGAAAGATTGTGATACAATGTAAGCATGAAGAAGGTGTCTTCATGATCTTCATGTATTCGCTAGTTGTTCCACGGGATGAACTGTCATCGGTGCCAATCGCAAATGGATTTGAGGATGTCTTTGACGAGGTCAAAGGGTTACCGCCGCATAGAGAGATCGAGTTTCGTATAGATCTAGTTGAAGGAGCCAGACCTGTTGTAATGCCTCTTAGGCGGATGGCGCCTAGGGAACAGCAAGAGTTGAAGGTGCAGGTTGATGACCTTTTACAGAAAGGATTCATTCGGCGTAGTGTGTCCGAGTGGGGTGCACCAGTTGTGTTTGCAACCAAAGCGGATGGATCGTTGAGGTTGTGTGTGGACTATTGTGAGCTGAATAAGGTGACTAAGAAGAACAAGTATCCATTGTCGAGAATAGATGACTTGTTTGATCAGCTTCACGAAGCTAAGGTGTTTTCTCAGATGGATTTGGCAACGGGATTTCACCAGTTGAGAGTGGCTAAGGATAGTGTGCCGAAGACTGCTTTTAGGACACCATCCGGTTTCTTTGAGTGGCTGGTAATGCCGTTTGGATTGACTAACGCGCCAGCATATTTTGTGGATCTTATGAATAGAGTGTTCAGAGATCCATTGAGTAAGTTCGTGCTAGTGTTCGTGGATGATATTCTGATTTATTCCAGAACTGAAGAAGAGCACAAGACACACTTGCGTATTGTTTTGGAAATCTTACGGAAACATCAGCTGAAGGCTAAGTTTTCGAAGTGTCACTTCTGGAAGAGTGAAGTGAGGTTCTTAGGACATGTTATCTCTGGAAATGGAATAGCGGTTGATCCCGCTAAGGTGGCAGCAATCCAGGATTGGGTTAGACCTAAGAATGCATCTGATGTGAGAAGTTTTCTTGGATTGGCAGGATATTATCAACGGTTTATCAAAGACTTCTCCAAGGTGGCTGCACCGTTAACAGGATTGACGAAGAAGAACCAAGTGTTCAATTGGGAAGATAAGTGTGAGCAAGCTTTCAGAATCCTGAAAGAAAGATTGACGAGTGCTCCTGTTTTGACTATTCCTAGTGGGAATGATGAGATGGTGGTTTACACCGACGCATGTGGTACTGGACTTGGAGCAGTGCTGATGCAGAGGGATAAAGTTGTTGCGTATGCCAGTCGACAACTGAAGCCGCATGAAAGGAATTACCCGACTCATGATTTGGAGTTAGCGGCGATTGTTTTTGCTCTGAAGATGTGGAGACATTATCTACTGGGAGTTCGATTCAAGTTGTTTATAGATCATAAGTCGTTGAAGTATCTTTTCTCCCAAAAGGATTTGAATCTTCGGCAGCAACGATGGCTAGAGTTTTTGGCATCATATGATTTTGGTATAACTTATACTCCGGGAAAGGGTAACGCAGTGGCAGATGCGTTAAGTAGAAGACATGCAGGATTGGGAGCCATGTTTTCAGAATGGAAGAATCTCGAGTATTTAGCTGGTTTTGACTTTAGGCCTAGATGTGAATTGGAACCTGAGATGTTGGCAAACTTATCGATAAGACCTACTCTTGTGGAAAGGATTGGCGAGAGCCAAAAGCGAGACGATAAGCTTGTCAAGATTATCCGTGATTTGGAATCTGGATTGGACCCTGAAAAGGATAAAGGATTCGAGGTCGATCGAGAGGGTTGGCTTCGGAAGCAAGGACGACTAGTTGTTCCCGATATTGATGAATTGAGGAATGAAGTTCTAAGGGAAAGTCATCACTCGAAGTTGACAATTCATCCAGGTGGAAATAAGATGTATCGAGATATGAAGAGAACCTATTACTGGGAAGGTATGAAGAAGGATGTTGGAAATTTTATTTCCAAGTGTATGAACTGCCAGTTGGTAAAAGCCGAACAGAAGAAGCCAAGTGGATTGCTTCAGCCGTTAGAAGTTCCTACATGGAAGTGGGAGCAAATATCGATGGATTTTATTGATGGTCTACCTAGAACAAGAGCGGGAAATGAAGGGATTTGGGTCATCGTAGATCGTTTGACTAAGAGTGCAAGATTCATTCCTGTTCGATCGACTAGGACTGCATCAAAGTTGGCAGAGTTGTATGTTAAGTGGATAGTTCGATTCCATGGTATTCCGAAGAGTATAGTGAGCGATCGAGATCCATTGTTCACTAGTGGATTTTGGAAGAGCTTCCAGGAAGTTTTGGGAACCGAGTTGTGTTTGAGTACAGCTTATCACCCTCAAACAGATGGTCAGACCGAGAGAGTCAATCGAGTTTTGGAAGATCTTCTTAGAGCTTGTGTTTTAGATTTCGGAGGATCGTGGGAAGATCACCTTCATTTGGTGGAATTTTCGTACAACAACAGTTACCAGTCGAGCATTGGTATGGCACCGTATGAGGCATTGTATGGAAGACCATGTAACTCTCCGACATGTTGGTTAGAGACAGGAGAAAAGCTTATGCTTGGGCCAGAGATGATTCGACAGACTTCGGATTTCATTGAGATCATTCGGCAACGAATGAAGGCAGCCCAAGACCGTCAGAAAAGTTATGCAGATAAGCGTCGTAAGGATTTGGAATTCGACGTAGGTGATATGGTTTTTGTGAAGATTTCCCCACTAAAGAATGTTATTCGATTCGGGAAGAAAGGAAAATTGACTCCGAGATTTGTTGGACCATTCCCGATCATCGAGCGAATTGGAAAGCTCGCCTACAGATTGGAGTTACCAGAGAAGATGTCGGGTGTGCACAATGTTTTTCATGTATCGTATCTACGGAAGTTTGTGCACGACTCAAATACAGTGGTTTCTGCTGATAGCTGTGAAGATTTCGAAGTTGATCCAGTCGATAGAAGACCTCGTAAGCCGCTTCGTGTTGTGGGAACTGACACGAAACAGCTTAGGAGGAAGGTAGTTAAGTTGCTCAAGATACAATGGAGTGATGATGATAACGACTGTACGTGGGGGGTGGAAGAGAGGATGAAAGCAGCTCATCCTGAACTCTTCAAGGTATGGCCCTAAGGTGTCGTGTCATCTCACGATATTGTAACTTGTTCTAGTTTTAGAATTCTGCATGCTAAGCTAGAATTGGATGCATGGTTTGTTGATTGCTATGGATGGTAGGCGTGCAGAATAGTCTTTGATTGCTCTGTTTGTTTGGAATTTCGGGGGCGAAATTCCTAAGGGGGAGAGAATGTAACGACCCGTATTTTTACGGATCAAAACATCGTAAAAACAGTTATCATTTGGTCGCATTGTTGTGATAAGTCATCCATAGTTTAAGTCTTAGGTCGTAATGTTGGTAAGTCGTCTAGGGTTTAAGTCATTCGAAGCTTAAGTCGAGTAGAATTAGATCGAGAGCGACTTAAGAGAATGGAGCGACTTAAGAGAATGGAGCGACTTAAGAGAGTGGACCGACTTAAGATGGATAGGCGACCTAAGGATTTAGATAGGTCGTATGATAGATAAGTCGTATGTTGAGGCTTAGATCGTAGACGACTTAAGGAAATAAGCGACTTATAAAAACTGGCGACCTAAGGAGTTTGGGATAGGTCGTATAGGAGATAGGTCGTGTGATAAGCTTAGGTCGTGGGGTAGGATAGGTCGAGTGAACGACCTAAGTATTGGAGCGACCTATAGGAAAGGCAGCGACCTAAGAGAGTTAACGACCTGGCAGTTAGGTCGCATAGTGGTTAGGTCGTGTGTTAGTTTGGAGCGACTTATAGGATGTTAGCGACCTAAGAAAGATGCGAGCTAAGGACTATACGACCTAGTGGAGTGGAGCGACTTAGTAGTTAGGTCGGCAACGACCTAAGGGGCTAGTCGTAGCAGTGAGTGACCTAAGGAAGTTAGGTCGTTAGACGACTTAAGGAGTTAAGTCGTATCCTGGCTAAGTTAGTTAGGTCGCGTCTTAGTTAAGTCGTATGTCGTAACTCTGTTGAGTTGTTAGGTCGCGAGGAAATGTGTCTGCGTTAGGTCGCTGGGTTTTGGCTGAGTGTTAGGTCGTGAGCGACCTAGGAGTTGTTAAGTCGCGAGCGACTTAGGAGTTAAGCTGTTAAGTCGTTAGGTCGTATAAGCGCACAGGTGTTAGGTCGTTGGATCTGTTAGGTCGTGCGCAGTGATAGGTCGTAGGTCGTAGAAGCGCTTGGGTGTTAAGTCGTTAGGTCGCTAAGCGCTTAAGTGTTAGGTCGTAGGCTGGTATGGTTGAGTCGTGGGCTTTTTAGGTCGTGGGGGTTTTAGGTCGTAAGTCGTGGACGACCTAACTCCGAGCGACCTAAGGGGAAATCAGCTATAAATAGGAGGGTTTCTCTTCATTTTTGGAATCCGGATTTCGAAGCAACGAAGTGCTGCCATTTTGAGAGCTCGACTTCTACACTTCTTCACTTCTTTTCTCCACTCTAATCTAGTGATTCCATCCATCCAAGTTGAAGATCAAATTGAAGATTCAAGAGCTTAGATTGAAGATCTACATCCATTGAAGTGAGATTTCATCGTTTGAAGCGGATTGGTGATAGACCAAGTTAGATCCTTCGCTGTCCAGATCTGAAGTGGGTTTCTTTTGAGGTGATTTGGTGAGTGGTGATTATCTCTCACACGGATCCAAAGGAGTATAACGGATCGTTGGCTTGATTTGGTGTTAAAGTAGAGATTTCCATGCATTTTCCTAATCATATGTGTAGATCCATATAGATCCATTGTCCATGATGATTTGATATCCATTTTACTACATGTTAACTTATGCAAGATCATTCATCAAGATTATAGAGACATTGCTCATGTTTTCATGCTTGTTGGACTTTGACTCTTTAATTACGAAATTGCCATTGTTGTTATAATTGTCTATTTAGATCATATTTGAATGCTTGTTTACTTGGATTAATGTCTGATTTGATTGATTGCTATGAATTAGATGATTGATGATTTGATTTAGACCGAAGATGATTCAAAAGCTAAGGGAAAGGCTCTTGAATTGGGAAAGCTGCTTGTGGCATATGTGGCGGATGTGGAAGCTCATATGGATAGATTTGATGATGATGTTGAGATGAAGCTTTGCTATGATGATGATGAGGCGAAGCATGATATGAGATAGCCTTGGTCTAATCCAGGCGGGATCATTCCAAGCATGTTGATAACTCGGTGAAATGGTTCGAGTTAGAGGATAATGGATGCTCGAGAGGCGCTTGAGCTAGTATGAGAATAGTCATCGAGGAGGATGACTAGGAGGCTGAGATCTCATCGTTGTTGAAGGTTCTAGCATGCTCAAAGCAAGAGTACTTGGGGACGCCCAAAAGACTAACCGTTGATGGTCGAGTACTCTGGGCAGATTCGATAGTCCTAGGCACGGGTCACGACGACGTGCGGGAGTTATGTCTAGAACCGGGGTTACCATTAGCCCTTGACTGACGGCTGAAAGAAGGTGCCGATCATTCAATTAACGATGATATCGAAGCAATGATAACAGTGATAGCCAGAGTCATGGATGTTTGGTTGTATCGTCATTCGGTCTCAAGAGCGGTATTTTCGGGGTGCTTATCTGATCTTGGTTTAGGCCTTGGGGGTTTGTACTTGGAAAACATCGCCCTTGACTCGAGTGATAATTGCTTTACCTTAAATTGTATGCTCTGCTATGTTTGCTTCTACTTAGTGTGTGTCTGGGAGCTATCACTGTAGAAAGAGGTGGAGTGGGAGGGTTGTATTCCTATTCCTTTTCCTTTATGCTCTTTTGGTATGTTGTTAGTTAATTTACCGCTCACTAAGACTGTTGTCTGACTCAAGGCTTTATGTTTTAACTCTTATTGCCTTGGGCTGTTCGTCCATTTTGGGACGGGCAGACTAGGTAGCAGGTGACAGGTGCTGTTCTTGCTTTCCACGGTGTTGATATCGAAGACGAGCTGGAGGGTTGCATATTATCTTCTTATTATATGTACTGGGTGTTCCGCTGTTTGTATTTTCTCTGAGTGTTTGTAGTGAGGCTTGTTGTATTGGCTATTCAGATGTTTGTATTCAACTATTATGAAGTTTTATTGATGAGATTCTATTCTGTGAAGCTTCACTATATATATGTTCTATTGTATTTTGTCCATGCGCTGTGAGTAATACGATAGATTCTGTTGTTTTTAATTTACCCTGACAATTGTCCATGGCTGCCTGGCACACTTTACAGTGCACTTTCTCTAGGTTCAGTGCAGGGGTTATGGGCGGTCGTCACATCATGTATCTTAGAACATCTCATTAAACCAATTGTAATACCAAAATTAGGCAAGCAACAAAATCTAAAATACACCTCAAAATGTGAAACTAGGTTGAGTGTACTTCGAACTAAAAAATTGTTAAGATATTTGTTTATCTTTATTTTCATATATATAACAGTGTTCATCAATTATCAAAAGTATAATTAGGTATCGCTAAAATCGTTCAATGTAGAGAAAGGACATGTGCTCATATGCATTCAAGGCAGTTAAAGTGAATTAATATTCACAATTTCTTAACATTGCTAAGCTTCTAGTACTCATCTCATCATCAGTTCAGCTAATAGGATCATACAGTGACCTTTTCTCCACATCTCCAAGAAAGGAAATAACTTTTTGTAGGTGTTGAAAATTTTCGCTGACATCCTAAAGTTAAAAAAATCAAATAATAAAGTAAACGTTATCGACGAATATAAAGATGTATAAAAATATATATGGACTAATGATCCAACTAATTAATTCAAGCTATATTTGCTCAGCATAGCAGATTTGTAAGCAGATTAGTTAGACTGCAGTGCTGGATAATTCAGGAGGAATGCACCGTTGGGGCAGGTATTGGAGTTTGAAAACGTGATTTCATTAGTTAGTGTTGGAAAATTTGAGTTTAAAATGAATTGTTAAAAATATAGAAAGGAGTATGGAATAACTCTCTTATAGAATTGTCTCACGTCGTGGATAACTATAGTCCTATTTAAATATAGGATTCACAAGAGAATGTGAAACTATGAGTCCTTTGGACATCCAAAGTTTTATCTTGTGTTGATGAGCAAAATCATACTTGTTATCACCCGTGCGCCGACCGACCGACTCAACCCGAACTTGGCTTGGCTACTTGAATATAGAGCTCGTTATTTTTTGGCAGTATATTATTAAACCGACTTTGACTTGGTAATAAGACCTAGTAAACTCAGATCAAGTATTTTCTCGTGACTCAGCCCTGTTATTTACTCAGATTTTTCTCTATATAAACCAAGTTATTTGACAGAATTTTGATCAGTTTGTAAATCGAGTTCTCTTCTTTATCTGCCTTAAACTTTCTTAGATCCGAGCAATATTTTTTGGGTGCTATGACTCACCAGTCTTCGTGCAAGAGGCTGTTGATATTGATTTAGGGCTGTTTTATCCTAGAAGCGGCGCTGCATTAAAGACTTCCTTGCACGATTTTCGCACAACGGTGAAATGTCTTAAAGAGAGAGACCTAGTCGGCAACTCAACGACAGAATGCTACAGATTCAGATCGAGGTACAACAATTTTTGAGACGTTAAGACTTCGATCGTGACGACTCTACTGCTCGACGTCAATATCTCATGTTTCGATTGCGTCTGCTGCGCCGTTCAGATTTGAGGGCCCGCATTTCAAACAATGGCGCCAAAAGATGGAGTTCTTTTTTACTACGTGGAAGGTGGTCGTTGTACTGACAACAGACTAACCATAGCTGCCACATAAACCCAATGAATCCGAGATAGAGCAAATGAGAACCTGGATAGAAAAATCAAAAGAGCTGAAGATCTGGATGGAGCAAGAATATCCGTGCAAGAATTTCATCCTTAACGAACTATTACAAAAGTTGTGAACCGTTATTACAACTGTAAGAGATGACAAATTCGTCATAAGCATAGTACTGTAAGAGAGTATATCACTTCAGGATCTGTAGGAGTGGATCATGTACACACAGATGAGAATCTGGTGGGTCCTTTGACGAAAAGATTGGCCAGAGAGAAAGTCCTTTCTACATCTAAAATAATGGGACCATTGCCCTTAGAATGAGAACTCAAAGAATGAGAAGTCACAAATAATAGTAACCCAACCGAATAACTGGAGATCCCAAGAATAAGATTCAATGGGTAATAACAAGTTATGAAGTAACATTGATTGAACATGCTAGAAGCATGCATACTTGAAGCGATAGGAGGATGATTTTAGCTCTTAATAAAATCTATACTCTATGTGAAGTGGAGTACCTAGCTACAGGAGTACTCTTGATAGATTCGTCTATGTGAATGTGGAAATGTGGCCGTTTCAAATGAAGTTTTTAGGCAAAATTTCTAGAGCATCCACTAAACTGGGATAGACGTGCATGGCCTATAAAGCACGGGCTACATATTGCACCCTATAAAGGTTGTGTGTGGTTTGATGTCCGAAATAGAGTTCAAGACTATGAGTCACTCTAGTATAATCTGGATCTTATTAACTATGCAAAAAATCAAAAGATACCTTTGTTTATGCGCAATCTTATAAAATCAGAAATTGCTCGAGAAAAAGATTTTTAAAAATTTAAGTGGGGGATTGTTGGAAAATTTGATTTTAAAATGAATTTTAAAAATATTGAAAGGAGTATAGAATATTCCTTTTATTGAATAGTCCCACATTGTGGGGAACTATACAATAGTCCTATTTAAATATAGTATTCTCAAGAGAAAAGTGGGCCCTTTGGGCACCTAGTGTTTTCTCTTGTGTTGAGAAGTGCAAGCATGCTGGCCATTACATGCGCACGCCGACCGATCGACTCAACTCGACCCGACCCGACCCAAGTTGGGTCGGGCTTGGCTAATGTGATGTAGAGCTCCTTATTTTTTGGCAGTATATTTTTAAATCAACTTTGACTAATTAATAAGACCCAATGAACTCAGATCAGGTATTTTCTCCTGACTAAGCCCCGTTATCTACTCAGATTTTTCCCTGTATAAACCAAGCTATTTGATAGAATGTTGATCCGTTTGTAAACCGAGTTCTCTTCTTCTTCCTTAAACTTTCTTAGATTCGATCAATATTTTTTGGTTGATATTGACACACCAGTCTTCGTGCAAGAGGCTGGTGATATTGATTTATGGCTATTTTATCCTGGAGGCAGCACTGCGTCGGAGACTGCCTTGCACGATTTTGGCACATCGGAAAAATGTCTTAAAGATAATGACCTATTCCGCGATTCAGCCACGGATACGCTACATATTTGGATCAAGGTACAACAAAATTTTAAGACGTTATGGCTTCGATCGCTGACGAATCTACTGCCCTGGCATCAATATTTCATGTTCTGATTGTGTCTACTGCGCCATTCAGATTCAAGGGCCTGCATTTCGAACGACGGCACCAAAAGATGGAGTTCTTTTTGACTATGCGAAAGGTGGTCGCTGTACTGACAACAGACAAACCACAGCTGCTAGACATACCCAACGAAGCTGATACAGAGCAGATGCGAGCCTGGACAGAAAAATCAAAAGAGCTGTAGATCTAGATGGAGCAAGAATGTCTATGCAAGAATTTCATCCTCAGTCGACTATTACAAAAGTTGTGAACCGTTATTACAACGATAAGAGGCGACAAATTCGTAGTAAGCACAGTACTATAAGAGGTTATCTCTCTATAGGATCTGTAAGAGTGGATCATGTATGCACTGATGAGAATTTGGCGGATCCTTTGAGGAAAGGATTGGCCCGAGAGAAAGTCATTTCTATATCTAAAAGAATAGGACCATTGCCTTAGAATGAGAACTCAGAGAATAAGAAATCGCAAATAATGGTAACTCAATCTAATGACTGGAGATCCTAAGAACAAGGTTCAATGGGTAATAACAAGTTATGAAGCAACATTAATTGAACATGCTAGAAGCATGTAATCTTGAAGCGATAGAAGGATGAGTCTAACTCTTAATGAAATCTATATTCTATGTGGAATGGAGTACCTAGCTACAGGAGTACCCTTGGTAGATTCACCGATGTGAATGTGGAAATTTGGCTGTTTCCTATGGAATTTTTAGGCAAAATTCCAAGAGCGTTCACTAAACTTGGATAGGCGTGCATGGCCTTTAAAGCACTGGCTATAGATTGCACCCTATAAAGGTTGTGTATGGTTTGATGTCAGAGATAGAGTTCAAGACTACGAGTCACTCTAGTATAATCTGGATCTTACTCACTATGCAAAGGTTCAAATCGAAGGATACCTTTGTTTATGTGCAATCTTATAAAATTAGAAATTGCTTGAGAAAAATATTTTTTTTAAATTCAAGCGGGGGATTGTTGAAATTTTTTATTTTAAAATGAATTGTTAAAAATATTGAAAGTGGTAAAGAATACCCCCTTATTGAATAGTCCCACATTATGGAGAACTATAGAGTAGTCATATTTAAATATAGTATTCACAAGAGAAAGGATGAGCCCTTTGGGCACCCAATGGTTTCTCATGTGTTGAGAAGGGAGAGCATGCTTGCCATCACACGTGCATGCCAACCGATCAAATCGACTCGACCCGACCCGACCCGGGGCGGGTCGGGCTTGGCTTGGCTAATTTGATGTAGAGCTCTTTATTTTTTGGCAGTATATTTTTAAACCGACTTTGACTTAGTAATAAGACCCAGTAAACTCATATCCGGTATTTTCTCATGACTTGGCCCCATTATCTACTCAGATTTTTCCCTGTATAAACCAAACTATTTTATGGAATTTTGATCAATTTGTAAACCGAGTTCTCTTCTTCTTCTGCCTTAAACTTTCTTAGATCGAGAAAAAAAAAATTAATGTTATTGACTCACCGGTCTTCGTGTAATAGGCTATTGATATTGATTTAGGGATGTTTTATCCTGGAACCGGTGCTGCATCAAAGACTGCCTTGCACGATTTCGGCACAGTGGCGAAATTTTTTAAAGAGAGCGACCTAGTCCGTGACTCCGCCATAGATACAGTATAGATTCAAATCGAGGTACAATAATTTTTAAGACGTTATGGCTTCGATCGCTGACAACTCTGCTGCTCCGACATCAATAATTAATGTTTCGAATGTGTCTGCTACGCTGTTCAGATTCGAGGGCCTGCATTTCAAAAGATGGTGCCAAAAGATGGAGTTCTTTCTGACTATGCATAAGGTGGTCGCTGTACTGAAAATAGACAAACCATAGCTGCCAGACAATCCCAACGAAGCCGAGATAGAGCAGATGTGAGCTTGTATAGAAAAATCAAAAGAGCTACAGATTTGGAAGGAGCAAGAATATCTGTGCAAGAATTTCATCCTCAACAGGCTTTTGCAAAAGTTGTGAACCGTTATTATAACGTAAGAGACGACAAATTCTTTGTAAGCATAGTACTGTAATAGAGTATATCTCTTCAGTATCTGTAAGAGTGGATCATGTATGCACTCATGAGAATCTGGCGGATCCTTTAATGAAAGGATTGGCCAGAGAGAAAGTCATTTCTACATCCAAAAGAATGGGACAATTTCCCTTAGAATAAGAACTCGGAGAATGAGAAGTCACAATAATGGTAACCCAACCTAATGACTGGAGATCCCAAGAACAAGGTTCAATGGGTAATAAAAATTTATGAAGTGACATTGATTGAACATGCTAGAAGCATGTAGTCCTGAAGCGATAGGAGGATGAGTCTAACTCTTAATGGAATCTACATTCTATGTGGAGTGGAGTACCTAACTACAGGAGTACTCTTGATAGATTCACCTATGTGAATGTGGAAATGTGGTCATTTCCTATGGAATTTCTAAGAAAAATTTCTAGAGCGTTCATTAAACTGGGATAGATGTGCATGACCTTTAAAGCATGGGCTACAGACTGCCCCCTATAAAGGCTATGGGTGGTTTGATGTCAGAGATAGAGTTCAAAACTACGAGTCACTGTAGTATAATCTGGATCTTACTCACTATGCAAAGGTTCAAATCGAAAGATATCTTTGTTTATGCGCAATCTTATAAAATTATAAATTGCTCGAGAAGAACATTTTAAAAAATTCAAGTGGGGGATTGTTGGAAAATTTGATGTTAAAATAAATTGTTAAAAATATTGAAAGGAGTATAAAATACCCTCTTATTGAACAGTCTCACATTGTGGGGAACTATAGAGTAGTCCTATTTAAATATAGTATTCACAAGAGAAAGGATGGGTTCTTTGGGCACCCAATGTTTTCTCTTGTGTTGAGAAGGAAGAGCATGCTTGCCGTCACACACGTGCGCCGACCGATCGACTCTAGTCGACCCGACCCGGGCCGGGTCCAACTGCGCTTGGCTAATGTGATGTAGAGCTCCTTATTTTTTGGTAGTATATTTTTAAACCGACTTTGACTTGGTAATAAGACTTAGTAAACTCAGATCTGGTATTTTCTCATGACTCAGCCCCGTTATCTACTCAGATTTTTCCCTGTGTAAACCAAGCTATTTGAAAAAATATTGATCAGTTTATAGGCTGAGTTCTCTTCTTCTTTTGCCTTAAACTTTCTTAGATCCGAGCAATATTTTTTGGGTGCTATTGACTTACCAGTATTTATGTAAGAGGCTATTGATATCGATTTAAGGTTGTTTTATCTTGGAGGCGGCGCTGCATTGGAGACTGCCTTGCACGGTTTCGGCACACCGACGAAATGTCTTAAAGGGAGCGACATAGTCCGTGACTTAGCCAAAGATATGCTACATATTCAGATCGAGGTACAACAATTTTTAAGATGTTATGAGTTCAATCATGATGACTCTGCTGCCCCGATGTCATTATTTCATGTTCCGATTGTGCCTGCTTCGCCGTTCAGATTCAAGGGCCTGCATTTCAAACGATGTCGCCAAAAATGGAGTTCTTTTTGGCTATGCAGAAGGTGGTCGCTATATTGACAACAGACGAATCACAGCTACCAGACAAACCTAATGAAGCTGAGACAGAGCAGATGCGAGCCTAGACAGAAAAATCAAAAGTGCTACAGATCTGGATGGAGCAAGAATATTTGTGCAACAATTTCATCCTCAAAAGACTATTGCAAAAGTTGTGAACCGTTATTACAACGGTAAGGGACGACAAATTCACCGTAAGCACAATACTATAAGAGAGTCTATCTCTTCAGGATCCGTAAGAGTGGATCATGTATGCACTGATGAGAATCTGGCAGATCCTTTGATGAAAGGATTGGCCAAAGAGAAAGTCCTTTCTACATCTAAAGGAATGGGACCATTGCCCTTAGAATGAAAACTCAGAGGAGGAGATGTCACAAATAGTGGTAACCCAACCTGATGATGGGAATTCCCAAAAACAAGGTTTAATGGGTAATAACAAGTTATGAATTGACATTGATTGAACATGCTAGAAGAATATAGTCCTGAAGCAATAGGAGGATGAGTTTAATTCTTAATGAAATCTGCACTCTATGTGGAGTAGAGTACCAAGCTACAGGAGTACTCTTGATAGATTCACCTATGTGAATGTGGAAATGCGGCCGTTTCCTATGGAATTTTTAGGCAAAATGCCAAGAGCGTTCACTAAACATGGATAGACGTGCATGGCCTTTAAAGCATGGGCAACATATTGCACCCTATAAAGGTTGTGTGTGGTTTGGTGTCAGAGATGGAGTTCACGACTATGAGTCACTCTAGTATAATCTGGATCTTACTCACTATGAAAAGGTTCAAATCGAAAGATACCTTTAATTATGCGCAATCTTATAAAATCGTAAATTTCTCGAGAAAAATATTTTTAAAAATTCAAGTGAAGGATTATTTGAAAATTCAATTTTAAAATGAATTGTTAAAAATATTGAAAGGAGTATAGAATACCCCTCTTATTGGATAGTCCCACATTGTGGGGAACTATAGAGAAGTCCTATTCAAATATAGTATTCACAAAAGAAAGGATGGGCCCTTTGGGCACCCAATGTTTTCTCTTGTGTTGAGAAGAGAGAGCATGTTTGTCATCACACACGCATGCGCCGACCGATCGACTCGACCCACGTCGGGTCGGGCTTGGCTTGGCTAATGTGATGTAGAGCTCCTTATTTTTTGGCAGTATATTTTTAAACCAACTTTGACTTGGTAATAAAACCCAATAAACTCAGATCCGGTATTTTCTTGTAACTCAGCCCCGTTATCTACTCAATTTTTTTCCTATATAAACAAATCTATTTGACGGAAATTTGATCATTTTGTATACCGAGTTCTCTTCCTCTTCTGCCTTAAACTTACTTAGATCTGAGAAATATTTTTGGGTGCTATTGACTTACAAGTCTTTGTACAAGAGGCTATTGATATTGATTTAGAGCTATTTTATCATGGAGGCGGCGCTACACCGGTGGCTGCCTTACACGATTTCGGCATAACAGCGAAACGTCTTAAAGAGTGCGACCTAGTCCGCGACTCAGCCAAAGATATGCTACAGATTCAGATCGAGGTACAACAATTTTTATGATATTATGGCTTTGATCACTGACGACTCTACCGCCCCGACGTTAATATTTCAGGTTCTGATTATGTCTGATGTGCCGTTCAGATTAGAGGGCATGCATTTCAAACCATGGTGCCAAAAGATGGAGTTCTTTTTGATTGTGCAGAAGGTGGTCGCTATACTGACAACTAACAAACCACAGCTGCCAGACAATCCCTACGAAGCCGAGACAGAGAGAGATGTGAGCCTGAATAGAAAAACAAAATGCTACAGATCTAGATGGAGCAAGATTATCTGTGCAAAAATTTCATCCTCAACGGGTTATTACAAAAGTTGTGAACCGTTATTACAATGATAAGAGACGACAAATTCGTCGTAAGCATGGTACTATAAGAGAGTATATCTCTTTAAGGTTTATAAAAGTGGATCATGTATACACTAATGAGAATCTGGCGAATCCTTTGACGAAAGGTTTAGCCATAGAGAAAGTCCTTTCTACATCTAAAAGAATGGGACTATTTCCCTTAGAATAATAACTCAGAGAATGAGAAGTCACTCATAATGGTAATAGAACATAATGATTGGGGATCCCAAGAACTAGGTTCATTGGGTAATAACAAGTTGTGAAGTGACATTGATTGAACATGCTAGAAGCATGTAGTCCTGAAGCGATAGGAGGATGAGTTTAACTCTTAATGAAATCTATACTCTATGTGGAGTGGAGTACCTAGCTACATGAGTACTCTTGATAAATTCACCTATGTGATATGGAAATGTGGCTGTTTCCTATGGAATTTTTAGGCAAAATTCCCAGAGCGTTCACTAAACTAGGATAGACGTGCACGGCCTTTAAAGCACGGGCTACAGACTGCACCCTAAAAAGGTTATGTGTGGTTAGATGTCAGAGATAGAGTTTAAGAGTATGAGCCACTCTAGTATAATTTGGATCCATCTTATAAAATCAGAAATTGCTCGCGAAAAATAATTTTAAAAATTCAAGTGGGGGACTGTTGAAAAAATTGATTTTAAATGAATTGTTAAAAATATTGAAAGGAGTATAGAGTACCCCTCTTATTGAATAGTCCCACATTGTGGGGAATATAGAGTAGTCCTATTTAAATATAGGATTCATAAGAAAAAGAATGGACCCTTTGGGCACCCAATGTTTTCTCTTGTGTTGAGAAGAGAGAGCATGCTTACCATCATACATGTCCACGCGGTGACCGACCGACTCGACTCAACTCGACATGGGTTGGGCTTGGTTAATGTGATGTACAGCTCCTTAATTTTTGGCAGTATATTTTTAAACTGACTTTGACTTGGTAATAAGACCCAGTAAACTCAGATCCGGTATTTTCTCATGACTTGGCTCCGTTATCTACTTAGATTTTTCCCTAAATAAACCAAGCTATTTGATAGAATTTTGATCAGTTTATAAACCAAGTTTTCGTCTTCTTTTGCCTTAAACTTTCTTAGATCCGAGCAATAATTTTTGGGTGTTATTAACTCACCATTCGTCGTGCAAGAGGGTATTGATATTTATTTAGGATTGTTTTATCCAGGAGGCGGTGCTGCATTGGTAACTGCCTTGCCTGGTTTTGGCACAGCGGCAAAACGTCTTAAACAGAGCACCCTAGTTAGAAACTCAACCACGGATACGCTACTGATTCAGATTGAGGTACAATAATTTTTAAGACGTTATAGCATCAATCTCTGTCGACTCTGCTGCCCCCACGTCAATATTTTAGGTTCTGATTGTGTCGTTGCACCGCTTAGATTCAAGGGCCTGCATTTCAAACGATGGTGCCAAAAGATGGAGTTCTTTTTTACTGTGGAAGGTGGTCGTTGTGCTGACAACAGACAAACCACATCAGCCAGACATACCCAACGAAGCCAAGACAGAGCAGGTGCGAGCTTGGACAGAAAAATCAAAAGAGCTGTAGATCTGGATAGAGCAAGGTTATTTGTGCAAGAATTTCACCCTCAATGGACTATTGCAAAAGTTGTAAACCTTTATTACAATGGTAAGTGACGACAAATTCATTGTAAGCATAGTACTGTAAGAGAGTATATCTCTTCAGGATCTTTAAGAGTGGATCATGTATGCACTAATGAGAATCTGGCGCATCCTTTGATGAAAGGATTGGCCAGAGAGAAAATCATTTCTACATCTAAAATAATGGGATTATTCCCCTTAGAATGAGAACTCAAAGAATGAGAAGTCACTCATAATTGTAACCTAACCGAATGATTGGAGATCTCAAGAATTAGGTTCAATTGGTAATAACAAGTTATGAAGTGACATTGATTGAACATGCTAGAAGCATGTAGTCCTGAAACGATAGGAGGACGAGTTCAACTCTTAATGAAATCTATACTCTATGTGTAGTGGAGTACCTAGCTACAGGAGTACTCTTGATTGATTCACCTATGTGATTGTGGAAATCTGGATATTTCCTATGGAATATTCGAGAAAATTTTCTAGAGCATTCACTAATCTAGGATAGACGTGCATGGCCTTTAAATCACGGGCTACAGACAAGGTTATGTGTGGTTTGATGTTGCAGATAGAGTTCAAGACTACGTATCACTCTAGTATAATCTGGATCTTACTATGCAAAGGTTCAAATCGAAAGGTACCTTTGTTTATGCGCAATCATATAAAAGCAGAAATTGCTCAAGAAAAATATTTTTTAAAATTGAAGTAGGGGATTATTGAAAATTTTGATTTTAAAATGAATTATAAACAATATTGAAAGGAGTATAGAATACCCCTCTTATTGAATAGTCCTACAATGTGGGGAACTATAGAGCAGTCTTATTTAAATATAGAATTCAAAGGAGAAAGAATGGGCCCTTTGGGCATCTAATGTTTTCTCTTGTGCTGAGGAGGGAGAGCATGCTTCCTAACACACACGCACGAACGCCGGCCGACCGGCCCAACCTGTGCCGAGCTTGGCTTTGCTAATGTGATGTAGAGATTCTTATTTTTTGGCAGTATATTTTCAAACCGGCTTTGACTTGGTAATAAGACCCAATAAACTCAGATCCGTTACTTTCTCATGACACAGCCCCGTTATCTACTCAGATTTTTCCCTATATAAACCAAGTTATTTGACAGAATTCTGATCAGTTTGTAAATCGAGTTCTCTTTTTCTTCTACCTTAAACTTTCTAAGATTTGAGCAATATTATTTGTGTGCTATTGACTCACATGTCTTCGTGCAAGAGGCTGTTGATATTGATTTAAGGCCGTTTTACATTGGAGGCGGCGTTGCATCGGTGGCTGTCTTGCACGATTTCGGCACAGTAGCAAAACGATTTAAAGATTGCAACCTAGTTCGCTACTCAGCAATGGATACATTACAGATTCAGATCGAGATACAAAAAAATTTAAGACATTATGGCTTCGATAGTTGATGACTCTACTGCCCGACGTCAATATTTCAGTTGTGTCTGCTGCACCGTTCTAATTCGAGCTCCTTCATAAACGATGGCGCCAAAAAATGGATTTCATTTTTACTATGTGGTAGGTGGTCGCTGTATTGACAACAGGCAAACCACAGCTGCCAAACAAACCCAACGAAGTCGAGACATCGCAGATGTGAGCCTGGACAGAAAAATCAAAAGAGCTGCATATCTGGATGGAGTAAGATTATCTGTGCAAGAATTTCATCCTCAACACACTATTGCAAAAGTTGTGAACTATCATTACAATGGTAAGAGATGACAAATTCGTCGTAAGCACAGTACTGTAAGAGCGTATATCTCTTTAGAATCCGTAAGAGTGGATCATATACCTACTGGTGAGAATCTGCCGGATCCTTTGATGAAAGGATTGGCCAGAGAGAAAGTCCTTTCTATATCTAAAAGAATGGGACTATTGCCCTTAGAATGAGAACTCGAAGAATGAGAAGTCACTCACAATGGTAACCCAACCTAATGACTGGAGATCCCAAGAACAAGGTTCGGTGGGTAATAATAAGTTATAAAGTGATATTGATTGAATATGCTAGAAGCATGTAGTCCTGAGCAATAGGAGGATGAGTTTAACTCTTGATGAAATTTATACTCTATGTGGAGTGGAGTATCTAGCTACAGGAGTACTCTTGATAGATTCACCTATGTGAACGTGGAAATGTTGCCGTTTCCTATGGAATTTTAGGGCAAAATGCTTATAGTGTTCACCAAACTGGGATAGACATGCATGGCCTTTAAAGCACGGGCTACAGACTGCACCTTATAAAGGTTATGTGTAGTTTGTGCCAAAGATAGAGTTCAAGACTACGAGTCACTCTAGTATAATCTAGATCTTAATCACTATGCAAAGGTTCAAATCGAAAGATACCTTTGTTTATGCGCAATCTTACAAAATCAGAAATTGCTTGAGAAAAATATTTTTTAAAATTCAAGTGGGGGATTGTTGGAAATTTTGATTTTAAATGAATTGTTAAAAATATTAAAAAGGAGTATAGAATACCCCTCTTAATGAATAATCTTACATTATAGGGGACTATAGAATAGTCTTATTTAAGTATAGGACTTGCAAGAGAAAGGATAGCCCTTTGGGAACCCAATGTTTTCTCTTGTGTTGAGGAAGAAGAGCTTGCTTGCCATCGCACACGCACGCGTGCCGACCGTCTGACTCAACCCGACGTGGGCCGGGCTTGGCTAATATGATGTAGAGCTCCTTATTTTTTGACAGTATATTTTTAAACCGACTTTGACTTGGTAATAAGACCCAGTAAACTCAGATATGGTATTTTCTCATGACTCAGCCCATTATGTACTCAGATTTTTTTTCCTATATAAACCAAGCTATTTGATAGAATTTTGATCAGATTGTAAACCGAGTTCTCTTCTTCTTCTGCCTTAAACTTTCTTAGATTCGAGAAATAATTTTTAGGTGCTATTAACTCACCACTTTTAATGTAAGAGGTTGTTGATATTGATTTTGGGATGTTTTATCCTGGAGGCGGTGCTACATCGGAGATTGCCTTGGACCATTTTGGCACAGTGGTGAAACGTCTTAATGAGAGTGACCTAGTCGAGCGACCTAGTCCGCGACATAGCCACAGGTACACTACAGATTCATACCGAGGTACAATAAGTTTTAAGATGTTATTGCTTCGATCGTTGATAACTCTCCTGCCCCGACGTCAATATTTCTGGTTCCGATTGTGTCTGATGCGCCGTTCAGATTCGATGGCCTGCATTTCAAATGACGGCGCCAAAAGATGAGTTCTTTTTTACTATGTGAAAGGCGGTCATTGTACTGACAACAGACAAACCACAGCTGCCAGACAAACCCAACAAAGCCGAGCCAGAGTAGATTTGAGCCTAGATAGAAAAATAAAAAGAGTTGTAGATCTGGATGGAACAAGATTATCTGTGCAAGAATTTCATCCTTAATGGACTCAGCGATGATATGTACGATTACTATAGCTTAGACAAGTCAACAAAGGAGATCTGTGATGCGCTGTAAAAGAAATATGATACCGAGGAAGCTGGAGCGAAAAAGTATGCTTTTTGTCACTATTTAAAGTTTCGGATGACGGATGACAAATCTGTGGAGGCACATTCGCACGAGCTTCAAAAAAATGAACATGAGATCATCTCCAAAGGTATGGCTTTATATGAATAGTTTCAGGTTGCTGTGTTAATTGATAAATTACCCATTTATAAGAAAGATTTTAAAAATATTCTTAGGCATAAGACTAAGGAATTTTCCTTAGAGAGTTTGATTATTCGTCTTCGTATCGAAGAAGAGGCTGAAAAATAAGATCAGAAAGAAGAGGTGCTTGTTGTATCTAGCAACAACACTAAGAAATCCACAAACATGGGTCTGAAACCAAATGTGAAAATTTTCAAAAAGCAGAATCGCAACTCAAATCAGAACCGCAACAATCAGCCTTAGAACAAACAGCAAAATGCCCCCCTAAAGAATGTTACAGGACCGTTGTTCTTATATATGTTACAACTGTGGCAAACCAGGCCATATGGCACGAAAATGTCAGAACGGGCCAAAACCTGGACCGCGGGCTAATCTGACTGAAGAAGCTCTTGTGGCTATGCTTCTAAGATCAAAATAATCGGTGGAGCAGAAGGGTGGTGGGTAGATATTGGTTCTTCTAGCCATTTCTGCTATGATCGTGAAATGTTTAAAACATATAATGCTGCTAATGACATGAAAGTGATGTTGGGAGATTCTCACACCACTACTGTTGCTAGAATTGGGACTGTGGAGTTAAATCTTACCTCTGGAAAGAACTTATCACTGAAAGATGTGATGCATACTCCATAGATAAAGAAAAATTTAGTACCTGGTTTCTTGTTAAAAAAAGATGGTTTTACTCAAACTATTGGATTTGACTTGTACACTGTCACTAAAAATGGTGTTTTTATTGGTAAAGGATATGATGTTGATGGGATGTTTAGGTTAAATTTGATTTGAATAAAGTTAATAATTATGTTATATGTATGTGATTTTAATATTTGGCATGCTAGACTTTGTCATGTTAATACATGACTGACTTAGACTTAATCCCTAAAGTGTCCATATGTAATTTAGAAAAATGTAAATATTGTAGCCAAGCTAAAATTACAAATGCCCCATATAAATCTGTGTTTAAAGAGTCAGAACCTTTATATTTATATATTTTGATATATGTGAACTTGATGGCAGTCTAACTAGGGATGGCAAACACTACTTTATTACTTTTATTGATGATTGCTTTAATTTCACTTATGTTTGTCTCATGAAAAATAAAAATGATGCGCTAGATATGTTTAAGTTAGTTGTCACTGAAATTGAAAACCAATTTAATAAGAAAATTAAGAGATTTCGAAGTGATAGAGAAACAGAATATGAATCTAACATATTCATTGAATTTTATAACCAATATGGAATAATTCATGAGCGAACTACACCTTATTCGCCTAAAATGAACAGTAAAGCTGGAAGAAAATATAGGACTCTTATAGAATTAGTTGTACTGTTTTATTAAATTCAGGTGCAGCATCACACAGGTGGGGAAAATTTTGTTGACTATTTGTTATGTTTTAAAAAGAATCCTAAATCTAAGAGCAAAATTTCACCTTTTGAGATTTTTAAAAATCATAAACCCAACTTGTCTTATTTTAAAACTTGGGGTTGCTTAGCATATGTTCGTACTCCTTACCCTAAAAAAATCAAATTAGCCAATCAAGCATATGAATGTGTTTTTATTGGTTATTCCATTAACCTTAAAGCATATAGATTTTTTGATTTGAATGCTCGAGATATTATTGAGTCAAATGATGCTAATTTCTTTGAAAATAAATTTCCGTTTAAACTTAGGAATAGTGGGGGCACATCTACCACTAATAATCTAATATTCAGAAATAATAAACATGATGCAAAAATTGAATCTGAATCTAGAAGAAGTAAAAGAGTTAGGATAGCTAAATATTTTGGTCTAGAATATTATGCTTATGCACTAGAAGAGGACTCTGCTAATCTAAAAGAAGCTTTGCCTTTTTTAGATTCAGACCTCTAGCAAGAAGCTATAAATGATGAAATGGAATCTCTTGAATCTAATAAAACTTGGCATCTTGTTGACTTACCTTTAGGTTGTAAAACTATAAGTTGTAACTGAGGACTAAAAAATAAGTTGAAACCTGATTGTACAACTGATAAATATAAGGCTCGTCTTATGGCTAAAGGATTTAGATAAAGAAAAAATACTGACTTTTTTGATACCTTTTCACCTATTACAAGAATAATATCAATTTGAGTATTAATTTCTCTTGTTTCACTTTATGATCTACAATTTCACTAAATGGACGCAAAAACTGCTTTTTTGAATGATGAATTAGAAGAAGAGATTTATATGGACCAATCCGAAGGGTTTGTTATACCTGGTCAAGAGCATAAAGTTTGTAAATTAGATAAGTCTCTATATGGTCTTAAATAGGCACCTGAACAATGCCATGAAAAATTGACAATCTAGTTATTTCACATGGTTTTAAAGTAAACGAAAGTGACATGTGTATTTGTTATAAATCCGAGAATAATATTTGCACTATCATATATTTATATGTAAATGATTTACTTATATTTGATTTAAATATTCATGCCGTGAATCATATTAAGTCAATATTATGTGCCAATTTTGATATGAAAGACCTTGGTGAAGCAAGTGTAATTCTTGGTATTAAGATTACTAAGTCCGAAGAGGGAATTTCCTCGGATCAATCTCATTATATTGAGAAGATGTTAAAGAAATATAATTACTTTGAATTAACCTGCTAATACACCATATGATTCAAATGTAAAACTGTTTAAGAACACTAGTGAAGGTGTAAGACAGTCCAAATATGCGAGCATCATTGGCAACCTTCGGTATGCCATTGATTCTACTAGACCCGACATTGCCTATGTCATGGGAATTTTGTGTAGGTTTACAAGCAGACCTAGTATAGCGCATTGGCACACTATTGAAAGGGTCATGAGATACCTTAAAAGAACTATGAACCTTAGATTTCATATCAGAAGTTTCCCATCGTCCTTGAAGGGTATAGCGATGTAGATTGGAATACGTTATCAAATGATTCCAAAGCCACTGGTGGATATATTTTCAGTATTGAAGGAGGAGCTATTTCTTGAAAATCTAAGAAACGGACTATTTTGGTTCAATTCACTATGGAGTCAGAAATGATAGCACTAGCTACTTCTAGTGAAGAAGCGGATTACTTAAGAAATCTGCTAGTTGAGATCCTCTTATGGGAAAAACCGATTCTAGCTATGCTAATCCATTATTACAACAGTAAGAGACGACAAATCCGTTTTAATCATGGTACTATAAAAGAGTATATCTCTTCAGGATCTGTAAGAGTGGATCATGTATGCACTGATGAGAATCTGGCGGATCCTCTGACGAAAGGATTGGCCAAACAGAAAGTCCTTTCCACAGCTAAAAGAATGGGACTATTGCCCTTAGAATGAGAACTTTGAGAATGAAAAGTCACTCATAATGGTAACCCAACCTAATGACTGGAGATCCAAAGAACTAGGTCAATGGGTAATAACAAGTTATGAAATGACATTGATTGAACATGCTAGAAGAAGGTAGTCCTGAAGCGATAGGAGGATGGGTTGAACGCTTAGTGAAATCTATACCCTATGTGGAGTGGAGTATCTAGCTACAGGAGTACTTTTGATAGATTTACCTATGTGAATGTGGAAATATTGTTGTTTCCTATGGAATTTTTGGACAAAATTCATAGAGCGTTTACTAAACTAGGATAGACATGCATGGCCTTTAAAGCATGGGCTAAAGACTACACCTTAGAAAGGTTGTGTGTGGTTTGATGTCAGAGATAGATTTCAAGACTACAAGTCACTCCAGTATAATCTAGATCTTACTCACTATGCAAAGGTTCAGATCGAAAGATACCTTTGTTTATGCGCAATCTTATAAAATCAGAAATTGCCCGAGAAAAATATTTTTAAAATTTCAAGTAGGGGTTTGTTGGAAATTTTGATTTTAAAATGAATTGTTAAAAATATTGCAAGGAGTATAGAATACCCCTCTTGTTGAATAGTCCCACATTATGGGGAACTTTAGAGTGGTCCTATTTAAATATAGGATTCACAGGAGAAATGATAGGCCCTTTGAGCACCCAATGTTTTCTCATGTGTTGAAGAGGGAAAGCATGCTTGCCGTCACACACGCGCACACAAGCCGACCGACCGACTCCACTTGACCCGACCCGGGCTTGACTTGGCTAATGTGATGTAGAGCTCCTTATTTATTGGCAGTATATTTTTAAACTGACTTTGACTTGGTAATAAGACCCAGTAAACTCAGATCCGGTATTTTCTCATGACTCGACCTCGTTATCTACTCAGATTTTTCCCTATATAAACCAAGCTATTTGATAGAATTTTGATTAGTTTGTAAACCGAGTTCTCTCCTTCTTCTGCCTTAACCTTTCTTAGATCCGAACAATATTTTTGGGGTGCTATTGACTCACCAGTCTTCGTGCGAAAGGCTGTTGATATTGATTTAGCACTGCTTTATCCTGGAGGGGCTCTGCATTGAAGACTGCCTTGCATGATTCAGCCATAGATACGCTACATATTCAGATCGAGGTACAACAGTTAGGGTTCAAATGTGCTAGAATTAAGGTTTCAGATGCGTTGATATGTGGTTCCGATCTGCTTGATTTTTTCGTATTCGAGGAGATTTGATTGGGAATTTTGAATTTTGAATTGGAGATTGGAAAAGAAAATGGAGATGTTTGTTAAATCGTGTTTTCGAGGAATTCGCACTGACACAAAGCAAAATGTTTTTTGGAATTCTTTGAAATTGATTTTGGACCACTAACAGTAGGCAAACCCCCTTAATGGTTGGCTTAATTAAAATAAACATTTGCTCGATACCGAGTTATGTAAATACGAAGATCAAAACCTATAAACTTTAAATAAACTAATAATGAATTTTACATTATTTAGGAAAGTCCAATAAGGCTTATATAACTCAAACAAAATTATGCAAATAGAGTAAACTTTTAAAGGTAAAGAAATAAAGTTTTAACTCGTAAAAACCATGAAAATAACACCTTATCACTTTAAATTAATATGATGGCAAGAAGGAAACAAAAAAATGTAAAACTCATAAATTAATTTCACCATAAATTACCAATATAAGAAAAAATAGATATAAATAAATAATTTACTAATTGGATTTAAAAATTATGAAAAAAAATTATGATTGCTTGAAGAGATATGGAATTTGATAAATATTGGTTAGAAAACTCAAGATTTGTAAATGATAAAAAATGGCATAAGTAAGAGTAAAAGACTAAGATAACAAAGTAATTTACATAGATAAAGCTATGAAATTGGGACCGTTGATTGAAAAATAATAGTTAAAATACAATTGATCGATAAAGTAATAATAATGAACTTGCTAAAAGTTGTTTCTTGCAAGAGATAAGACATCTTATGCTGAAAAACAGAACTATAACCTCCTCCAGCCAATGACAAGTAGCTACATGTATGAAGCATTTAATGTGTGATGTGACAATTAAAACCACTTAGTAAGAAAAACCCTAATTGGGTGTCAACCATTGACGACCACATTCGAACTTCTTGTCCACAATGGTGGGCTAGAGTAAGTCTAACTAGGTGTCCACCATTGACGATCGGCTTCAAAATTATTGCCAGCAATGGTAGACCAAACTAACCCTAATTGGTTGTCAACCGTTGAAGATCGGCTTCAAGCTTCTTGCCATCAATGGTGAACTAGAGTAATCCTAATTGGGTGTCCACCATTGATGATCAGCTCCAAACCTTTGGCCGGTGGTAGAGAACCGACTTACCAACGGTTAGGATATGAGTGCTTCCTAGTTAGTTCACCCCTGATGATCGGCCTTGGATGTCTTATTAGCAATGGATAGCTGAGCTCCCCCATAGTAAAACACGACTACCAGTCAGGCGCCTCAATGTAAGCAATCAATACTAGAATTGTAAAGAATGACTACCAACTAATTTAAAACTGGAAAAGGTTGTATAAAGTGTGTATGGAATATGTACATAAAGGTAAAACAAAATAGAACAGTGGAAGTATAGTAGGAAAGCAAATCATGCAAAAACAATAAACCTGCAGATCATATCATCAAATATCCAAACATTTACAGCACAAACCCATAAGTGTCAGAAATAATGTGTGCTCACCCACTCCAAAAATATCAAAATTGGATAAGCACGATATGGATGTTTAATATAGCAAGGGTACATAATAGATTGTTCCAAACACAAAAAAGATATACAACTGCTGCTGTTATTTATACTTGGACTTGGAGGAGTGATTCTTGCTAGAGGCTTAGATCTCTCCTACTCCTCTTCCTTTAACCTAGCTGCAACAGCCTCATCAAGCTCCACTTGCTTTTTCTTTATTAACTTCAACTCCTTTGTCGCTTCAAGCTCGACCCTGGCAAACACTCTAGGAAATTTTGCCATTATGTTATCTAAGGGTTTCATCTCTATCAAAATCCTTAGTGGGCTCAATAATGCCCAAAATCTCAACATTAGTATCATCTATAAAGCCATAATCATCCCATCTTGACTCTTATCGGCTTGGGGGTCTGAAGGGCATAGGGCATGGTCCCTGGCTATAGGGTTCTCAAGAAGCTTTAACTTCGGGAGGATCCATCACAAGTGTGCCACCTGCATGGAAATGAGAAGGGCTGTCAAGTACAGCCTTGCTCAAGCAGGCTCGAATGTACCAAGCAGTGGCCCACATGCTATATAGAATAATGCTTCCTTTAGGAGAAGTTGGAGCTTCTCCTTATGGCTGAATATCATCTCCGGGATAGGAAGTTTCTCAAGGCTGGTCATGAGATAGTGCATCTGAAGAAACATGGAAAACGGTTAGAAGGACATTGTGCATGGGGCACAAATGACCTATTTTTAAGTTCAACCTTGAGTCATCGCCCCGAAAGTTGAGCTGCCACTCTTCTATCTTTCCCCCTCCTCTTTCTATGCTTTCTCGGCCTAAGCCAGATTTATATGGCCTAAGCGAACGACTTCCCTCTCCTTTGTCGTAAAACAAGCGTCAATAGCCTCAATACTAAAAGATGGTCCTCCCCACTAACTTATAACCTTGGCTTCCTTGGTCAATCGTTTGTGGATGGAGACCATGACTACTTGGTAGTCATCTGTCCATGCCAAGCTATTTTAGTGAACATCCTGAAGTAAATCTCATCTAGAAGCTCCTCTACCTAATCAAGCTAGTTATTCATCTTGTCATATTACGCTTGCAACTTCTCAACTTTAACGGTTTCAGCGGCCTTCTTGGTGCACTACAACAAACTAGGGCTTTAATAACATTTAAAAAATGCTATTTTACCTTACTATAGCCTTTCAGAGAATGCTAGGAAATGACATGCTACGGTAGACCTTAAACTTTAAATAACGAAAGTAAAAACGCTATGAAAAATTAATTTTCTACAGCATTTGTACAATGCTATTAAAATAAAACGCTATGTAACATTTCTATAGTGTGTAACATTTCTATAGCGTTTTCTATAGCATTTGTTATGTAACATTTCTATAGCGTTTGTTATATAACATTTCTATAGCGTGTAAAAGGTTGCTTTCTATAGCGTTTGATATACGACAACGTTTATTGAACGCTAATAAATATAATATCAATTTACAAAAAAAATAAAAATTGCTGTTGTTTTAGCTTTTCCACCTATAATATCCATTTACCCATTTCTTCTTTGCAGATAAGTGTAACAGATTTTCATAGACAAAAAATATGTAAATTAAAGCACGATATTTCATTGTTCAAACAACTTTTCTCATATCCATACATAATATTTCATACATATTTGCATCAACAACTTACTTATAAACCAGTCAAATAATTGATTTCATCTTGCTTTGCTTTTGATATTCTTTCTAACATCTGCAATATCAAGCAATCAAGATGTTAGTAATACACGAAATACATGCAATACAATCAAACAGATTTAGGTGTCAAAGATGCTAAATTACAGCAATATAGGCAAACATATTGACTATTTTCGACTTACCCGTGTCCTATTTTCACAAAAAAACCCAAAATTTGACAATCATCACAATAACTACAAACACATCTAGGTTATTAAAAATGAAAAATGAAACGATCAGTGAGAAAGATAATTCTTTCAATTATTGGACAACTTGCTACTGTCATGGACTCTAGGCTCCGAAAATATACTGCAATAACAAAGTGAAGCATTGTTTTGCCTTGAATTTTGATTCCTGAACACAATTCAGTCAACCTGCATAAAATAAGTGGACATATTTATACTTAGAGCAGTCTTATTGACAACAAAATATGCACTGAAGATCGTACCAAACTTCAAATGCCAATTGACATCAAGTATTTTTTGGTCTGAATAGCACTACTCTATAATTATAACAAAATGCATAAGCTGGATATTTGATACACCAAAGCAAAAGTGATTTCATGTTCATATATGCAACAACATCAAAATACTATCTGTTGTTTGTTGAGAAGCATAGATAAACCATCGACAGATGTTTGAAAACTGCATTAGTGTTGTCTATGAAGTGCAACGTAGTACGTTACTGATGAAGTTTAAAGGCTTGATGCCACAAAGAAAAAACAACATTTACAAACTAGTCCATAGTGTAGGTAGATAATAAAAGTATGACCATAGTTTATATTTCAACTGCTACAAATAAATATCATCACATAAACAAAACAAACAAGAAATGTCTAAATTTAGGCATTATGGGATCGACCTATGTTTATTCTTGTAATACACAAAAATCAGATGTGCCAAAACGTGGTTACAAAATAAAATATTATATTTACAAGCATAGATAAACCATCGACAGATGTTTGAAAACTGCATTAGTGTTGTCTATGAAGTGCAACGTAGTACGTTACTGATGAAGTTTAAAGGCTTGATGCCACAAAGAAAAAACAACATTTACAAACTAGTCCATATAGTGTATGTAGATAATAAAAGTATGACCATAGTTTATATTTCAACTGCTACAAAGAAATATCATCACATAAACAAAACAAACAAGAAATGTCTAAATTTAGGCATTATGGGATCGACCTATGTTTATTCTTGTAATACACAAAAATCAGATGTGCCAAAACGTGGTTACAAAATAAAATATTATATTTACCAATATAAACATGTAAAAGAAATACCTTAAGATTGCAATACCTCATCTTGCCAAAATATGCTGAGGTTCTTTGGATATAGTGACCCCAAGCAGCACAAAACCTGCATCTTATAAAATTAAGCTTACTGATGTATATTAATACTTAGACAAATTGATCAAGTTCAAAACAATCGGTAGTGTAAACCAAAAATATATATAAAAAACTTTGAAAGGAAATGTAAGATTAAAAGCGTTAAAATTTGAGTTGCAAACTGCTCTCTTGCCAGGGGATTATGCATCAGTACAAACAGTCGTGCAAAAAGGTCCTGCACGATTATAAGGTAGAACGGTTAAAAAATAGCACAACAGTGGGCTTCAAATGACATGTGAATATATGCCTACCTCAGGGCTAGGTAGATCATTCCAGGAGCTAAATTGAGTAAGCACTACATATTTTTATGGCGATCTATGCCTAAATAGCTTAGCTATGCACTTGCAAACCTGCAAAGCACTTGCAAACCTGCAAATGCAGTGATAATAGAAAAGTTGATGGTTTTATACAGTGGAAAACAAAGGTCGAGCTGGGAAAGAGAGGAGGAGGAGAAAGTGTGTGCAAGCGCGCGTGTAAAGATTTAGCTATGAACGGAAGGATTCGCATTTACAATTATTACCCTAAAGAAAAAAGTAATCTAATATATAAAGTAGAATGAACCAAATCATTCAAAGAGCTTTATTTCTCATTTAAAGCTCTCTTCTTCTTAATTCTCTCTATTTTCAAGCGACGCTGGAGTTTGAATCGCATTGACCTCATTTTTCTAATATATTTCCAAATCACTTAAACCGTTTGACCTCATTTTTTCAGTTTAGATCTCTTATTCATTCACGATTTCTATTTAGACCTGAGTTCGAGTCCCCCAACCTTATTTGTAATTTTTTTATATAACATAAGTCATAAGAATGAACAAAATTTAAACTTGTAGCAGATTATAGCATAAATGATAATATCAAAATATAATGATAAAATAATCTAAATATCTATTAGTTTTGAGAGCTAGAGTTTCCATTTTATGTTCTTCCCTTGATTCACTATATTTTCAATAATGGCCTAGATTTGAATCCCCTGCCTTCAATTTTTGTAAATATTTTATATATGTAATAAGAATGGACAAAATTAAAACTAATCATAAATTATATTACAAAAAATAATAAATGTTAATAACAAAATCTAATGATCAAAAATAAATTAACACGTCTACTCTTTTGATAACCGATGGCTTTAGTTTTCATTTTAAGTTTTTTCATTCATTCTCTATATTTTCAAGAATAGCCTAGATTTGAATTCATTCATGTTTTTTTCAATAATATAAGATATAAAGCAAAATCATTTAATCCATTCTGAGAGCTTTGACTTTCAATATATAAAATATATAACTTAATTTATGTAGAGAAAAGTATTTTCATTTCAAGGTCTCTAGTCATCCATATATCATATTCTGTAAAATATAAATCAGAAACGCCTAGTTCAATCTAAGAGTTTCAATTTTCATTTTGAGTTTTTTTACTTAATTCATTGTATATTCAGGGTTCAAATTTCATCGACAAAAAATTCTTTAATTAATAAAAATAAGATGGAATCATCTAATTTGTCTTGACCAAGAGCTTTATTTTTTTTTCTAGCTCCAACTGATTGTTGGCAAATCATTCTTCTTCTGGTTGTTGCTGAAACATACTTTTTTCTGATTTTTCAAGCCAACTCAAAATAATTTCAAACAAAATTCCAAAGGCCAGCATTGTCTTAAGGGCATAAATCCTTTCAGCACCCCATTTCCTTGACATATTTCAATTCTGATAGTTAGAGAGGGTGCCAGGATGAATTACTTTATGCAAGCATAGGAATTTATGGCTGCACTAGAGTTTCCAGATGAGGGGAAAAAGTGGGAACTTACCACAACAACTGCATTTGTATACTTCTTTGGAATAATCATCTTCAAAATAAATGGCCACAGGATATGCTGTAGAAAGATAGACAGTTAAGGTTTAGCATTCAGAAAAGGTTTTTGATTTATACATATAACCAAGGATAGTCGCAAGCGTCACACTGTCAACCGAACAGCGCTCTATGATTATTGTTGATAGTGATGTTTCTCATACCTCCATTTCTGGGATTGTAATAGCTAATAGAAGGAGACCTTTTTCACAGATTGCCCTTAATTCTGTAATTGGGTTGTGTAAGATTTTGGTCGACACTTGTTAAGCAAGCGTTTATGCTTGTGCTTTAGATGTGATGGGCTCTTCATGAGAAAAAACAAACAACATTTTGCCCTTCAAGTTCGCCTCTGCTAGCAGAGGCAGACTTGTCTTATTCGTAATTAATGTGAATGACCCATGGCATGTTCTCATTGGTTACGACGATTCGTATTTCAAGATGTTTCAATGATTTGATGGTGCACACGATAAGTATTTTGCGATCCGGATTGTTTCTTGCCCAATCCATCCAACGGTTGAGATTGAAGACGAAAAGTTATAAAATGAGGGGGAGACTTACTCGACATGAATTTAAGATATGAATATATGAAGAAATAAAAGTTAAGATATAAAAATTACAAAAGGACGGACTTAAAAGAAAATATGAAGAAACGGTGTTGAAAAGAAAATTTAAGAAGCTAAAAAGTTGTGTTCTAAAGCCAAATATTATTATTCGCTAGAAGACACAAATTTGGTCAATCAAATATGCTATTGTTAATTAGGCAAAATCGGGTCAATTTTGGTCAGATTTAGGATTTTGGTAAGACTTGCCCAGGTTAAGTTTTTATTATTCCTAAATCTGAAGTAAAAAAAATGCCACCGTTGTTTCTTCACCAAATAAATAGGGATTTTCCTACTAGACTTATACAATTTACAAGGGAAATTACTGCAAGTTTCTTCCTTTCTTGTCTGTCAATTGTATTTATCATTTTTCAACTGTTTGATTGTGCGAGAAACTAAGAAATTGCTTACATTTTATCAGTATTGATTTGTGATTTTGAGGCAAGTTTATTTGAGTATGTTTACGTGTTTTGAAACAAAGACATTACTTGACAACAAAAACTGTAAAAGTTTAAACCTCGGAAGCAAATGCTTTAATACAGAAAGTGCACCAACAATTGAAGGTTCATCTTTAGCCTGGCACCTCTGCAATTAAGCATGCAGAATTAAAAATAAGTTAAATAAATTTTGTTAACTAATATTATGACTTCAAAAGAAAATTGACTTAATGAAATTCTATTGTCATTAGTTGTAATTTATGAACATAGTAATGAGAACTCACAGTCAAAAGGAATGTGTATATGTCCTCGGGATACACTTTGCCAATTATCAAACAGCAATGCTGAATTTTGTTATAAGTCTACAAAACAAACAGAACATGATTCACAAATATGCACCAGTAGTAACTTCTACATACAAAAAAGGCAAATAAAGGAATGAAAGAGAGATTAACATTGAGAAGAAGAAGAAGAAAATAAAGGTGCCAATGCAATTTTTGAAAATGATAATTGACATTAAAGACATGTAGAATAATGGCGACTGCTTAAGCAACTAAACGAATGGAAATTCTAAAGTAATGTCATAAATCAGTTGACTGCATCACCAAATTATATGTTTAGTTTTGAAGGTATCCTGGTTGTTTTATCGATATCAAATTTGCATCCATATAGCTAGTTAATCTACCATTCCAATCTGCATCCCTTAACCTTTTATCTCATTCCAAAAATACTCACAACGTACATTAAGGATCAAGTATACCCACTAATAAAATCATCATTATAATCATCTTTGCCTTTTTCCCAAACAATTGGAGCCTATCACATACCCACTACTAAAATTATGCTATATAATGTATAGTGAAAATAAGTCGCAGATCAATTTATTCCTAATTTGGTATATAGCTGGAATCAAAGCATCTAGCAAATAAATAATAGTAGATATCTACCAGTACAACTAGTACAAAGGTACTTTCAGATGTAATAAATGCACAACATCATGCACCTTAAGAGCAATAGAAAAGTTCGAATGGTCATCATTGTTGTCTGTAACAAATGCCACTGGAAGAAGAGCACACAAGGGGTTGTTGAGTTCCTGCAAATAAAATTTTGATTTTTATCAAGCTTTGTAAAATAAATTTAAATAAGTACATGAAAGTACCATAGTAATTTCAACAAAATATATAATATAGGTTGTATGTACCAGAAAAATTGACTTGATCGTCTTAAATTAATTTAACTTAACTTTCCAATATACAAAGATAAAAAGATTATATTATGTAAGATGCTGGTTAGAAGTGACCAAATAATTAATGATGAAGAATCAAGTCCAACAAAAAAGAAAGGTAAATTTGTGTTATTAATAACAAAACTGAGAAAATCCTGTTTAAGTACCTCAAAATCAAGTAATGAAGGTCCATTCTCTGACAATAAACAAGCGGTAAGAAGATTATGCAGACGTTGTGTGGCAAGGTATGCACACCCCTGATCTCTTTTATAGCTGGTATATGAAAAAGAAAGTATACTGGAATAAGGGAAAGAATAGAGAGAGAGAAATGAATGCAAAATTGACATTTTAATAAATAATGGCTATATTTTTGTGCTTACAGATCGAGTATGGTCAGAATAAGCTTTGGGAGCGTCGCCTTTAACTGTGATCTCGTGATCAGGCCAACCATCTGATTATACATACTCGATTTAGATTAGCAGTTGATTATATACACTATGCTCACCGAGCAATTCTCAATTCATAAAAGACCATCCTGTACTTCTGTTCAAATATCGAAAGCATGAATAAGCCAGGCCGTACATTTTGCTTTCATTTATTTGTTATTTCTATAATGGTTTAGTTTCAAAATGTTCATCTTACACAAAATATCAACAATAAATGTCATTTTGCTTTGATTTATTTGTTATTTCTATAATGACATAGACTTCTACTATTCTAGTGCATTTATATTTGTTAATGGTGAACGTTTTAATATACATGCCTATAATATCTGAACATTAATTATGCCAGACCGTACATAAGTAAATAACAATTTCCTTAAAGCCATTACCATTTATGAACTATAACATGAAAAAATTAACGTAGCGCATGAAAATAATGGATCATATTTATATTTTCAAACCATTATTAAGCTTTCTATAAGCATAATAGACATGTGAATCTAGCTTTGAAAATCAAAATAGAGAATTTTATAAGAAATCAAAGATGCTAATAGTAAGCCTACCAATTTAGCTTTATATTTATTGCTTGCAGCATAACAAGCATGCAAATCCCTCTACAAAATCCTTGCTTGGAGAAACATAATTGGTCTCGTTTTGTACATAATAAAAATGGAAATATACCTTTGAATTACTTGGACCAACTATGAATATATCACGTGTCTGTGCAATTCTCACCGAGTTAGACGATAAAAATGGAAACGTAATAGCTTATTTAAGTCGATTTAATTGGAGCATTAATATTATTAGGGTACTAATACATGTAGGTACTGGCAGCTGCATCTATTATTACAAGGAGTAAAAGGATTTGCTGACTTTTATCAGTGCACATGATGCAGTACAAATAACAGTATTGTTAATGGATGGATTTTAGTGAACATGATGGTGTCTGTTTCTCTGATGTTAATCTGATACTTCACGAGTTCACCACTTCCACATAGAAATTATTTAATTTCATAACTGTTCCACCATACTTTACATATAGATTAAATAAGTGTTTCCCTACGACATATCATTAATTTGTGAACCCTTAAAAACATTTCTCATGTGACTGGAAAATTAGAAGGGCCAGCATTGGAAGAAGCTTTAATATCGCATACACGGTTGAGTATGACACCAAACAGTTACATAAAACAAGCATTTAAGAAACACTATACAGTAATATTGTAAGAATCATTCCTAGCTAGTGAGCATTCGAATATTTATAGCTTACTTGCAGTGGGCGGTAAACTGTGGTGAAGTTATGTAAAATGGTTGAAGATGAGCTGGATTCCAGCAAGACAAATACAAGTGCATCATCCTTAAAATTGTAAATTCTTATTTAGTAAGATATATAAACTAGAAAGGATATAAGGAACTTACAGTCATACATTTGAGGCCCATAAGTTTGGATTTGACGAACATGTATGTCCCTTCAATTAAGACGATTAGCAAGGATGGCACTCTGGACTTGGAGCATGAAAGTGTTGACAAACATCTCACTGTAGATTTGCATGAAAGTGAAATATTAAATTGCACATATATACCTTCAAAATGTGTCACATGAATATGATACTTGGTAGTGTTATGGTTGCAGCATCGTTATTACCTACGACCATAAAAACAACTGTCATTGTCGGTAATTCAAAGGTATATTTCAATTAAAAATGGAAATATACCTTTGAATTACTTGGACCATAATTTGAAGGGACTGAAAGTTAGACGATCCTAGTATATTATCAATTAATAATTTTACAGTTGAATGTATTTTTAATATTTTTAAGAGCACAAACATCTGCAGTTGTTGAATTTGAGTTTGAAAGCAATCTCCTTGTTTTTAAATGACCATAGAACTTTGAAAAGGCCATTTTGTAAATGAAATTATACTGCTATGGACATGGATCATCCTTTTATTATATTAAAAAGTGAAAAATTACTTATCATCTTCAAATAGAAACATTTTATGGTGAATGATAAGTAACGCAAAGAAAATCTACTTCAAAATGTACAGTTTATTGAGGTTGAGAATGGAACAGTTTTACCATGTGGCAACATGAAATGGATTTACTGGAGTGCCAAAATGTACACAACAGTAGCATTATCGATGGTTTTGAAATAAGTTTTAAACATTTTTTTTGTATATATTTTATGGTAGAAGAGCTGAGGAGAGTTTCTGGTTGTACCAAAATGTGATTCACAAACGAAATACATAGCGAACTTGTGACAACAAAGAATAACTATTTCCTTACTGTCACGTGGTAAATGATATTATTCAAACGGTAAGGACTAAGCAAAAAAGGAGACAACGAAATACTTACAAACATCCTAATATCCAAAATAGTCTTCTTCATTACCAATCAACAATCTTTAAACAATAATTACCTATATATAAGAAGTAGAACAACCAAAACTAAATAAAAAAATCAACTATTTTTATCAACTAAGTTTATACATATCTAAAAATTAATAAATTGCACTTACTATAACTTGATTCCATTACAACATTCGTGGCAAGTAGAGCTACAATAAAGCCAATGGCATCTTCAATGAATTCAAGCTTGGATGATTATCTCCATAGAAATGAATTTGGAATATTTACTACATCTACCCAAACTTTAACTCCATTTCTCCCCATTTCTCCCCAATGGAACGAAATAGGCTAATACATTTGGATTAGTTGGTGTCGCACTTCCTTCAGCAACTATTTCCCCCGTTCCACCCACATCGAGCGGCTTAAATCTATTTTTTGAAATAGGCTATGCCAGCTGCTAGGCAAGAAAAAAGATTGCTTGATATATGTTCAATTAGTAAATTAGATAACAAGTTGCATCAAATTCATTATGATATGTGCATGCACTAAATTGAATACAGGAAAACAAAATACAAAATTAATGATACAGAACTCATAAGCATTTGAACATAAGCAAATTAACATAAGCTCTAAAGTTCAAATTTTTATTTGTGTCTACTGCTACAATATAAAATGCTTAGGAGATAGCATATGATCATCGAAAATATAGATATAAGTAGGTTAGAAAACAATCTTTTAAGAAGTTTAATCAAGGGGAGGGTAATTATTATTTTGCAAAGAAAATAATTATTCCTTACTTGCGTTTTGGTTGTGCATTTAGAATATAGTAGACATAATCCACAAGAGAAGTTTCAACTCTCAAAAAATTCTTAAGCTTATAACAGGTCTCATGCAAAGGGATTGCATACTAATTTCAAAATCAATATGTGAGCCTAAACTGTCACTAGTATTTCCTGGAAACACAGAATTACGTGCAACTAAATTTCCACAACTCAACTAACCTTATTTATGGGTTGAAGACACCATGTGCGAAGCACGGATTCATCCTAGTATAAAGCGATAATGAAGCAAACCTACCATCCAATAGGGAGGTTTTTAGAGAACTCCAATAGGTCAGGCTGCTTCTTCCCAATATCAGCTGTTTCTCTTACCAATTCAACTTGTTCCACTTTTGCTTTCTCTTATTTATTTTGCCCTCTTGCGCTTGACTCTTTTACACCTATACAGAAATCCTTTGGCAATTCAATAGTTGCTATATCTAGCCAAAAGCAGCTGCTAAATTATTATTAAGTTAAAATAATAATCGGAAAACAGTATATATGTTTACTGGGGATTTCAAAATAGGTTTGCATACAAGTAGACTATGTATTAGACAATTGCAGAAATGAGGTTAACTGGACAGAAGTGCAACTATTTCATAAAAGTTATTTATTATTACTAGTATTTTGGTATAAAATGAATACTATATCATAAAATATACATACATATAGATACACACACATGTATGTGTGTTTGAACTAAATAGTATTCATAAACATTTCAGTTTTTTGTGGATATGATCTCGGTTTAAAATTTACAGTTTTACTTTTATTTTCTCTCACCGGTTACAAGCTTGATTTTCTTGGACTGCTTTACATTCTCTCTCGGCCTCTCTTAATGTAATATAAGACATATTAAAAAAACAAGTTTTCCAAAAATAAAAATTAACCATGGATACGAAATTGCCAAAAAATATGAACTTTCAGAATTATCAACTTACTAAGAAAATAGAAAGTTGCAAAAAACAAACACTAAAAATAAGAGCTTGCCAATAATTATACTTGTGTTGCAAAAATTTATCAAGTGGCTGAAGCCATGACCAGTGAAAACCTTTGCTTCAAAGGTGCACTGTGACATAAAATTGTGACCTGTGGAAACTCATGTTCTAAAAGTGTTTGTATGATGTAGCATGAAGCTACAATTTCAATTTCTAAGGAATTGTGCAACAAATGTGCGTGTGACACGAGATCGCTACCATTGGGGATCCCTACTTCAAAGGTGCAATGTGGCATGATACCAAGACTAGTGAAGACCTCTGCTAAAAAGGTGCGCTGGAACATGAAATTACAACAATGAAACCACTATTCTAAACTAATGAAGGTCTACTGAAAGGTTCTATAGTACCATCATTTACCAGATGGACGAACTATCACAGAAACATGGAAAAACTCAAAATATTGTTTCATTTACAACTCATGTAAATCACATAAGTACAGGTACCCGTCACACCCATGTACGCATAAATCTTCTCTTTTAAACCACTGTAACATAACTCCCTCATCATGATGTTACACTACATCATAAAGCATGAAACACGATGTTTTATATCTCAGATAGATAACAAGCAATCGTGCATCGATATGGTGTCAAACAAGGATCAAGCGTACATAAAATAACATAAAGTGATACACAAAACATCAAAGAAAATCCAATCATCAACTTGAACCCCATGGACAAACCAACCAATAAACTACATTTTACTAAGGTGATCCTACCCGTCCCAAAGTAAATTTTATTAGGGGAAGACATCTAGACAAAATTTAGATGTACCTGTATCTAACATATTTTTAAACACTAGTTTTCATAATAACAACAACCTGTTATTAAGCAATTAAACATTCAATGCAAATGACAGAATGTGATGAATAATCATGGCTAGAGTGTCATGTGAAATTTAAAATAAGAAGTGCTATACAAATTACCAAAGCCTCCTACTTGCAAGCTCCAAGATGTTTGAACCTCAAAACATAAATAAGCAAACAACCTTCCCACTCCAAGCCCATACAAATCAGCTTGGAGTGACGAAACGAAGGGGCGTTGGGTGATTGATTTGAGCGGTTCCTTTTTCTTTAGTGGAGAAAAGGAACTAAATTGGCTTTGAATGAATCAATCAATTTTTAGTATACAATAAACATAGCACATTAAAAGAACTTGATCTCAAATAGGAACGGAAAAAAAATCATACCACTGAAGAGCATCGTCGGTGATGGGAACCAAGCCTGGAAGCAGCGGAATTTGCTAAAGATGGTGGGTTTGTTGAACGGTCAAAGCAGAGAATTGCACTGGAGGGTTTGTCGAAGACTCAAAGCACAGAATCGTCAATTCGTGCAGTTGAGGACTCTGATGGATAATTTTGATGGAGGCAGAGGAAAATCATTGTTATCACTTGCGCTAATAATATACTACGACAATAGTTCTTTGAATTGGAGCGATTAGACGAGGTGAGTGTGGTACTGCATTGGGTAATTTGGTTTGATTTAGGGTTTTTTGAACGATGACATGATTTGATTTAGTTTTTTTTGAGAGAACAAGGAAAGCGTTTTATTCTTGTTTTGTTTTTCGGGAGACAAAGTGAAAGAGGGAGATAGGGCAGAACATTGAATTGTAAACAAGTACCGCCTAAAAATTTTGTTCCCGCGCCTTTTGCTAACATAACGTTGACAATTATATTTTTATCTATTTCATATGCTTTTCAAGCATACAGAACGGAAACGCTGTGGATTAATGCTATAAATAGTGCATTTTGTTGTAGTGATGGTCATGGCCTCAAGCTTATCCCGAAGGGAAACCATTTCAGCCTTCCACTCCACCACTTTCTTCTTTAAGTTAGCAAGGCCAGGCTCCATTTTCCCAGCCACTACTTGGATCTCATCTAGTCTTTCTACGAACAAAGCTTTAACATTCTTCTAATCCTCAAATAACTTGGCAGTCTTGATGTTTTGAGAGTGCTCCATCATCATTTTTTCCAACTCCACGGCATGAGCGGCCTTCAACTTCTCTATCTCCTCAGCTTGAGACCTCTCTAACGCATCCCCGCCTGATTGTGTTTGTCCTTTTGGTGCATCTGCTTTCTCATTTCAAAAATCTTCAACTTTTGCTCGACATTCTTTTTGTCGATCTGCTCCCCAGACGTTATTATTTTGGAGTGAAAGTTTGATAAGGTCTTTATACCGCACAGCTCATCCTAAGTAGATCAATTACTTTATAAAAAGAAAGAGGGAGAGTATCGACTAGCAAGCGGGTGAAAGGGTCTCTTGGTTGGTAGGGTTGTTGGAACTCATCATGATTCGGGTCGGTAGGATCGGTTATGATGGCCGCTCCTTCTTTCTCCTTCCCCTTATCTTTACCCTTAGGAGCAGTTACGATCATTCCTCTTGTGTCCATCCTCTTATGTTGTTTGGAATTTTCCTAGTCTAAGAGAAGGAAATGTGAAGCTCTAGGGAATTGAGAGGCACGAACGGGGGTCCGAGATCTCGACTCACTACCACGAGAATAAGATCTTTTGCGGGAGACATCATGAGGATCCTGGCTGCCTACATCTCCAACCAAGCGGTAAGATACAGTTTCTCCTATTTTAAGCTCTGTGGTTGGTTACCCTACATTTTTACATAGGCCAAAAGATGAAGCATCTTTCTTGATGTTGGAAGGAGGTGCATCTCGTTTGAGCTGCTTAAACTTGGACTGTAGTTTTTCACTTTTTGAACTCATGCTCCCTACAAAAGCGTACAAAAAATATAAACTAAGTTAACGCCAAGAAATAGGGCAAAAAGTGTGTCACTATAGCATAGAGAAGGGATGTGTGCGTGTATGCAAAAAGTGAATGGTGTCTGAATGAACCCTTAAGGTCCTAATGCATTTCCAACTACCGCTGGATTTTTGCAATTGAGGCGGAGTCCCCATATTCAATCCCTAGCTCGAGGTCATGCAGATAATCGAAAACCGTGATGTCTCCAGGGATATACTCTTCTTACACCTCAACTCGAAAGTATGATTTAGGGCCTCCTTGACATTTAAGTTGGAAAAGGTCTCAAAACCAATGTGCCCAGAAGAATAAGCTTCGCTGTGATCAGAAGTGATGGCCTCGCTATCATAGGAACAAGGGCTCGTCCCCTCACATGTCTTAGATTGGATGCTTTCATCATCCCATTCCCTTATGGTTGCAAGCCAACCACCCTCATGGGGCTTGATCCTAAAGGAATCCAGTTTGGAACCTGACACCAACTGTTGAGGCTTTTCCTTTTTTTTCTTTGGAGGCTTATGCATGGAGGGAGCTCTGCCTTTCCCGTTTGAATTTCGGCAGCTAACGTCCCAAGCTGTCTTAAATTCTCATCTGCTACCAGGAACCTCCCTGAATTCAGTAGGAACCTTTTGCAAGTTTCTCAACATTTCCTCCAAGTCAACTCCTAACGCAGCTCTCAACAAACCGGAAGAAGCTAGAAAAGGAGGAATTAGCGACTGACACAAAATTGCTTTAGAAAAGGAATAAATGGAAACATGCAAGCAAGATAACTCACATACCTAGTTCCATTAATGAAAGCTTGGAGAGTGATGCAGGATGAAAGAATACTCTCCCTTGAACATGCTATACTTCGACTTCAAGCCGTCAACAGGTTTAAACCTAATTCCCGCTTCAATGTAAACAAAAGGAGAGCCTTCTACCTTGCTTTTGACCAAATACATGAACCTGATCTACCGATGGGTAGGAGCAACATGAAATTCCTTCATGAAGATGCTGTAGAGGCTAGTCGGGATGGCATAACTATTAGGGTGCGGCTGGAAATGAGAATTTTTAAGTACACAAGGAAACTCGTGATCCACTGAGAAATAGGGGGTGGGGCCCCAGCCATGTAATGATACCTCGAATAAGCCGTATATCCTTCTGGTGGAGCATGAGCCATCAACGCTGCCAGTGCAGAAAGTAGTCGGCTAAGATCCATTGTCCACCGGTTTTGCAACCTGGTAGCATTCAGGGGAAGTGCTTCCTTCCTTGCTTGCATAGCTTCCTTCGAATGTTCTCAAGGCTCCTTTGTTCCTTCATCTTTAGATTATTCAAACAAGTTGTAATCCCCATGTCATGCACGCACATTCATGTAGCTTCTGCACTAGCTCGACCAATCCTGCCTTCATCATTCCTTGGGCAATAACGCTTGTAACAAATATATATTTGTGTTCATTAGAACCAAAAATGTTTTGATATGTTTATTATGTTTTGAATTATTAAAAATAGCATTTTTTATTAAAACAATGTGATCCATAGTTGTTAAAAGTAATTTTCCTTGTAGTGAATTTTCAAATCCTTGGCATTAAACAATTGAATTAAAACTGATTTTAACATGGGTACATCATTATCAATCATTAGTATATTGTTTGCTCATAGTTTTAGAAATATTTTAGTGCCTCTTAGTATTCTTTCTTATAGACGTATGCTTCTTCATTTTTGACCGATAATCGAACTATTTGATTTTTCTATCAAGATATTTTCTCAATTCCGATGCTTGTCAAACGATACTATCATATATATTCTTTGATCTTATCCAACACTTGCAAACTCGATCATCATTCCCACTAACATCGTGACATATTGGTTATCATGTGTAAACACTCTATTCTAAATCATTATTTAGGATTTCCATTTCAACAATGGTGCACCAAATTCAAAGTCATATTGGGCGATAATTTGCAAGTAGAATCCAAATTAACTTAAGCACATTGATTTATGAATCTATTACGCTAATTTAAACAATTGAAATTTTTGAGGTTATTCTTCATTAGTGTTGCTTACTATATTACAACTGTATTGGTCTTCCTTTTAAAGACACACCTATGGCCGATGGACATATCTGTTTGGGTACAACTATCAAAATAATATTTTGAAAATGTACTTGTAGTTTATTTTGGATTTAATCATCATGTCATATGGTAGAGTCTATACTATTTATGGCTTATTGATAAATAAGGAGATTGTTATCGCTAACAATTCATTTTCTCGACATTAATAAGAAATTAATAGTTTCTCTTTACTGTGCAAGAATTCTTATTAGACATTCCGGTGGGTCTTACCCATTTAAGGTTTAGTAAACTATATTTCATATTATGCAATCCATTTATACATTAGGGCCTTTGAATCATTTCCAATACTTACATAAAACTAATGTTAATAATATATATTAATCAACCATTGTTGGCCAATCTCAAACTCCTTTGGGATGGTCCACCTAAGATCCCTCACGAGCGAATTTTACATGCAGCCTCTCGACTCACAACCTATCAAATCCTTAACCTATGACATGTAGGGGTTTATAGTCAACTCATATCTTATATGTTTTCATAAACTAGATGAATTTAAATTTAACATATATACTTATTCTTAGGTGCATATCCATACAGAAAGAAGTTAATTCAACACCGCTCATTGTCAAAATATTTGTTAGGTCAAAATGGCTAAACTAGTGTTACTTGACTTCAAGGAGCTATGGATACTTGAGTAGGATGGGTCTCTTAGTTAAGTATGTTTATATGGAATTCATACGAAGTCATTATGCAATTAGTTTTCTATTTAATTCCTTCGTTGAAATGTTACAAAGTTATTAACACTAAATCAACCATTGATGTTACAAATCAAGCTTTCGATCTATACTAAAACTAAAATAAAAATGAGGAAGAAGATCAACCTAGAATTCATCCCTTTCTAGTTGGAGGTACATGTCTATTTAAAGTCCATAACACATGTCATCTGAAATAAATGGATGGCCGAGATTTGCTGATATGGAAAAAGCGTTGGTGATCAACGTGTGATAGTAAGGACTCCACATGGAAGATGGAATACCAATTTTGAATGTATTTCCCAACATTCGACGGCTCTAGTTATCAGCATGCAATAGCTCCTTTATTCCTCAGTATGCAATATATCCTTTATTCCTCAATATGCAAAAGCTCTTATAAGTCAATAGCTTGCTTGTCGATAGCTTGATCAACCAACATGTAATAACTTCACAAAAAATTGATCTTCGATGGTTTGACATACCAACTTGCGAAAAATCCTTGATTTCTACAAGCATTGGCTTTATAATATCATCCTTCGATAGTTCCTAGAGTCAACATGCGATAGGCCAAACATCTCAACCTTCGATAGTTTCAATTGAATGATTCTGGAATATTTTTTCCCCTTCAAATTATATTACTCTATTTATTTCAAATATGTGATAGCTTGCTAAATTCTTAATTTGCTATAGCCCTTTACTATGTGTTAGCTTTCATCAACTTGTGATGACTCATTGCTCAACCTTTTATGGCTTTATTTATCAATATTCAATAGCTTACATTCATCAACTTTCGATAGCTTTATTTGTCATCCTTCGATGGCTTTAACCGTCGACATTCGACAGCTCATATTCATAACCTTTCGATAGCTTTGTTTGTTATCCTTTAATGGCTTTATTCATCAACCTTTGATGACACCACACAATATTTATCCTTGGAAATTTGGATGTAACAGTACTTTATCCAACAAAGTCTGATTACTCCTTGTCGATGCATCATTATGTGTCATAGGGAGAGTGTCTTTGAGACTAAATCTTAATCATTTTAGGTAACTTTTGGAACTCTTTCCTGCATACTCGCCTATTTGATCAAGTCAAACTGTTTTATTCCCTTTGCATGTTTTATTTTCTACTTCCTTTTTGAATATGAAATTCCTATAGATGCACTACTTATGTATGAAATAAACATGTTCATTTCTATGATAATTCATCGATGAAATTAATGTTGTAAGTGGATACATTTTGGTATCTTTAGACGTTGGATTTCAAAAAAATTATATGCATCAATCCAAAAGGTTCATTAATATTTTGTCATTCCTATTGAATGAGTGTTTTTCCCTTAATCTTTTGAGATACAATTCACGAGTACCAAAAGATTCATAATTGTATGATTAAAGAATTATTTCTCAAAAATATGGCTTAGTCTATAATTCCAATATAATTGTAGAATATTTTAAATACTTATGTATTTTTATAGCTAATTCATCAATATTGTTATAGAAACAAATACTATTATTATAATCGATAATCGATTTATTTTACAATAAATATTCACATTATTCATATTAAAGTAAAGTTATATATATTTTCAGTCAATATCGAAAACAATTATTATTTCATGTATAATATTTGGTATACATATGAAAGCAATCTTTCATAACTTGATGCATCCACTAATAAGTGTCATAAGGTATGCTCCTATTATTTCTGCCATTACTATAACGATGCATGAAATAAAAAGCTCCATTCAACCACTTATCGTAGGCTATTTTATTTCATCAAATGTAACTGTTTTAGTCAAAGGTTTCAAAATCAGATATCTTAAACTCAAAGAAATGACTCTTGTAGAAAAAAAGTTCCTATAATAAAATGTATTTGTAATATAAATTACATTTATCATTCCATGTTGAGTATCTACTTAGTTTTTTGTATGATTCTCATTTCTAATGTCTCTTCGTGAAGGGAAGTGACCATTCACTCTCTTCGTCCCAACCATGCCTATTTTACATCCACTATCAAACATTGGCTTTCCGTTCTAAACAGTCAAACCATTCAAAAGGAAACCCTTACTACAACTATACTGAACTCTTTACAAAATTGCATTCAGACATCCTTAACATTTTAAAAATATCGAATAAGTTGTACTTAAGTAAATTGATCGAAACTGACATTTCAGTGATTTAATACCTAAGTTGGTCTTTAGCCCATAGTCTAATGTTTTTTCAACCTGACAAGATTCTCATTATATTCAAAAGTATTGAACACATAATCTTGCACTACGGCTACCTACTCACTTCGAATGAACTAATTTCATCAAGATTTCATATATTACGAGCACAACCATTCACCATACGACTTTAGTATATGCTCAAATATGAATCAAATATCATATTCTTGTATTTCTTTAGTATTCAAAACTCATAAAATATAATAAATAGTCTTGAGCAAATAAACACTTAAGTGAACAACGTACGAATGTATATAGTAGATGCATAATTTGGTTCTTGCATAGGTCTTAGTGTGACAACATGAAAAAAAATATTGACATGTATTCTTTATATTCCTTTATCAACCTTAATTCAGTTCATTGGTATACAATAATTGATAAACAATTTTACCAACTATGTTAATTGCATAAATTTATGAAGTATATAATTTTAAGTTTTGTATAACATGTGTTCTACGTCTGCCAATATTAGAATGGTCAAATGTAACCATTTCATTTTTCTAATAACCTCCCACTAAAATGTTATATATATATATATATCCAAAGACATACCTACATTATTAAAAGAGGTGACGATCCGATCAAAAGAGGCCTAATCAAGGAACCACTGACGTGGCGTTATCTTGCTAAATGGATCCTGTAGTGGAGATGGCCTTAGGAATTTGAGAAAATACGTGGGAAATTCCCCAATAGATTTGGACTTGAACAAGTTAAACATGTAATTAATCTCAATAACAGGTATATCCGGTTAGCTTCTTTCAGAATATAGGATTGCCATGGCAAATAAAGTTGTATAGGAGGTAGCCAAGAGTTGGAATGGATTAATGCGATAAAATTCTAGAACATAAACAAATAAAGGCGCTAAGGGATGGAAAATCTCATGTTCTAAATGCTCCACAGACCACACAAAATACCCTTCTTGAGGATTGTTATAATGCATCCCAAACCAAGCACCAAGTGTCTCGACTCTTGTGATCCCATATGAAGACAAAACCTCTTCGAGTTCTTGTCGAGTCTTAATGGGAGCATCCATTTCTAATCTAAGAAAATAGTTTTGATGTCAAAAGAGGAATCAAAGAAAGTTTGAGAATGTTAATAGCAATTTCACAATTTGAACAGGTGAAAAGAGGAGAGAAAGAAAAGAGGTTGTTTATATTAAAAAGAACGGTATAGATTGAAGAGAGAGAAGTCTTTCTCACCATAGATCTCAATTAATAACTACCTATAAGTGGAATGTCAAAAGATTTTCTCAGATGCCAGATCATCCTTGCACAAGAAAGGAGATATGCTTTTTGAAGATAGCCAATCAACTACTGACACTCTGACTTATATTTAATACAAGACCAGAACCCGTCTCTTTAAAGTTCAGTCCCGAATGATCACTTACAAATTACTTACTACAGGTACAATTTTGACCTTGGGGTCCCAAATCAGATTTTGCCTCTCGGCACCAAAACCATTTCGCTTACCACTTAGCCTGGATGGCTTCAAGTGACAAGGATAATTTTCAAAAGTTTTTACCTCACGGTCTCAAGTTATCTCGATATCAAAACCATTTCACTTACCACTTAGCCTAGATGGCTTCAAGTGACATAGTTTTCCAAAGTTTTGACCTCACGGCCTTAAGTTATATTTTTCCTCTCGGCACCAAAACCATTTTGCTTACCACTTAGCCTAGATGGCTTCAAGTGATAAGCATAGTTTTCAAAAGTTTTGACCTCACGGTATCAAGTTATATTTTGCCTCTCGACACCAAAACCATTTCGCTTACCACTTAGCCTAGATGGCTTCAAGTGACAAGCATAGTTCCCAAAAGTTTTGACCTCACGGTCTCAAGCTAGATTTTGCCTCTCGACACCAAAACCATTTCGCTTACCACTTAGCCTAGATGGCTTCAAGTGACAAGCATAGTTTTTACAAGTTTTGTCCTCACGGTCTCAGATTAAATTTGCCTCTCGGCACCAAAACCATTACGCTTACCACTTAGCCTAGATGGCTGCAAGTGACAAGAATAGTTTTCAAAAGTTTTGACCTCACGGTCTCAAGTTAGATTTTGCCTCTCGACACCAAAACCATTTTGCTTACCGCTTAGCCTAGATGCCTTCAAGCGACAAGCATAGTTTTAAAAAGTTTTGACCTCATGCTCTCAAGTTAGATTTTGCCTCTCGACTCAAAAACAATTTCGCCTACCACTTAACCTAGATAGCTTCAAGTGACAAACCCTAATTTTTAAAAGTTTTGACGTTACGGTCTCAAGTTAAATTTTACCTCCCAACAGCAAAACAATTTTGCCTACCACTTAGTTTAGATGAATTCAAGCGACAAGCACAATATTCAAAAGTTTCGACCTTACAGTCTCATGTTAGATTTTGCCTTTCGACACCAAAACAGCTCCATTTACCACTCAACCTAAAAAGTTTCGAATGGAAAGCACAGTTTCCACAAGTTTTGAGATCACGATCCTGGTTTAAATTTTGCCTCTTGGTGTTCAAACATTTTTTACTCATTATCTAACCTAGATGGCTTCGCATAACAAATATGATTTTAGAGTTTATGACCTTTCAGTCCAAAATAAATCTCCACCCTTCGGTCTTCAAAACCTTTAATTACTCATCACTTGACCTAGTACTCTATTCAAAACTAAGTACTGTGACCTCTTCCATGCATATTGTGCAGACTGAACTCGGAAGATAATTAAGAAAAGTAAACCAAACCCGCTCACTTCAAATTCCACTCCATATTTCACATATGAAGTAAATTTTGAGAGGCATGTGTTATGCCAAAAATTTTGAATAGCAAAAACGATGATTATCTTCCTATGGAAAGCCCAACACTCCATATCCATATATATTGCAAGAGTTATGATGCTTTGATATATAAAAGATTGAATGAACTGAGCTCGTCTTGAAAGAATAATAACACAGGCGAAGGAAACAGCCCATTAGCGGGTCCAAAGCCCGAAGCACCAATCTATAGCAATAAGAATCAACGGCCAAAACGGCCAACGGGACAATATGCCACTCAGATGCAAGAGGCCACCTAGGGGGAAGACAGCTCATCAATCTACACTTCTTAAGCAGCAATGTTAGATGCTCAGAACAAGCTCCAATCATAGCCGCACAGCAAGCAACCTTAACAATCAAAGGAAAAGATTCTCCACTAATTGCGCTATAGCTTACTGATTATAAATAAGTAGTAATCCCAAGGCATAAGGATCTTCTAGCATATTAAAAGAATAAAAATATAATTGTGCTTTCCTATATTAGAGCTCTATTCAAAAACTCATTAATGGCAAAAACGTCTAGATTCAATGTAATAAGCCTCTCGGCTATATAAGAGTAACTAAATAAGGAAATGACAGTGGAGGTAAGGACTTTCGGCACGAACCACTATAAAAATCTTGGTGTTATTTTTCCTTTTAGCACTTTACATCCTTCTCGTTTAACATCATAATTCTATAGTTCAACGTCCCATAACTCTAGCCTAATTATATCACATCTTGGTAATCTCATAACCGAGACTTATAACTCAACTAGTTTTTGGAGCTATACCTTCAGACCTCAGGGTGTTGGTGTAGATGAAATTCTGCACTAACAAAACTCCAATAGTATCCATCTTTAACTCGATTAGTCTATAAAAAAAGTCTTTGGAAAAATAATAACATTTATCATTAACCATTACTTTCGACAAAGATTTTGACTTAAGTTGACTACAGTCGATGATACTAACCTCATTCAACTGAGGAGACAGGTTCTTCATTGAATTGTGCTTCACTGCCAATGCTTCCACTCAGACCCAACTATAGTCATTCGACTTCATGCCATGAATTAACTATAATCAAAGTGGAGTATTCACATTAAAGTTCCACGATATTCTCAGGTCGAGGGAACTGTGTAACATCGTTACACTGAAATTTCCTATTTGACCCATTGTTATCGACTAATAGGAAATTCTTGGATGAGTCATTCCATGGTTATCTAATAACCAGGAGTGTGCAATCCCTTTGTATCCCCTAATAGCTATGAGTAATAAATTATCCAAAATTTAGAGAATATTAGGTACTCTGGTCTCAACGAATCCATCGATATCCTTTCTTAAAACATCTTGACTAGGAATACTTAAAAAATGCTATTTTATTTTGTGGTTAATTGCACATGATTGCAACTACAATCATGTGACATTTTGTTTAAGGATTTTCTTATTAATATACTTTAAATAAATTACTTAATTAATTATATTATAATATAACAAAGTATATAATGAAATCAAACATTTTTATCATAAACAAGTTTGACTACAAAGTTAGAAATATATATATATATATATATATATAATTACATAATTGCCCTTAGGGCATTCCACTAAGTCTTTTAGCCCCACCTTTTGGTCTTCAGTTGTTGTTGTAGCAAAAATGTACACCAACATATAATTTGTAATTTTTGCATTTAGTTAAATAATGAAGAATTATAAAGAAGCCTTTTAGAAGTCTCTAAGAAAGTCCTTTATATCTAGGTTCATGTAATTACTTACAAATATAAGGAGAATAGTAGTTGAAGTGTCTACACATAAAAATTAATGCAAGGTAGTTAATAAAGGAGAATATAACGAGACATTAAGTTGAAGGGTGTAGTTTTGATGTAGGCTAGTCAATGAAGGTGAAGACAAACTATAAATAGCCAAACAATGTATGCATTTGATATGAAGCAATAAAAGCTCTATCGCAAAAAGAAAAATTTAAATAAATCATTATCTTATCAATTCTTCTTAAATTTTTATTATATATAGCTTATATATAACAAATTAATTCCTAAGAAACACTTTAGGCAGTTAATTCTAGTAAGATAATTGTATGAGTATTTTTTACCAATATCCATAGACCAAATAAATTCTCATTTAAATCCAAGTTAATTCTAACTAGTTAACCCTATGAACATTTAGCCTTAAACACTCGTCTTCGCTATGAAATAGTGTGAAATCCCAATATTATATATAGATACATAGATACACACACGTATATTTATATATATGTACACACACACGCATACGTAGATATATACATACATATACCTATATACATATACACATACATACATACATATATATGGGGAAGGATCAAGATCCCTTCTTACAAATCCCTCTTACATCCTCCTTTGTCTTTTTATCTAAAAAGGTTTCTAAATATAGTAAAATTTTGTGGATACGTTCTATAAGTTGGCAAGATCATCTATGCAAAAAATTTAACCATGTCGAAATATATAACCGATTTGAAATTATAGTTCATAAAGACGGTTGAAATAAATATTTCCAATGGTTCAATTTAATTTGGGGTGTTGATAGGTTTAAATGTTTTGAAATGATTTGAAAATTTACATAAATAGATCTTGCATATTAATAGAAATTATCTCAAACCTTTTACTTCATTTCAAAATAAAATTACATGAAAAGAAGGAGGAAGAGTGAAAGTGAGATTTAAAAGTGAGGGGTATTGATAATTCCTGTATGTATGTATGTATGTATGTATGTATGTATGTGTGTGTGTGTATGTGTGTGTATGTGTAGGTGTGTGTTATTATTCATGTACCAACATAGGTATAAGGTGATTATCAAGGTGCTTATATTAACATGTCTTCATTGAAAACATATAACTTTGTCTTTAACTACAAAAGTGACAAAACAAGATGATATTTAAGACAAAAAAATAATTCAAAAACTACTTTGTAATTGAACGGAAGAGTATTATATATTGTTTTTCTTTTCTTTATGTAAGTAATTGCTCGTTCTTTTGCTGCCAAATATTCTTGTTTGTCACCAATGATTTAAATTGTTAAATTGTCACGAGAATGATGAAGTTTGATGTTTACATGAAACCATCCAAAAATAAATTGTAACAACCCATATTTTTATGCATGGATGGGTCGTAAGAATATTATTTAAAAAAAAATTAGGTCTGATTAGGCCATACTTTTGGGAATGTTGAGTATTGATATTTTTGACCCTTAGAATACTCTATGAATGGTTTCAACCCCGAAAATATTGCAAGTCCTATAACTTTTGATAGTTGCTGAATTAGCTGAAACCACTTCCAAATGAAAGATATAATAGTATCTCTCTTTATAGAGTGGTCATAATAGATTGTTTGCCTTATGATTAGGAGACATGGATGTTTGAAGCTTAAACATCTTTTTAGGAATACTAGCGGGTAATTAACTTGTTAACAAGAAAACTTGTTAACAAGAAAACTTGTTAACAAGAAAACTTGTCAACAACCCAAAGTAGAGTTTAAGGAAAGGGTTAGTTCTACTAGGTTACTCTTGGTTAAGTAGTGGAAGTTAGGATGTGAATACCTCCTTTAATTCACTTTTTTGAATAAGTATATATTGTGAAATTTTCCTTTATTGACTTCATTCATGATCTCTTTACAAACTCATTGATTTTGTCTTGACGGAAAAAGTTGATTATCATCCCTTCTAGGGCTCTGCCGTGGTTAGTTTCATGACCATTCATCACATGGTAATGGCAGTAGAATCCTCCCAGATTCCTTTCATATTTTGGTTTCTTTTTTTGTGATGGCCAATAGTTGAGCTCATCTTTGGTTAGCAAGTAGACATTCTCAATAGATGTTGTTAAGTTGCATTCTTTTGGAAGCCTTGATTTGAAGGTTGTTTCTCGAGGATGATTTCTAGATCTTTTATTACTTGGCTATGGAGTTACACCTTTGTCAACTGGTTTTCTCTTTAAAACTCTTTGTAGTTCCGGTGTATGTAGTGTTCCACTTGTTACTTGATCCCATTTTTGTGTAAAGGCGTTGTAATCAGCCATTGTTCCTTCTTCAAAGATTGTGCCTTTGGTATAATGTTGAAATGTTTTCCTCGATTGATCAAACAAGTTGTCACTCCCATTTTCCTTTTCTCCTAAGGCAAAGATTGGGGTGGAACCAATATGAAAAGGGTTTAAACTCTATTTAAGTGGATCATAGGCTTCGAATTTCTTTTTCCTTATGATCCTTAAAGCCTTCATCCTTAACAGTTATTCTTCTTGAAGATTCCTATCATTAATTGTCTCATGGGATAATCCAATTAGATGTGGCTTCGAGGAACCTTGCTCGGATATTTTGATTTTGCCAACCATGATGAAGTAAAGTCTAAAATGGGTAAGCTTGAAACATAATTAGGTTAGAGGAAAATGTGTTGGATGTTTAACAAGATCGGAGGTTCAAGCCCTCCTTCTAGCGCCAAAATGTTAACAAGAAAACTTATCAACATAACTTAAGCAAAATTAGGTCCTTAATGAATTTTGGGATTTGTACTTAACACGGTAGGTGTAACAACCCCTAATCATTATTATAGCTCCTAAATAATTTTGTCTAAACTCCATTAAAATTCTATTAGCCAAAACTGTTTTAAATCCTCAATTAAGTAAACTTAAACAACAAACAGAAGGGTGAATAAATGTTAGCAAAAGGACTCTTAGGTTTTGAATTTTTTTGTCTTGGGATTCGTGCTTGGTTGTCTATACTAGATCTACCTTATTTTTAGTGATTAGATGAGTGATATATCATCTCTCGTTGCTTTTAAGTGCTTCTGAATAATAAAAATGTTTTTTTGAATTATTTTTCAAGTTAAAATCAAGATCTTTAAGCGATTTAAGTTTATAGAATTTTTATAAATGAATTTAAATGATTTTAAGTCATTTCACACTGATTTTAATGGATTTCCATGCATTGTTGTATAATGTGGATGTTAGATTAGATTACGGTTGATATACTGCTTATATTATACGAATATGATGCTTGTTTAATTTTTTGTGTGCTTGTTGTCATAGAATAGGAGGTGATGTATCAATATGCACTTTTGGATATGGATTGTTCTAAAAAGATTGAAGGTATATTGATAGATTTTGTAGTTTGCATTCAGATCGAAGCAAAAATGGGGGCGGCTATCGACGAAAATAGGAGTCAAAATGACTTAAGAAAATTTCTGGTGCAAGTTGATCGATCGGTCCCGATTGACCCCTGTAGGGCGGCGTCGATTGATAATAGTGTTGAAAATGCAAAAGTGTGCAAGTGGTTGGTGTTTTGGGCACCGGCATGGGTTCACACGAGGCATGCACGAGCAAAACTTTTGGGGACTTAGCCAAATACTCGTAGGGAACTTCAGAGATCGATCACTAGTGATCAATCCCATCGTCGATCAATCCAAAAATTCATCAAATGAAACCACGATTAGTACGAGGGGTCCACGGTAATGCAAGGTGGTTTCGTGTTGATCGCTAGGCATTTGGGTCAGCGATTAGTGAGTTGAAGCTAAGAGACAATTAAGAGGAATTTTAGTTCTAACCTAATGGAAAGATGGTGCAAACAAGAGATCACATCAAAGCAAGTTGATAGCTCTTTGGGAAAGTATGGAGTTGCTTTAAGAGTGATGGAAGATACCAAAAAAATTGGCTAAGGACTCAAGGCAATCGATCGGCACCGATCGATCGCATTTGATCATCAAATGCCACGATTGATAGGGTGTTCATGGTGATGTGGGGGGCTTACGTAGCCAATCACAAATGACTTTAATGAGTGGGTCAAATTATGATGTAAGGACGATCGTTGTGCAGCTATGGTAAAGACACAAAAGTGACGTGTGGGAAGGAGGACTTTGCTTCAGGTTTGACCTAGGGAAGTTGATGTACTGCTTCAGGTCTTACCCTTGGAAATTGTGTGTTGTTCCAAGCTTTGATGACTCGACAATGTGAGTTGTTTTGATTGATCTCTTCAAGTGGATATTTTTATCATGACTTATTAATGGTCCAAGGTAGCACGTGTGGTAATGTGAGCTACTAGGGTGAGACATACGGCGTGTTCTACTATCGATGTATGCTAAAGTATCACTGGATAATAGTGTGGATGAGGTTGTGCTTGTATATAAGAATATGTGCGAGTGCTTACCAAGGGTAGTCTGTGTATACCTTGGATAGTCTTTGTATACCCATGTGACTATATGTTTGCGTGTGTCCGGTTCCTAGGTAGTCTGTGTGTGGCACGAGTTCAAACATTGAGTATATGTGATGTTGAGTAGTTGCTGACCATCTGTGGGTTATATGAGTTGTTATCCAACATCATCATCACAACGTCGTCGTCAATAGGAATGTCTTGATTCAGATCGCTTTCTTCCCTCAACAAAGCATCCACCATGCACTCGTTGATCATAAAAGCTTCCTCTTTTGGGACATTTTGGGTTGTTGCCGAAGCCGTGACAGTAACAGACTCTGTCGTTGGCACCTGAGGTCTTGATTGAGATTCTTGAGGAAGAGGTGTAGCTGCAGCTAGTGGATCTAAAATTGAGGAAACATGACTAAAAAGATTAGATATATCAACCGGGGAAACTCCAGGTTTCTGAAGGACATGTGAGTTTAATGAAACACATTCTCCAAGTTGATCCCCCAAGTGAGTTGGAGTGCTACCGAAACTTCCTTCCATACTTGGGGAGAGCCCACAAGATGTAGCAATATGCGACTTCTCCATATTGTAACCAGGCTCGATAGAAGAATCCATAGTGGTGCTGGGAATAGCTTAGGCCATCGAATTTTGGTCATCTCCGACACTGTGTGACATGGATCCAGAACCTTCACCAGCTTCATGTTGAGAAGTTATGGCGTGCTCTTTTTGGAGTATAAGCTGGGTTTCATGAAGAACTTTGGGCTTATCACCCAATAAATTTTGCCTTCTAGCCTCATCAAATCGATTTGTTCAGTGCCATAGGCCTCCTTCTCCTCCTGAACAAGATACTCCCAAGCGCGTACAAGATGGTAAGGGTAGTCATCCCAGAGCCACTCTAAGTTTTTGTACTTCAGGACATTGGCATTGTAAAGAATGAGTAGCGGATCTAATTCCACCATATTCTCCTCCCTGACATTTTCTTTCATGGCCTCCACTTCTCGTTTAACGAGGGCATCAATGTCTTTAGCCTTTTCGCCAACCGCATCCCTTTCAAGCCTGATGGTAACCAATTCCTCACAAGCATCCTGACCGATTTTCTATGCTTCCTCTTTGTCTTTGGATTCGCGCTCGAAACTTAGTTTTATACTTAGCTGCGCTTCTTTGGGCCACGTCCCTTTCTAGCATCAGTTTTTTATTCTGATGATGAAGCGCTTCAACCTGGGACAAGTACCTGTCCTTTTCATCTTCAAGTGCCTTAATGGTTGTTTCTGATTTTCTCTCGGCTTCTGCATGTGAGCTCCTTAAAGATTTTAATTCATTGGTTAGAGTTTCGATGATCCGCTTGTCCTGGGCCTCTTGGCGTTTCAACTTTTCAATCTCTGCTGCCCTCTCCCAGGATATCTTAGAAATCCTCTCTGTAGCTCTCATCCACTCGTTATAATACTTATGGATATCATTCACACAACCCATAGTCATTTATTGGACTTTTTTAGTAACTTTATTTAGATTAGGAACAAAGAGAAATCCATCAAGACATACATTTGGAAAGTCTGACTTAAGTTGGGCCATGCGAGTGGTGGCATCGACTTGTTGAGCTTTAGTGACAACTTGGATGTCAACGGTTTCTTTTCCCGACCTTTGTTGGTGAACATCATGACACCGACAATCATTGGGTCACTGAGGATGAGATGGAACAACGGACTATGAAAATACTAAAGTAGAAGGTGGATCACGAGAGGTGTTAATATGAGGAACGTCGTCGTGGTGATCTTGTTGCCTTTTAGAATCTTTTGGAGGAAGATATCTAGATTTGGACCGATATTTTTCATGGGAAGACCTGTCTCTATCGCCTTTATTCTAATAATCACGATCCCGGCTGGAGCGATAGCTAGGATCATATTCACAACCACTACCTTGGTGATACGAGCCCGAACGAGAACCAGAATTTTGGCGTTGTATTTCCTATAGAGACTAAAATATGTGCTTCTTCCTCATCATTGTTTCTGCAAAGAAAGACAAAGAATGAATCATTTTTGAGTATTGAAGGACTCAGAATAAGTGAAATGCAATATTGTGAAGTGCGTGCGAACGTGCGTGTCCTTGTGTCCCCCCATCGGACCAGTTATTAAAGCTTTACTAGCAGGAGTAACCTTTCCACTAGTGATAGGAGGGATTGCAACCCCAGCTCTAGAGGGAGATTCTAATCTGACGATACTCATGTCAGTAAAATGAAAGGCATCAACATTATACGGTATTGGAAGATCGGATAATGCCTTAAATGTTTCATCTAAGTGTTCTGAAGGTTGAGAAGCGAAGTGGTCCGGAATAACTTGAGGGTCGATGGATTGTTTGGGCTGTTTAAAGAGGCGGCTCTTGGGGAACCTGCAAACGAACTTCTTCCTTTTTCTTTTTTCAAGAGTGGGAGGCTGTAAAGTTTGTGAAGATCCAACCGCAGCCCCGAAACTAGAACCCGCATCATCACCGCCGAGGTCGTCACCCTTATCTTCCACCGCACCTTTATCGGTAGCTTCTTGAGCTCCCTCGATTGGGGGCACGACAGGATTTAATTGATGGCCTTCATCATAATCCATATCCCGCTACTCAGCCACTGTAATTCCAGCAGTGACCGGTAGCCCTACGCTAGGACCCTCTTTCATCAGGCTGTAGGTAATGAGACATTCATCGATAAGGAGATTCTCAATATCTCTATCTTCTGATGGAACCCTTTTTAGAACCAAGACCACGTCGGTATAATGTTTTGCATCAGGTCATGGATATGAGCCTCACAAACCAGAAAAATTTCTTAGTTTAGGATACGACCTTGATATAAGAACTTAAGAAATTAAGCAAGGAGTAACACTTACATCCTTCTAACCACCGTCCGACAAACCCGGGCGGGCAGCGGATATACAACCACTTGCTTTTGAAAGCGCTTAGCTTGTCCTAAGTACCCATCAGGATCTGGCACTTCTTGGCTGACTCGAGAAATGTGAACGAAAGGCTTCCCTTTCATCGCTTGAAGGTGAAAAGGAATCGAATGTCTTCAGGAGTTGGAGAGCGATACAACCTATGAATGCCATGTAGGTACAGTTGAGCAAGGCATAGCCATTTGGATGCAATTGTGCCGGTGCTAACCCCATACGATGTAGCATTTCTTGGATAAATGAAATGAAGTGTGGGATGCATCCTACCCAACACATGAACTTGTTGCATGTAGTGAACCCTTAAGGGGGCATATGAGCTCTATCATCCCGAGTCAGCACTCGCATGTCATCAAACGGAATCCCGTGTCTGGCACAAATTCTATGAAGAGTGGCTTCATTATTTTTCAAAGCATAGAATCCTCCGAATCTTCCAAAAATATAGCATTTTCTGGAGTGTCGAGAGTAGGGTCTATCACTTCTATTGGAAGAACAGGAACGACAGAGAAAAGGTCAAATTATGGATAGGAACTATCCGGTTGTTCTGCTTGATGTCTGGGGGAGAATTCATCGGAAGCAGTTGCGGAGCTCGATTCGTCACTCGTACTGTTGTGCTGTGAAATTTGTTCAGAAGACATAGCAGCTAAACGCCCCGAGCGTCTGGAACCCATGACTACTAAACTCAATAGATAATCATCATTATAAAAAATAACATGTGTCCCTCATGAAAAGTGTGTGCTAGTGCGGAGTGGTGCAGTGTCGTGCACTGCAATAAAAAAATTCAGAATTAAAGGCTACGATTATGACAAGACGTCGGGGTTCGATCGGAGTGACCGTCATTGCTAACCATCTCAATCGATTCTCTACGTCAATGGAAAATGGTTCAGCCTAGTCATCAGGATCAGTTGTTGGCATGTCGAAGTTTGATTTGTATGTTTAAAAGTGGATGAGCTTCAAAATTTTGACCAAAGCATTGGTAACAAACATAAATATGCAAGGAATTAGTCAAGTTCGTTCCATGGTTCGATTGTCATATACATCTCATATGCAGTCCATTTCATATGTAAGTCATGTATAGCCATTCAAGCATTCAAGGTCGAAGCTCATCACAAATTTTAAATTAAAATTTGAGGATTTTAATTGTGTTTATCCAAGTTAAACCAACAACCCTTCTAAAATAATGTTACGACCGATCGATCCCAATGCCTATGGCTGATCGTTTCTGTGCGATCATTCAACAACCGATCGTTCTTCAACCAGTCGTTCACCAACCTTCGACTCCGGTTCCACACTTCACTCCAATTCAAAACTTGAAGCACTGATCCTAAAACGATCGGCCTAAAACCCTAACAGAAAATGACCAGTCCAAATTCTCTTCATATTTTCAAATACCAATCCATCATAGCGATCGGTTGAACTCCGTTTAAATCCCCTATGCTAACAACTTCACAACCTTCACCTCGTTAGAAACGATCGACAAAGAACTCCAAGAACAATCGACTAAAAACAATCTCCCACCTTCGACTTGAAATAAGTGCACTCCATCCAATCTCAGCACCAATACGAACGACCCGATTGTCACCATCTCCCCCCTCCGCTCCAACCGATTGAATCTTTGTGGTCCAAATCATGCTAACTAAAATGAGAACCATTGTCTCATCACTAATCACAAGTAAAAGAAGTTAGACCTACCTACGTCAGAAAGTTGAGAAGCGGAGGCAGCGTGAATTCGAGTATAAAACAAGATCTGTTAGAGAAGGCGACGGTGATGGTTGGTGTAGCAAGAAGTCTGACCGATCTATTAAGATGGTTGCGAGATAAGTATGGGGTTGGATCGGCAGGCTCGGTGGAACGATGGCGAAGGAGAAGATGAAGATGGGTTTTCTCTTTCTCTCATTTTTGGTTCGGTTATCAGCAATGAAAAATGAAACGAGGTAAAGGAAATAATCTAAGTATATGAGTATATATCTGAAGGATGCAATATGAACCATCGATGTTTGCAGTTCAATGGAAGCCCAACCAGTAGACAATCGGGTACAATCATTTTATGATGGCCTTACACCGATCCATTCTTCTAAACCCACTGTTCGTTTAAATGGCCAAATCAGGGAACGATCGAGCGAGATCATTCTGAGATAGATTCATCCCGATCCATCCCCTTAAAAAAACACAAAGGGGGAGAACGATTGGACATGACCCAATTTAAAACGGATTTGGTCAGGTCCAAATTTAAAATGGATGAAGTACGATCCATTTACTTGGTCGATACATGCCGATCCATCTTAAAAAAATCAAATGATTGGATTGCATTCCACTAAATTGGCAATGGCCCGTGAGCGTACGAACGCATCCGGGAGCTAGCGACGATAATGTGTACAAGAACGTGCACATGTGCATCTCAAAAGTTCAATTTCTTGAAGTCGTCAGAAATTGAATTCTCACCTGGAGTTATCAGAGAGAGAACTGTATCAGATAACCGAGGCCTACTGGCACAATGAAACTGGGCATGGATGTTAATTGGCAAATTACAATCCAAAATCTATACTATTGGAAATCTTTCAATAGTCATGTCAAACAGAGAGAGATACGACTCTTCAGGGAAAGCAATTCATCGAAGGGATGACAACTTTTTAAAAATCTAAATGGATTCCTTTTTGACGACTCTAACTTGCATCGATTTAAAGCATGTCATATTGTAACAAGGCGTAATTTGGAGGGCAAGTGTTATCCGACCATTTGGCCCGACTATATTCGAACTGATTAGACAAGTTAAACTCGACTGTCATCGGGATCAACAAGTCAGATTAACAATAACAAAGTCAAGAGATCAGGCACCGATGATAATATGAAGTAGTAGCAGAGTAAAAGCCGAAAATGGACTCAATGGAACGATAAAAGTATGAAAATATACCTTCTACTGAAAATGGATCGGATATGATCCATATTCATCAATTATGGATCATACGATATCGATATTATAGTTTTACTCAATGGAAAACGATAGATGTCTCAAAATCTACAAGTCGAATACAAATGAAACTTCGGGAACATTAATATATTGAAGAGTGGAGCCCACCATATCGATCTCATGCCAAAGCAAGCCCATATAATGATCGGTACCGATCGTTATTCTTATGGATGTGGGACCTGAGCTACGATGACTTCTTCTGGATCTGGAGACTCCATCACCGAAATTTATGGAAGATATTTCACCATCTTCCCCTGTAAATATAGACTTGATTGTTCATTTTGAGGGATTTTTACACTGCTTGTTACCTTGCACTTCTTTGTAACTAAGGATTTTACTCTGTCTGAACTCAATAATTCGCGTTTAATAATGTTATTTCTGAAAAGTGGACATAGGTTTCCAATGCCGAACCACTATAAATAATCGTCTTCTTGTTATTGCTTACATTTTGTTATTTAATTGCTTGATTCCTCTATTTTCATTTTATATCTTCACTTATTCTCTATAAAATTTCTATTGGGTGTTTGTGCTAAATTTTGGTGGAAACAATAAGTATATATTTTATATATTTGTATATGTATAAAAGACTATTTTTTTAATCAACATGAAATTCAAACTAAAAAAGAATATCTTTAGAGCACTTTAAATGAGAAATATATTTACCTAGCCAAAACTCCTAATATTTCTCACATTTTCCCAATTATTCTCCTCCTCAGATATACCTTCTACTTTGATCCTATATAAACTCACCTTACGGCAACTTTTTCATTATGGGATTAAAAACAAAAAAAATATTTCCATTACATAACAATTTGAAACCTGATCATCTTCCACTTTTAAGCCGCACTTCACCATCTTTACGAAAGCTACAGCAACACATAGATTTCAACCTGCAGATTCAAGCAACAAAAATCTAATCGTGAGTTTTAAAACACACAGTGATGCAGATTTAGATCACGAGGCAACAAGCACATCACCTAGAAGCCATGTTCATCAGAGACTAAGCAGTGACTATAGGCAGCATTTTCCATACTTCTTCCCTATAACCATGTTCTACCATTATGAACTCAAACAACATCACTCCATACACTAAACACAACCATCTAGCTTCACTTAATGACATAGCATCAACTTGACGATAACTTCCATACCATTGCTACATCATTTAACATCAGCAGCAATATCATCATATGCATTCAGATGATACAACAAAAACCAAAGCATCCTATTAGAGTTAACAGGCTAAGGCAAAGCACCTCCAGAAGCCACAGTTCAACATACCTCCTTCTCTTCATCATCATCGGCAAGGCATCAATGCAAGTGGCTTTGGCAATGCAATCAATCCATATTAGACCCACACAGTAATATATCAACACGATGAATAATAGGAGGCCAAAAGCTAAGCGCCATGGATGATGCAGTCATCCACAGTATTAACTTCTAGTGATGAAATACGGTAATGTTAATGGTATCTATAATATCAGAAGCACTTGAATATGAACAAAATCATAGATTTCTAAAAACAATAATTTCAGTGATTACATTTCAAATAATATCATATCCAAGTTACAAAAATCCCAAACGTAATCCCAGGCAATGATCAAATATAAATTACAACAATACGCCAAGAGCGACATATGAAGATGCCCCCTTGGATGATCAAAGCAATATAGATATATATGTCTTAATACACAGCGGAAATAATTTTTAAAATAGAATTCCTAATTTAGCTATCCGTCAGCCACCTGCTCGTCTTCGGATGCTTTATTCGCGAAAATCTTCTAAAACCCAAAAACCTAAACCCTTAGCCTACTCAAATCAAATTTTGAGCACCTGAGAGTTTAAAGGGAAACAAAAACTTCGAGTCGGAGATAAAGCCTGGTATGAATAACTTCTATTACATCTCTATTTATTGATATATTATGAGACCACGTCGCTTAGCGGAACGGATTTCCTTCACTAATATCTCTTTTCAAAACATATATTTTGCAAATCCTTTCATGCAACCAAACTGGTTAATCAACTGATTATAATAATAATATAGCAATATCCATTATGCTAAAATAGGAAATAAATAGACTAACTGTCTAAAACCTGAGCTATCTGCTCTTTACTGGACTAACTGTCCAAAAATCTAAGCCAACTGCTCTTTTCCAGACTAACTGTCCTTAAATCTGATTATACCAAAATATCAATATTCTTTATGCTAAATAATGGACTATCTGTCCATAATACATGTAAAAAGGTTGGACTAACTGTCCTTAAGAAGTAGCAAGATCCGTTATGCTAACAAATGAACTAACTGTTCATATTTGGGCTAACTACCGCTATTTGGACTAACTGCCCTCAAAATGGGCTGACTGTCCGAATTTAAATGAGCTATCTGCCCGAATTTTCTTTTGGGTTAACTACCCTTCAAATTTTACTTGAAAACCTTTTCAAAATGATTTAGTCCGTCAAACCATATATATACAAGGAAAATATATCTTTAGCTTTACTCTAAGCTATTTTTGCCATGTTATATATACTTTACTCAAAATAATGTTGATGATGTTCAATAAGGATTATCTATCCTTTTAAAATAAGTTAAAGTCCTTTATAACTTAAACACTTAGGCTATGTGCCTAGTTATTATATTTGAAACTTTTGTTTAAAACCTTTAAACAACCTTTCGAAACATTGAATGTAACTCCTTCTAAACCATTAATATAACCTTTCGAAAGCATTGAAGGTAACTCCTTCATATCCTTTAATAAAACCTTTTGAAATCATTGAAGGTAACTCCTTCAAAACCATTAACAAAAGCCTTTTCTCTAAAAGCTTTAAAATATATGACATCGACCTTTAAATCCTTTAAACCTTAACCTTCCAAAAACATTGCAAAACCATACCTTTCGACCTTGTCGAAAGGTCCCACCTTTCGACCTTGTCGGAAGGTTTCTTTTCGACCTAGTCGAAAGGTCTCACCTTTCGACTTTGTCGAAAGCTTGGGGTACCTCCCCTATTAGATCATTAATAAATCATTCGAACGTAATGAAACTTAAAACCTTTTACATTGGGTTCAATTTCAAAAACAAGTGGAAACCTTTCGAAACCATTCAAAGTTGACTACTTCGAAACCTTTAAAACGTTTCGGTTTAAAACATTTGGATTATGCCTTCAAGTAAAGCTAAAGGATCAGAAAAACATTGGAGTCGAAAGCAACTGCCTCGAAATCTTTACAAAACCTTTCGAAGACATTCGAAAACAATGAAGTGTTGGTTTTAGAACCAACCCTTCAAAATCAATGGAGAGGCGGCAAAGTTTAGAAAACAAAAGATTACCTTCGACTCCATCTGGGTCGAAAGGTTTGGATGCGACAACTATTCTTTCGACCTTGTCGAAAGCTATACCTTTCGACTTTGTCGAAGGGTTTCAATTAAAACAAGAAAGCAAAGCAATCGAAACATTTTTCTTTTAAACCATTTGACATTGTCGAAAGCACTTTGTCGAAAGCTAGCAGGCGTATTTTCCTTTAAACCAAAACAAAGTTTCATCTCCTTCGAAAGCTCTTACCTTTCGTCCCTAAACCTTTCGACTCCTTCCAATTCACTACGTACCAGTTGCCTGATACCATGTGCATTGGTTATTTGACCTAGTCGAAAGGTTTGATGCCTTTCGACTTTGTTGGAAGATTTGGAATGGAGGTGGAACCTCTTGCCGAAAGAGTTGAAATAGTAGAAAAACTATTTATTTGTACTTTAAAATTGTTCTTTTATTCCCAACCTGCCTTATTTGTCTAAATCTAATTGGTTCCAGAATTTTATAATCAAAATGCTACCGACTTTCCTTATTTAGAAATTTAAATAATTTTGATAAAGCCCCTTTCTCCCTTATAATTATATAAAACATTTAAGTCCCATACCTTAAATAATTTTATATAACTATTAAATCATCTTAGAAAATTCTAGAAAAATTCCAGAAAGTCAATTAATATGTCCTTTCAACATATAAAATTTTCGGATCCAAACAATCAATTATTTTCCCATAAATAATTTTATAATCCAAAATACCATTTTCTTCTTTAGAAAATTCATAATATTACCACAAAAATTCAGAAAAACCTAAAAATTGAAACCTATCTCTAAAATAACCTTTTAGATCATCATAAAAATTCACAAGGCAAACAGATGTCATTTAATAGGGTTTTCATCTTAAAACATGCCATAAAATCTATATGAACATTAATAAATCATCAACATGTATATATAATCATCTTAACATTCGAAAACATGGCAAACCTTTGCAAAATATTCGGGTTTAATCTTAAAACCAAAATGTAACGAGCTGCATTTTTGACCGTTCAAGTCGACAAAACATACACACATGCCGACTCAAACAATCCAAAATACAGATAGTTATTGGGGTAAATAAGAAATAGATAAGAAAGAATAGAAACAAACACAGAATCTCGCAGCGGAAGGAACAAGATATAATAATAAAATAACAGTTCATGAAGCTGTTAAATAAATACATTTGATTATTATTATACATCCCAAATCAGAGTCACATACACATAAGAGATAATACAACAATGCAGTGGAAAAATAATACAATAGTAGAATACAAATGATATAATACAAAACTCCGTCTTTGTCCGCCAGAATAAGTCTTCAACCTAATCTGAAATGCTAAGGCTGACCCGAGCGTAATGAAAAGACAAAACACTCGAGTCAGGACTAAAATATCTCATGTAAGTTAAATCGAATAAGTAAATATGAGTGTGACGGCATCGGAGATGTTTACGGGTTTTAGACACCTCATATCCAGTGTTTAACGTGCGTGCATTAACTTAAGAGATGTTCGGGATTTCCATCTCCTAAGGATCTGTAACTATCTACTATATAGTAGAATACGCTATATACAATAATGTCTATCATAAAGTAAAATATCATTCCTAGCGTTAAGCCATGGCCCATTCCACCCTTAACACAGTTTATAAATGTCATAGTCTATACAGCCCCGTAAGCCCCACCGTAAACTAGTGGTTATCAGAGGGTACCCCATAGGTATAACACAAATCAAAATCGTAGTGGTCGCGAATAGGATAATCAGTAGGACAAGGTACAGGAGGCGATACCAACTAGGATACTAGTAGTTGCATCATCCGGACTGATGTTGGGCATAGTGGCTACTACCCCAACACCGCGAAACAACACTCCCATAATCGAGGGGTGCACCCAAATCGAATCACAAAAGTAATAGATATGGTAACGAAGAAGTGTGTCCGCTAGAGGTGGCGAACCTCAATGGCCCGACGGGGCTCCTGTTTTAGTCATGTCGGGGGTCATCCAAAATCGTTCTCTTTCTTCAGTCAACGCGTTCATCAAAACCAATCACTTCGTTCTGGGTCAACACTCCGTGTATATTAGTTATTAAAGTGGTTTCGGTATCGATATAGAGTATGTCCATATCCGATCCCGGTCTCTTTAATAACTACGTATTATTACACCGATGGTCATTTAATAAACTTTCAAAATAGTTATATTTCAAAACCGACATATCATTGCCATTTCAAAACCATATCAATACGATATTACTTTCACTTCAAATAAATCCATTTCCAAAATCATATCACATTCTAAAGTTATACCGCTTTCGAAATCATAAGTCTTTTAAAATCAAGACACTTTGGAAATCAAAACCTTGAAATTCATAACACTTTGAAATCATAGCTTGAAATCATAACATTTTGGAATCCTAACACTTTCCTCTTAAATAGTTTAGATATTAAAATTTGTATATATAGAAAAATAGTTTATACAATAAAATGGGATATATAAAATAGTTATAAGTTAAAATAGTTTATAATAAAATAATTTATATTGAAAATGATTTATATTAAAATAATTTATATCAAAATTTATAAAGTAAAATATAAATAGTTTTAGATATAGTTTAAAATACTCTATATAAAATATAGCTTCCTCAAATTCCACAAAACGATTCACATAAACTCGAATTCCAAAATTAACATTTAATCAAATCTCAAATCATAAATTTCAACTCGATTCAGCTTCTCAATAAACCATTTCAAATTATCAATTTCAAATACATATTTGAACCACAAAATAAGCCATTTCAATTTCAATATATCTCAAAGCTTTAAATATTCACATTTCAAAACTAAATTTGATAATTCCATTTATATCTCAATTTAATTTCATTACATTTTGTTTCTGAGATATTTCTTTAATCATTTCAATACATCTAAATACGACTTCAATTTAAAAATTTAAATAAACAAAATATCCCATTTAAATTTATATAAGTTTGAAATATTCATTTAAGTCACTTTTAATCGAATTCAAGTTATAAAACACATCTTTCAATTCTCAAATTTAATAATTTCAAATCAATCTTGTTTAAGAAAAATTCTTAAATAAATATAATTTCAAATCAATTTTATCATCAAATTTAATTCAATAGTTTCAGTTTAGTTCAATTCACAAATTTCTTTAAATTTCAATTCAATTCCAAATTAATTAAATCTCAATTTCAAATTAATTTTCAATTCCAAACTCAAACTTGAAATATCATTTCATATAAATTTTCTTAGAAATATTCAGAGTTCGATTAAAAGTCCAACCTTTTAAAACAAATCAACTTTCGAAAATTTACACCGTATTTCAATTTTTTTCTTAAAAATCTAAACTTCGAATAATTAAACAATTTCATTTACCAAGTTTAAATTCCAACATTTCGAGCTTCAATTCAAAATAATTCAATTTCCATAAATTGGATTTTATTCTTAAAATCAATTCATTTAAATAATTTCAAAACAACTTTTTAAATCATTTAATTTAACCAACCCGGTGTTCGTATATAATTTTCTAACCTATGCCAAGTGGATAATTATTTCAATTTAATTTCAAGGATGGATATATATCATTACAATCCAAATAGATGTCATAGGTATATCATTTCAACATATTTCTTAATTTATTCAAAATAATTCAGTTTACAGTTTTATGTGCAATAAACAATATACGGGATGATAGCATGATATATCAAAATAAATAAACAACCATTATCGACCAATAGCATCCATCACAACCAATCAACCATAAAGCCAATAACATTCACAAATTTCAAATTTTTACCATATCGGGTAATATACTGCCAATTAAATTTTAAATTTATTTAACGGTCAATTTAAATTCTATCAATTAATTCATATACTAATTTAAATGACAATTAAACCTACCAAATAATAGCCAATAAATTTCATATCACTTCAGAATATAAATTTAACTAACAAAAAATTATTTTAGTCAATTGTGAGCGTATAAACACTCACCTTTGATTTATCGACGATTTAAAACCCAAATAAAGGCCCAAATTTGAACAGTCTCGGAATCCAACAAAACTAGCTCCACATTGTCCGGAATTTCGATACGGACGCAGCGGAGAAAACCGCGCGTCGATCCGAGCTCGTATGCAAAAGTTATTCGAGTTAGAACATATGCATTTGAATATAAAATAATTAATTAATAAAATAAACAATATACCATCTTCTTCCCCAAAGAATACAGCCGAACCCATCACGCACGCCAAATTCAAACACACGCACGCCTACAACGTCGACCGAACGATGATTAGGATGTTCCTACGCGAGCGTCTCCAGGAGAGCCACCCATGCCAGAAGTTGCGCCGCCCCATGCCACGCCATTTTCTCGATAAACGTGAAAATACGCACGACATTCAAAGCCAGATCCTGGCGAATCCGTGACGTATTACCAGAAATCAACCGTATGGAATTGAAGAGCTCGTCGAAATCTACAACTTTGCTTTTGGAATTTTTCGATTTCGTTGAACGGATTGAGAGATAAAGAGGAAAGAAGATCGGCAATTTCTGGCCATTGGAATAGGTGGCGGCCATGGTTTGAAATTAGAGTTTCTGAAATGAAATAATAATAAAACTGTCTCGGTTTGCGCGCGTATTTATATAGGTAGGTCCAAAATTGTCCGAACTCCAATCGAGACGTGCCGCCAGGCGTTTATAATGTTTTACCCCCAATCCGAACGCAATGGAACTAGTTTCGAGGCTTAATTCGATAATATATGAAAGATAGCTTTTTTAAAGTCGATTATTTTAATTAAATTCGAAAATAAATTTAAGCCCATTTCTATGCCGTACAGTCAAACCGAAAGTCCGATTGATACGAAATTTGAAACCTTGCAATAATATACTGTTACGGATCCGATGAAACTGGTTTCATCGAAATCCGCGACAGTTTGTAAAATTGGTTATTTTCACAGGTTAATTTAAATATAACATTCAATTATCATATATTCACTTTTAATTCAAAAATAAAAGTTCATAAACTTTATTCTAATTCAAATAAATTTTAGGTTAACTTAATAAATCGATTTCATATATATTAAACCCTATATTCAATTAATTTACAACTTCAATTATTTAACAACTAATATATTTAACTTCCAATTATATTCAGCTAATTTACCTAACAATTTCTTTTGTTTCTAAGTAAATTCAACTTATTAAATCTATTTAAATAAAACAGAATTCCAAATAACTCTATAAATCAATTCTCATATATATCAAAATTTTAACCCAACTATTTCGCAATTTCAATTTAAATTTCAATTATAAAATAATTGGTTCAGTTTAATTCAAACTATTCAATATCTGATTCCAAATTTCATTATTCATATACAAATCAATTATACTTTAATTAAAATCAATTACAAGTTATTATTGTTATATTATATTGGTATTAATCACTTTATCAATTAAATTAAGTTCAGGTTGTGAAATTCACCACTTAAATCCTTAGATTTTTATTTCTAACCATAATGATAATCAAAATTCATTTAAATTCAATAAAATAAATAGTAGAAAAATACGGGTCGTTACACAAAACCAATATAAATTTAGAGATATAAACATTATTCACCTTTGCTTTAGAAATTAAGGAGCTTGAGATTTGAATGAGTTTGATTTGAATTTGCTTATCCTTTAGCTTTTCTTTAGTTTCCTCTTCTTTTTTCCTTGTTAATGGTGGCCGACCTTGCTTTTAAATTTTTAAAATGAGAATGAACGTGTGTAGTGATACATGGCCTAAGGAAGGTGATATAGGAATGGCCTCTTTCCCATAATACCCCTCCTCTAAATCATTTTAAACCCTTTTTAATTCATTAGTTTAAAAAGCACGGCTAACTTAAATAAAGCAAATCTCAATCCCCTAATCAACACGTTATTTTATTTAGTTTATCTAACTAAATCTCCTTAATAATTTTATCAAAAATATGGGGTGTTACAAACTCCCCTCCTTAAAGAATTTGGTCCTTGAAATTACAATAACGCCCACAAAACAAACAAGAAGGTAAAACATGCCATCAAATAAGTCAGGATAAGTATCTCTAATCCTGCTCTCAACCTCCCCAGTACAGTCTCCGTTATCGTCACTCCACTAGACTTTGACTAATCTGACCGTCTTGGTTCTAAGCCTCTTCTCATCTCTCGCAACAATGCGAATTGGCTTCCTCACTATGGTCAAGTCCGGTTCTACCACTAAATCATCTAGCACTATCGGTGCAATAGCAGTCTCTGGGTCTCTAACACACCTTCTAAGATGAGAAACATGAAAAACAACGTGGACACCTACCAAAGTGCACGGTAACTCAAGTCTATATGCGAGTTTCCCGATCCTCTCAAGAATAGGAAAAGGTCTAACAAACCTAGGAGATAACTTCCCTGACTTCCCAAATCTAAGCACACCCTTCATCGGTGATACTTTGACGAAAACCTGGTCCCCAATAGAGAACTCCAAATCTTCCCGTCTCTTATCTGCATAACTTTTCTGCCTAGACCGAGCCTCCTTCATTCTAGCCCGAACGACCCCAATCTTTTCTACAGCCTCTCTACCAAGAATCAACCTATCCCCGGTCTCCAACCAACAAACGGGAGATTTGCATGGCCTTCCATACAAAGCTTCAAACGGTGTCATCCCAATACTAATCTGATAACTGTTGTTATACGAACTCGACTAGATGCAGATGGTCTTCCCATGATCCCCCGAAATCAAGAACACATGCTCTTAATAAATCTTCCAAGATCTTGTTAACTCTTTCCATTTGCCCATCTATCTACGGATGGTTAGCGGTACTCATCTTAAGCTTGGTTCCCAAAACTTCCTGCGGACTCTTCCAAAACTCGCTAGTGAACAACGAATCTCTGTCGCTAACTATACTGCTCGGAACTCCATGCAGTCTAATCATATTCTTCATGAACAATCTCGCTAAAATAGGTGCCGTCCTGGTTGACCTAACTGGAATGAAATGGCCACTCTTGGTCAATCTGTCCACTATGACCCATATACTTTCATTACCCCTGTTCGACCTTGGCAACCCGTCAATGAAGTCCATAGAAATATAATCCCACTTCCACACTGGAATATCTAACGGCTGAAGCAAACCACTTGACTTCTGGTGTTCGGCCTTTGCCTACTAGCAATTAAAGCACTGCCTTACACACAAACCAATATCCCGCTTCATTCCTTCCCAAAAGAAACTCCTCTTCATATCTTGATACATCTTGGTACCTCTAGGATGTATAGTGAACTTCGAACGATGGCATTCATCTAAGACTTCCTTCATTATGTTTCCTACACTCGGAACACATAATCTTCCTTTCTTTCTCAACCACTCATTCTGGTCAAGGTTGAAATCTTTCAAGTCATCGCTCTTGGTTCCTTCCTTTAGCTTCCTGATCCGTTTAACTAACACTGGATCCTCCATTTGCTTAGAAGCAATCTGTTCGATCAAACACTGGTCGAACTTCGAAACAATATAATACAACTGTATTCCCACTAGAACCAGCCTCGGATCTCCACTGCACTCTGCAATCTGCTAATGCTTCTAAATCTTTCCACTTAGCCATTATTGCTAACGCTGCATTCTGATGCTTCCTGCTAAGTGCATCTGCAACCTTGTTGCCTTTCCTTGGTGTGTACTCAATCCTAAAATCATAAGCGGCTATGAACTCAAACCTCTGCTATCTCATGTTTAGCTCCTTTTGAGAGAACAAATACTTCATCGACTTATGATCTGTATACAGCTCAAACCTTTCTCCCAAAAGGTAATGTCTCCACACCTTCAAAGCAAAAATCACTACAGCCAATTCCAAATCATGCATTGGATATCTAACCTCATGCGGTCTAAGCTGTCTAGAAGCATAGGCAATCACTTTACCTCTCTGCATTAGCACAGCTCCTAATCATGTTCCACATGCATCGGTATAAACTACCAAATCTTGATTCCCCTCTGGAACAGCCAAAATAGGTGCATGGGTCAATAAGTGTTTCAAATTATGGACACTTCCTCACACTTATCGGTCCACGCAAACTTCACATCCTTCCTCGTCAGCTTGGTCATTGGTGCTGCTATCCGCGAGAAATCCTTAATTAACCTCCGATAATAACCAGCCAACCCAAAGAAACTCTTAATCTCGATTACTATCTTGGTCTCTTCCAACTATTCACTGCCTCTATCTTAATCGGATCCACTGACAACCCTTCCTCTAAGACTACATGACCAAGAAACTTCATCTCCTTTTTCCAGAAGTGACACTTCGAAAACTTCGCTTTCAGCTGATGCCGCCTCAGCGTCTCAAGCACCACTCTAAGATGAACCTCATGCTCTCTTTCATCCTTAGAGTAAATCAAGATATCATCTATGAAAACCAGCACGAACCTATCCAAGTGCTCTCGGAAAATCCGATTCATCAAATCCACAAAGAAAGCAGGCGCATTCGTCAATCCAAACGACATAACTAACCATTTGTACGACCCATATCTGGTCCTGAACGCTGTCAAAGGTATACTATCCTCTGCTACCCTGAGCTGATGGAAACCTGTTGCCAAATCCAACTTGGAAAATACCTTTGCTACACTCAACTGGTCGAACAAATCGTCAATCCTGGGCAATGGATACCGATTCTTTATCGTCCTCTCATTCAACTTACGATAATCGATGCATAGCCTCAACGATCCATCCGGCTTCTTAGCAAACACTACCGCTACACCCCACAGAGAACTGCTTGACCTGATAAAACTCTTGCCCTCTAAATCCACCAATTGCACCTTCTACTCACTCATCTTTGAAGGGGTCATCCTGCTTGGCGGCCTACTCACTGGTTCAGCTCCCGGAACCAAATCTATTCGAAACTCGATAGCTCGCCTCGGTGGTAATCCAACTATAGGCTCAAACACATCTGCGAATTCTCTAATCATGAAAAATCGGCTCAACTCATCATCTGAATCCAAAGCACCCAACAAAGCAAACACTGGACCGCTAGAACCTTCTACGGTAAAAATAATCTGGTTGCTACAATCTAGGTGTCTAAGAGATATCTTCCTACCTTGGCAAAATATCTTAGCATCATACTCACTTAACCAATCCATACCTAGGATGATCCCGAATCCCACAAAATCAAACACATGCAAACTGCACACAAAAGTATGACCTAATAGGTCGAACTCAAACTGGTCACACCTCAACCCTAGAGTTGCATACCCTCCTATTAGATTCGCAACCCATAAAGAAGTAACTAAATAAGTGGGATCAAGGTTAAGCTTATCTATCAAACATCTAGATATAAAAGAATGCGATGCACCAGTATCAAATAAAACGCTAACAGACATATCAAGAATTTGAAGCGTTCCTCCAAGAACTGCCTTCCCCTTCTCCTGGGCTGTTGGCTTAGAAGCAGCAGGCTCCAATGCATACACCTTGCCCTTACCATCTCTAATGGGCTCCTTGCACTGGTTCTTATAATGGCCTATCTGGTCATAGTTGTAGCACCTGACATTCTTCCCCTTAGCTACATCCTTTGCTTTCCCTGAGCGACACTCATTAGCAAAGTGTCCTTTCTTGTCGCATTTATTGCGGACAACCTCAGACTTCGCTTACTTGGCTTCTCCACCCTTCTGAGCACCTTTCTTGGGAAAGAACTTCCTCTTCTGGCCCTGCCCAACCTGGACCCCTTTTGCCTGGCTTTTCTCCAAAGACTCAAGGACTTCCTCCTGCCTCAAAGCCATCTCTACAACAATATCAGAAGGATCTCTAAGATGAGACAAAGTAACACTAGCCAAATCTGGCTTCAATCCTTTGATAAACTTCTCATTCCGCTTCAACACTGTATCCACTGAAGCGTACCTATACCGGGCCAACTCTTCAAACTTCCTAGCATACTCAGCAACAGACATCTCACCCTGCACTAACTCAGCAAACTGCCTAATCAAAGCTGACTGTGCCATCACAGACATAAACCTCTCCTGGAATCTCCTCTTGAAATTCTCCCAGTTTACTGTCTCCTCATATACTATCGCTGTTACACTGTTCCACCAGAACAATGCGGCTCCCTGAAGTTGCCTGGACGCCAACCTCCTCTTCTGCTCATCATTGAGCCCTAGATCTGCAAAAATCCTTTCGCAGTGCAACAATCGGTTCTCAACTCCAATGGCATCCTCTGTTCCCACAAACGACTTCCCTCCTAGCTTCACATAATCATCGCTCATCTTAGCGAAATGATTAACTACCGGAACTTCTGGAACCCCTACTCCTGTAGCATTTCCTCCTAACACTCTGGCTGCAACTCCTGCTTGCATCATATTCCTGAAAAACTGATACATGGCTTTCATTCCGACCTGCGGGACTTATGCACCAACATTCTCTGCATGTGCCTGACCTTGGTTTCTCCCAACATTAGGTTCGGCATTCTTTCGGTGCTTCCCCCTCCTTGGTTAACTTTGCTCCTTCAACCATCCATATCTATATTCAGATCTCATAAGATACAAAAAGATAACCTAATCAAAGGTAGATGAATGGAGATAAAGTGCATACTTATATATAGAAAATACAAGTACGTTACTATAGCATTAACCCAACCCCAAATATTGCTCTAATTTCTTTGGATTTTTGTTTTCAAAACCAATTTTTTAGTTAAATTTTTCATAAACCTATGCTCTGATACCAAGTTGTAACATCCTGTATCTGGAGGCCAAAAGCTAAGCGCTATGGATGCTGCAGTCATCCACAGTATTAACTTCTGGTGATGAAATACGGTAATGTTAATGGTATCCATAATATCAGAAGCACTTGAATATGAACAAAATCATAGATTTCTAAAAACAATAATTTCAGTGATTACATTTCAAATAATATCATATCCAAGTTACAAAAAGCCCCTAACGTAATCCCAGGCAATGATCAAATATAAATTACAACAATACGCCAAGAGCGACATATGAAGATGCCCCCTTGGATGATCAAAGCAATATAGACATATCTGTCTTAATACACAACGGAAATAATTTTTAAAACGGAATCCCTAATTTAGCTATCTGTCAGCCACCTGCTCGTCTTTGGATGCTTTATTCACCAAAATATGCTAAAACCCTAAAACCTAAACCCTTAGCCTACTCAAATCAAATTTTGAGCACCTGAGAGTTTAAAGGGAAACAAAAACTTCGAGTCGGACATAAAGCATGGTATGAATAACTTTTGTTGCATCTATGTTTATTGATATATTATGAGACCACACTGCTTAGCAGAACGGGTTTCCCTCACTAATATCTCTTTTCAAAACATATATTTTGCAAATCCTTTCCTGCAACCAAACTGGTTAATCAACTAATTATAATAATATAGCAACATCCATTATGCTAAAATAGGAAATAAATAGACTAACTGTCTAAAATCTGAGCTATCTGCTCTTTACTGGACTAACTGTCCAAAAATCTAAGCTAACTGCTCTTTTTTGGACTAACTGTCCTAAAATCTGATTATACCAAAATATCAATATTCATTATGCTAAATAATGGACTATCTGTCCATAAAACAGGTAAAAAGGGTGGACTAACTGTCCTTAAGAAGTAGCAAGATCCGTTATGCAAATAAATGAACTAACTGTTCATATCTAGGCTAACTGCCGCTATTTGGACTAACTATCCTCTGGGCTGACTGCCCTCAAAATGGACTGACTGTCCGAATTTAAATGAGCTAACTGTCTGAATTTTCTTTTGGGTTAACTACCCTTCAAATTTTCCTTGAAAACCTTTTCAAAATGATTTAGTTCATCAAACCATATATATACAAGGAAAATATATCTTTAGCTTTATTCTAAGCTATTTTTGCCATGTTATTCTTTACTCAAAATATTGTTGATGATGTTCAATAAGGATTATCCATCCTTTTAAAATAAGTTAAAGTTCTTTATAACTTAAACACTTAGGCTATCTGCCTAGTTATTATATTCGAAACTTTTGTTTAAAACCTTTAAACAACCTTTCGAAAACATTGAAGGTAACTCCTTCTAAACCAATGATATAACCTTTCGAAAGCATTGAAGGTAACTCCTTCATATCCTTTAATAAAACCTTTCGAAATCATTGAAGGTAACTCCTTCAAAACCATTAACAAAATCCTTTTCTCTAAAAGCTTTAAAATATATGACATCCGCCTTTAAATCCTTTAAATCTTAACCTTCCAAAAACATTGCAAAACCATACCTTTCAACCTTGTCGGAAGGTTTCTTTTCAACCTAGTCGAAAGGTCTCACCTTTTGACTTTGTCGAAACCCTAGGTTACCTCCCCTATAATATCATTAATAAACCTTTCGAAAGCAATGAAACTTAAAACCTTTCGAAGACATTGGATTCAATTTAAAACAAGTGGAAACCTTTCGAAACCATTCGAAGTTGACTACTTCAATACCTTTAAAACGTTTCGATTTAAAACATTTGGATTATGCCTTCAAGTAGAGCAAAAGGATCAAAAAAACATTGGAGTCGAAAGCAACTGCTTCGAAACCTTTACAAAACTTTTCGAAGACATTCAAAAACAATTAAGTGTTGGTGTTGGAACCAACCCTTCGAAATCAATGGAGAGGCGGCAAATTTAAGAAAACAAAAGATTACCTTTGACTCCATCTGGATCGAAAGGTTTGGAAGCGGCAACTATTCTTTCGACCTTGTCGAAAGCTATACCTTTTGACTTTGTCGAAAGGTTTCAATTAAAACAAGAAAGCAAACCAATCGAAACCTTTTTCTCTTAAACTATTTGACATTGTCGAAAGCTAGCAGGCGTATTTTCCTTTAAACCAAAACAAAGTTTCATCTCCTTCAAAAGCTCTTACCTTTCGTCCCTAAACCTTTCGACTCCTTCCAATTCACTACGTACCAGTTGCTTGATACCATGTGCATTGGTTATTTGACCTATTCGAAAGGTTTGATACCTTTCGACTTTGTCGGAAGGTTTGGAATGGAGGCGGAACCTCTTGCCGAAAGAGTTGAAATAGTAGAAAAACTATTTATTTGTACTTTAAATAGTTCTTTTGTACCCAACCTGCGTTATTTGTCTAAATCTAATTGGTTGCCAGAATTTTATATTCATAATGCTGCCGACTTTCCTTATTTAGAAATTTAAATAATTTTGAAAAAGCCTCTTTCTCCCTTATAATTATATAAAACATTTAAGTCTCATACCTTAAATAATTTTTTATAACTATTAAATCATCTTAGAAAATTCTGGAAAAATTCCAAAAAATCAATTAATATGTCCTTTTCAACATATAAAATTTTCGGATCCAAACAAACAATTATTTTCTCGTAAATAATTTTATAATCGAAAATACCATTTTCTTTCTTAGAAAATTCATGATAATTCCATAAAAATTCAGAAAACCTGAAAATTGAAATCCATCTCTAAGATAACTTTTTAAATTTTCATAAAAATTCGCAAGTCTAACGAATGTCATTTAATAGGGTTTTCATCTTAAAACATGTCATAAAATCTATATGAACATTAATAAATCATCAACATGTATATATAATCATCTTAACATTCAAAAACATGGCAAACCTTTGCAAAATATTTGGATTTAATCTTAAAACCGAAACCAATATAAATTTAGAGATGTAAACATTATTCACCTTTGCTTTAGAGATTAAGGAGCTTGAGATTTGAATGAGTTTGATTTGAATTTGCTTATCCTCTAGCATTTCTTTAGTTTCTTTTTCTTCTTTCCTTGTTAGTGGTGGTCGGCCTTGCTTTTAAATTTTTAAAATGAGAATGAATGTGTGTAGTGGTACACGGCCTAAGGAAGGTGATATAGGAATGGCCTCTTTCCCATAATATCCCTCCTCTAATTCATTTTAAACCTTTTTTAATTCATTAGTTTAAAAAGCACGGTTACCTTAAATAAATCAAATCTCAATCCCCTAATCAACATATTATTTTATTTAGTTTATCTAACTAAATATCCTAAATAATTTTATCAAAAATCTAGGGTGTTACAGTAAATACAGTAGTAGATGCTTTGAGTAGGAGACATGCCAACATGGGAACTATGTTCCTAAAGTAGACGCGATTAGAGTATATTGTTGTTTATGATTTCCAACCTTGATGTGAGCTAGTGCCGAAAGTGTTGGTGAGTTTTACCATTAGACCTACTCTGATAGAGATGATCAGTATTAGTTAAGACTTGATGCTAGACTACTCGAGATCATTGCTATGATAGAGGATGGAGTAGATCCTAAAAAAGATGAAGCAACTGAGATGGTGGCTCCGTAAGGAGGGTAAACTGTTTATACCTGATGTTTATGGATCGAGGGATGAGGTGCTACGAGAGTGCAATCATTCGAGATTGACCATACATCCCGAAGTCGGTTAAATGTATCGAGATATGAAGCTGACATTTTATTGTGAAGGGATGAAGAAGGACGTCGGAACATTCATTTCAAAGTGTAAGTATTGCCAATTAGTGAAAGCTGAGTAGAAGAAGCCAAGTGGTTTGCTACAACCAATTAAGATTTCCTAGTGGATGTAGGAACAAATATATATGGATTGTCGATGACTAGAGGAAGGTACGATAGCATCTGGGTCATTGTTGATAGATTGACAACAGTGCTCGATTTAAACCCGTAAAGTCCAATAGTATAGTATCAAAGCTAGTAGAGTTGTATATAAAGTGAGTAGTACAATTCCATGGTGTGCCAAAAAAGCATTGTAAGCAATCGAGATCTATTATTCACGAGAGGATTTTGGAAGAGCTTAAAGAGGCATCTGGGACCGAGCTGCATTTAAGTATAGCTTATCACCCACAAACTGATGGTTAGTCCAAGAGAGTTAATCATATCTTAGGCGATCTATTATTAGTTTGCAGTCTTGACTTTAAGGGCTCGTAGGATGATCATTTACATTTAATTGAGTCCACATATAAAAATAGTTATCAGTCAAACATTAGTATGATATCATTTGAGGCATTATATGACTGGCCATGTAATGCCCTTTCATATTGGTGGGAGGTGGATGAGAAACTAATATGTTTGACAGCTAATTTTCTATCGGTTTAGAAAATAACCGAAAAATTTAAATTAAAAATTAACCGCAAGCGCACGGCGTACAATTTTAGTACGTGGTGAATACGGGTCGATCCGCAGGGAATTATATAGATTTTAAATTTTCTATTCAATCAAATTAAACTAAGAGTTGAAGTTTTGATTAGCTAATAAAAAGCTAGAACAAAAAGTGATGGAAAATACGAGATTAGAAAACAATTTAGAGGCAAATCCACTCTCATATTTCTGTAAATCAACACAAAAATAATCTACGATCTCTATTTTTGATTTTAAGTGGAATTAGTGATGTATTTGTCATAAGTATGGTTTATTTATGTTATGGATTAACATACCTTAAACCATCAAACTATAATATAACAACCAAAGCCACTTATCAATTCTCATGAAAATGAAGTCAAAGCAAAAGCTATTGTAAGTATGATCTATTTATTATTGTATTTAGTAACATAGATCATCAAATTTTGTTTCTACCTTAATTTCATAATCAAAAATCAATTAGTAAAATGATGATGTAAATTGTGTTTATGTTTGAATAAGAATAGCCTATTTGCAAAAACAACATAGGCTATCAAATTCATTTTTATAAACTTACATCAACATTTACTTCACATGAAGCATAAAAGAGACCATAAATCACAAAATTATGTTGAATTTACATAATATTAGAGAGCTTCATTACCCCTAAATTGAAGAGGTTTAGCTACTCATTTGTGTTATCATATCAACACATGTAAATTTCAACATTAAAAAGCAGGCAAAAATGTAAGAGCTAATGAAAATGGAAGAAAAAAAACTAATCTACTTGCATGGAAATAAAATTAAACTAAGTGCATAAAAGAGGAAGCTAATCTACTAACATTAGAATGAAGAAAGCATGTAAATAAAAATGAACATAAAATAAAAGAGCATGAAGAAAAAGAAAGAGGCTTAGGAAGCCATTTTATTTCTCATTTGATTTGAAGCTACAACTTGCATTCTAATGATAAGTAAATTAAAAGAGAAGAGATCATTTTTATGTACATAAGAGGGCTATTTATACATGCACAAAACCCTGATCCATATTTTAGGGAGCTTCCAAAATTACCCTTTAGGAAGTGTGACCACCAAGTAATCATTAGTCTCTAATTAATCCATCATTAAGTATGCATGAAACTTTAACCTCCACTAACTTGTCCATTAGCTTCTAATTGTAGATTAAAGTAAGTGGGTAGGTGGGGTCCTTCATGATGCATGAGTTTGAATTATTTCTATCTTCATTCATTTGTTTCCATCCTTGTGCATGCATATTTTCATGAGACATCTTCAAATTTCCATCCAAAATTCCTATAATTAAAAAGAAAATGTGCAAATAAATATTCTTAAAATTAATTCATGCATAAAATTACTATTTTACCCCCACATTGGCGTATGAATGATGACTTGAAAGCATATTTGAAATTTGGTTTTAAACATGTAAAAATACCCAATTATGACATTTATTTAAAATAAAAATAGATTAAATATGGATGTAAAAATATGCACATTTATGTGCACATCAAATAAACCCACACTTATCTTTTTATTCATCATCGAATAAACTAAAACTAAGATAAATCCGTTTTCGTAGGAAACATGATTGCATTGAGCGTATGCAACAAGCCGTTAAAACTCTAGGTGTCCCTTGTAGGACGAGTGTTGTCTCGTGAGGGTTTTCAACGGATACTACCCACAAAATCCAAATGCAACATGGGAAATTCCTAAATGCAAGATTTATTTACAAAAAGTTGTATGCAAGTTTTTGAAATATTTTCAAATGAAAATTTTACTTTCGAATCGACACGAATAGGATAAATATAAGTTCTGGTCATTATCAAGAAATTTAAGTCCTTTTACTCATCAAAATTTCCAACAAAAACTAAGTTATCATAACAAATAGACTCTAGTTTGGTTAGTTGTTTCGGTTGATATCATAGTGCAACCATGAAATGGATCCTTAGTTGATTTTCAAAGTTTATCAAAGTGGTATTTTCATTTCTTTTGAATAACAAGTCAAATCAAATAAGTAAAAATAGTGCTTGGATTTCAATTGCTTACTCTCTCTTTATTTGAAAATTTTATTGATATTAAAAATATTTACATATGCCTAACTTAGAAAATCGAGGCCAGATATATGACCCGTGCACTGCCTTTTTGGCTTACGTAAGGGGAATACAAAGCCTGGTGAGTGCATACACAAGTGTGTACGCCTATCGAATGTAGGCGTTATTAGTGAAAGAATGTTTTTATATACATACACCTAACTCAGATAAACTGATGCCAAATATACCGATCATGCACTGTCTTTCGGACTTACGTGAGAAGGGTACAGAGCATGGTGAGTGTTCACACTTGCGTGTGAACACATGACTCTAGGTGTTAATAAAATATATACATATATACAACAAGATTATTATTATTATTTTGGCAATATTTTTTTTAGAAAGATAGAGTTTTACAATATCATCTTAGTACCACTTAACTTAAAAGATTTAAAATATTATCCCCTTTACTTTAAATCAACCACTTATTAAACAAAGATTTCGATTAGGGTACACTTCATTCTTATCACCCATGAATCTTCGTATATACTAGTTAAATCATCGTTACTTGTAATCAAACTTTATTTTTATTTTTTGTTAAGACAAATAAATTTTCAAAAATTTCAATTTAATAACCAAAACTTATACTTATCTTATAGTGTTTCTTCAAAAATAAATCAAAATGCTAAAACAAAAGAAAATTTGTTTTTGGGATTTTTTGTTTTTGAATTTTTTTTGAAGTTTTGGAAAGAAAATGCAAAAAATAAAAAATAAAGATGACTCCCCCCGACACTTGATTTTGATTGTGTCCCCACAGTCAGTGCATGATATAATGAGTGTAACGGGGAAAAATATGTACATATTTACAAAAGAGGGTTAACATTTCTTACTAGACGTAGCTTGGCTCATAAAGAATCATGAACTCCTCCTCTTAGTTACTTGGCAATTCCAAGAAAGGTTTCAAACGATGACCGTTGACTGTGAAAATTAATCCTTCCCTAGGGTTTTGTATTTCTATAGCACCATGTGGAAAAACAGTTCGTACCATAAATGGTCCGGTCCATCTCGATCTTAGTTTCCCAGGGAATAAATGAAGTCTAGAGTCATATAAAAGAACTTTCTGGTTTGGTGAAAACGGTTTTCTTAGGATTGATTTGTCATGAAAAACTTTTGTTCTTTCTTTGTAAATTTTTTCGTTTTCTAAAGCATCGTTCCTAAGTTCTTCTAGTTCATTGAGTTGTAGTTTTCTGTTTTCACCGGCCTTTTCAAGATCAAAGTTTAAATTCTTTATTGCCCACAACGCTTTGTGTTCGATTTTAACAGGTAAATGGGAATCTTTCCCGTAAACTAGGCGAAATGGAGGCATCCCAAGGTTAGTTTTAAAAGAATTACGGTAAGCCCAAAACGCGTCGGTCAATTTCTACCAATCTTTACGATTCCTATTAACAGTTTTCTCCAAGATTTGTTTTATTTGACGATTTGAAACTTCAACTTGGCCACAAGTTTAGGATGATACATAGTGCATAACTTATGGGTTATCGAGTATTTCTTTATTAAAGTTTCAAAATAACGATTGCAAAAATGGGTTTCGTTATCATTGATTATTGTGCGAGGTGTTCTGAACCTAAAAAAAATGTTTTTTTAAAGGAATTTCACAACAATTCTATGGCCGTTGATTTTACATGGAACGGCTTCGACCCATTTTGAGACATAATCAACAACGAGAAGAATATACAAATTTTCAAAAGAATTGGGAAAAGGTCCCATGAAGTCGATACCCCAAACATCAAAAATTTCGATCGTAAGAATGGGATTTAGAGGCATCATATTTCGTCGAGAAATTCTTCCAAGCATTTGGCATCGATCGCAAGTTTTACAAAATTCGAATGAGTCTTTGAAAAGAGTAGGCCAATAGAAACCACACTGAAGCACCTTTTCAGCAGTTTTTCGAGGACCGAAATGTCCACCGCACGCTTGATCATGGCAAAACGAAAGAACACTCCTTATTTCGTTATCCGAAATGCATCGTCGAATGATTTGGTCTAGACAATACTTGAATAAGTATGGATCATCCCAATAGAAATATTTCACTTGGGACATGAATTTGCATTTGTCCTGTTTGGACCAAGATGACGGAGTTTCTTTAGTGACTAAGTAGTTCACAATATCAGCGTACCATGGATCGGTAGAAATTGAAAGAAGTTTTTCATCGGGGGAGTTTTCATTGATTGGTAAAGGCGATGGTGCGTTGGGAAGACAAGACAAGTGATCGGCTATGACATTGTCGAATCCTTTTTGTCCTTGATTGTAAGATCAAATTCTTGTAGTAAAAGGATCCAACGAATTAAGCGAGATTTAGCATTCTTTTTAGTGAAAAGATATCGAAGAGCGGAATGGTCCGTGTAAACAGTGATGTGTGAGCCTATCAAATATTGTCGGAATTTTTCAAGAGCAAAAACTACCGCTAGAAGCTCTTTTCAGTAGTTGTGTAATTGAGTTGAGCATCATTCAGACTCATACTAGCGTAGTAGATAACGTGAAGAATTTTGTTGATGTGTTGTCCCAAGACAGCACCAACTACAAAGTTCGAAGCGTCACACATTATCTCAAATGGAAGGTCCCAATTCGGTGAGCAAATTACAGGAACAAAAACAAGTTCGTCACACATTAAAATCAAAAGGAACGTCTTTTCCAAGAAGAGTCGTAAGAGGTCAAGCAATTTTACTGAAATCTTTTACAGAGCATCGATAAAAACCCGCATGTCCAAGGAAAGAACGAATGTCTTTAATGGATTTGGGAATGGGTAGATTTGCAATGACATCGATTTTCGCTTTATCTACCTCAACGCCTTTATTTGAAATGACATGTCCAAGGACTATGCCTTGAGTGACCATAAAGTGGCATGTTTCCTAATTTAGCGTTAAGTGTTTATCCTTGCATCGTTTAAGAACCAATTCAATATGGTGCAAGCACTCGAAAATAGAGTTTCCAAAGATAGAAAAATCGTCCATAAACACTTCAAGAAAACGTTCGACCATATCAGAAAAGATGCTGACCATGCATCTTTGAAAAGTAGCAGGAGCGTTACAGAGGCCAAAAGGCATATGACGATAAGCAAAAGTGCCAAAGGGACACGTGAAAGTTGTCTTCTCTTGATCTTTGGGAGTGATTGGAATTTGGTTATAGCCGGAATATCCATCAAGAAAGCAATATAATTCATGGTCGACTAAACATTCGAGCATTTGATCGATAAAAGGAAGAGGGAAGTGATCCTTACATGTTGGGGCATTTAATTTTTGATAGTCAATGCAAACACGCCAACCCGTTTGAGTTCGAGTTGGAATAAGTTCGTTTGAATCGTTCTTGACAACGGTAAGTCCAGACTTTTTCGGGTACAACATGAATTGGGCTAACCCATGAACTACCAGAGATTGGGTATATAATTCCGTCATCAAGAAGTTTGAGAATTTCACCATGCAACACATCCTTCAATTTTGGGTTAAGCCTTCGTTGCGCGTCACGAACAGGCTTGGCATCGTCAATTAAATGGATGTGATGTTGAACAAGAGCGGGACTAATTCCCTTTATATCGATGATCGACCATCCAAGCGCTTCCTTGTTTTTCGAAAGAATTGAAAGTAAGGAAGTTTCTTGATCGAGAGAGAGAGTTTCAGAAATTATTACTGGAAACGTTTCGTTATCCCTTAAGTAAGCGTACATAAGGTGATCGGGAAGGGGTTTAAGGTCCAACCTCGAGGGTTGCTCGATCAAAGAATTAGGTTGAGATTCGGACTCAACTGGAAGCGATTCAAAGGGGAGCGTGTATTCAATCTCATTAGGGATTTCATTAAACAATCTTTCGTACTCGTTCTCGCGTTCATCGTTAAGGTCAACCATCTCATTTTCAAAGTTTTCATGAATGGCACTAACTTCCAACGTTTGGTCACGAGATTCATTCGATTGGTTTTCAAGACGGAAAATGTTAAGATCCAAAGTCATGTTTCCAAAAGAAATTTTCATCAAACCGTTGCGACAATTGATTAAGGCATTTGAGGTGGATAAGAATGGTCGACCCAATATCAAAAGGATTTGACTCGCAGGGTTGGTCACAGGTTGTGTTTCGAGAACGATCAAATCAACGGGGGATATGAATTTCCCTACTCTAATGAGCACGTCCTCGATTTCTCCCACGGGCTTCTTAATGGAATGATCAACGAATTGAAGCGTGACCTTTGTGGGTTTGAGCTCACCTAAGCCTAATTGTTTGTATACAGAGTATGGAATCAAATTGACACTCGCGCCTAAGTCTATCAAGCATATGTTAATCGTCTTGTCTCCAATTGTACACGAAATTGTAGGGAAGCGGCATGGATTGGGACAAGACTTCACTCAAACTGGCCGCTAAAAAGACTTTTTTGGGCACTTGAGTGTGTCGCTTTTGGGTACACAAGTCCATAAGAAATTTAGCATAAGTTGGGACTTGCTGAATGATGTCAAGAAGCGGGATGTTAACTTTCACTTGTTTAAGAATTTCCAACATCTTTTTTATTCGGTGCGAGTGTTTCTTGAGTCAGAGGCGATGTAGAAATGGAACACGATACTCAGTAGGCGGGTCTACTTGAGTAGAAGAAGAATATGGATTAGAATTTGATTCAACGTTTGCCTCCACATTCTGTTCAGATTCATTTGTTGTTTTAGAAGTGTCGAGAGAGGTTTCCGGTAAATCGTTTGGATTAACGACTTGATTATCGATTTGTTTACCGTAACGCAAAGTTGTGATAGCATTCAGCTGGGTTACGTTGCTATCTTGAACAATGTGGGCTTGATTCGAATTAGCTTTGATTTCTGGGATTTGGAACGGGCTGGCTTGGGAATGTGCCTCGTTCACGTTCACTCGCAGACATGGCTAATTGACTCATTTGCATTTCAAGTTTTCCAATCGATTGGCTCGTGTTTTGCATATACGATGTTAACAAATTTTGCAATGTTGTTTGATTGGAAGCTTTGAGTGGTTGCTTTAGCCAACGTTTCAAGACTTTTTTGAGTGAGCTTAAACGTTTATCATCTTAAGGAGGGGGAGCAAGATTTGGTTGAAAATTTGATTGTTGCGGATGATTTTGAGATGGTCCCACAAAATTTGGTTGAAAATGATTGGATTGAAAGGGAGGATTCGAAGCATTATTCAGGAATGCTTGAAAATTGGGATGAACCACATTCGTGTTGGGATTGTTTTGGTTCCACGCAAAGTTTGGATGACTTCTCCAACCAGGATTGTGGGTTGGAGAAAACTGGTCATTTTTAACTTTGTTGAAAGCGTTGAGTTGTTCGACAGAATTAGGGCACTGATCGGCTATATGATTAGGATCGTTGCATTTATAACACATGGGTTGGGAAGCTTGGTTCATTTGGTTTAATGAGAAAACGTTGTTGAATTTATTAATCATTGCATCAATTTTAGCTTCCAAAGCCAAGGATGATCCTATCGAGTGTGCGCTCAATCGTGAGTAAATTGTTTTTTCGTTCGAACGTTCCCATTGGGACGACTTTTTGGCTAGGTTTTCAAGAAATTGCTAAGCATCATCATGATGTTGGATGAGAAAGTAGCCTTGGCACATTGATTCGAGCATAGTTCATGAGCTGTTTTCGAGTCCATCGTATAAGATTTGGCAAAGCGTCCATTTTTCGAAGTTATGGTGTGGACATTCTATCAAAAGCTCTTTGAATCTTTCAAAATATTTTCCGAATGGTTCTCCCCTAAATTGATGAAAATTTACGATTTCGTTTTAGATTTTAGATGTTTGTTCCAAGGGGTAGAACTTTTTTAAGAAAACTTTCACAAATTCTTCCCAAGTTTTAATCGAGTTTGACGGCAAGCTGTACAACCATTTTTCAGCGTAATCCATAAAAGCGAATGGAATTAATCAGAGTTTGATTCCATCATCAGAAAGTTGTTGGAGTTTCATGGTTGCGCAAACTTGTTCGAATTTTACCAAGAAAATGTATGGGTCATCGTGTTCAAAATTGAAACTTTGGAAGCGCGACAATATGGTTTGAGTGAATTTTGAAATGGTTACCCGTAGGGGCGGGTAACGTGATGCAAGATGGATTAGAAACTCTATCGGGAAAGATTCTATCCATAGAAGTCCGAGGGGCGTTCTCGTTCGCCATTTCAGGAGGATCGTTTGTTCGAGTTAAACGATTTGTTATTGAATTACGAGTCCAAGTATTCGTTGTTGTGTCATGAGTCCAAGTACTCGTGCATAATTAATAGTTGAAAAGAGAAAGAAGTTAGAATCGAGTTTAGAGAACTAAACAAGATTTGGAAAATGAAGTGAAAAATTGTTTTTGTTGTTTTATTTATATTTTGTTTTTAAAAGGAAGAAAAAATATTTACCAAGAGAAATTTATTATTCGAAACAGGAGTTTGATTTTTGTTTTGCTTTTCAATTTTTTTATATGTTTTTGTATTTTTTTTGTTTTTGAATTTTCAAATTTTCAAGTATTTACCAAAAGGAAATTTTTTGTTTTTGTTTTACAAAATGTAAAATGGTAATTTGATTTTTTTTTGAATTTTCAAATTTTTTATTCTTTTTTTTAAATATGTTTTTGTTTTTGAAAAGATTATATATATATATATATTTTTGATTTTCAAAAAATAAAATTAAGAAATAAAATTTGGATTTTCATTTTTATTTTGGTTGAAATATATATAAAAGGATTTAAAAGGATTTTTTTGGATTAAAAAAAACTAAGTTAAGTTAAATTTACAATTTTTTTTTGGTTTTGGATTTTTGATTTTTTTTTTAAATATGCATGAACTAATGCAAATAAATGAATGCAAAGGACTTAATTATAAATTTTCTGTCCTTAGTAGCTTCTAATCCAAAATTGTATAATCACACTTTGTCTTAAATCAATAAAAATATTTCTTAGTTAGGTAATGGACAGGATTTATCGGTGCACCACGAATCACCATAGCAATGCAACCGAAGGTTTAAGTACCTTCAGAGAAACAACCACTATAATATTTACGAATCACCGTAATATTGATAAATGGGTATTGCTCTACCGTAGCCTTGACACCAAGAAATAAAATTGTTCGAAGAAGACAATTATTAAGATACAATTAAGCCCTAGGTGAGCTCGTGACACCCTTAAGTCGAATGTCTAACCTTTATTACTAGTCAAAATTCTATGATGAAATGCGATTTGTGGGCCAAGGAAGGGGTGATGAAATCCCTCACCTTATGTGAATTGGGGTATTGCCCTTGGAAAATAAAAATAAGATGAGATGAATGCAAAAATTAAACGTGAATTAACAATGCAACTAAAATGAAGTTTGTTTTTTGTTTTTTTGAATTTTGAATTTTTTTATATATAAATGCAAATGCAAGCAACCAACAATGCACTTAAATAAAACTGGAGATGAAAGCACGATACCAGAGCGTGCATATTATTAGCAATTTATTATTTTTTTAGTTGCAATTTTTTTAAGCAAGCAAATCAAAGCAAGCAATTCCTCTCCATTTTCTGCTTTGGCAACCTAAAAGTAAAAACAAGATATATACAATTGTTTTTTTTAATATATAAGGATGGAACTTCAAACAATTTAAAACAAAACAAAACAATTTAATTTTTTTTATTAATTGATAAAACAAAATAAACAAAACTAAAACAAAATAAACAAAACTACAACAAAAGAAAACAAGTTTTTTTTCTTTTAAAACAAAGGAAACAAAAGAAACTAAAACAATGTAATTAAAAGAGAATGTTTTTTTCTTTTTTTAAATGAAAATGAAAGTAAATTCTTTTTTTTAAAGAAATAGAGAAAAGATGGAAAAACAAAAAGGGTAAATGGACTTAAAAAAAAGAAAATGTAACTCAAAAATCCACCCGGCCGAAAATACTTATATAACTTTACAACTTCCCCAAATGCTCAAATCAAAGAAACACAATCAAAGGAAATTTTTTGAATTGAATTTCGCAACTCAGAGCACCAAATCGCAATCTTTCCCCCTTCTTCTCTTTTTTTAAAATAAGAACTGCGGGAGTTCGATTGAGGGATGGAGTGCGAAGTCGAGTTGGTTGTAGTCGTGGATTTTGAAGGGTGCTGGTAGTTCGTTTGTTGATTCGAATTGGGTTTGGAGGAGATGGAGATTGAGGTATTGGAGATGCTATGGGTTGCGGCGATTTGGGAGGAGGCGATAGGGGTTGATCAAGTACGTGATGGTAAAGGTGAAGGTGATGGGTGTTGATTTGGCAGCGAAGTGGTGAATGGTGAGTTGTTTGGAGTTATGACAGTGTGGAAGTTTGAAGAGATATGAAGTTTTTGTGGATGACCAGTGTTGATAGTGGCGATGCTTGATGAATTATGCTCTGATGGATGTGATGCAAGGTGGCACGGCAGTAGCAGTTGTATGAAGTTTGCACTGATGTGCACCGGTGGTTTGGCCTGGAGTGGGACTGTTGATGCACTGTGGGTTGGTTGGTATGTGGTGTGGTCTAGTGGACAGAGAGGGGTTGCTGGCAGAACTGGATGAAGTACAGAGGGGTAGAATGGGGACTATGGTATGATTAGTGAATGGTGATGGTCTGTGGTGTGGTACAAAGGAGCAGTTGATATTTGTGAAGGCACTGTGATGAGGCAGTGGCCAGAGGAGTTACAGAGGCAAGGGATGTTGTAGAAGTTTGGGAAATGTAAGAGATGGTTTGAGTCGAAGGTTGGTGGGTAGTGCAGCAGTGGCTGGTGTGGTGAATGCTGTTAGAAGGTGGTGATGCAATTTGATGTCAGAGGCAGATACACAGTAGCAGGTTATATGTTATATGGCAGCAGTGGTTTGATGTGCAACTGTAATGTGAAGGAGGGGATAAGTGTGGTAGTAAGAAGAGGTCGTAACAAGTGTGTAGGCAAGTAACTTGTTTATTGACAAAGATGATGGTTTGTTAGGGTGGTTTGGTAAATGTTAAGTGAAGTGATGGTTTTTGCTATGGTAGTTGATGTCAGTTCGAGGTATTGAGACAGTAAGTGGTAGTAATTGTTTCTGATATGCAGGGATGGAAATGATGGTGACAGATTGTGTGGTAGTTTGAGGAATGTATGAAGTTCAGGTGGTTGTTGATAGTTGATAGGTGGTAATTGGGGTATGTAGTGGAGATGATGTGAGACAGAACTGTTGTTTAGTGGTAGTTGAAGGATATGTGCAGAGTGTTGTATGTCAGATTGTATGTATCGGCAAGTATGTCAGAAGTGGTGTTGAAATAGATGTAGTTTTGTAGTTGTGTGGTATGATAGCAAGGCAGTGAAGGTGAATTGGAGTTTGAAGCAATGAGGCAGGTTGCGGCAATGGTGGTTGGTGTCGAGATGAGGATGTGTTGGTGGCTGCAGGTTGGAGGAAGTGGCAAGTTGCGGTAGTGGCAGCAATGGGTGATGGAGCAAGGTAGCAAGGTATGTAAGGCAGTTCGGCACTGAGAGTGATGGTTGCTTGTTGGTTTGTATGTATGGGTGATGGAAACTCAATGCAACACTTGTAAAATTATTGTAAATAGTGTAAAGTCAATGTAAAAGGAACTGTAAATGTCTAATTGTAGAATAAAACTGAAAAATGAAGTGGAAATGTTTTTTAGAAAAGAAATTGTGTAATAATTTTTTTTAATAGAAAAGCAAATGCAAATGCAAAAGAAACTAGAAAACAAGCACACAATAAAAATGCAAACAAAAACCACACAACAACCACACAACATTTTTTTAAAATGCAACAAACACACAAATATCAAACAACAAATAATTCGAAGAATCAAAAATTAAAATCAAATAAATTTTCCGGAAACGGCGCCAAAAACTTGTTTGACGGCTAATTTTCTATCGGTTTAGAAAATAGCTGAAATTTTTTAATTAAAAATAAACCGCAAGCGCTCGGCATACAATTTTAGTACGTGACGAATACGGGTTGATCCGTAGGGAATTATATAGATTTTAAAATTTCTATTCAATCAAATTAAACCAGGAGTTGAAGTTTTGATTAGCTAAGAAAAAATGTAACTAAAAGCTAGAACAAAAAGTAATGGAAAATATGAGATTATAAAACAATTTAGAGGCAAATCCACTCTCATATTTTTGTAAATTAACACAAAAATAATCTATGATCTCTATTTTTGATATTAAGTGGAATTAATGATGTATTTATCATAAGTATGGTTTATTTATGTTATTGATTAACATAACTTAAACCATCAAAATATAATACAACAACTAAAGCCACTTATCAATTCTCATGAAAATGAAGTCAAAGCAAAAGATATTTTAAGCATGATCTATTTACTATTGTATTTAGTAATATAGATCATCAAATTTTGTTTCTACCTTAATTTCATAATCAAAAATCAATTAGTAAAATGATGATGTAAATTGTGGTTATGTTTGAATAAGAATAACCTATTTGCAAAAACAACATAGGCTATCAAATTCATTCTTATAAACTTACATCAACATTTACTTCTCATGAAGCATAAAAGAGACCATAAATCACAAAATTATGTTGAATCTACATAATATTAGAGAGCTTCATTACTCCTAAATTGAAGGGGTTCAGCTACTCATTTGTGTTATCATATCAACACATGTAAATTTCAACATTAAAAAGCAAGCAAAAAAGTAAGAGCTAATGAAAATGGAAGAAAAAAAGAACTAAGCTACTTGCATGAAAATAAAATTATACTAAGTGCATAAAAGAGGAAGCTAATATACCAACATTAGAATGAAGAAAGCATGTAAATAAAAATGAACATAAAATAAAAGAGCATGTAGAAAAAGAAAGAGGCTTAGGAAGCCATTTTATTTCTCATTTGATTTGAAACTACAACTTGCATTCTAATGATAAGTAAATTAAAAGAGAAGAGATCCTTTACATGTACACAAGAGGTCTATTTATACGTGCACAAAACCCTAGTCCATATTTTAGGGGGCTTCCCAAATACCCTTTAGGAAGTGTGGCCACCAAGTAATCATTAGTCTTTAATTAATATATCATTAAGTATGCATGAAAATTTAACCTCCACTGACTTGTCCATTAGCTTCTAATTGTAGATTAAAGTAAGTGGGTAGGTGGGGTCCTCCATGATGCATGAGTTTGTATTATTTCTATCTTCATTCCTTTGTTTCCATCCTTGTGCATGCATATTTTCATGAGACATCTTCAAATTTCCATCCAAAATTCCTATAATTAAAAAGAAAATGTGCAAATAAATATTCTCAAAATTCATTCATGCACAAAATTACTATTTTACACCCACATTGATGTATAAATGATGACTTGAAAGCATATTTGAAATTTGGTTTTAAACATGTAAAAATACCCAATTATGACATTTATTTAAATAAAAATAGATTAAATATGGATGTAAAAATGTACACATTTATGTGTACATCATAATACTTGGTCCAGATATGACTGGGGAGACCTCGAGGAAAATTGAGTTCATTTGACAACGAATGAAAGCTGCACAAGACAGACATAAGAGTTATAAGAGACATTATGATTTTGAATTCCTTGTCAGTGTTATGGAGTTTATCAAGATTTCTCCATAAATAATACAGTTCGATTTGGTGGTAAGGGCAAATTGGCATGGAGATTTGTAGGTCGTTTTCTAGTACTCGAGAGAATTGGAAATTTAGCATATAGAGTCGACACACCTTAGAAGATGGTGGCTATGCACACCGTGTTCCATATCTCTCATCTTAGGAAGTTTGTGCATGGATCGAGCATGACTATTACACTAGATCGGCTGGAGGATATTAAAGTTAAACCTGAAGCATCGAGGCCTCGTAGTCTTATTTACATAGTCGAGCAAAATACAAATCAGCTTAGGAGGAAGACAGTAAAGTTGGTACAGGTTCAGTGGAGCGAAATTGAAGGCGGTAGCACTTGAGAAATTGAGGAGAGCATGAGGGTTGCTTATCTATAGCTCTTCACTTGGTAAGGTTCTATTTTTATAGTTAACTTTCATATTTAGCATTTTGATTTGCTAGTTTAGTACCTTGCATGCTACAATATTTGTAGAATTGAATTAACCTTACAGGGGATGAATAAGGTTTATAAATTCACAAAATAATAAAAACTAAACCACAGATAATAACAGATAAATGGGGAAATAAAAATGACACAAAGTTTAACTCAGCTTCGGCAAAACTTGCCTACTTCTACCTAGGGCTGTCAAAATTCAGCCCAACCCTTTAACCCAACCCTTCTAACCCAAATTTAAGAGGGTAGGGTCTAGCCTAATTCATTTATTTTTGATAGTGGGTCAATACCCATTCAGCTCAGAACAAAACCGATTCCACCCTGTTTACCCTCTTACCCATCAAAGCCCTAAATTCCTAAATTTCATCTCTGGTTTATTGCAAAACTTCCGCCTCTCTATCTCAAAATTATAATCCCTTGATTCAGAGACTCGCTCTCGCTCAAATTTATATGGGTTCTCTCTCCCCCTCTTAAGAATCTCGCTCGATTTAAGCCTGCAAAGTTGGAAGCTCCAATCAAGGTAAGAGTTTTCATTCGAAAATTTTAATTATGGTTGCTAATTGAATAAATCAAATGTATGATTTAGCTGTACGCTCATAGACCCTTATGTTAGTCATCAAGAAATTGGATGGATTTGGAATGCTTCTGAATGAATAAATTTTATTTGACCATATTAAAGGCTGAAATGGTATTTTGCTGAGATAGATAATTTTCCCAGCAAGATCTTCAAAAACCGAATATTAAAATGCTATTGATGCTATAGTTGGAAAGCACAGAAGAAAAAATTGAAAAAGATAATTAATGCTTATTTCTGGCCAAAATGGTGTTTAGCTTTATTGAATATTGTTATGTTTTTAGCACTGTTTGTTTTCTTTCACTAGCAGACATTTCGGGTTATGGGAAACTTACATCAAGAAATTAAGATAAAGGATAAACTTACGTTTTTTTCGAGAAGTTTGATAATTCAGATACTACCTACTACATACATTTATGAATTCAAAGTCATTTCTTTTTATTTTTAAGAGCTCTTTATATTTGTATTAAATATTAAAATTGAATTATTTTAAGTATGAACTGTCATTAAACATACAACGAATAGATATGTGCATGACAAATGTTTTATTTTTGCTAGTTACTGCTCGTACACTTTGATATTCTAAGAGATGTGTAAGTAAATAATTCTTGTGGCACGGCAAAGAAAGCAATCGAATTTTACTATAATTAAGTTTTACTTAAACGGGTTTCTTTGTTTAACCATTTTAGGGACTCTGAAATTAGAAGTGAAATCAAACCTTGTAATATGGTCAATAGCATTTTGATAACTCTCTTTATTTAGCGCTATTTTGTATCTTTCTAGTATAGGTCCTAAGTTTATATTTAAATATTTGTTCATTCTCTCTCTTATTGCATGTACTGAATATTTAAATATTAATATGTGGCCGAATACAGAAACAGTAACATTTTTAATAAGTTTCCTTGTATGTCTGCAGTAGAATACAGAAGTTTCTTTTTGTTGAAGCTGCTGGCTGTGGGAAAAAAAGCATCTCGATTGTCATCTGCAACTGCTGTGGAGAAAAATGCAAGTTGATCTTATACGATTTAAAATAACTGAATATTCATGCTGTGGGATGCTTATCAACCATTGAAAATTATTCGCAAGTGCGTTCAAACTACCATATCATAGGTGATAATATTTTACATTTTCATGCTTATTCATATCTCGTGCATTTCATTTGCATATAGTTTTCTATAATAGTCAACATTTATGGTGAACAGTACTCACAGTTGTACCGAATATTATATAGCAGAAAATTCCAGAAAAAAGGAAAAAAATACAATAATCACACAAGTTAGCACACATGCAGAAACCCAGAAAACTCAAAGTGTACAGTTTCCTCAACTGCATTTTATACACTTCATCACATGATAAAGTAGTTTAAGCTCTATTATGCATGTTTACAACCAAACGTTGTATTGGTAAGAGGAAAACAATTTCTACCTATTTCTGTTTCGTACTGCTCTGCATAATGAGAAAAAAAACACCTAACTAATCTGAAAGTGCTTGTTAAAACAAATTATATATAAAAACAACTCGAATTAAGACCAAAACCAACACCCACCAATAATAAGAATTAGAAAAAACACACCTCATATAAATATAAATGATCTTGCTAGATTATATTCCCTAGCATTACAAATGTAAAGATTTAGAGAAGCAGCAACAACTTTTCTTCGGATCAAAGCCATTTTTTTCTCAAAGAAAAGAGACCCCGTTGAGTTCCTTAATGGATCTGAGATCTATTGGACATGAATTAAGCTATGAGAGTACAAAATGAGGTATACAATCAATGAATATCAAGTTCAAATCTATTGTAGGAACTAATGAATGAATCTACAGAAGAAAAGGGGAAAAAGTTTCATATCAAAATATGTTAAATTTTTCAATGAATTCAAATTGCCTATCATTTCTAACTCTAACAATATGAAAATAATACGACACCTTAAAGAAGCTAATTTGTCAATCAACTTATATGTTAGATACTTAGATAAGGGTAATATTACTAATCGTTTATTAACCCATGAATAACTGGCATTAGTAGTCAAAATTTGCATATGTCAATTTCCATTATCTGATACTGACACTTATATGTATTAATTAGTCACAATAAATGCATTATTCTTGTTACTTGATGGATGTCTCTTATTTGAGTTATCATGCATCTCATTTAATATTGATGTTGTTAGCTTTACTGAGACAAATTTCAGACATTTTATTATAATAAGTATACAATTTCTAATGGGTTCTTAGTCTAGAATACTTTAGATCAGATTGTAATCCACATATCTCATTGGTCATTAAACCATTTTACAGAAGACAACTTCTATTGAACAAGTAGTTGATGATGAATATCAATGGAATGCATGATCCATAATTTTTTTCAACTTATAAACCACCTAAATTCGAAGAACATTGAATATCCTCAAGGGTGACATGTCTCTTGAAATCTGATGTTGTTATCTCCTTGAGCTTGAAATCATAGATTTAGTCCATAAGTTGCATCTTCATAGTTAGACAAGCTTTATTACGTAATCAATAGTAAAACACATTTTGTGCTAAATAAAGATGTATGAGTTGACCTTTTATATATTTTCATCAAAAGCAATTTTTATATATCTTGATCTTATAGGAGTTCTCTGCGTTGTATCTTGGATGTATCGTAGAAAACTACTTAACTGTTCACAACCGGTTTTGAATTTTACTTCTACTGGGTACTTTAGTTAAACTTGCTAGATTAATGTTACTTAAGTTTAGCATTGATTATATATTAACTATTTCTCAAACATGCAGTACAAAAGGGTTTAGTATTACTGAACTAAGCCTATCAGGCAAAAGGGAAGCATAAATTAAACATATGCAATGGCACTAGATCCCATGAGCTTTTAATACTAACATAAGTAAAAAAGAATAGTAAAAGGAAGTGAGGAGAAAGAATTACTTTTATAATGTGCTTACTGCTATATACTGATAATACTCTGAACAAAGACAATCCTACTTGTATTCTTGGATCTTGCATTTTCTAAGGGAATGGCATGTCCAGAGACACCATGTAGATCGTAGGCCTTTTTTAATCTGCTAAAAGTACAAAACTACCGTCAAATTTGAGTAAATACTTGACAGATATATATATGGATCATTCTCACTAAAATTAGAGCTCAGAGATTTAGCATCCCTGGAGTTAATACAAATAAAAATTAAAAACACCAATGCTATCATATTACTTCCCACTTCCCAGAATGACATGAACCAGATTACTTCCTCCTAATTCTGTACACTTCACCACTGTTACGATTCCTTGTAGTCTAATAATGTATAAGTAACTTTGTCTCACTTGTTCTACTATTTTACAATGCAAGTCTGATTAAAATTAGGCTGAAGAAAGTGTCAAGGTTAACATATTGCAAAAAGAATCATGCTGTTCTTCGAAATGTCACAATTTTTAATTGAATTACTATTTTTTTATTATCTTAGTTTTATGTATGCAGATTTAAAACTTATTTGATGCTGTCTCAGTGTTATTTGTTGCAGTCTGTGTTATTTGGTGCACTTTCAACATTAACATTGTATGCAATTTTCATGACATTTGGTGTTGTTTTATGATGTTTAGTTCAATTTTCATGTTATGCAACGGTGTTTTTGGGTTAAACAAACACCAATGTGTCAGTTCATGTAGTTTATGTGCAATTTTATGTTTTATGTATGTTGTTTTTATTATGCATTGGATGTATTTTACTTTTCTTTTGTTTTCACTTTTTGATGTTTTTAAATGGGTTAAACGGGTTGACCCATATATGAAACGGGTTGGGTCATATTGACCCTTTTAATAAATGTATTAAAAGGGTTGGGTCACAAAATGGGTCGGGTCAATTTTGACCCGACCCATTATGACCCGACCCGACCCGTGTGACGGGTCTACTTCTACCCTCAAGGTTTCTACTAGGAATTAAACAATCTGATGCTCACAGACCTTGTAAACTCGCGGCCCTCGCTAACCAAATTATTCTAACCCTATGCTCAAAACACTTCCACAACTTAGCCACTAAGTTGTGAAATTACGCCCCGTAGTTCGTACTTATTAAAAACAAGATTCTTTTATGACGTTAAAAAGAAAATTATAATAAAAATTAGTTAAAAGAAACCCTAGTATATTTATCACTTAAACAAGAGTTTGGCCCCAAAAAAATTCCCTTTTTATTCTTCAGCCCGTATCTCTTTTATTCCATACCGCTACTCCTTTTGTCTTTGTTCTTCAAATTTTAAGGTTTCTTTGATCAAAGCTACCGATTCCAATATTCAGTTTATTGAAGAAAGATATTTGCCTTGATGCTTTATCGATCGAACTCTTTACTTTGAATCCTCTCGTTCGCTTCATCGTCGAGTTGGATGTTATCGAATTGGCATGTGAATTTAGTTTTTCTCGTTTGATTTGCTTGAACTTGATTTATTTGCCAATGATGAAAATGGGTGCTATTTATAGGGTTCAATTTTGAAATTGAATCCATTAGTTTCGAGTTGAAATTTTAACCTTGATTTTGCTTTTATATTTCATTTATTGATTTTCGACCAAATGCCTTTGATGCTTTCTGACCATTTCATCGTTGATATATATATATATATATATATATTTGAAATTCTGGATGACTTTATTTGATTTTTGATTTTGGTTTGCTTGGTCAATTCATTGCATCAACTTGCGTATATATTCCTGACTGCCTTGACTTGTTCAAATTTTACTTTGTTGATGCTTGATTGATATCGAATTGCATTCTTCTGTACTTGAGTATCAAACTGTGTCCGCTTTGATTCCTTGTTCCATTTGCTGTATATGCACGTACTTGTCTTCTCACACATGACTACACTTGTGTTGCTTTCCATGCCTGTCTTCTTGCTCGTTACTGCTATGTGCATACCTAAGCTTCTATGTGTATATGTACATGCATACGTATGCATATATGTGTGAACTTTTCTAATGCTCTGTGCTGTTAGTATAAGATGCTCTATCCCTTCCTTTGTGTGGTTTGCCAATATGTGCATTTTTGTTGAATAAGTTTGTGCCTATTTGCCATCTAGTTGTTGCATGTGTTGGTTCGCTTTTATCATACTGCTTGGTCATGTATTTTACCACATTGAGTCATGTTGAACTGCCTTATATACTTGCACTTGAGCTATACTTGTACACCGTGTACATGTTGTATCTAAACTATGTGTTTCCCTTTGTTATGTGCTTGCTGAACTGTATGTGAACCACTTCACCCTAATCTGGTCTTTAATTGGTTGTGTCCTTACCGCACTTCAGCCTAGTATGCACATGCATGTTTATTTGCACTTGTATATGCATGTATTTGTGTTTCAACCTGTGTGCATGTACTTGATTATGGTCTTGTACCTAGATTCTGTACTTGTCTGAATGCTATTTGCATATGAAAAATATGTGCATGCCTTAAACTGATACTTGATGTATCACATATTGGATTTGGATTGATTGTTCATATTTGTAAAGCTTGGCAATGTGTATTTGCTGAATATGCATTCTTGTTCTGGTTGCACTTGAGTTTAGCCCCAGCTTGCTTGGGCTTGACCTCATGCACACTTGCACTATGTTAAGCCTTTGGTATTGACCTTTGCATTTGAGTTGCATTGAGCTGTTTGGCTTGACCTCGCACTTGTCCCTATATAATTAAATTGATGCAAGTAGTTTATACATATGTGCACGATCCTATGACATGTATAGTGATACACTGTGCATGTCGTATGGTACTCATGAACATTTATTTTTGATTCCTATTTAAAATATGAAAACGAACAACCCAATTAACTGAGACAACATTATATTTAATCACATTCTTATTTTTGCAATTTTTGCTTGTTCCTTTTTGCTTTTAACTACATTGGTGTCTATGTGACAGGCAAAGTAGATAACTAGACAAAAGCAGGAGCAAGAAGATATCAAATCAAATTCGAATGTATCTGAGTGAGTGAGTGAATTGTACGTGAGAGTGTGTTGTATATGAGAGTGAAAAATATAGTTGAATATGAAAGTGTAAAACATAATGGAAGCTATGTAATAAATATGTGCTATTTTAAGTTGAAGTGAAATAAAGTATTTGTTTATGTGGATGACATGCTCGTGAAGTCACGACAGTTAAACGACCACATTCGAGACTTAGCCGAGATGTTCGGTATACTCAAATATTATGGGATGAAAATCAACCCTCTAAAGTGTTCCTTCGGCGTTGCGTCGGGGAAGTTTTTGGGATTCATTGTTAACGCCCGGGGAATTGAAGCTAACCCAGAAAAGATTCAAGCTATTCGAGATGTACAAGTGCCCAGAACCATAAAACAGGTACAAAGCTTGAATGGAAAGGTGGCTGCGCTGAGTCGATTTATATCCAGAGCCACAGACAAGTGCATTCCCTTCTTTGATATAATAAAGAAAGGAAAGAGGAATTTCGAATGGACATCCAACTGTGAGGAAGCGTTCTGAAATCTGGTGAGGCATTTGGAGAGTCCTCCAGTGCCGTCGAAACCAGTAGACCACGAAATGTTGTACGTATACTTGGCTGTATCCCCTCATGCTATAAGTGTGGCTTTGGTCCGCGAGGAGGACTGAGTCTAGAAGTCGGTGTATTACGTTAGTAAACGTCTAACGGGGGTAGAAAGAAATTACCCTAAAAACGAGAAACTAGCCTATTGCTTGGTGATTGCATCACGTAAGCTGCGTCCATACTTTCAAGCACACTCAGTGAGTATCTATACCGATCAGCCCTTGTGACAGGTACTCCAACGACCAGAAACTTCTGGAAGGATGTTAAAATGGAATATCGAGTTGAGTCAGTTCGATATTACCTACCTGCCATGAAGAGCCATACAAGGTCAAGCATTAGCAGACTTCATCGCTGAGTTTACTGTATCTGAAGAACTAGATAGTCGCAGTGTCATTCCCCCCATTCGATGGAAATTGTACACCGATGGGGCATCAAACGACCGTTACTCTGGGGATGGTGTGGTTATTGTAACTCCAGAAAATTGAACGATTTGTTATGCTCTGAAGCTCAATTTCCCGACAACGAATAATGAAGCAGAATATGAAGCATTGATTGCTGGTTTAAAGCTTATTAGAGAACTCGGGGTAAAGTCAGTTGAATTATTCTATGACTCACAGTTGGTGGTGTACCAAGTGCGAGGAGATTACCAAGCAAGGGGACAAAAGCTTGCTCCGTACCTTGCTCTGGTTCAGGAACTATTGGCGAACTTTGAACATTATGACATTTCGCATGTTCCGCGTGAACAGAACAAGGAAGCCGACTCGTTGGCCAAGTTCGCAAGCACTGGCGGTGCACAACAAATGGGATTAGTTCCCGTCAAAACCTTACATGCTCCAAGCATAGATGTGATGGAAGTTGATTTTGTGTTGGAAACGGAAATCGAGAAGGAGTCGTGGATTACTCCGTTCAAACAATACCTGCTAAACGGGACTCTGCCCGAAAAGAGAAGCGAAAGGCGACAGGTCATTCGCAAAGCCGCGTGATATGTGATGCAGGGAGGAGTGCTGTATCGGAGGGGGTTCTCGGTTCCTTTACTACGGTGCATCGCCCGTGATGAAACAAAGCGATTCCTGGAGGAAGTTCACGAAGGAGAATGCGGCGATCATACTGGAGGGTGGACACTAGCAAAAAAGATCCTCCGCTACGGATACTATTGGCCAACTGTGAATCGGGATGCTGCAGACTATGTAAGAAAATGTGACAAGTGTCAAAGATACGCAAAAATCCCAAGAGCTCCACCTACGGAACTCACGCAAATGGTTAGTCCATGGCCGTTTGCAATCTGGGGAATCGACATAATCGGTTCTTTGCCTATATCCAAAGGTGGTGCAAAATACGCGATAGTTGCAGTCGACTACTTCACGAAATGGGCCGAGGCAGAGCCTTTAGCTACAATCACCTCCAAGAAGGTCATTAACTTCATTGTACGAAACATTATATGCCACTTTGGCCTCCCGAGAACCATCATTACAGACAACGGAACTCAATTTGAGAGTAGAGAGTTCAAAGATTTCTGTTTAAAGCACGGCATTGAGAAAAAGTTCGCCGCCGTTGCTCATTCGAAGGCTAATGGACAAGTGAAGCCGTGAACAAAATAATCAAGTCCATATTGAAGAAGCATTTGGAAAAGGCTGGAGGGAAGTGGGTAGATGAACTTCCAACAGCGCTATGGGCTTACAGAACTACCCACATGTCCGCGACTGGCCACACTCCATTCGCATTGGCATACGGCTCGGAAGCTGTTATACCTGTGGAACTTGAAGTTCCATCACATCGGGTGACACATTATGATCCTAAGACGAATTAGGATCTCTTTTTGGAATCACTGGACTGCGTTGATGAAAAACATGAAGAAGCTGAATTGAGGGCGGCAGCATATAGGCACCGATTCAAGCGATATTACAACGAAAAAGTCCGCCCAAGAATCTTTGATGTGGGTGATCTCGTTTTGAAATGAGTTTTCCCGGTACCATCACGTATGAATCCCAACTGGGAAGGTCCGTATGTCGTTGAACGGAAGCTTGGAGAAGGAACTTTCAAGCTAGCGACCGTTGATGGCGTGACACTCCCTCGAGCATGGAATAGTGAACATTTGCGACGATATTATATTTAGCCTGTTTTCTTTCATGTTCTAGGTGCAATTATTTCCCATATGTTTTTATTCCATTGATTTTTAGTTCCTTTTTTAGCATGTAATCGGACAATTTAGTTTGTTTTCATTAATAAAGGCTTGAAGCCGTCTTTTCCATGAATTATTGATGTTTCTGTACCTTATAATCTGGTGATGGACTACTGGAGTTACATTATTCCGTATGATGTACGAACTCGCATAAACGACTTAAATCTCCGAGTCCCCTGAATGCGGACCGGAGTACTCTAAGTCCCCAGAGCGCGGACTAGAGTATAAACGACTTAAATCTCCGAGTCCCCTGAATGCGAACCGGAGTACTCTAAGTCCCCAGAGCATGGACTAGAGTATAAACGACTTAAATCTCCGAGTCCCCTGAATGCGGACCGGAGTACTCTGTCCCTAGAGCGCGGACTAGAGTATAAACGACTTAAATCTCCGAGTACCCTGAATGAGGACCGGAGTACTCTAAGTCCCCAGAGCGCGGACTAGAGTATAAACGACTTAAATCTCCAAGTCCCCTGAGTGCGGACCGGAGTACTCTAAGTCCCCGGAGCACGGACTAGAGTATAAACGACTTGAATCTCCGAGTCCCCTGAATGCGGACCGAAGCACTCTAAGTCCCCGGAGCGCGGACTAGAATATAAATGACTTAAATCTCCAAGTCCCCTCAACGCAGATTGGAGTACTTTAAGCCCCCAGAACGCGGATTAAAAAATGTGAAACAAGAAATGTCTAATTCCCAAGAATATCCGAGTAATGTGAAGGTGGATTGGGAATTTATGTAACTCACGAGAACTTGAGTTCCGTCCACAGTTATACAGAAAGCTAAAAAGCAGAAATCATTTGAAAGACAAAGAAACTAAACTTTATTCACTAATTCAAAATGGGGTTGTACAGCTACTCCTCCAAAACTCGAAGTCAAAAGTCTGTCTACGTTGACTACAAAAATAAATAAGTAAAAAGTAGTTAAATAAACCTAAGCTAAACCTCGTTGAACAAGTATAGTGGCTACTTCTTCGACTTCTTTAGTTTCTTGTCCTCCTTTGCTTTCTCAGATGACTCCTCTCCCTCACGCTTTCTCTTGGATGTTTTGCTCGCCAAAGAAGCGGAGTCAGGAGTGGGAGGAGGAACATCCAATGGTTTGGATTTGCCGGGAAGAATGACTTTCAGAGGCCTGTTCAGCGGGTCGTTAAGTTCTATTACTTGAGACTCGACCTTGATCTCAACTTTCATCCTCTTCTCTTCCACGAGTTGCTCCTTCATACTCACCTTCGAAGTGTGTTCTGAGGCGCCCGTGATTTCAATTTCATAACTCCCTTCAACGGGGGATGAAGTTTCAGACTTATCGTCATCTAGCGCCCCGATCACTTGAGCATCAGGACCGGGGGTTACTCCCGCGTGAGTAGCATCGCTCGCTTTCCCCATCTCCTCCTTGGCGTCATCGCTCCTCGAAGTCGGTTCAGGATCGAGGTAGCCTGCGTAAAAACAAAAAGGACGAACGTTAGAATACAATAACCTCTCGCCGATAGCGACGGTTCTTCGAACTTTAAGAAAAAGAGTTATGTACCGGTTTCTTGCTGACTTTCGGCCGTCCGAGGGGTCTCGCCCTCTAAAATGGGAGATAGCACGTGAATGCCGAGACCGGGGTCTTTCGGATCATAGCTGGCGTGTTGTTTGAACGGATCAAGTACTGGCCGATTGACCGATTGAGTAGGAGGAGGAGCTGAAGGCCCAGTTCCAGATGAACCAACTATTTCATTTTTCTCCTTTGATGGAGGAGAGCCTTTACTAAAGAGAGCCAAAGCTGCAGACAAATCCGATGGCTCGTTCCCCCTGAGAAACTCTTTCACTAAAGCATCCTCATCGACCTCCTCGGTGCCCGACTCCACCTTTCTAATCTTTATTAAAGTCTCCCAAGCCTTGGCTAAAGATTCAAGGTAGCCCTCGCCTAAGAAAGTTAAGTCCCGGTGCATGAGGACACGGGCGTTGTATTCGGCGATCAGCGGGTCAAACGTACACTTGACCTCTTCTCTGCTGGCCTCTGCAGCCGCTTCCAGGCGGAGTCGATCTCCGGGAATGCTATTCTCTTGCCCTCCTTACAGGCTTCGTCCTTCATCATCCCGACCTTAGAAAGCTTATCGTCAAGCTTCGCCTTCAAGAGTCATGTAGCAACAATCTCATTGCAATTTCGTTGAGACTCCTCTTGAGCGGCTATCTTCTCTTCCTTCTCCTTAGAGAATAGCTCTTTCAACTCTTTGACTTGTAGGGCTAGTGCATCCCTTTCTTTCTGAATAGAATTTTTTTCTAAAGCCAAGGCCCCACTGCGTTGGACCGCTTCGTCAAGTTCCTTTTTATGAGTCATCTCTAGACGAGTGATGGCCTCGGTAGTGTCTTTAGCACTTTGTTCGGCGGCCTCAAGCTTGGACTTGTATGAAGCAAGCTCTTCATCCTGATTTTTGATAATGTCTTTATCGAAGATAGCTTCAAGCGGTCGATTTCCTGTTGACGCTCAACGGAGATTTCCGAGACTTTTTCGACTAAATGAACAAACGCGTCATGTTGAACATAGATGTTGTTGTTGCAAGCGATGGCACTCTGCTTGACATGCCCTGGAATATGATGAATTGCTGGAAGGACCGTCAAAGCAGATTTTGGGAAATTCAGCTTTAAGCTCGGCCAGCTTCTCCGATATCGTTGGGTCTACCATAGGAACAGGGGGAGGAGGTTTTGAAAGTTCTGTTCTCTTACAATGTTCCCAAGATTGCCGCGTGCTTGATGAACCAGAATGTTGATCTCGGGAAACATCGGGTTGAGACCCCTTCTGCGAAGACTTTTCTCTGCCTTGCTATATTTTAGGAGGAGGATCGCGAGAGTATGAAGACTGGCTGTGAGATTTCTTTCGATAAGTCGACTCTCGGGGACGGTAGTCTCGGTCTCCGAAGTCGTCTCTATCCTGGCGCTTGCCGGTGCCCGAGTCCCGGCCAGAATGATGAAAAATGGATGAGTCGTGGAGACGATCAAATCTGTGGGAGCGTCCCATGTCACCTGCATAGAACGAGAATAATGACAGGTTAGAAAAGATCAGGGTGATGAAAAAGGTTGAAGTATAAGGTGAAGTGCACGTGTTTGTGTGTGTCCTAGTGTTTCCCCCCAACGGACCAGTCTTTTTACTAACGGGAGTTTTTTCTCCTTGATGTTGGGCTTGAACGCCTGCATCGCCTCTGATGGGCGAGTGAAGTCTGAGTGCCTCCGGATCGTCCAAATCATAATTGAGTAGATCATCGGGAATGGAGAGGTTCGATAGGCCTTTAAAGAACTTTCTAAATGTTGTGAGGAAGCTTCTTTCTCCATTGGAACAAGAGTAACTTTAGAAGTTCCGCCAACTTTTTCCTTCCTCATCTTGTACGTCAGTTTCTTTTTCCTCTTCGAAGGGGAAGATGACGTTTCGATGTCGTGAACTTCGACCGTCGGATCCTAAGTGGGACCAACATTCTCATCTTGTACTTCGGGTGTCTCAGTCTCCTTAATTTCCCCCTCTTCTAGTGCATCAGGAGCATTGCGTGCTGAAGACTCAGCTTGTTTTTTCCCTTTGCCAGAGGCAGGCCTGGGAATGGTGAGGCCTTGAGGAAGGCTTATCTAACGGCCTTCTGCCAATAGTCCAAGCCTTGTAAGTGACTCATTCGAAATGAGAGTTCTAATGTCCCGTTCTTCGACAGGAAGGGCTCGAATAGCTTCGACGGCATCAGAGTACCGTGGCCGTCAGGACGTGGATTGATACCTGAAAAGATGGGTAAAAGTTAGAAAAGGTACGGCTTCGACTAAACATGAGTAACGGTCCAAGAAAAAGGCTTACTTCCTTCAACCCATCTCCTCGCAAAGCCGGGAGGACAACACACATAAAACCATTCCTGTTTATACAAGGCGAACTTGGTCCACGCCCCAGTTAAGATTTGACATTTGTTATGCGGCTCGAGAAACATGAATGATGGGCTTTCCTTCCGCTTCTTGAACTAATATATGTATCTGATATCGCCCGGAGTTGGAAGCCTAGAGAGGACATTCATGAAGAGGATGCAAGTACCGTAGAGGAATGCATGGCCGTTCGGGTGCAGTTGCGATGAGGCAATGTCAATATATTGCAGCACATCCCGAAGAAACGAGTTGAACGGTGGCACACTGCCAACCCAGCACATGAATTTATTACAAGCTATGTATCCGACTGGGGGCAAGTGTGGACGATCATGCCCCGATGGAACTAGCACGTCATCAAAGGGGATTTCGTGGACATAGCATATCCAACGGAGTGTAATTTCATTAATCTTTGAAGTATGTGAATCGACAGGGTTGTCCAAGAGAATTGCTACCTCCAGAGCATCGGGAGCTAAGTCACGTGCAAGGGAAGTTGACGGGTTTGAAGTATCTACGACTTCTCGTCGGGAGGACGGCCCAGGTCTGTCTGAAATCGTGGCGGAACTAGATTTCCTAGACATCTCTGATAAAGATTGAATCTAGTAGAGCACCTGTTCGAACTATACTTGAAAAATAATCGACGTTAGACTTAACAATACGAATATCCCCCCCCCCCCCGTGTGGTGTGTGAACTAGTGCGATCATTCAGGTGTAAACGCTGAGAAATTATAAGTCACAGAATTGATGGTATAAAGTTGAGCTTTGAATTGTCGTCTTCGAAGACCGTCATCGCTGACCGTCTCCGAAAGCCAGCCTTGCAATGTTTTCAATTTTGGACTCGGACATTGGCACTACGTGTTAAAAGCTTTTATCTATTTTTATCAGTTTAAGTTCAGGCTTGTGATTATTGAAACTAGGAAGTTATCAGTCCAGATTAGTTCGATATGCTAGTATGCTTAGGTCCTTGTCCTTGTCCTTGTTTTTGTTATATGATTAGGCAAAGTGAATAGGTGTTCGGCCAAAATGCCATTCGGCCTTCGTTCTGCTCGGCCTTTGTTATGTTCGGCCTTCGTTATGTTCGGCCTTCATTCTGTTCGGCCTTCGTTCTATTCGGCCTCCCTTCTGTTCGGCTTAAATACAAGTGCACGCGGCAAATCATGTCGAGCCGATTCGCTCGGCCTTCTGCCCTTAACATCACTTCTCTTCTTTTCCTCCATCTCTCCCGACCGGCATGGCCGAGTCTTTCGACAAGCCGTGCCAAACCACGGCCATGCCGATGCACATCACTTGGCCTTATCTCCAATTCCGTGCACCCTTATACTCACTCGGCTTTAAAAGATCGTGCCGAGCCACAACAGTTCATCACCCACACGCCTCTTACTCCCTTTAATCTACAGAGAATTCACGAGTTCGAGTTTTGTCTTATGCTTCCTAATTTGAGAAAACGATCGAAAGGTTCTTACCGAAGAAAACAACGGGAGCTTGGGGGTCTGTGAACTTAAGATTGAAAGTTGTTTGAGCTTAATTTGGGAAGGGCTTGTTGGATTCAAAGTAGGAAGGAAAGATCGGAAGAGGTGAATAAAACTTAAGGGAGGTAAGTTACGTATTCTTGGAGAATCACAGAGGTAAAAAGTGAAAAAGAGAAGAAGAAGGAGAATGCCGGCCTTTATAGGAAAGGAGAGGAAGTCGAAGAGTCAATAACTGGTAGAACCGGTCAAAACAACATTGTTCGGCATCGGCTATGTCGTTCGGCATCCAGGGTGCTCGGCTTCGGCTATGTTGTTCGGTATTTGCATATCATTTGGCACACATCGCCTCACCTGGAATTAGAGAGAAGATACTATCGTGAAGACTAAGCCACAGCTTGAAGCAAAGCACGGTGGATTCATTACTCAAAGCACATCACGTTTAACCACATGATGCACTTTGGGGGGCAAGTGTTACCTGAAGATTTGACCAGGCAACTAGGCACTCGGCACTTGCATACCGTTCGGCATTAAGAGTCGTTCGGTATTGTATATCGTCTGGCATTAAGTGATGTTCGGCATCTATGGCCGTTCGACATTCGAGAGTGTTCGGCATCAGACCCTGTTCGGCATTCGAGAGCGTTCGGCACTCAAAGAGCGTTCGGTATTCAGGAACGTTCGGCACTCAAAGAGCGTTCGGTATTCAGGAACGTTCGGCATTCGAGAGTGTTCGGCATACATGGATCGTTCGGCATTCGAGATTGTTCTGCATACATAGAGCGTTCGGCATACATGGACCGTTCGGCATGGCAGAGTCATTCGGCACTCCATGCTGCTTGGCATCCACACCTCATTCGGCACTCCATACTGCTCGGCATCCATACCTCGTTCGGCACTCAACCTCGTTCGGCCTAAATCTCGATCGGCATTCGAGATCGTTCGGCATCCAGAGATGTTCGGCATTCAGAGTTGTTCGGCATCTAGAGATGTTCGACATCCAGAGGTGTTCGACATTCATCCAATCTCGACCGGCTTCGACTATTGCTCGGCCTGCACTCTCCACTCAGCACATCACTTCGTTCGACATGACGATATCGTTCGGCATCTATGGTTCGGCACACAGAGCTCACTCTTTTTAGGCCGAGGTATGTAGCTGTCAGGCCCACTAGGGAAGTCCAACCCATCTTTGTCTATAAATAGAGAGGCAGGGGCACAGTGAAAATGACCTTTTTCGAGAACACCGGGGAGACTCTACTGCTTTCAAGACTCGTTCTTTTTGCTTAGCAATTGCATTCAAGTAATTGGTGTACAGATTGTATCTGTAATCGATTATCAAGTAAAGCAATAAAGATTAACCTCAAAGTGGACGTAGGCAATTACGCCGAACCACTATAAATCTGGTGTTCTTATTTTCCGCATTTAACTTAGCATATTGCTCTCTGTTTACATTTACTTTCTTCATTTATCTCTCTACACAATCTTACTCAACGAGGTTAGTGACCAATTTTGGTGCTAACAGCTATGTTGACATCACCAATGTCGCGATGCCAACATCCAATTATAAAGGTAGGATGGGTGCCGCAGTTCATTGATATTGTCCCTTATTGATATCGTGTATCATCTACGTCGCCTGCTATCAATGCCTTTACATATTGATGTCGTGTGTTATTGTTACCAAAGCAAACAATTCGTCGATATGACTCCAATGGAACAGCTCAAAATCAATGGCGCCGACATTAGTGTTGCCATTATCTCATGCCAATACTCTTCTGTATTGACTTTCTAGTGATCCTATATCCATTGATACGGCAGTTTATCAATTATTGAATTATACCACATATTGATGTCGAGAGTCATCAATGCTGAAGCTATACTGGATGAAGCCGCTTCCTACCAATGTCGCTCTTTATTAATGTTGCATCATAACTATGTTGTTTTAAGTCAATGTTGCTTCCTAACTGTGATAAGAACCGATCAACATAAAGGAAGTCGTCAATGTCGGAGTTTAATGATGCCACCCTTCTTTGTTAATAAGATGAAGCAGAAGATTCATCACACGACATGGATGCCATCAGTAGTAACACGGACCCAACACCATGCGATATTGTTGCCATCAAAGTCAAGCTTGCCAAAGCCGTGTGTCATGCCACATTTCTATCCCTATAAATACGGATACAGGGGCTTTGTGGAGGGGACGATCCTTTTCTTCTCTCAACTCTCAAAATTAAACTCTTGTATCCCTAAATTGAATTAGGGAAAATTCCTACTTGATTGTAATCATTCTCAATTTCTATAAACAAGGACTTGGACATGCCTATCATTTCGATTGCGCATTTTGAACATTATCGACATGGATGTGCATATAATAAAGCTTTTTAGGCCCAAAGCTCGATATGATTTCTTTTAAAGGACCTTCGATCTAAACTAATGTTTATATACATAATACTATCTTGTCTTCTACATATGAACATTGGACATTGAACATAAGGACTGCCTATTTAGCTCATTAACATGCTTAATAATCTAAAATACATATTTATGGCCTAACCTCCTTCTCCTCTGAATATATGGCATGAGCCTTTGAATATACGATTCCTAAGACTATATGGATTCTTGAATATATTATTCCAAGCGACCTTAAGGGCTCTCGAATATCACATTCCAAGTGACCTTAAGGGGTCTTGAATATCATATTCCAAGAAATCATATGGGCTTATGTAATATAAAAAGGGCTCATAGGCATCATAGATCCATTTCTCAATAATATCATCTCGTGCTTAACCTTGAATGGTAACCTCTCTTTGATTAGTCAACACCAATTAAACCATGTTGAGATGTGACATCCTATGTGTGCTAATCAAGGATTGGTTTATCAATTTAGGAATAATCACAAAACCAAGGGGTGTTATTGGAATTTCTTCAAATATGCCACCTTGTACAATCTATTGGGTGTTAACAAAGAAATTCGTTAATGTTTTGGTGGTAGAAGGAGGGCCTGAACCTTCAACCTTATTTAATTCTTTCCTCAAACTAATTAAGTTAATTTCTGTTTTAGGAAAATGGCAAGACTGAAGCATTGGAAGAAAATATTGTTCCCAATTTCAACTTAGGAAACGCGGAACCCGGACAACCATTGGAATTGGCACAACCTACCAACAACGAAGCTAAAATTAAGAACCTAGAACAACAAGTGTTGATGATGAAAGAACTTTTGAAAGGAATCCTTGCTCAAAAATCCTCTGAAACCACCAGGCTCATAAGGGAAGAGGAAGTGGAGTCTCAAAGAAGGGGCTTGGATGCCCCTTTGCTCAAAAACAAAAGTAAAACCAAGCTCGTTATAACTCCACAAAAGAGAAAAAGTGACCAACAGGCTGAAGCAAATTACCAAGGGATATTGGTGGAGAAGTCCAAGGAACAATCTAGAAGTTTAACCTCCAAAGGATATTATCCTGCTAGGAGCAATTACCATAGAAACGAAGCTTATCTAAGGGATGTGGCAGAGAAAATAGCTAAAGATAGCTTAATCACATATGAAAAATAACTCTTGATGAGAGGGTCAACAATAATCACCGAGAAGCTCCCTTTACAGATGAGATCATGTCCACCAAGATCCCATCCCACATCAAAATCCCATCCCATTTAATGGCATTTGAAAGTCAAATGGACCTTTACAATGCATCCGGGGTAGTGTGTTGCAGGCTTTTCCCTACTATCTTCCAGGGCACAACAACCAAGTGGTACAGACATTATCGTTGAAATACTATATACTCCTGGAAGTAATTTTCCTATGAATTTTCGGCCCAGTTTTGTATTTGCAAACATCCCACAATAGACTATAGTGTGCTAGCTAATGTCAACCAAAAGCGGGGGTGCCATTGGATGATTATCTTAGGAGGTTTAATGCAAAAGCATTGAAGGCGGAAAATATGGCTGATATGGACAAACTAATGGCTGTATTTTTAGGACTGATTGAGCAGACTCTTTTATGAGAGAATTTTATATTCATGGATGCAAGGATTTGCAGGATTTTCACTTTCAAGCTGACAAATTTATCCGTATAGATGAGATGTATTATGCAAAAATGAAAGCTCAGATAAAGAAAGAAGCAGGAAAGGTCGGCTTTAACCGTAACAATAAAAAGCCAAGATAGGGGGAAAAATCAAATGCTCATCATGTTACTTTGAATAAGCCAATATCCTACATATATGCTGCCATGAAGGAAAGCGGTGATTTTCTGGTTTCTTACGAAGCTAAAACTGATCCTGACCCAAGAAAGGGGGAGACTATTATGCTTATCATAAGTTGAATGGACATAAGGCGGATGAATGTCTGGTTCTGACAAATATAATCCAACGCGTGATCCATTCTGGACACTTAAAGGAGTTTATCAATAATAATCCATCAACTGTCCATTCTGAAGATGATCACCCAAGACTCCCAAACAAAGCTACAAATTTAGTAGAAGAAGAAGGGCAGCCAGATTTCATTCCAACCCTCAACAGAATCAATGTAATTCATGGAGGTACTCATTTGGTTGGAAGTAGCAAGGGTGCTAGGAATCACTACATTAGAGAAATGAAAGATGGGATTTTCTGTATCCAAGAGGAGCCATCGCTCAAGAACCCCAGACATCAGATTCAGATGTACAACCTGGCCATTACTTCACAAGAGCTAAGAGGAGTTAGTCATCCCCACAGTGGCTCGCTTATGATTACTGCTCAAATTGGGCTCTCTATAGTCGTGAAGATTATTGTGGATACTGGAAGCACGGTTAATGTAATCTTTAAACATGTCTTTGATCAAATGGGGATTCTAGAAGAGAAGTTAGAACTGAGCACGGAGCCTAATTTTGGATTCAACAACAAATGGTCAACCCCATAGGGCAAATAAAGTTGTTATTATAGATGGGAGTTCCACCGCACTCTAGGACCTTTGAAACTCTTATTGTCATCATTGATTAGCCCGCTTATTATAATGCATTCTTCGGGAGGCTAGCTTTAGATGAGATCAATGCTTTTTTTGGCCAAAATACTTGATGGTGAAGTTCTTAACCAAAAGCGATTGGGGAACAATAAGGGGAGAGCAATTTTGCTCCCATGAAACATACTTTGCTACACTTGATCAATATAAACGAAATCACCTTTCTTATTATGACTTGATGTAAAGTAAATCTATCAAGATTGAAATTATACAGCCTTTAAATGAGGGTTTTCCAAACCAATCACTCAAAGAAAGAACAGAAGCGTGTGGAGAAGATAAATGTGCACTTAAGAAATTTAACTCTTCTGAAAAGAAAAAAAAATAGAAAGATGCATACTTAGTGGAAGAAGAAATAGAAGGTGAAGAGATCATCACTGAATTAGATTGTAGAGGTGAGCAAGAAAGAAGGAAGCCTACATAAGACCTTGAAGAAATATGCTTGGATCTAGCGAATCCAATAAGGATAGTAAATATTGGGAAAGAACTGGATAACAAACTTAAAGGAGTGCAAGGTCAATTCCTTCAATCCAGTAGAGATGTATTCGTTTGGACCTATGCAGATATGTTTGGAATATATCCCGCTGTTATGTGTCATGCTCTGAATATAGAACCAAATACCGCACCCATCCGGTAGAAAAAGAGATAGTTTGAAAAAGTTTGATTTAATGCTTTAAAGGAAGAAATCAAAAGATTGCTCGAAAACAGGTTCATTAGAGAGGTATTTTATCCAAAATGGTTAGCCAATCCAGTGCTGGTCAAGGAATCTAATGGGAAATGAAGACATGTGTCGGTTATACCTATTTAAACAAGGTATGTCCAAAAGATTGCTGCCCCTTCCAAGAATAGATCACTTGGTTGATGCTATGAGTGGGCATAAACTTTTATTCTTCATGGATGCTTATTCCTGGTACAACCAGATCCCAATGTTCAAACCGAATAAGGATAATACTAGCTTCATAACATATTAGGGAACATGTTGCTACAAAATAATGCCTTTTGGGTTGAAGAATGCTGGAATAACATACCAAAGACCGGTGAACAGGATGTTAAGAGAGCAAATAAATCGAAATATGGAAGTGTACGTAGATGATATGCTAGTTAAATCTCAGGAGAAAAGCAGCCATCTAAATGACCTTGAAGAAATGTTTGAAGTACTACAAAATATTAGATGAAGCTCAACCCGCAAAAATGTACTTTTGGGATTTAATCTCGAAAGTTCTTAGGATATATTGTCACTATTAGAGGAACTGAAGCCAAACCTAACCAAATTCAGGCTATTAAGGATATGGAAGAACCCGAGACAAGTAAGGACGTAATGGGCTTAAATGGAAGAGTAACATCGTTAAATAGATTTATCTCCAAGGCTACCGGTAAGTGCATTCCATTCTTCGATGTCATTAAGAAGAAGAAAATTTATGAATGTGGAGAGGATTGTCAAAGAGCCTTTAAGGAATTGAAAGACCATCTTAAAAAACCACTAATTCTGTCCAGCCCTATAGATGAGGAAAGACTTTAACTCTATATGACAGTTCTTGAGCATGTTGTTAGTTCTGTATTGGTAAGAGAAGATAAGGGAATTCAACTTCCAGTGTATTATACAAGTAGAAGACTTAAAAATGCGGAGATTAGATTCCAATTATAGAGAAATTGGCATATTGCTTAATGCTTACTGCATGGAAACCGAGGGCTTATTTTCAAGCGCATCCGATTAAAGTCTTAACCAATATTCTGCTCAAACAAGTTTTTAGTAAACCCGAAACTTCTGAAAGACTAGTAAAATGGAGAATAGAATTCAGCAAATATGATATTAAATTTCTACCCTGAGTGGTGATCAAATGACAGGCCTTAGCTGATTTTGTCAATGAATGTATAGGGTTCATTAAGGAGCAATCAGAGAAGGAAAAGAACTTAAAGCCTAAATGGAAATTGTTTGTGGATGGAGATTCGCACGAACAAGGTGTTGGAGCAGGATGCATTAATATCACTCCAGATGGACATCTTTTACATTATGCAATGAAATTGGGGTATCCAGCCATTAATAATGTAGTAGAAAATGAATCGATGGTGGCAGGACTCATCTTGGCCCTACAATTAAAAATTCCTAAAATTGAGATTTTTAGCGATTCCCAATTGACGATCAATCTGTTAAACCAAACATATCAGATAAAGGATGCCAAATTGGTCTTATATGTCAAGAAGGTGTTAAAAATATTAGCTCAATTTGAGGATTTCTCCCCACATCAAGTGCCGAGAGGGAGAAATTCTCAAGCTAATTCTTTGTCTAAATCAGCTAGCTCATAGGGAGCACCAAAAACATGAATCGTACCGGTAGGTTACCAATCAAGTCCAAGTATTGAAGAAAAGTCCCCGAATTCGGAATTGAATACATCGTATTAACTAGATCAAAAGCTTTAACACGTGTAGAGGAAAATAATGAGAATGAAAGTGAAGCCCTTAAAGAAAGATTTGCTCATCCAAAAAGAAATGATCAATATAAGAACAATTGGATGATACCCAACGTTGCATACCTGATAAATGGGAAATTGCCAACAGAGAAAAAGAAGCGAGAAGAATAAAGTGCCAAGCTCCAACTTTCATTATGATGAATGGAATACTCTATAAGAAAGGATATTCCCTCCTTATCTAAAATGTGTAACTCCAAAAAGTGGGTCAAGGTTACTAAAGGAGGCTCATGAGGGATTTTACGGAGATCATTCTAATGACATAAAGTTAGTCAAGAAAGTTATAAGACAAGGCTTTTATTAGCCTCAAGTGACTAGTCAATGTAGTCATGCCATTGATTATGCGAAGAGATGTGAATAGTGCCAAAAGTTCTCCAAAATTCCATATCTTTCACCAAGAAAATTGACTCTAATCTCAGGCCTATGGCCTTTCAATGTACGGGGAATTGACTTAATCAGACCACTACTGATATCCAGAGGAGGAGCTAAATGTGCGGTGGTAGCTATTGATTACTTCACAAAGTGCATAGAAGCAAAACCTCTTCTAAATATCACATCAGGAAAAGTGCTCAAGTTTGTATTCAAAAATATTATCACCGGGTTTGGAATTCCACATAAGATAATCCGACAATGGAACTCAATTTAAGAGTGAAGAATTTACCCAATTCTGTAATAGAAATGGCATCATCAAGAGCTTTTCGTCTATTGTGCATCCTAAGGCTATTGGTGCCATTGAAGCTGCTAATAAGACTGTTAAGACCATTCTCAAGAAGTGATTAGACAAGGCTAAAGGAAATTGAGTTCTTGTACTTCAAGCATATAGAAACTCTGTAAAAACAGCAACAAGACATACCCCGTATTCCTTGACGTATGATTGTGAAACTATGCTTCCAATTGAGGTCGAAGTACCTTCTCATCAAAGGATTGCATACACATTCAATCCGGATCAAGATTGAAGAAAGAATCCTTAGACTTAATTAATGAGTTGAGAGATGAAGCAGCCATATGAACAACCGAGTATCAATAAATAATATCCAAATAATACCATTCTAGAGTAAAAGAAAGAAAATTTCAAAAGAGAGATTTAGTGCCCCGAAGAGTTATGGAAAATACTAAGAATCCGATAGATGGACCACTAGGGCCAAATTGGGAAGGAGCCCTAATCATACACAAAGTAATCCCACCTGGGACCTATAAACTCCGCCGACCAGATGACAATATCATAGCAAAAACATGGAATGTCGAACATTTGCGGTCATATTTCTCAACAATAGATAAATAAAGAAGTTGAAGACAAAATATTTACTAGCTCAACTATGGAAGGGAATAAGATTCTCCTAAAGAAAAAGGTCTAGCCATCAAAAACCTTTGGCCTGACTAAAGCATCGAATCAAACTTTCAGTGTCGTCTTCAAAGCCTCACTGAAGTGCCTCCTGGAGGGAGTGGAGTAAGCCTTTGGCCTGACCAAAGCACCGAATCAAGCCTTCGGTGCCGTCTTCAAAGGCTTCACTGAAGTGCCTAAGGGAGGACAGAGTAAGCCTTTGGCCTGACCAAAGAACCGAATCAAGCCTTTAGTGCCGTCTTCAAAGGCCTCACTGAAGTGCCTCCTAAAGGGAGGACGTAGTAAGCCTTTGGCCTGACCAAAGCACCGAATCAAGCCTTCAGTGCCATCTTCAAAGGCCTTATTGAAGTACCTCATAGAGGGAGGACAGAGTAAGCCTTTGGCCTGACCAAAGCACCGAATCAAGCCTTCAGTGTCATCTTCAAAGGCCTTATTGAAGCGCTTCTTAGAGGGAGAATAGAGTAAGCCTTTAGCCTGACCAAAGCACCGAATCAAGCCTTCAACATCGTCTTTAAAGGCGTCACTGAAGCGCCTCCTGGAGGAAGGATGAAGTAAGCCTTCGGCTTGACCAAAGCACCGACCAGCCTTTTATGCTAGTATCAAAGGTTTCATTGGAGCACCTCCTAGAGTGAGGTCGGGTAAGTCTTTGGTTCTGCTTAAGAATAGCAAACCAAATGCACCGAAAAACAGACCTAAATCATCACTTAAGACGGTGATAAGGAGTCTGATCGGAGTAGACATCATCACCTAATATGGCGCCAAGCAAATCAATCAAAATCAAAACCAAATAGCGCTCCAAAGCAATCAATCTTCTAGAGGAAGATCTATCAATCAGAGCTGGTTAGCGCTCCGAGTTAATCAATCTTTTAAAGGAAGATCCATTAAATATAAGCCATTTTTGCTCCTCAATAAACACAATCTTTAGTTGTTAGATGAGGATTTCTGGTCTTCTATTATTATTGCCAAATAAGGATTTCTAGTCTTTTGTTATTATTACCAGATAAATATTTTTGGTCTTCTATTATTATTACCAGATAAGGTTTTCTAGTCTTCTAGTATTATTATCAAGTAAAGATTTCTGGTCTTCTATTATTATTACTAAATAAGGATTTTTGGTCTTCCATTATTATAATCAGATGGATTTTCTTTTATTTACAGATGGATTTTCTGGTCATTTGTTATCACTGCTGAATGGATTTTCCAACCTTCCACTATTATAATTAGGCAGATTCCTCGGCCTTCTACTATTGCTATTACCAAATGGGTTTTCTAGTCTTATATTATTATTACCAAATAGGTCTTCTAAAAAGGTTTCTGATGTTGCATCCATAATGTTACGGGTTTCTATAAAATTATTAAATAACTTTCTAGGTTTCCATTTGAGGAGTGATTAGTAATTTGATGATCATGGAAAATATGAGCTTAACTATGAATCATGACAGAGATTGTTATTTATTTCATGTTTCATAGGAAAACAAGAATAGAAAGAAAGTCCCACAAAGGGTTGAGAAAGTGAAGAAATTCTTGGTTTTACACTAAAGTGTAAATGCTTCTTTTATACAAGGAAGGGGGAAAATGTTATCCACATATTTCAATCCGTAAGTGATGCTATAAGTGGTAGCGTCATAAAGGAATCGATGCCGTTAGGTTCTATGTCAAAGGCCAACAATGTCGTAGGGATAAGTAATGAAACAGGAATTAATGCTACAGTAATGGAGCTGAAATAACAATGTTGTAGATGTTATACCTACATTGATGTCGAAAGAATGTGGCGTGTTAATATAGTCACGATGCTGCCTCAATAAACAATGCCAAAGATATAAAGATAGGCCAATGTCATAGGGCTACAGTGCCTCTCTCATCCATACCTCACCTCATTATGTTGCAACTCAGTACGACATCACTTTAGTACCCCATTTGATCAATGATGCATTTCTTCAAAGAAGCGGTGATGTCGAATGTTACCAGCATTGTAAGTCATCAGTGCTATGTTGACATCATTTATGTCGCGATGTCGCCATCCACATATGAAGGTAGGATGAATGCCACAGTTAATTGATATTGTCCCTTATTTATATCAGATATCATTTACGTTGCATGCTATTAACGTCGCTACATATTGATGTCATGTGTTATTGTTACCAAAGCAAACAATCGCCAATATGACTCTAATGGAACAACTCAGAAGCAATGACGCTGACATTAGTATTGCCCCTATCTCATGTCGCTGCTCTTCTGTATCGACTTTCTAGCGATACCATATCCATTGATACCGCACTTTATCAATTATTGAATTATACCACATATTGATGCTAAGAGTAATCAATGCTGAAGTTATACTGGACGAAGCCGCTTCCTACCAATGTCATTACTTATCAATGTTGCATCATAATTATGTTGTTTCAAGTCAATGTCGCTTCCTAACTATGATAAGGACTGATCAACATAAAAGAAGTCGTCAATGCCGGAGTTTAATGATGCCACCCTTCTTTGTTAATAAGACAAAGTCGAAGATTCATCCCACAACATGGATACCATCAACACCAACATAGACCTAGCGCCATGCGATGTTATTGCCATCGAAGCCAAGCTCGCCAAAGCCATGCATCATGCCATGTTTCCACCCCTATAAATATGGACCTAGGGCTTTATAGAGGTGGCAATCATTTTTCTTCTCTTAGCTCTCAAATTAAACTCTTATAATCCTAAATTAAGTTGGGGAAAATTCCTACTTGATTGTAATCATGCTCAATTTATACAAACAAGGACTTGGACATGCCTTATCATTTCGATTGTGCATTTTGAACATTATCGACATGAATGTGCATATAATAAAGCTTTTTTGGTCCAAAGCTCGATATGATTTGTTTCAGAGGAGATTCAGCCTAAATTAGCGTTTATATGCACAATACTATCTTGCCATCTACATATGAACATTGGACAGTGAGTATAAAGACCTATGTTATGAAAAGCATGCTTAAATGTCTTTTAAGCATTGCTTAACTACTAAATGCAAGCATAACGCTTAATTTTTTGAAAAATAAAAAATGAGTAAGCGATGAGCGCTTAAGCACGCTTAATTGGTGCTTATATGCGCTTTGCTTAAATTTAAGCAATACTTAGCAAAAAAATATTTTTAAAATAACATGTATTGGATTATAGCAGAAAACCACAGTCCCAACAAATTTTATCATTTTCTATAATATAGATCGACGGATGGTATGCATTAAGATATTATTATTTTATTTAAAAAATGTGCAAAGTTTGTACTTAACTCGAATAAGCTAACTTTTAATAAATAGCAAAAGTCAACTCCAACTTTTGAAATCTATGAATTTATAAGTCAATTTCCAAGTTAAAATTTAGCTCTTTGGGACGAATTTGCATGTACACATATAGTACACTTGTACACATACAATACATTTAATATAACCTTTTTATAATATATTTATATAGTTACAAATAAAGTATGCTAAAAAATTAAGATGCGCTTAAGCGATGCTTAAGCGAAGCGAGGCTTCTACCGCCTCGCCTCGCTTATTATAACATAGATAAGGACTGCCTACTTATCTCATTAATAAGCTTAATGATCTAAAATACAACTTCCTTCTCTTTTGAATATATGACATGAGCCTTTGAATATGCGATTCCTAAAGACTATATGGATTCTTGAATTTATTATTCCAAGCGACCTTAAGGGCTCTCGAATATCACATTCCAAGTGACCTTAAGGGATCTCGAATATCATATTCCTAGAAATCGTATGGGTTAGCGAATATGTAACATAAAAAGGGCTCATAGGCATCAAAGATCCATTTCTTAATAATATCACCTTGTGCTCAACCTTAAATGGTAACCTCTCTTTGGTTAGTTAATGCCAATTAAACCATGTTGAGATGTGACATCCTCTGTATGCTAATCAAGAATTGGTTCATCATTTGGGAATAATCACAAAACTAAGGGGTACTGTTGGTATTTCTTCGAATATGCCACCATGTGCAATCTATTAGGTGTTAACGAAGAAATTCATTAATACCCTGATTTTCAACCCTTCGAGTGTAGACCGCGTTGCTCAGGAGCTTGCGAATAAGCTCATAGAAAATATCCCTTTTGTTTGGTGCAGTAAGGCTAGGGCTTGGTCTTATAGGGATAATGGCCTTTGCTACCACTCAACTTGGAATGTTTTCTCAAAGTGGATTTCAAACGATGAAAAGAACGAGTAGGAACTTTTCTACAGGCTCTTGGATGATGAGTTGGTCCTTTGCAATGATGGAGAGGTTGGCGCAAACAACGAAGAGATTTTAGCTGCAATAGATTAGGACCGCAAGTTTATTTTCTCGCCTCGCACGTCGGGTTTTTGCCCAGAGCTTATTGGTTGGTTTCATGGCTGTGCTAGAATTTAGTTTTCTTTGCTTCCCTCTGAGATGTCATATGCTATTGAGTACGTCGATGTGTATTTTTAGGATATTACTTCTCTTTTTGCTATTTCGCCTGGAATTAATTTGATTTTGTGCTATCTTACCAGGCATGTTGGCTTTGTGTTTGATGTGTGGACCCTAGGGTCCTGGACTCTTGTATCTTATATATATATATATATATATAATATGGATGTATGGTCCTCGGATCATACATCCTTTATATAAAAAACATGGTTTGAATTTTCTTCCAAGTTAAAAACAATATCTTTAAGTGATCTAAGTTTAAATATTTTATAGATGAATTTAAATAATTTTAAATCTTTTTACACTGATTTTATATGGATTTCCATGCATTATTGTATCATATGGACGTTAGATTAGATTATGGTTGATATCACCCTTGTATTATATGGATATGATGCTTCTTTGGTTGTTTTTCTGTGTTTATGCATAAAATAAGAAGTGGTGTATCGATGTGCAATTTTGGATATGAATTGGTCCTAGAATGACTGAAGGAGTGTCGATAGAGTTTGGAATTTGCATTCAGATAAAAGTAGAAATGGGACGACGATTGATACAAAAAGCAGCCAAATTGACTTAGGAAAATTTCTGGTGCAAGTTGATCGATCGGCCCCTACCTCTCCCTATGGGTCAGCACCGATGGATCATAGGGGCGAAATGCAAAAGTTTGCAAGTGCTTGGATTTTTGGGCATTGGCTTAGGTTCACATGGGGTATGAGCAAGTAAGGCTTTGAGGGACTTAACCAAAAATTTAAAGGGAACTTTGAGGATCGATCACTACCGATTGATCCCTCTACCGATCGGTCCCAAAATTTATCTAACGAAGTCGCGATCGATGTGACGGGTCATGATGCAAGGTAGTGCCATAATCGACCACTGGGCGTTTGGGCCAGTGGTTGGTGAGTTGAAGTTAAGAGATGAACGATTGGAAATTTAAAGCCCACCTAATGGAAATGCGGTACAAACAAGGGATCCCTTTTGGGTAAGTGGATGGCTACTTTATGAAAGTACGGTGTTGCTTCAGGAGTGATGGAAAATAGCCTAAAGTTTGGCTAAGGACTTAAGACAACAGATCGTCGTTGATCATCTGATGTCGTGATCGAGTGGGGTGGTCGTGGCGATGTGGGGAGCTTATGTGATCAATCGCAAGTTATTTTGATGAGTGGATATCAATTTATGATGGAAGGACGATTGATGTGAAGTTATGGTAAAAATGCGTAAGTGACGCATAGGATGGAAGCTTTGTTTCGAGTCTGACCTAGGGTTGTTGATGTGTTGCTTCGAGTCTTAACCTAAGAAATCCTTGGAACTTTGTATGGTGTTTCGACGACTTGGCAGTGTGAGTTGTTTTAATCGAGCGCTTCAAGTGGAGAGTGTTCGTAGGACTTAATGATGGTCTAAGGTGAAAAGTGTGGCAATGATATCATTGGATAATTGTGTGGATAAGGTTGTGCTTGTAAATAAAAACATGTGAGGACACTCACTAAGAGTAGTATATGTTTCCCCTGGGTAGTCTGTGTGTACCCGTGTGATTGAATGTATGTGTGTGTCTAGTTCCTAGCCAGTTTGCATATGACATGAGTTCGAGCATTGCATATATGTGATGTTGAGTAGTTGTTAACCACCTATGTGGGTCATATGAGTTGTGATCCACCGACATCTTAGTCGGTGATGCAATGTAGAGTCGATGATTGTTCCATGTGTTATGATTGCTATGTTTGCTTTGATTTATGTGTTATTCGAATGAATGCCATGTGATGTAGGTACTAGTGAGTCGGGTACCTCGACATACTATATTGTATTTAGTGCAGTACACATGTATGATGATAATATAACATATATTGTGTTATGTACTAACTTATTGGATGTAGGGACATATCAGGTATGATTCTTCAAAACTTGCATTCCCCTTTACTATGTCAGTTTTTAATACAGTTTGAGATTATAGATTCACTTATACCAGACTTATGTCCGACCCAATGTTATTTACTTTGCTTTTTATCATCTCGGGTACTATTAAATGAGTGTATTATAGATATCATGTATAAAATAGCGCATGGATCTTTGTGGAGGGCAAGCAGGTAACTAGCGCTTTCATATATCTATACTTTTGGAGCTATTATCGCAATTTCTGCTATGTAGTGTTGTGGAGATATTTCAACACTTGCTCGTTATTATTAAAGACAGTTGTTTAGTTCATTTAGTAATATTTCTTTCTCACCTATTTTATATCAAAGTTTATTATATTTTATTTTCTGCGCTATGAAATATACTACGGGTTCTGCTTTAGGTTGTTGTTATTTCATATATACTGTCATTCTACATTGGTTGGATACCGTTACAAACCGTTAGTTATGATATTTGGGTATGAGATGTGGAGGATGGTTGTCAAATAAATGTATTTTCATATTCACATCAGTTACTAATTGAAATAAAATCAGCAAAATCACGTCCCTTTTGTCACATAATAATAACCATGTACACTAGTGGGTAGCCCGTGCATTGCACGGATACGAAGGAGGGTCATTTGGAAATGTACAAAGAATCACTTTCAAGCATTAGGCCCGGTGGTTGTTTAAGAAGAACCGTTAGGTTTCTTTTCCCTTTTCTTTTGTTTATTTGAGCCATAGGACTATGTACATCTAATTTTGTAGTCCAGCTGTAATTAAGCATATATTTGTAGTGGATCTTATACGAAATCTATAGAAAAATATTTCATTAAAAAACAGACAGTAAAATGGTAAAAGTACATGTTGAAATGTACTGTAACGATGATGCATCTGTAAAGTGAGCAAGAGTGTAACCGAAATTTATTACTTAAACATCTTCATTATGTACACAGTAACGGATGCGGTGGTGCGCTGTAAACGGTTGTGACGCCCCACCCCGAGACCCACATTAACAAAGAGTATTACTGGGTAATATTGTCTGCTAATGCGGAGAATAGGGCTGCTTAGGAGCGACTATCTATAGTCTTGTCTTAAATATCTATTGAATACGTCGATTAGTGCTCTATATTTTTTTCTAATTCAAGTGGATCGACATATCCAATAAATGTTTAATACAAAACTACAGGTGGCTATAAGATCTATCAGAATAAAATACAACAACTCAAATGCATAACATATCACAGAACAACAAACAGATATATATATACATATATACTGATACATCCCAATACAATACATATAACACATCATAAGTGGTATGACGACCACAATATACACACGAGTCAAAATAATTTACATATCAGAGTCATACAGAACGACTAAAAAACTACAAAAAGAGATGAGCTGATATCCAAGGCGGAAGCATCAAGTAAAGTCCAAAAGTAGGTATCTAACCTGAAACAACTCGGTCTGACCCGAGTATAAAATACACGGGTCAGTTTAGCTAAACATATCAGTTTATAAGGATAAGCAGTAATAGATGCATAAGATAAGTGTAATGTTCTTCTTAAACAAGAAGGAACAATACTGAGTATAAGCATGAGTATAATTATGGTATGGTTACCTTAAGTGATGAGATGATATCACTTAGACAACCATATAATCTCAAAAGAGATAAGACAATCTATAAAACGCTAAATATAGCAAGCCTCATATCATTGGTATATTACAAATCATCAATAGTGTTTTAGGGAAAATATAACTCCTAAAAAGAAGAAATCCCAAATCCGTCATATCGACAAACTCAAAGAAATCTCAAAGAAATCACCATCTTAAAATACGCCATAGGGCAATCAAATATAATTCTCCAACATAGGAGAATATAATTCCAAATAAACGCCAAAAGGCAAATCTCATGTAATAATGCCAATAGGCAAATACTTTTGAGATGATTTCTTTGACTATTTTCCCTAGTATATCGCCCCTTTTCGGAATAGGTCCTTTGAACCATTCGATATATATTTGTGGCGATTACCTTTCGGTAATTTGAACTCTTGGGAGTTCTATCTTTGAGATTTGAGTTGTCTACACTGGCGTTAATTTGAGATTTGCCTTTTGGTCCTGGTCGACCTCCTTGGTCCCTAGGTGGAAGGAAAAATCTTGCCTTGTTTCTTCGTGTGTTCGTCGTTTTCTTGCTTCTTTTGCTCCACTTCTAGTTTGATTTTGTGATGTGTTTTGCATTTGAGTTGTTGTATTTTGTTATGATAGATCATATAGTCATCTATGACTTTGTGTTAAGTATTTATTGGATATGTCGAGCCACTTGAGATAGGAAAAAAAATTATATAGCAATTGTCGACGTATTCAATAGATAATTAAGAAAAGGCTATAGATGGTCGCTCCTAACCAATTCTATTCTCCGCATTAACAGACGGTATTATCCAGTAATACTTTTTGTTAATGAGGGTCTCGGGGTGGGGCGTGACAGCTTGGTAAACAAGGGCATTTTGGAATTTCAAAAAGACACCGAGTAAGTTAGTTCAATAAATTTTCTTTATTAGCAGTAGAGATTTGTGCTTCTGATATTTACCTGTCACGCGTTCCTAATTCTGTACATGAGTAAGTCTGCACTTTTTCTAGAATACGAGTATAACATGTGAATGAAGTTAAAATCTTTGGTTGCATAAGCAAATATCATACCATTATCAATTTATTATCCCTCCTAGCTCATAATGATGATTTGGTACAATGAAACGTATTGTTATTGAGATATTGTTCCTTTATCGACTTAAACTTTGGTGGCCCCAATGGCTGTCCGTATTATTATTGTTGTGCATCAACTTCAATATTAATTGGAAGGAGGTTGAGTAAATTACCATATAGCGTAAGATTATTGTTTTCCTATTAAACTATACATACCCCTACATATAGTTCTAAAGCATATCGTATGATTATGGCATCCTTACCTGTTATATTTTTTCAATTTCTAGGACTCGTTTCTATGACAAAATTCGTCATCTCATCGTCCTACTACATATTTGCTTTCTTTATCCGCCGTAGCATAAATCTTAGAAAATTTGGGTCTTGGGCTATCGTAACCGGATCCACAGACGGTATTGGAAAAGCCATTGCGTTCGAATTTGCACAAAAAAATCTCAACCTAGTCCTTGTTGGCCGCTCCCCAGAAAAACTTGCAGCTCTCTGTTCCGAAATTAAGGAGAAAAACAAAAATTTGCAGGTAAAAGTTGTAGCAATAGACTTCTTAAAAGATTTAAAACAAGGAATGGAGCTATTAAGCAAAGAAATAGAAGAGCTTGACGTAGGAGTGCTTGTAAACAGTGCAGGGGTTGCAAACAGGCTACCGATCTATTTTCATGAAGAGAAAATGGAGGTTTGGATGGATATGATCAAAGTGAACTTAGAAGCATCGACTATGGCTACATCAGTAGTATTGGGAAAGATGTTGAAGAAAGAAAGAGGTCTTGTTTTGAATATTTGTTCTGCTTCTACGCTTTGCTTGCCTTCGTTTCCACTGTACGATGTTTATGCAGCGACCAAGGCGTAAGTGTTGGTGATATAATTGAATTCATGCATGGGTTAAGTTTTGTAGCACTAATTCACCTGCCTATCGCTCATGCAGATATGTAGCTCAACTCACAAGATGCCTGCACGTAGAATACAAGAGCAAAGGAATCGTTGTGCAGTCTCAGGTACTTTTATACTTATGATCAGAACATCTTTCTTTAAATTGAACATTGTTTTCGATATTCCAAAGATATATCTGAAGAAACTTGCATTTTCTATCTTGTGACTGGTATTAACGACCTATCTTGAGTTATGAAACTTGAACCAAAACAATGCTTTGATTAGAAATAAATATTTTTATTTGTAGTTTCCTTTGCTTGTGGATACAAAAATGATACACGAATCAAGGAAGCAGGAGTGGTTTTCGTTTGCTATAGCACCTACAAAATTTTATGTTAAAGGAAGTGTGGAATGGATGGGACATGACAAAGAATGCATGCCTTATTTACCTCATTTTCTTCAGGCGCGTTTGTTGAATTTATTTCCTCCCAGTTTTCTCGATTTCGTTTTATTGCAAGAAAGTTGGGCAATGTATGAAGTTGCAATAGAAGAGGCTAACCAAAAAGCACCAGTACTGGGTTAGCTTATTTGTGTGTATTAGTTGATAGCAGTTTCTTGTTACGAAGTACGTTTTGTTTGAATTTGAATAAGAAGTTTTATCTTCAGCTCTGCTACTAGCTTTTGTCTCATTGTTTGTTGCAACACATAAAAAAATTTAGGTATTTTTTGGTTTAAAAACGAATCTATATTTTTGATTTTCAATAAATATGTCAAATATAAAAAGAATGGAGTGACGACGGAGGGAATGAAAGAAAGACGGATGGGAGGATGAAGGGGATAGAGGGATAACCGAAGAATGGATTGTCTCACGTGTTTGTGTTATTTCTCAAAAACACGGAAAATAAAAAAAGTTGTTTTCTATTTTGTATGTTAATTTCGTTTTCTAAATTAATCGTTTTTGGCAAAATACGTGAATCATGTACATTTTTGTATGGACGAAAATCCAAAAGTAAAACAACAAATCAAACACTACCTTAATTTTTAGGGTACGTTTCTGATGAATGGAAGCAGGTCATTTAAACGGGGTATTTTTACGGAAAAGATTATTGAACGAGGTATGCGTTTGCTGCTACGAACGGTGAACGGAACATCGCATCATTTCAGCGTAGTATTTAATTTATGATTTTTAATTTTGTTGATTTATACTTAATTAATTATTATTTTTGTGTAATATGCGTTTAATAATTACAAAAAAAACACACCTATACAAACTCGATATTCCTTTAAAACATACCAATATATTTTAAATTCAAATATCGGCAAATCAAACAAACTAGAAAAATAAACCAAACAAACTAAAAAAGACAAACTAAAAACGATTGTGGGACAGATCCAAATGATAACTCATAAATGACAATATCTCATCATCAAGGAGTATCTCCACCACATTCAAAATTGAGTGATGCTGCAAAAAACCTCTATAATCTTCCACCTCAGAGCATTACTAACAGTAGACAAAATAGAATAACAACGCGTTACAACGTTGGTGAAACGGTCACTATGAACAAATAATTATCCATACACATGCCTGCTAGAGTTGTCATGCTCGGTCGGTCTGCTATGTCTGAGCTGAACGGTTGTTATATCTGCAGTCATCCCATCGCCACTGTATCAATAGCAGTGAAAAACTGAGCTAACGGAGCTGGTGGTATTTGATACTACAGGTGTCCTTTCCTGTGCAATCTTCAAATTGTTGATTCACCTCTCTGAATTTTATTAGGGAATTTCTTCTGTATTTCCTATATCTGCACACATGACCGTTCCACCACTCCTCGAAACCGTCAAGTCGATCATTCTCTATATCTCATTCTCCGCCCTTAAACGTTAGCAATTCATTTCAATCGTCCCAGAGACGTTTCAGATTGTTCCATTTGTTCTTCATCTATGTTTGGAACTAGTCGAGATTAAACTGCATGTTGAATTCCGCAGATACAGTTGTGTAAAATATGCCGGCGGAATGCACTTTGTCCATTAGGAAATCTACGCATAAATCAATGAACACTTCCGTCCGTTCGTCTGTCCATAAAAGTATGGACTGGAAGGAAGCGGAAGTAGTAGCAAAGTCAGAAAATTGCGATCTAATGCTGAAAAAAGGAAAATTTTGAAACGTAAAAAAAAAATTCCAAAAATAAAACATATATGATAGGCACAGAAAATATAAACAAAGTAGGAAAAAAAATTATCTGAAGAAGACCTTGAACAGATCGGAATAAAATTCAAAAAGGAGGAAAGACCGTATTGGCTAGCGTGGAGTGGAGAGGGGGGATTCGGTTATATAGAAGGAGGAGAAGCTTCGAAATAAGATGACCGTTAAGTGAAACGACACTAGCGTAATGGTTTGATATCCAGCTTCCACTCGAATGGTCCAAATGCCATGTTACCGTTTTGTCGCACCAAAAGCGGAAGCATGACATTTTTTTGACTGCGAACAACACCTTAGTAGATAATGCTTAGTGGTCCGGAAATGCAATATTAAGAAGATGCGGAATGAGTTCTATACAAACTGAACAATGGTCACGAATTCGGAGGGCTCATGTACTGCTATCTCTATTTCCCAGAAGTTGTCAACATTTAATCAAATCTGAAGGTATTCACGGCACGATGGGACTATTTATGTACTTTACTTCAATTCAAATCAAGGTAGATACTTTATTTCACATGCTATTATTTTATGTTTCCATTTTTCAAACAGTATAAAAATCTCTTTCCTGACCGTAAGGTACTTCTTTCAATGGATACCCGAAAATTCGAAATCCGTCCACATTCGTATTCGAAAAACGAATTAGAAAAACGAATGCGTATGCGAATACGAAGACATCCGTATTCGAAAATTATTCGTCCGATTTTTGTTAAGATTACAATTTAAATTATGTGTATTTTAGTATAATTAAAGATATTTGTTTATTATTTTATTAAGTTAGTGATTTATATTATATGCACTTAATGTTTGTTAACTGCTCGAAACTATTTATTATCATCGTATTTGTTAATTTGTAGCACTTTTATAATCAATGAAATTAATTTTTTTTACGTTAAACTAATTTTTTTTTTATAATTCTTGATTTATCGATTGTTAACGAATAGGATAATTATCCATTTCCACGGATGCAGATATCCAATATCCAAAAATGATTTCGGATACGGATGCGAATATAGCACTAACCGCATTCGAAAGCATCCGTTGGCAGGTCAATCCTCGTGACATTATAATATTACCGTTAAAAGGCAATATTAAAACAAATTTTTTATTTTATCCTATAGTACTAAACAATCTAATTCTTTTTAGTAAGTGTCTTGCAAAAATTTAAAAGATTGATCAAACTTATTCAAATTGGCTTATTGAATTTCAGAGTGAACTGTCCATCGACGTCAAAATAACTACAGTGCACAACATTTCCAACACATATATTTCGATTATCCCTTTGTAGTCTGTTGAATTCAACTGGTTTCATTTTTCACGGTCTCCGTAGAGTCTTTGAAATCCAACCGTTGATTTTTAGTTTTTTAATATTTACTAAATATAAAAAATTAAAATAAAGGGTGAAGATTCGTTTGACCGACATAGACCATATTTTATGGGTCGAGATGATTTTAAGAGAGTGGTAAATTGACTACCGTTATTCTCGTTAGTTTAAAGAGTGAAATGCTAAGGTTTTATTGTATGCAAGTTATGATCGAAACTTTATGTATTCTATTAATTGTCCTTCTATTGTCCGGATCTTGTTAGGTAGTTGAGTGTTAGGATGGAAGAGATCTAGTGACAGTTCGTGTTAAGGTCCTGGGTTTTTGACAAGTCATTATATCCTAAATTATAAGTTATGCTTGCGGCTGTAACTCAAAGTAGTTTAGTTGAAACCTTTACCTAATGCTATAGCTGTTATGGTAATGATTAACGTTATCGTAATGCTTTTATCGATAAACTAAAATTGTTTATCGTTACCGTTACCGATTGACTGATATATCGATGACTGATATACCGATAAACTGATAACCGTTACACTAGTAATGTTAAATTACCGTTTGTCTAGAAAAATAATAAGTTGATATATTTTTATACTGAACGATGCTTCATTATATATCTCATTGGGTGACTTAATAAAGGACATAGAAAAAAAGTATATTTATCATCATTTGAGTTGAATTACTGAAATAAATTGAACTATTTTCCTACTTTTAAATGCCCGTAATACAACATCTTACATAAATATCAATATATTATGAACGGACAAGTAAATTACCGTTACCGTTGGTTTTGAAAAAATATTACCGATGAATATCAAACGTATTCAAATCAGCTTTGAAGAGCTTACCTACAACCACCACACCAACGCCTAGTTAAAACGATAGAAATACAATCTTATAATTAAAAATATTGCCCCCATTATGTCGCCCCTAGCATCAACGTCCACCAGTATATTGCTCCACTTGAGGAGTTGCCCTAGACGACCGCCTAACTGGCCTTGCCCTGAAACCGAGACAGTGTACAACAACACTAAATAAATACGTTAAACAAATATATCCAAACATGCTCCTCATTTAGAATCTCAAATTTGCGTTGCAAATATTCAAACCGTTGTTTCAATAAATAATTCAAACCGTTGTAACTCAAAGTAGGTTTTTCTTCTTCTTCTTTTTTTTCCCCTTTGGTTTCTCCTTGGTGTAATAATGGTTTTGGATGTAATTTTATGTTTTTACTAGTGGCATTAAAAGTGTTACAGTCCACTTTAAAAACTGACTTGCCTAGACAAATAATAATAATAATAATAATAATTCTGGTCATGCAAAAATTTATAGTGAGAAAACAAAAGAGGGATCACAAAAATAAAACAAACTAGAAATAGGATAGGAATTTTTCTCCAACAAAAGATCACAAAACTTAATTGACGACAAAAATTCCACTGAATCCACTATTGTGGTCTCAGACTCTCAATGCTCAATAGTCAATTGGCTTACAACTACAACATACAGTGCATGAGATCTAAGCCGACATGGATAATACGTAAAATATTATAAGGCGAGTTTTTCTTGCTTCCTCATTGTACGGGAATAGATGATATTGTCCAGTACAAGAAAAAAGCTTAGACGTATTAGCAATAAAAGAATAACCATGTTTTGATTTAAGCTTTTTAATTTCCTTATAAATAAACTCTCTTCTTATACTCTTCTTCATTCACCCTTCTTTAATTTCATGTTCCATAAAATTCGTAGAATGCCATATTAATAAAAATGATGATTCTTACTATGTAATCAATCATATTGAATACATGATCTCGCATTATTATTTATATGCTTACTTCAAACGAACTAGTTTCATCGAAATTTCGTAAACTGCGAATCGTAATTATTTACCATATAACATTTATATGTGATCGAATATAGATTAAATATCCATATTTTTGTATTGCTCAAGAGTTCAAAACTCATAAAAAGCAATGCACTGTCTCAAACAAATAAACTCTTATGTGACCAGAATACGAATGTATTTAGTAATTATATCATTTGGCTCTTGTTGTGGGTTGCGGAATTATGAATCTTTAAGGCTAATTAAACACTAGAGAGAGAGGTTAAATAGTGCAGTCACTACAACAAAAAGGACTTTTTATAGCGTGTAAAAACCGTTATAAAAACTTTCTATAGCGATTCTATAATCGCCATAGATCAACATGTTGTAAAAAGTCTGGTAGATACTATAGTATTTTTCTTGCCATCTAAAATAGACAATATTGATGCAACTGCTTTTCTATAGCATTATGAAACGTGCTATAGAACTTTTTATGACGCATTTTAGTTGCTATAAATATGTCGACATGCTATATTATTATAGCATTTGAACGTGCCATGGAATCATCGTGTCAACCTTTTATGACACATTGAAATGCTATAGAAAATTTATTACTATCTATTATAGCACCGTCTTATTGCTATGAAAACTATTTACTCTTTGCAAAATATTTTGTATAGCACTAACATGATGCTATAGTATAACAAAGCTGAACAATTTTTCTTTTTATTGCATAGTTAGAACGCTATAAAAAAATTCTATTGCACATTTTTTGTTGCCATAACATTCAAAGCTTACAATTTTCAATTCTACTTATATATTATAACTCAAAAAACCACATTCATCACATTAACATAAGTACACAAATTGAGTCATAAGCCAAATCACAAAATATATATATATATATATATATATCCATAATATTTCATACATGAAGAATTAAACATAAATATTGGTGATAAAAATTAAACATAAGTATACAAATTGAGTGTAGTATACCCAAACGATACATACTAAAAATATTTTAATGACCGTCGATAAGCATGACCGATTTAAAGGAGAAAGAATGCGCCATCATGTATCAACCTCAAAAGCATCATACAACACGTGTGAAGAAGAAACACAAACATACATATGTTAGTCAATATATACAAATATGTATAAGTACAAAAGATGCATCGCCAAAGACTAAGTTACTGAAACTAGCATAACCCCTAATAAACATGTTATTATGATCAATCTATACCCTAATATGGTACATAAAAATGAACTAAATCAGTCAATCTCAGGAGTATATAACTTGAAAATTCTTTATAACTTGAAAGATTTAAATCAAATTTAAGTTTATACAAGTATCTCAAAATACTTCAAAAATGACCAACCAAAATGGATTCTCTAAGATTTTGTATCACTGAGTTTATTTATTGAGGAGCCGTGAAGTATGTTACTGGTACAAAAGCAAAATTGCAACACCAATAAAATAAAATTAGAGCTAATTACCTCAGGAGTATATAAAACACAAAGACGTTAGAGACCAGAGCATTTCTTTCTGCTGTTGAGAACGAAGTAACAAACTTAATTCGGTTTAAAACTCCTTCGCTTTCAGCCAACTGTTTAAGTTCATCTAGATACTCAACATTTTCTTTGAGACGTTTGTTAAAACCGCCTATAGAAAGAGAACAGCTGTTGTATAACAAACATATAAACTAAGTATGTGATGTCTACTCTAAATAAGTAGTTATAATTGCCTGCAATTGTCAAGGTGGCTCCAAATAAACTTTTGTCGAAACCAGTACTCCCCAAAGAACGAAGCAGAGCAAATGCAGATATTGCTAGTTGAAGGTTCTTTTTCGTTCAAACCGATTAACTGAAAGGAAATTCAATCTAATGAAACAGCCAATGAATGTGAAAAAACTTTTAGAATTCTAACGTCGAATATAAAAGAAGATTTAGTTGCCTGTAACCACTTAGTTCGTCGAACGGGTCCACATCGACTGCAGGATAAAGAATATCCGGTCTGATTCCTCTTGAATGAAGTGATTTGAATGTGTTGGCAAAAGTGGATGCAGTAAACCCACTATTAACTAGTATTAAATCTGCCATAGCTGCAAGCATTTACAATGAAACATCATGTAAATGAATTAGTCATAGTGTAATTCCACTAATTCCACTAATTTACTAATTTTTGCTATAGAACTAGTATACCTTTTTTCAGCTATGATGTTCACTAATTTACTTGCTTGTCCTTATATTTTAAAGTCTGTAATTCCACTGATATTTTATATGATCTTAGTTATCAAATTAACCAAATTCATAATTACTTTTTGGTTTATTATATATGTCTGCCCAAATCTCTACCAATGGAAGAAAAGAAATCAAATTCAAAAATATATAATATTTAAACACTACACTTTTTTGTCCTGCTGACAATTAAACCAAGAACTGGACATGTTTACTGTACCACCAACCAATGCCTATTGTCAACTTATATAGTTGAAAACCATACCGAGTATCGGCATTAGATGTGTTGATTTGCCTAGCAGAGACAATAAAAGTAGCATGCTAATGGTAATAGATCTTATACATGTTTCAATGAACCATATCGCTTGTAACTTTTGAATTAAAATATTTTTATAAGTCGATAAAACTGATTCAATTTGCCCTTTAAATTGCTAGATCCAATGACGAAATATTCTCATATAAATATCAGAAAAACAATAACCTCCTCCTTTATCGATTTATGCTGCAAGCAGGTTATTATCTCACTATCATCTTTATTCATATGATAATCAATTTTTTTTATTTTCTTCCAATTTATCAGATTGATCATGTTTATTATGCTCTAAATTGGTGATGACTAATGAGCTATACTATCCTAATTGTTGGGCCAAAATATTCTTTGTAAACAAAACAGGTTTGATTATTCATACGTTTTCTTTTTCTCGGTGGGTCATGGGAGCAGCTTATGACTTCCAAAGTATGTGTAACAAACATAAAATAAGTTTAATCTTTGAGCACATCCATGAGGATAGCCCTATAGATATTTTCTTTTAGACTGTTGCCAATCGTAATCCCAAAAAAAATTTCACGGCTCAAGCTGTAAACCCTAACACTCCAAAAAAGTAGTTTGCACTCCGCTTTAACATTAACATAAGAAACAGAAAATTAAATAGGAGGTAGAAGGGCTTTTTTGGGAGAAACAATAGCAGCAACCCACTTTTTGTTTGATATTAGGTCGATCAATTCTATAAAGTTAACAATGAAGGTTCGGGTATTGATCTGATACTAAAGAAGCTTTCATGAAAAGCTGCCCTCTCCCCCATTGCCCTTTTGTGTATATATTCTACCACTTTCATGAATGGACCTGTGAATTTGTAGAATCCACTTCCAGTGCACAAATACATTACGCAAGTGTTCTATTATATCAAGCTTCCCAATGTGTCTTAGTGGTAAAACTTATTAGGAGGGAGAACAATCCAACCTAAACTTGAATAAGTGACGTCGTTGGTAAATTAATATTTGCGCTTAGAAGGCTACTGATGTTTCTGGGTAAAAGTTTACAGCTGTTATCAAACAAGCAATAACAGGTACATTATCGAAATGCTCTAATTTTGTTCAAACACCCAGTAGGGACAAGTGACGTCGTTGGTAAATTCATGGTGCGCCATGTAGATCCCTCCTTGAAATTTCGTGTTTATCGTTACTTTCTTCCATGTATATTAGCACTTATAAACAGTGTGTATACGGTCCTAAATAACTGTTACAACATCGGATGTTTTAAGGCATTACAGGGGAAAAAAAAGAATTACAGGAGTCACAGATTCACAATACTAGAAAGGAGATTGCTAACAAAAAGAAACCTGGATAACCAATGGTTGATTAACAATGTTAATATAAAATTGCATGTTGAGGGGCACTAACATGGACATCAAGGATGTTTGAAATATTCCCCATCTCATCTGTTGAGGTCGGAAGATCTTGAATGTATCTCCACTCTCCATCAACAATGTACTTGTACTCATAAACTCCAGATGGAAGAACCAACAATATTGCATGATCTTTGCCTGACCTATGTAGAACCTTCCTGATATGTAAAACTGTTAGTCCCCAAATTTCATCAAACGTGTTAGACTGCAATAAATTAACATATACCCAAATAAACGTGTCAGTTTGAATTACTTTTATGCAACAATGTAAGTTGAGCTCCAGAAATTTTTATGCTCTTAGAACATATACCAAAATAAATGAACACACAAAATAAAGATAATTGTCACCTTGAAGCCCAGTTATCCCATGATCCTTCAACTAAGACTTCCTTTCCACCAAGATTCCATGTAATCAATGTTGGGATGCCCTTCTCAACAGGCTCATCAAAAGTTTCGTATTTTTCGTTCATCCATGACTGGTTGAAAACTGGAGGTACATCGGTAGCTCTTTGCAATGGAGCTACAGGTACCTGAATCATATAAAGAGAAAAGGTGGAAAAATAATAATCAATTTTACTGTACTGCATGCTTTCTCAAGCTGACAATTGTCATCAATGAACAATCAAAAGTGAAAATACACTGATTATATTGTAGCGGAAAATATTAGTTATTGTTTTTTTACATCTGCATGACATTGGAATAGCCAAGGAAACACAGTGCATAAACCTAAATGTTCAAGTGGTAAAACCAACAACAATGATCAAAGATATCTTTACCGCCTTCCCTAAAGTATTCTTTACAGTACTGATGCAGTACAAACCTTCTACAAAAATAAAATGATGATTGCTTGGCTAAAACCAAAAAGTAATTATGAATTTGGTTTCTTTTCTTCCATTGGTAGAGATTTGGGCAGACATATATAATAAACCAAAAAGTAATTATGAATTTGGTTAATTTGATAACTAGACGTTTGTTAAAACCGTACGTAATCCTATTTTATATAATAATTATAAGATAGAAGATGGCCATGATAGAAGATAAATTAGCTAGCCAAAAAGATAAAATAATTTCTTATAATGAATGAAGATGGCCACATAATTTTGATTACAAAAATGACAGAAGGTTCGAAATACTTTATCATGTTTTTCAGTTTCCATTGATTTTAGTCCGCAATCCTGTTCTCCGGTTACCGCCCAGTAGCATTGTTCTGTTGATTAGTTACTCTACTCTGATAAACATACAACCCTTATTGGCAACTGAGATAAAATTTATTTCACTGGATATGTAGATCTATAAATAGATGATTTCAATGCAATGAATGAGCATAGATGGAACATGAAAACCAAATGGTCCTTGACCATCTAGAACTAAATAGCCAACTTCTCCATTAGTTAAAACAGAGCATGTGGGAAAAGGAATCCAGGGCAGAAATAGCAGGTAATGCACTGCATTTCAATACATTTGCCAAAGAAGATCACAATAGGGAATGAATGTGATATTTTATTACAGTAACATCACCTTTGTTAGATTATATGTGTGACTGTACATGTATTCGCATTTATTATGGAATTGTCCATAAGAAAATATTGTTCAGGTATGTGTATTCACATGCATGAGCCATACATTAGTGATTTATTTTGACTACAATTTGACATTGATCTATTTTGATTTAGAACATATAGTCAGAGAGCATAGCGAGAGTATACAATTTAATTGAGATAATTACAGACATCTCCATTCAAAGCTTATTCCACAAATAAGTATCACTTAAAATTTATTATAAAAATATATCTCATTTTCAAATTTGTATATGCTCATATTCAAATTGTGCTTGTACTAATTCAAGATTTGTGCATGTGCACTTTGAAATAAACATGTACAAATTAGAAAAGGAAACCTATTAATTTTGTAATTAGCTTCAGCTGAGATTCATTTGTGATATAAGTTTCTCAGAAAGCTTATTTTTAAGATGACTCCAACTTAATTTGATGATGTGGAAGGTACGTGTCACAGTACTTGGAATATAAACAATATATAACATTAACCTGTCAAAAACACCAAGATGCAACAGTTCCATATACTTATTAAACTAATTCAAGTCAAATATTGAAATTATTATTTTACAAATTGTATGACATCAAATGCAACCACATGATTAATTTACATGTTCATTTTGGATTTTTTAAAGGCAACTGAAGTGAATACATCTATAAATGGTAAAAATAAAAATTGAAGGATACTCTATTAATCAATTCAAATGTTATACCATGTGAATTGGTATACATGGTTCAATTTGGAACTATGGATGAAAACTGGAGTCAAATATAGTAAAATAAAAAATTGAAAAGTAATGCATTCATTAATTTAAATTTATAATTTGTGAATTAATTTACAAGGTGTGGTTTGGAATTATGGCAACTACCATTATCAGTTCTGAGAATCCAAACATGGCAACTACCATTATCAGTGCATAGATTCATACTCTCATCATTTACAAGCAAATGCAATAAATAGGTTCACATACAACCCCAGACTGTTATGAGAATCCAAACATGGCAACTACCATTATCAGTGCATAGATTCATACTCTCATCATTTACAAGCAAATGCAATAATCAAATCTGAAGCTTACCTGTCAGAGCAGCTTCAGCCAAAGCACCATCAATGGATGAGACTGATTCATCAGCACCACTGCACATCATTTTCGAACATCTCCTGCCAATAACAGTTTAATCAACAACCCGTTGACATCTCAAATACAAGCAGAAACAAGCAGCAAGTATCTCAAATTTCGGACCAAGAAAAGAAAACGGTAGCATCTCTCAGGCGAAGACAGCGAGAAACATATTCATAATAACTCGGATATGAAACCTCTAATCAGGACATTGCACGAAATTAATTGGAATAATTTGATGAATGATAGGGCATAATAAGGAGTTTTGGCGGATTACATCATATTCTTCCTCCATTATTGGTTATAGAAAGAGAAAACTAGGGAGAAAAGGAGAAATACAGATGCAGCCGTTCATCGAAGCAGCCGTCAGGGCGAGATTTGGTTTGGTCGAAGTTTGGTATCAAAGCAGTCGTTCATCGAAGCTGAGGAATTGGAGCTTCAGATGGTTTTGTAAGAGAATAAATGTGTCATCGGAGCTTAAGCAAAGTTCATGAATTTTGAATTGAAGACGAGCTCGTAATTTAGGGTTTTGGAACTAAAAAGGGGGAAGAGCGGCGGAATAGGAATTTTAAGAGAGGGGGAGGAAAAAGAGTAGGGTACTTTTGACACAGGTCCTTATTAAGTTTCAAAATTCATAAAAAGTCCTTCACTAAATTTCAGTGTAAATTAGGTTCCTGTTTTTTATTCACGATTATTGCAGAGCATGATGCAACATTTCATAAAAGTTGCTGACATTTCCGCAATATTTCTGTATACTGTGAACATAGTGTATGAAAGTTGCTGAAATATCAACACTTATTTATAAAAGTTGCTGATATTTCAGCAACATTTATGTACACTGTGAACACAGTTTATGAAAGTTGCTGAAATATCAGCACTTATTTATAAAAGTTGCTGACATTTCAGCAATAATTTTTCTTTGTTTTTACAATAAAACTTTGACACGGATAGTTGCTGAAATATCAGCACTTATTTATAAAAGTTGCTAACATTTCAGCAATAATTTTTCTTTGTTTTTACAATAAAACTTTGATACAGATAGTTGCTGAAATATCAGCACTTATTTATAAAAGTTGCTGACATTTCAGCAATAATTTTTCTTCGTTTCCAAAAAACAGGGACCCGCTTTACAATGAAACTTTGACAGGGACCCGCTTTACAATATGAAAGTATGATAGGGATGCCTCCCTAATTTCCACAAAAAAGTACCTCCAAAATTTTCTTTTCGTTAGTAACAGCGTGAATATGGAGTCATAATTTAACATAATTGACCATAAGCAAATAACAATAGCATGTCATGTTCTGATGCAATCAATCCTTGCTATAAATAAGCCATTTTCTTGTAGTGAGTCTAAGTTTTGTAAACCTTTTTAAATTTTTCTTTCAAGTTTGATATTAAATCTCAAATTAACAACATAATTTATATTATTAAACAATCATAGATGCCATCACAAATAAAAATAAAAGCAGTAAACCAAAGTAAAAAGTTAGAGTGACACCAAAATTTTTATACTGGTTCGAATTTCTCCTACATCCAGTCCCGTACAAATTGCTTGTACAGATTTCTTTTTAAATGTCAATCTTTAAATGGGCAGAAGGAAAGCCCAATTACAATCTCGATTCTGAGGCTACGAACACAACCTCATGAATTTTCGGGTTCAGAACCAATTGATTTTGACGGGCTACCAGGCATACCCGCTTGATTTGAACGGGCTACAAGCACACCTAAGCGAGTACAAATAGAGTTTGATGGTTTTTTCAAAGAAATTTGTTTGAACTTTTGATACAATGGATCCTATAGCCACTTGGACAACAGTTTGATCTTTGACTTGAGAGAGAGATGATTCCAAAATAGCATGAAAGTAGCAGTGAACCAATACAATGAAGTTTGAATTGATCATATATGATTTTGAAGAGAATATAGTATATTTTTAAAGGAGTTTTCTAGGGAGTAAGAGGAGGGAACAAAATAAGCAAATAACTATCGAAAAATTCGTTTGAACTTCCCTTTATATAGTGAATGAATAGACGTGTCCATTCGCGAAGAGTTGCGACAGATAAATACTTCTTTTTAAAATCTGAAAAACCATTTGGTGGCATGTATGTCGACATATCATCTGGGCATATGTCGACATATGCATGTTGAATTAAAAAACTTGTTTCTTTTTAAAATGTTTGAAAATCCTATACTTTGTAAAATAATTTGATACTTTGTAAAATGGTTTGAACATAGTTTATAAATATTTTGGACTTTGAATTTTTTTTATAAAATATTTATAAAAATATTTTGATTTTTTTTAAATAATATATAAAAGGTAGAAAAATAAGAGACAGGGATCAAAGATTGCTACCAAAGATTTTAACAATATACTCTGACTCTATACACTATATTATAGTGTTGAGATCTTCATAACTTGGTCTTTGTACTTATAAGTCTTTACGTCCATTTCTTGAGTCTTTATACTGTACAATCATCGATTCAACAACTGTGTAATATCCTGCACTATATACTATATAACATGACAAAACATTAATATCTATTTTTTATATGAATGTATGTTGTTATCACTGTTGTTATCATCAAAATCAATAACTGAGGTATTAATACTTGCATGGGTCTTGAAGTGACAGCATACCAAAAGGTTTATCGATAAGTGTATATTTATATTTCTTTTGTCGGTCTTGATTAAGTTCATTTGTATATTTTAATTGATAAACATTTTATCAATTTATATTAGTTGCACAAATTTATCGATGCAAATCATTTTTATCTTTACATAGCATATGTTCTTACAGTATTAGAAAGGTTAAATATATTCATTTCATTTTTCTAATAAGGCTTGCACTAGACTTTTATATTCTCAAAACCTAAGAGAAAACATAGGAATCTGTTGATTTTTCTAGTGGGTATTTGGACTCGCTTGCCTTGGAAATCTAATTTTGAGGATGATCAACGAATCATAGGCCTACAAGCAATGGATAACACTTGATCGATTGTATCCTATACAATTCTCCTAACACATGGTCTTTGTCCCAATCTTATCTCAACCTTAAGGAAGACAAAACACATCGAGAGAGACTATTCACTCATACCTACCATTTTTTGAGGACCTAAGTATAATGTGTGTACCTTGAGGAAGATCAACAAATATATGCATGTATCTTACCCCATCAAATCAATATATTAATAATACTACACATAACATCCCTAGCTTAAGGAAGATCAACAACTAAAGGGTATGCAAGTAATCTATTAATATGTAAATGGTAGAGGACAACTTATATATATTAAGGATTCATAATTTTTAATATATATACATTGAGTGATATTGATTTATGAAACAATGTATTTTATATGAAATACCATATGATTCAAGTGTCGAAAACATCTGAAATCACGGTATACATAGAATAAGCATACACTTGTTCCTTAAATCTAAGTAGAGTTTCTTACCATTCCACTTAAAGATTACACCTTCGTAGTTCGTATTATCTAAGTTTAATTTATTTATAACTGTTTCTATTTTAATTACCTTATATAATACTTTTATGTATATTATTAGTTTGATCATACTCAATTAATTTTAATTCTTATTAATTAAATCGTATTTAATTTATTTTATTTAATGTTCTAAAATTATATATTATTCATCTGAAACTATTTATGATAGTTAATCAACTATAACATTTATGGTTTGTTTATATGTACTTATCAATATATATATATACATTTTAGTTACTTAACTTTTAATTAATTTTATTTAATTAAACAATTAAATTGAATAATTTTAATTAATGTGAAATTAAAATTTAATTTATCATAATTTTTTTAAGATAAACAAATAACTGCAACAATTGAAGTTACACACATATATTAATATATATATATATGTGTGTGTGTATGTGTGTGTGTGTTAATAAATTATATTTTACCTAAGTATTTAATTAATTTAATTAATCGTATTAGTTAATCTTTAAATTGAAAAATTAATTGTTTAATTTTTGAAAATTTTAAATGCATTTTGTAACTTCTCTAAAATTTTACTTCTATACTTTAAAATTAACATTAAAAATTAAAATATCTTTTAAGTTATCAAATCTAAATTTGAAAATTAGCCCAAGACCCAAAATCAATTTAGGTCTTTACTGTAGGGGACAACCTTTGGGGTTACATCATGCTTCGGGCCAAGCCAGTAGCTAGGTAGATTAAAGTACTCGATTATTCAAACCCAACGTTAGATGCTACCTTTCTAGACATCTTATTAAATTGGTAGGCTTTAATAATTTTACCCTAACATTGCTAATTAAGACTGCATAAACCATTGAACTCTGAAACCATTGAACAAACCGATCCAGTCGAAAGTAGGTGAAATAAGAAGATTTTAATATAATTTCCTAGTTTTGGATCTATTGTGCCTATGAAGTTTAAAAGGTTTATTGGATCCATATTCTAATATAGTTTTTGTGACAACCCACATTTCAGAGGGTTTGAATCGACAATAATCCACACATGTTCGACTTAAACAATCCGGAACATAGATAATCAATGGGGTTAATTAAGAAAAATAAGAAAAGAAGAAGAAAACAAACACAGAATCTTGCAACGAAACGATAAAATATAATAATCAAATAAACAGTTCATGAAGCTATTTACTATACATTTGATTATAATTTATACAACATTTATCCGAGTTTTATATATACAACAGAAAAAAATATAATGTAGCAGAACAACATGATGCTAGGAATAATAATATTAACAATATACCAAATCTTCGTCTTCGTCCTCCAGAATAAATCTTCAATAAGCTGAAAACTCAGGGCTGACCCAAGCGTAATGAAAAGACAAAACACTCGAGTCAGGACTAAAATATCCTTACGTAAGTCAAATCAATATCGCATATAACATGAGTGTAATAGCGTCAGAGATGTTTATGGGATTTCACATCTCTTATCCAGTGTATAACGTGCGTGCAATAACTCAAGAGATGTTACACGATTTTCCATCTCTTAAGGATCCGTCAAAATATTTATATGTAGCAGAATACGCTAAATATACAATGTCTAATCAGTAAAATAAATATTTTTCTTAGCGTTAAAGCTTTACATTAATCCCCCTTAACACGTTTTTAAGCATTGTCGTACAGTTTGCATATAAAACACCAGTAAACCGTCGGTGGATAGGGATGCACCGTGATACGACAACACTAAACCAAAATCGTAGGGATCTCGTATAGGGATAAAAGTATGACAAGGCATGTGAGGCAATGCCAAAGATTGGATACTACCAGTTTACCCTCCCGGCTGGTGGTAACGCATCATAGCCATGATCGCCCACCACGTCCAACACTCACAAAATTCAAGGGTGCGCACCAATTAATCATAATGTAAATGATGGTAATACGAAGAAGTGTGTCCGCTCGGGGTAGCTAGCCTACTTGACCGGTACGACTCCTGTTTTAGTTATTTCAAATTGGCACAAGTGCCAGGCCAATCCATCATCGTTCTCTTTCTTCAAATCCAACCACTTCGTTCTGGATCATCACTCCACATACACAGTTGTTAAAGTGGTTTCAGAATCTCCATCTGCCCAACCCCACATCAACGCCCCAGGAGCCACGACCTGAAATGTGACATCACCATTCGTCGCGTCGACCACCATCAGGTTACACACCCCAAACCACCACCGAGTTACACAAAATGCCCTCAGAAAACATGCTCCACCATCATGGACTCGAATACGCTCCTGAAATCCCCAATCGATCACTACAGAGATATATGTCTTAAGCCCTAGTTCTTTAACCCATGCTCTGTCGAAAAGTCGAGAAGAACCATAGTCATTCCTCCAATCAAGCATATTCGCGGGAAGCTTTCCACGCAACTTGAATTTTTAAAACCAAATTCAGATTTTTTTTGCTGAGTATATTTTGAAAGATTTATTTTTGAAGTTCTACTTTTTTTTCTTTATTGTGAAACTGGAAAGGAGGAAGAAGACGTGATATACATATATAGGAAGACAACGTAGGCTCGTACAACCATAGGGTGCTTGCTTTTAGAAATAGGGCGGTTGATGGGTAGAATGGAGGTTGATGTGAAGGGTTGACTCAAAAAAATATATAAATTAAATTTTCAAAATATCTCGATTTAAGTAACTTAAAATTTCGAACCCCTATCAAGGCATGCCGCCAGGTATTCATAATGTTATACCCCTATTCCGAACGCAATGGAACAAGTTTTGAGTCCCAATTCGATCGTATGGAGAAGATGACTTTTTGAACTCAATTATTATATTGAATTTTTGATATTAAATTCAACGCGTTTTTATCCCGTACGACCAAACGATAACTCCAAACGCTACAAAATTTGAAATACGATAATAATACACTATTACGGATCCAATGAAACTGGTTTCGTCAAAATCCAAGACTGTGCCCCAGAAGGCTATTTTTCCTCGTCAATTAAAATATAAATTTTCAAATTTTAAATTAATCACTTAAATTCAATTTTTGAGTGTTGACAATCTTCATCCATATTTAAATAACATCTAAATCAACTTTGAAATCATTTCATTTATATTTAATTTAGGATTCAATTATTTATATAATTCTCAAGATTAAATTTTAAACAATTTAATTGTCCAATATTCAATAAATTCAATATTAGCTTTCACATGAATATTAGTTATCAACCAATTTCTTTATTTACATCTAGTGAATCCGAAATTTATTATTCAATTCCATTATTGATTGTAAACACATTCAATACATAGCATTTCCTTTCAATACTTTTTATTACTTAAATCTTCGAAATTTGTTTATTTTAAAATCTTGTTCAAGTTCATATTCAATAGCTATATTAATAAATCATTAAATTTTTGATTTTTAACCATTTTTATTCATTAACTACACTTAATTTAATAATTTAAAATAGTTAAAAATACGGGTCGTTATAATCTCCCCTACTCAAAACTTTTCATCCTCGAAAAGACATTAAGTAAAGAATTTAACATTTGATATATTTTATTTAAATAATCAACTTATAAAACAATAAAATCTCATTTATAAAACTATTACTACATTTCTACTACGCTACTCCAATCAGCTTACGGAATTTACAAGTTAGTTATCAAAACAAGTTATAAAAAATTTTAAAAATTCAAAATTTTTCTAACACCCAGGTTTACGGAAACTTTCGGCAGAGCCTCTTTTGCGCGGCTCGATCGAATTTTTTTTCCAATTCAATATATAACCCAAATATACCAAATAGATATCAAATATACATCTCATCTTAAGATAAAATACAAAATCGCGGTATGTAATCCGAGATGGGTACCTTATTATTATTAATACGAGCGAGTTCGCTCGTATTAAGCAAGCAAAAGAAAAATATAATCCATGTATAGGTCCAACGGTCTTCGTATGCACCTATCTTAACTTAATTTAGAATATTAGTCATTTATAGAAGTTGTGGAAAGCATATATGATTTTTATAGAAGCATATAACATGAATTTTAAATCCACACCATAACATAAGCATTAATATACAACAAACAACAATTATATACAATAAAATAGTTATAACGACGATTTACAACAAAAGAAACCATTTAATTATTAGTATTCATCCATTTAATTCATAATGATATGAATTTACATTATCCAATGTCAATATTTAATTTATACACTTCATTTCTTATTAACATTCAATTTTTTATCAACATTTAATTGGTTTACTTCCAATTTATCCACATCTATTTCATTCACATTCAATTTATTTAATTAAATTTGTTAAATTTCAATCGTTTCATTTTACGTTTAGCAACATCTCATATCAATTCATTTAACATCTTGTTTAACTAACATTTATCAAAGTTATAAACTATGAACTTTACTTTACATTTTCACGAAACATTTGAATTATAATGTTCATATCTCCATTTTTAGCATCAACATCATTAATGGATTATTTCTTATATCCTTACTTAAGTTTTTTTCCAATTTAATTCACTTTTATTTTCACAATTTCATTTAATAACAAATTTTTTTGGGAAACATTTTATTAATCATCACTTTAGTTTATAATCATTCTATAAAAGTCCAACTTATTATATATGACTTCATCTAAGTTTATATTTATCTCAAAAGTCACAAATTGAATTTTAAAATTTCTTTGCAAATTTATGTTTAATTCTATAACCAATTTACAAGGATATTATTTAATTCATTTATCTACTTTCTTAAGTTCACTTACTTATTTCATTTAGTCATTAATCATTTCATATTATATTTAAGTATATAACATTTATTATTACAACTAAATTTCCATTTATATACATTTTAATTACTTTTAAGTTTTGTTTACTTGTATAATATCCCATTACGTATCCAAATCATCATATTAACTTTTAACTTTTGGTAAGTCTTATTACATGTTATTAGAATGCAATTTGGTATTATACAAATTAATCTGATTGATTTTACTTAATTAGAATGTTCACTATTTTAACTTGTTTAAATTTTCTTTACTTTCAATTTAAGAGTTGCAAACTTCAACTCTAAAGTTTCTCAAAACATGTAGCTTAGATTTCCTAATTCTCTTATTTTATAAGTTCTGGTTATTCAAATATTTCATTTCATTCGTATAATTTGAAGATTATTAATTAACAGAACTTAAAATTTTTAATTATTGTGTTCATTTCAAATCGTTTGAAATAAGTATTTATACTTATCTCTTTTGTATATCAAATCATACATTTGGAGTTTAAACCAAAATCCGTTTATCAAAACAATTTTGTAGCAAAGCTTCTCAGAAGTCTCCCCGACTTTGAGACTCGAAAAAGAACGTCGATGATGCTGCGCTGTAACGACCCGGATTTTTTGACGGTAAATTTTAAATATTTAAATGGTTTAAATTTGGATTTGGGATTATAATTCAGTTAGTATGATCTTAAAACTGAAAATTCAAGCGATTTCGGAATTTTTGAAATCATCGATTTAATCGACGTGTTAAAATAGCGATCCGGGATACAGTCTCGAAATTCGACGAAACCAGTTCCATTGGATCCGTAATAATACATTATTATCGGATTTCAAATTTCGTAGTGTTTGGAGTTATCATTTGATTGTACGGGATAGAAACGTGTTGAAGTTAATATCGAAAATTTAATATAATAATTGGGTCCAAAAAGCTATCTTCTCCCTACGATTGAATTAGGACTCGAAACCTTTTCCATTGCGTTCGGAATAGGGGTATAACATTATAAATGCCTAGCGGCACGCCTCGATAGGAGTTTGAAATTTCAATTTGCTTAAATCAAGATATTTAAAAAAAATTAAATAATATATTATCAATTCAACATTCTTTTCAACCGAAAGTTATATCCAATCATCCCTATGATGTGTACGTGACCTTTACTTCTTCAAGCACGCATCTTCCTCTTTTAAAACATCATAGCCACTTGCCTATGAACTCCCCAATTTAATCGAGAGCTTCTCTTTTTCTTTTCCTTTTGTGTCAAGCTCGGAAAGAATAAAAAAAAACAAAAACAAAAAAACGTGCGATCGAAATCACGTTCCTCCATTCTAAATCGAATCAGTTCGATTCATAAACAGAAGAAAATATACGAAACCAAATTCATATTCAAGGTATATCAAAAAAAAAAATATCGCACGCTCGCGCGCGTGCGAGGGAGGTGATGGCGGCGATGGAGGAAGGTGGTACAACGCGTGGTAGGGATGGGGAGGAGCTCGCGTGCACGGTGCTAGGGTTTTGGCTGAGGCAGGCGTCGCGACTTTTGGGGTTTTGTTCGATTGAAGGGATGAGCGATGCGAGGCTACAAGCGAGGCGATACGGGTCGCGGCAGCTTAGGGGTTGGGTCGACTTCATCAGGTCTCGTTTTCGTTCGTGTTGGGTTTGGGGGTGGCGGCGACCTGATATTGGTGATTGACGAGGAGGCATGATGAGGGGTTTTGGGTTGGGTGTTACGTGACTGTGCGTTCAAGGCCTGAGGCGCGCTAGGGATTTGGAGGCATTCGAGGTTGCTGCGGTGACAAGGTGGTGGCGCGGTGTACTGAGGAGGAGGTGAGCGTGGAGAGGAAGTGGTCGTGTTGTAAAGAATGGTCCTTTGACAGTGAATGGAAGCAGAGGCTGTTCGGTTGATTTTTGGGAAGAAGATTGATCGGTTATTGGAGGGTAATTAAGGTAGTGACTATTATTAAGAAAATTAATTATCCTAATAAATTCGTGAATCTTGTATAACGTATAAATTTTTATACGAGGTCCAATTTACGTAACGAGACTCGATGGATTTGCAGCGGCAAATATTATGCATCGGAATAAATTGGGAATTGGATCAATTAACAATTTCGGAAAAATCAAAGTGAGTAAATCTCACTCATTTTGGATTTGCTAATTTAATTTAAAATGTTGAAAATTATTTATTAACTGATTGAATGAATTGATGATTATTATTATCAGTTGGATGGTTATTATATATATAGTAGTATATATAGTAGTAGGATATACCCGTCTATTGGAGCGGATGAGAGCCTATGCACCCCGCATAACAGCGGATGACCCTATATACCGCGATATCCCCCTCGAAGCGGGATTCGTATTTTTATTGTTGACTAACATCTGTGGATGCAGGGAAACAAGTTGGAGGGATCCAACTGGATTCCTCAAAAATGTTGATTTATTTTCATATATAATGATACATGATGTGTGTGAATAATCTGTTATATATTATTGCTATGATTTGAATCTTTGGATGATATGGTGGCACGGGCCTTAAATTTGGCATTTCAAATACCATAAATTATTATTTTTAGTTTGAAGGAATTTAAAATGAGATTTTTGATATAAAAACATTTATATTGAAAATTGGATTATTTTTAAGAAAAAAGGATTAGGAATAATATATATATATATATATATTAATTTTGGATTGTACGTAACTATTCGTGAATGGGTTTAAATAGAGACTTTAAAAATTAATTATATAAAGGAGTTTGTAAATGGTATTTGAAATATGAAGAGTTAAAATCAATATTAAAAATAGATTGGAAGTATAAATGGAATTTATAAGAAATGAATTTACATAATGGAATTTTATAAATAAGATTTGTTTTATAAACAGGTAAAACCAAAGGGGTTATAAAATTGATAAATGACGTTTATAAATAAAGGAATTCGATATCAGATGATAATTAGAAATATAAATTCATAGGGTGAATTTATATTAGAATATGGAAACAGGGTTGAGAAAAATAGTAGATTCTATTTTTGAAATGAGAATGGTTAGGGAATCGACAATGAATCGATATGTTGTGAAATCGAGAGGAAGTTATAAATTAAATTGGTTATTGAGATTTTAAAATATATTTTTATTTTTAAGAAGTTAAGTTCGTTTTTCAAAGGGAAAACTTTATTATTTAAACTATGAAATTTTAAACTAGTTAGTATTGGAATACTTCGGAAAATGGATTTCCAAATATTTAATATTTATTGAAATAAAATTTTAATTTTTATAATCAACTTTGTAAATTGATTTGTTTTATTTTAGATGAGTTATTGATGGTTTATTAAAAGTGTTTAATATTTTAAATAATAACTTAAAACATATTTTAAAAATAAAAGTAAATTACTATACTTAAATGCCCATTATATATATAGTTTGAAATGATTGAAAATTTATTATAAAATTCTCTCGAGATGTGTAAACAGGTTTTAATTTAAGGATGAGATTTTATAAGAGAAATTTTATAAATGGAATTCCAGAGACTTAAGAAAATTTCAAATGTTTAGATGCGATAACTTCGGAAAGAATTTGAATTCATTTAAAGAAGTTATAAAAGGTTGGTTCGAATTATAAATAAGTATAATCGGTTTGGAAATCGTAGGAAGGATTTATTAAAATTCCGGAGACTTATGAGATAAGTTATGAAATATTTCCAACTTTAATATTAAGATGGTTTTGGAAATTATACGTATAAATATTTTCCTAAGTATTGAAAGGAAGGTTTTGGAAACATTTTTAGTGGGAAATGATTTGGAATAGAAATATTCTAAGTGTTATAAAAATGGAAGTTGGAAATATTTCTAACTATTGAAAATGGTGAAATATCCTGTTATGGATATAAGTGTTGAAATTGTTTTCAAATATAGAAATATTGAAAGAGATTGAATATATATCTTGGTGAAGATGTTCTGGACTAAATATTTTGGAGATTTATAAAATTGGGCCTAGTGACTACTTATGAATGTTTTATTGATAGTTAAATAACCGACTATCAATATTGGCCAACTTTATTAATTGTTTCGAAGAGACCGGGATCGGACTTAATTATCCGAAAACCACTTCGATCCAGTTTGAATGTTACGAGTGAATACCGTGAAGATGATGAAGACGGTGATTTGGTTTGTCCAGACCCAGGACAACTTGTATGGACGAATGCTATCAGAACATCGTCATTGGAGGACGATGAGTATTCTAAGTAGAATTGTTTCTTGAAAGGTAACGCTTAGCCTCAAGCCTCATCAACCGGGAATGACTAAAACAGGGGAGATGCAACAAGGCTAAGTGGGTCGCACCCAATTAGGGTATGTTATCACTTTTCTAGATGTCCTCGGAAACCTATATATTATGGATATGGTTGTGCATGAAAGAAGGAGCGCTCGGTTGTAAGGGTGGGAACACCCAGGGTGGTAACATATTCGGTCTATCCAGGTTAGGGGTAGGCCGGTCTTGTGTAGCAGGGGATCCCGACGATGGTCCTCGGTACATTGTTCTAGAGGTGTACCATGATGGGCGGTACCCCAGTGGCCCAGTCATTGTATGGAATCCATTTTCCAATATGAGCCTTACGGTTTTTTTTGTAGAGCCTAGTATGTTGGAATTTAATTAATGTAACAATTTCGGCTATTTGAATAAGTATTTGTATTTAGACACTACTATAATATCACTGGATTTTCTATAAAATGTTTTGGTTATCGTAAGGGAAAAACCCGTCGTGTTTATGTGTGACGCGGTCTTACAAGATACTTTGTTTTCCAAAGGATTTTGATAACTCTAACAATTCAGATTGAGTGTGTTTTTCTCACGCTGGTTTTTCAGACTGACTCGGGTGGTATTTTATTATAATGATCGGGTCAGACCGGGTATTATAGATTCAGGATAAAATGCTGTGGAGCTCAAGAGATGACCTAGATGACAGAGATGTATCTCCGTACTTGGCTTATATTTCCGCTGTGTAAGGACAAGTTATATAACTGTCCAGTTTGATGTATTGATTGTTGTACTCTGATGATTGTAAGTATAAAATAGTTACAGATTCTTTTGTATAAAAATCTGTTATTATATATTATATTTTGTTCCGCTGCGATTGTGAGATTCTGTGTTGTTTATTTTCTTCTACCTTTTTCTTCTTCACCCCTAAAGATTCGTATTTCTGTTCAATTTGAGTTGAACTGGTGTGAATTATGGTCGACTCATAGGGGTACGGAGATGCGGGCCTTTACATGCGCAGTCATCACCAAAATTATTTTCCAACGACAGAAGAGGAAAGTACTGAATTCATTCTTTTTTAAAATTTATTTGAAAACAATTTGTATTTGTATATACTTTTAAACAATACTGATATTATTTTCTAAACCTTGAAACCTTTTCAAAAATACCGGAATTTAAATTTATCAAATTCTCAAATTATATTCATTTTACTTGCAAATTATATATTATAAATCGCATTTATACAGTTTCATTTTCTTATAATCATATAATAGCTAATAGTTTAGGAATATTGACTAATCAAACAATAAACGATAATGATATCTGTTATCATTTCTAATAACCAATTCACACTATGAATACCATAATAATTTCTGAAAATTATTCCTTTATATATAAAATATAATAAGAATAAAACTATTTCATTTACCCAATTTCAAAACAATACTATGTCGAATTGTTCTGTTCAAGCGTTTAGAGATCCCTATCAATAACGTTAATTACTCGTGTTGACCAGAATCCATAAGCCACTCAACAAATCAACCAACACAATATAAAACAATTTTTATATTCACTAACAAATACGCGCTCATATATATACACTCAAACTCATTCTAGGGTACTACTGACCCTATCTTTAATGAGTCACCCCATCAATGCCAAGGTTATCGCTAAACCTGGCTCTGATGCCAGCTGTGACAACCCACATTTTGGAGGGTTTAAATCGAAAATAATCCACACGTGTCCGACTTAAACAATCCGGAACATAGATAATCAATGGGGTTAATTAAGAAAAATAAGAAAAGAAGAAGAAAACAAACATAGAATCTCGCAACGTAACGATAAAATATAATAATCAAATAAACAGTTCATGAAGTTGTTTACTATACATTTGATTATAATTTATACAACATTTATCAGAGTTACATACACAACAGAAACAAATATATTGCAGCAGAACAACATGATGCTGGGAATAATAGTATTAATAATATACCAAATCTTCATCTTCGTCCTCTAGAATAAATCTTCAATAAGCTGAAAACTCAGGGCTGACCCGAGCATAATGAAAAGACAAAACACTCGAGTCCGGACTAAAATATCCTTATGTATGTCAAATCAATATCGCATATGACATGAGTGTAGTAGCGTCAGAGATGTTGATGGGATTTCACATCTCCTATCCAGTGTATAACGTGCGTGCAATAACTCAAGAGATGTTACGGGATTTTCCATCTCTTAAGGATCCGTCAAAATATTTGTATATAATAGAATACGCTAGACATATAATGTCTAATCAGTAAAATAAATATTTTTCTTAGCGTTAAGGCTTTACATTAATCCACCTTAACGCATTTTTAAGCATTGTCGTACAGTTTGCATATAAAACACCAGTAAACCGTCGGTGGATAGGGATGCGCTGTGATACGACAACACTAAACCAAAATCGTAGGCATCTCGTATAAGGATAAAAGTATGACAAGGCACGTGAGGCAATGCCCAAGGTAGGATACTACTTGTTTACCCTCTAAGCTGGTGGTAACGCATCATAGCCATGATCGTCCACCGCGTCCAACACTCCCAAAATCCGAGGGTGTGCACCAATCAATCAAAATGTAAACGATGGTAATACGAAGAAGTGTGTCCACTCGGGGTAGCTAGCCCACTTGACCGGTACGGCTCCTGTTTTAGTCATTTCAAATTGGCACAAGTGCCAGGCCAATCCATCATCGTTCTCTTTCTTCAAATCCAGCAAACGTTCACCAAATCCAACCACTTTGTTCTGGATCATCACTCCACGTACACAGTTGTTAAAGTGGTTCAGGGACAGAGAGTATGCACATATCTGGCCCCAGTCTCTTTAACAACCAAACATCGTTTTACACACCTGTTGGTACTTTTACATTTCGAAAATAATTCATACTTGATATCAAAATATCATATTCGCTTCAAAATCAAATCCATTTCGGAATCATCATATTTAATCAAAATGTACCATTTCACTTCAAAACTCATTTTCGCCTTAATATTTTGACTCCGCTTCCAAAATTATTTCGAATTTCAATTTAGGTTATACCTTCATTTTAACCCAATTCGTATTTAAATCCAAGATTGAAATATAAACATTCCACCCCTTTGACAAGTTTGAATTGTTAGAAAATAGTTTAAATAGTTTTAAAATAATTAAATAGTTATAATAGTTTAAATAGAAAATAGTTTGAGTATTGAAAATGGTTTATGTTGGTAAAATAGTTTGGAAAATCAAAATAATTTGAATATTTAAAAAGATAGATTTTTAATAGTTTATATTAAAATAATTTATTTGAAAATAGTTTCAAAGTCAAACCGATTCAATTCCAAATTTCCCAATTCAATAAATCTCAATTTCCATTTCGATTTAATCGATTCAATTCCAATTTCAAGTCGAATTTTACTTTGATTCCAAATTAATTTCAATTTCAATTCCAAATTAATTTTACTTATAATTCCATATTAATTTCAATTCCAATTTCAAAATAATTTCAATTCAAAATTTAAACCATTTCGATTTCTATCAATTCCAAGTTCGATTTTCAAAATATCGATTCAAAACTCTTAAATCAAATTCACCTTCAATACCCAATTTAAGATCCAAATTTTCAAATATTATTCAATTCCTATCTCGATTTCGAAATATCGTTTTATATCGCTTTTACTTAGTACTATTCAAAGTTCGAATAAAAGTCCAATCCTTTAAATCAAATCAATTTCTAAAATTTAAATCATAATTCGATTATAACTTAAAATTTTCAACTTCAATTATTTAAAACATTTCGTTTACCAAATTTAAATTTCAACATTTCGAGCTCAAGTTCGAAAATAATTTGATTTTTATAAGTTTGATTTTTATTTCTTTAAATCAAAATCATTTAAATAAATTTCAAATCAAAAATTTAAAAATCCTTTAATTTTAACATTTCAGTGTCCGTATATAATTTACTATCATATGGCCAAGTGATCAGTTATTTCAATTTAATTTCAGGGTTGGATATATATCATTTCAATCCAAATCACAGTGTCATAGGTATATATCATTTCAACATATTTCTTAATTTATTCGAAATAATTCAATTTACAATTTAAATACTGTAAATAATATACAGGGTGATAATAGGATATATCAGAATAAATAAACATCCAAATCATCCCAAATATCAACCAATGGCATCCATCGCAATCAATCATCCAAACAGCCAATATAATTCACAATAATTTCATAATTATTAAAATCGGGTGTTTTACTGGCAATTAAATTCCTATTTCAAATTTAGCTATCAGTTTTAATTTTTAACAGTAAATTCAATGGCAGTTTAGATGACAATTAAATTTATCAAACAACAACCAATAAATTTATATCACTTCACAATTTCGAATTTAATGAGCATAAAAATCTTTTAGTACGTGTGAGCATTATAAAACACTAACCTTTATTTTCTGTTGTCACCGAGACGTTCCAGTTTGAAATTAAAACCGAACAACGCCCGATTTTAGCCCAAATTTCCACTATTTCCAAATCCATCCGAACTAGTTTCATTTCGTAGCTCTCGTCATCACGATCGCAACGCAAAAAGTCTCGTCCCAATCGGACCTCGTATGAGAGAGTTATTAAAATTTTAAATTGATCGATTAAAATATAAAATTATTAAAACACTAATTTATTTTTATATAAAACCCATTACCATTAACCATTTTTGCCCGGCCCAAAATGTTGCTTCCTCTTCCCCAAATACACAGCTCTCCCTTGTGCACGCGAGTATCCAGCTCCATTTGCGTGCACGATTGACCGGTGATACGGAGCTCCAAAGCTCGAAATGAAAATCCGACATTGCCATCGTCTTTCTCACCGGAATCTCCATATGCCCAACCCCACGACGACGCCCCTGGAGCCACGACTGAAAATGCGACATCACCATTTTCCGCATCGACCACCATCAGGTCGCACCCCCTAAACCGCCAATGAGCTACACGAAACGCACCCAGAAAACGTGCTCCACCACCACGGACTCGAATACGCTCCTGAAATCCCCAATCGATCACTACAGAGATATATATCTCAAGCCCTAGTTCTTTAATCCATGCTTTATCGAAAAGTGGAGCACCCCAAACTATAGTCATTCCTCCAATCAAGCATATCTGTGGGAAGCTTTCCACGCAACTTGAATTTTTAAAACCAAATTCAGATTTTTTTGCTGAGTATATTTTGAAAGATTTATTTTTGAAGTTCTACTTTTTTTTCCTTACTGTGAAACTGGAAAGGAGGAAGAAGACATGATATACATATATAGGAAGACAACGTAGGCTCGTACAACCATAGGGTGCTTGCTTTTAGAAATAGGGGGCTGATTGGTAGAATGGAGGTTGATGTGAAGGGTTGGCTCAAAAAAATATATAAATTAAATTTTCAAAATATCTCGATTTAAGTAACTTAAATTTTGAACCCCTATCGAGGCATGCCACCTGGCATTCATAATGTTATACCCCTATTCCGAACGCAATGGAACAAGTTTCGAGTCCCAATTCGGTCGTATGGAGAAGGTAGCTTTTTGAACCCAATTATTATATTGAATTTTCGATATTAAATTCAACGCATTTTTATCCCGTACCACCAAACGATAACTCCAAACGCTACAAAATTTGAAATCCGATAATAATACACTATTACGGATCCAATGAAACTAGTTTCGTTAAAAATCCGAGACTGTGCCCCGGAAGGCTATTTTTACTCGTTAATTAAAATATAAAATTTTCAAATTGTAAATTAATCACTTAAATTCAATTTTTAAGTGTTGACCATCTTCATCCATATTTAAATAGCATCTAAATCAACTTTTGAAATCATTTCATTCATATTTAATTTAGTATTCAGTTATTTATATAATTCTCAATATTAAACTTTAAACAATTTAATTGTCCAATATTCAATAAATTCAATATTAGCTTTCACATGAATATTAGTTATCAACCAATTTCTTTATTTACATCTAGTGAATTCGACATTTATTATTCAATTCCATTATTAATAGTAAACACATTCAATAAATAGCATTTTCTTTTAATACTTGTTATTACTTAAATCTTCGAAATTTGTTTATTTTAAAATCTTGTTCAAGTTCATATTCAATAGCTATATTAATAAATCATTAAAAAAATTATTTTTAACCATTTTTATTCATTAACTACGCTAAATTTAACAATTTAAAATAGTTAAAAATACGGGTCGTTACAATCTCCCCCACTCAAAATTTTTTGTCCATAAAAGACGTTTAGTAAAGAATCTAACATTTGATATATTATATTTAAAATAATCAACTTATAAAACAATAAAATCTCATTTATAAAACCATTACTACGTTTCTACTACGCTACTCCAATCGGCTTACGAAATTTACAAGTTAGTTATCAAAACAAGTTATAAAAAGTTTTAAAACTTCAAATATTTTCTAACACCCAGATTTACAGAAAATTTCGACAAAGCCTCCATTGTGCGGCTCGATTTGAAAATTTTTCCAATTCAATATATAACCCAAATATACCAAATAGATATCAAATATACATCTCATCTCAATGATGAGGCTTCCCGTAGGGAAAAATATAAAAGTGCAGTATGTAATCCGAGATGTGTACCTTATTATTATTAATATGAGCGAGTTCACTCGTATTAAGCAAGCAAAAGCAAAATATAATCCGTGTATACGTCCAACGGTCTTTATATGCACCTATCTCAACTCAATTTAGAATATTGGTCATTTATAAAAGATGTAGAAGCATATATGAGTTTTATAGAAGCATATAACATGAATTTTAAATCCACACCATAACATAAGCGTTAATATACAACAAAAAACAATCATATACCATAAAATAGTTATAACGACGATTTACAACAAAATAAACCATTTAATTATTATTATTCATCCATTTAATTCATAATGATATGAATTTACATTATCCAATGTCAATATTTAATTTATACACTTCATTTCTTATTAACATTCAATTTTTGATCAACATTTAATTGGTTTACTTCTAATATATTCATATCTATTTCATTCACATTCAATTTATTCAATTAAATTTGTTAAATTTCAATTGTTTCATTTTACGTTTAGCAACATCTCATATCAATTCATTTAACATCTTGTTTAACTAACATTTATCAAAGTTATAAACTATGAACTTTACTTTACATTTCCTCGAAACATTTGAGTTATAATGTTCATATCTCCATTTTTAGCATCAACATCATTAATGGATTATTTCTTATTTCCTAACTTAAGTTTCTTTCCAACTTAATTCACTTTTATTTTCACAATTTCATTTAATAACAAATTTTTTTGTGAAACGTTTTATTAATCATCACTTTAGTTTATAATCATTCTATAAAAGTCCAACTTATTATATATGACTTCATCTAAGTTTATATTTATCTCAAAAGTTACAAATTGAATTTTAAAATTTCTTTGCAAATTTATGTTTAATTCTATAACCAATTTACAAGGATATTATTTAATTCATTTATCTACTTTCTTAAGTTCACTTACTTATTTCATTTAGTCATTAATCATTTCATATTATATTTAAGTATATAACATTTATTATTACAACTAAATTTCCATTTATATACATTTTAATTACTTTTAAGTTTTGTTTACTTGTATAATATCCCATTACGTATCCAAATCATCATATTAACTTTTAACTTTTGGTAAGTCTTATTACATGTTATTAGAATGCAATTTGGTATTATACAAATTAATCTGATTCATTTTACTTAATTAGAATGTTCACTATTTTAACTTGTTTAAATTTTCTTTACTTTCAATTTAAGAGTTGCAAACTTCAACTCTAAAGTTTCTCAAAACATGTAGCTTAGATTTCCTAATTCTCTTATTTTATAAGTTCTGGTTATTCAAATATCATTTCATTCGTATAATTTGAAGATTATTAATTAACAGAACTTAAAATTTTTAATTGTTGTGTTCATTTCAAATCATTTGAAATAAGTATATATACTTATCTCATTTGTATATCAAATCATACTTTTGGAGTTTAACCAAAATCCGTTTATCAAAACAATTTCTTAGCAAAGCTTCTTAGAAGTCTCCCCCACTTTGAGACTCGAAAATGAACGTCGATGATGCTGCACAGTCATCACCAAAATTATTTTCTAGCGACAGAAGAGGGAAGTACTGAATTCATTCTTTTTTTAAATTTATTTGAAAACAATTTGTATTTGCATATACTTTTAAACAATACTGATATTATTTTCCAAACCTTGAAACCTTTTTCATAAATACCGGAATTTAAATTTCTCAAATTCTCAATTTTATATTCATTTTACTTGCAAATTATATTTTATAAATCACATTTATACTGTTTAATTTTCTTATAATCATATAATAGCTAATAGTTTAGGAATATTGACTAATCAAACAATAAACGATAATGATCACTATTATCATTTCTAAAAACCAATTCACACTATGAATACCATAATAATTTCTGAAAATTATTTCTTTATATATAAAATATAATCAGGGTAAACTTATTTCATTTACCCAATTTCAAAACAATACTATGTCGAATTATTCTGTTCGAGTGTTTAAAGATCCCTATCAATAATGCTTATTACTCGTATTGACCAGAATCCATAAGCCACTCAACAAATCAACCAACACAATATAAAACAATTTTTATATTCACTAATAAATACGCGCTCATATATATACACTCAAACTCATTCTAGGGTACCACTGATGAAACGACCCAAGGCAGTGGCGACCGGTAGGCTTTTCAACCATCCCAGACCCACCGTGGCTTTCACTGGTACCTCGAATTTGCTTTTACGGCCAGCCTCTCGACTCGCAACCAACCCAAGGCCTTATACTACCTCAAAGGGACATGTAGGGGTAAGAGTCTCCCGTTCGCCACCAAACGCGAAGCGAGAACCCCCTATCATGCTGTAATATAGCAAACCCGATCCCGAAAATTCCAGATAGTTAGAAAAAAAGAAGAAAGAGATAGAAAAAGAAGAAACAGAAACACAACACAGATTCTCACATTCGTAGCGGATTAAAATATATTATCAAATAATACCAGTTTACAAAGAATATTGTATCTGTCAATTATATTTTAATACATCAGAGTTACACACATACACCATCACTGGACATATACAAATCAACATATATCAGATAAACAGAAATATATCACAGCGGAAACACTCCATACGTTCCTGCCATCCAGCTCGTCTCCTGAGCTCCAGAACGTCCTTACCTGAAAATTTGTAATACTCGGTCTGACCCCGAGCATTACATCAAAGTAACATCCAGGTCAGGCTGGAAACCAGCGTGAGTAAACCCATCTAACATGACATACTAATACATAAAACTTATTTAAAAACCCGGGGTAACTCATACTTCTCTACAGGTTCTTAACTTGTTATAGTCAACACTTATTTCACAAACAATCACTAAGTACCCTTACTTAGTTTCAATGGTCCGGTTTACTTAATCTATTCCATTCCTACCTATTGATTGAACATAACAAATCTATAAAGAATTACTATAGATTACAAATTGAAGTGGTTTCGGGTATTTACAGATACCCGACCCCGGTCTCTTCGAATTCAATGTCACCTTAACCCAAGTTATTCAAGTGAATACAATTCAAATTTTAAATACAGGATGTCACTTTACACAGCAATTCATCTCGATAGATAACCACATTATCACTGTTCAACCCAAACATATCATATCACAAACATTTCACATCATAGATATCAACCAATTCAAGGCATTGAATATAACCCAATCATCCATAAGCAAGGTTAATTAGTCACACCATTTCTAATTAATTTAAATAAATTAAATTAGTTACTTCAATCGCTTTTTAATCCTGCTTACTTAACATCAAACCAATTAGTTAATCATCCTTTAATTATCATCTTTAATTACATTAAGTGATTAGCCTTTAATTAATTACACAAATTAATTAACCTTCAACCATTCACATTGAATAATCCTTTAATTACTCTCATAAAGTAATTAACAATAATTTATTACATTGATCCTTAATTAATTACTCTAATTAATTTATTTTATAATCACTTATATTGATTAATTATCCTTTAATTAATCACATTAATTAACTTACCCTTAGTTTAATTTCCTTAATTGATCCATACTTTAATTAATTACACTAAGTAATTAATCCTCAATTACTTCCATTAAGTAATTATCATTAAATAAATCACCTTTAGTAATTACCCACCTTAATTAATAATATTTAAGCAATTATCCTTTAATTACTTTCATTAAGTAATTATCATTAACTAATTTTATTAAGTGATTAACCCTTAATAAATTAATCATCTTTTAATTAATAACTTAATTAATTAATCACATTTATAAATCAATCTTTTAAATTGATTACACAGACTAATTAACCTTTAATTAATTATTCCCTGATTACATAAATCAATTAACCATCCTTAATATATTAAATAATTATACTTTATTTGATTACATCATTTAATTCACCTTTAAAAACATATAGGATTTAACCTATTATATAATTATTTTTAACAAACAATTTTGCAAACATTTTAAAACTTTGGAAACTCGTTTAAAACTTGCTAATACTTTGTTTTAGAACTTGATTTATATTTTCCCTTTGAAATTTATTTATTTTGATAACCTTTAAAACTTGATTACCACAACTTATAAAATCCCAGGCCAAACCATTTGAATTCCCGAGCAAACCACGTACAACACTCGCGCATACTTCTACTTCGAGCCACCTCTTCATTCGCACGAGAACCCACCCGAGCTATCACTTAAACCCATCGTCCCAGACACGACGTGCACGTGGTGCACGTAAACCAGCGTCTCCGACCTCCGGTGATCGTCGCGGAAGCTCACGACAACTTCCCATATCCATACGAACACTCACAAGAACCCAGATCGAATGCATCTTCGTCGAAACGAAATCGAGCCAAAATCTCGACCAACTGGTAACACTATGGTCAGAAATCTTCACCGTTCCGACGCCTCCAACCTCGAGATCGCCTGCCCACTTCACCGAAGCTACGTCACACCTTCCAGCTTCCATTCCCACCATCACGATCCACTCCGGTCCTTTGCCCACGTCGAAATTGCTTTGACAACCATGACGAGCAAAACACCTACCTAAACCCTAGTTCGCCTCAGCACGACCACCACAACCAACGATAAAATCCACCAGTATTTTTCCTGCAATCTCCATGCCTCAGACCACCTTCAGCCCAAACATTGACCCTCCAGTCATCGTCGATCATCGACAATCGCCCAAAACACCCAAAACGATCATATCGAAAATTCCAATCGATTATCAAATTAAAAATCATGAAATGTATATTAAAATTCATGATTTTCAATCACGAATACATTTATGTAATCCAAACCAGAAATTAAGATTATTGTTTTTATCATAAATATGTATTTCGCTGTTATTTCCATTTTTAAAATTATTTACTGAATTAAAAATCCTGATTCTATTTTTAAAATTATCATCATATCTTAGCAAACAACTTTCATTTAAACATCAAAGTCTAATATTGATTCTATTGGGAGATTTGAATTTTTTCCTAAGGAAATTAAATCCTGTAAGTAAGAACAAAGAAGATGTATGTATACAGGAGCTTATATATACACAGACATTTCACATTTTCAACATGCATTCACAGATAACATTCATATAAACATATATGCATCATCACAACACAATCCATCACATGCATCAAAGTTAATTCACAGATTTTTAAAACTGTTTTTAAAAATGTTTACTCACATATAATGTTGAACAGAGAACACTGCTTTCAAGACTTCTATTTGCCTTTGATCTTGATTTTGATCTTCTTTTGTTTGAGTTGTATTTTGTTTTTAAATGGCAGTGTTGTTTTCTTTTTCTTTTGTTTAACTTACTTCAAATGAAAGAAAATGAACAGAGGAGATACGTATATACAGAGAAGGGTAAGCTGCCTCTATGTACTCAGTGACCTGTTTTTGCTTTTGACATTAATAAGATGTTATGTATGCTTGAGATGATGTTTTATGTGCTTGAGTTGAAATGTGTATTCTTGCATTTAATTCTATGTTCCCTCTTTTGTTTACAGGTATATATATATCCCCTTACCTACATATATTTTTACTTATATACTCACTATTGTGTATTAACACATATATATTACTTATTTACTAATTTATATAACATGAGTACCTATATATTTACTTATATCATTATACATATTCACCTACTATTTAAATACACTCATGTTTCACATATATTGATATATATATATATATATATATTCTTAAGTTTGAAATCGCCATTTTGGAATTTATACATCCAGGTGTGTATATACATATAAATATAGAAATTTATTTTCATATACTATACTTTTATAACCATATCTATATAAACTCACATATTTATATATTATTAATCATCAAAAAGCTTACATATATATTTATACATTTACGAATATTTGTGTGACGCCCCACCTCTATACCCACGCTAGCCAAGGACACTACGGGGTAATGCCGTCAACTAGCACGGAGAATAAGGCTGTTGAGGAGCGACCATCCGTGTAACTTCTTTGTGCGAGCACCGATATGTCAGATATAATAGAATGCATATCTTTTAAAGAGGAAATCCAACATACCGATACAAACACAAAGCTATCACACGGTGGCTATATATAATCTTCGGAAAAATATAGAAATAAACATAACACAAATCAGTCACAGGCAGTTCATATCACAAAGGCGGAAATATATATGAATATAACACATGAAAGTGTACATCAGAGTAGTGGTCAAATAAGATCCACAATAACACAAAAGAATAGATACAAGTGCTAACCAAAAGAATATGTATACATCAAGGAGTCTAATCTCAAATGTATACAAACAAAAACTACTAAACTAGAGTAGTTAGCCAAAAGTCAGAAGATGGCTCCAGATAAGAAGTCATGAGGAAGCACCTGTAAAATCTCAGTCTGACCCGAGTATTATTTAAGAAGAAAATAATAAACGGATCAGTCTAGCTATAAATATCAGATAAAGTGATATAGAATAAGAGGTATGACAAAAACGTATCATAACCATAATACCATACTGCGATAAGTACGTGATTGAAAATCAACAAGAGATTAATCAATATCACAAGAATCTTCTCAAAGATTAAAAAGAATGTCATATTCTTCATGTAATTCACCAAGCCACAATAATGACATACATATTAATGCCAATTGTAAAAGTTGGTGAAACATAAATTCCAGAAATCAACCATTAGAAATCCAGAAATCAAATAATCCGAAGCAACGACGTCGTACAGCGTAACGTCCGATGATCCAGAAAAACAATAAATAGGAACAACGACGTCGTACAACGTAATGTCCGATGAACCCAAGCACAAATAAAAAGGAACAACGATGTCGTACATCGTAACATCCGATGAACCAAAGCATAGGAAAATGGAACAACGACGTCGTACATCGTAACGTCCGATGAACCAAAACACAATAAAAGGAAAAGGAACAACGATGTCGTACAGCGTAACATCCGATGAACCAACACGTAGTAAAATGGAACAACGACGTCGTACAGCGTAACGTCCGATGAACCAAATCACCATAAAAAGAAAAGGAACAACGATGCCGTACAGCGTAACATCCGATGAACCAATACGTAGTAAAATGGAACAACGACGTCGTACAGCGTAACGTCCGATGAACCAAATCACCATAAAAAGAAAAGGAACAACGATGTCGTACAGCGTAACATCCGATGAACCAATACGTAGTAAAATGGAACAACGACGTCGTACAGCGTAACGTCCGATGAACCAAATCACCATAAAAAGAAAAGGAACAACGATGTCGTACAGCGTAACATCCGATGAACCAATACCGCAATACGTAGTAAAATGGAACAACGACGTCGTACAGCGTAACGTCCGATGAACCAAATCACGATAAAACGGAACAACGACGTCGTACAGCGTAACGTCCGATGGACTGAATCAAAGAGACATCGCACATTGCTAGTCTAAATCACAAGAATGATCGTCATGATCATAAGGAAGTGTCGATTACACTAAGCTAGTAAATATAAGAGTTTAGCTTCATGTCCCATAACCACTTGCTTAACTCAAATATTTACGAACAGATTGTAGATCTGCACTAGAAAAGTGTCACAAGAGAGTTTCAATCGAACAAGTCCAAAAATTAACCGACGAAGTAAACGCAAGCGTTTCATACCACTTGTTTTGCTAAGCCGTTTAATTATATTTTCTCATACGAATGAGGTAAAGGTTTGTATATACTAGTAGATTGGAAAACAGTTTTATAAACGAGTTTGATATTGAAAATAGAGTTGAAATCGTTTTGATGAAAGAGTTTTGATATTTAATACTAGTATAGAAAACCTTTATATTTTGAAGTGACAAATCATAGAAGTGATTGTAGAAACAATCAATCATAAAAATTCACGTTCGGAGACGTGAGTAAAGTTCAAAGAAATCAATCCCCAAAAACCATCAAAGTAGGAAGTTCTGTTGAATGTTTTTCAGATAAGATCGCCTACGCAGATTAAAGTTGGAAATTCAAACAAAATAGGCAATATAGGCATAATTGGCAAATAGGAGCAGGTCGGTCAACCGGACTCCCTGAGTCGGTTGACCGGAACAGAGACAGAAGTGCTCGGGTAGCAGGTCGGTCGACCGGACCCTGAGGTCGGTCGGCCGAAGCCTGTAACCTGCACTTCCAAACAGAGGAAGGGAGATGCTAGAGTAGCAGGTCGGCCGACCGGACTCTGAGGTCGGTCGACCGGAGCCTGTTTCCAGCACTCCCATGCCAATCAAAAGAATGCCAATCCCTTCCGAAATGCAATCGGTCGAGCAACAGCACTAAGGGTTTACGCCAATCGACTACCCGGCCATATACGCTCTTCGATTCATCACCAAAAACATGATTAAAACATCAAAGTTAGGATTTTCAAAGAATTGAACTCAAAACACTAAAAATTGGAATATTCACCAAATCAATCCAAACCAAAAGCAATTGCACAAGAATAAGTGTTAGGAATTCATACCTAACAATCGAAGATAAATATAGTTTAAGATGTGAGATAAAAATCTCACCTTTGAACCCAAACAAATGAAGAAGAAGCTTTTAAAACAAGCCAAGATCAACTCCTCTTCAACACAACCCAAATGAGCTTGAATCTATGCTCAAAAAGAAGAACATTCCTAAAGTTAGGTTTAGGAATTTCTGAAATTGAAAGGAGAACGGGTTGGAGAAGATGAAGGAGATGCTTACCAATGGGTTCTCTTTGAATTTGGAGCTAGAACTTGATTTGAAGATGAAACTAGGGTTTGGGAGTTTTAATTTCCCATCTCTCCCACCATTGTTGCTCTAAAACTGAAAAGAGGAGGAAGTGAGGGTGAATGGGGAGGGATGGTTCAGTTTGGGGTTTAAGTTGGCAAAGGGGCTGAACCCAAAACCAAACCCAAAGTGCAAATGGTCAAATTTTTGACTAGCTCCAAACATATCGAAGCTTACACTCAAAAAGATCGCAAACGACGTTTTGAACTCAATGGAGGTGGTCTCGAGTCCTAATTCGACTGTTTGCAAAAGGTAGCTTTTCGGACTTCAATCCGACGGACGATAAAATATTTAAATATAAAATCAATAAATATGCGGGTTGTTACAATTTGTCTTAACTTAATTGGAGGAGTCATGTATATATTATTTATTCTTTCTATAAGGTTTACCATATCCAAAGATTTATAAGCCAATGTTTATTATAGTTTTTAATCAATTCATATATATCCCAATATTTTAAATTATCAGAAATTTATTTATTCGACGTATATAAATCAATATTTCAATAATTTAATCCAGTCAATTACCCAATTAAAATACGCTAAAAATCCGAGTCGTCACAACTGACCCTATCTCTAATGGGTCACCCCATCAAATCCAAGGTTACCGCTAAACCTGGCTCTGATACCAGCTGTGACAACCTAAATTTCAGAGGGTTTAAATCGATAATAATCCACACATGTACGACTTAAACAATCCGGAACATAGATAATCAATGAGGTTAATTAAGAAAAATAAGAAAAAAAAGAAGAAAACAAACACAGAATTTTACAGCGGAACAATAAAATATAATAATCAAATAAACATTTCATTATGTTGTTTACTATACATTTGATAATAATTTATACAACATTTATCAGAGCTATATATATACAATAGAAACAAGTATAATCCAGCAGAACAACATCATGCTGGGAATAATAATAGTAATAATATACCAAATCTTCGCCTTCGTCCTCTAGAATAAATCTTCAATAAGATGAAAACTCAGGGCCGACCCGAGCGTAATGAAAAGACAAAACACTCGAGTCAGGACTAAAATATCCTTATCAAATCAATATCGCATATAACATGAGTGTAATAGCATCAGAGATATTTACGGGATTTCACATCTTCTATCCAGTGTATAACATGCGTGCAATAACTCAAAAGATGTTATGGGATTTTCCATCACTTAAGGATCCATCAAAATATTTATATGTAGTAGAATACGCTAGATATATAATGTCTAATTAGTAAAATAAATATTTTTCTTAGCGTTAAGGCTTTACATTAATCCCCCTTAACGCGTTTTTATGCATTGTCATACAGTTTGCATACAAAGCACCAGTAAAACGTCGGTGGATAGGGATGCACCGTGATACAACATGTAGCGACCCGTAGTTCCGTACCCTTTGAGTTGATAATAATTCACTCCTGTTCAACCCAAATTGTTCGAAAGAGCGAATAACTAGGGTAAAGAAGAAGAAAGATATAGAAGAAAATTAAACAACAACACAGAATCTCACAATCGCAGCGAAACAATTTATAATAGATAATAACAGATTTTAAATACAAGAACTGTGTTGTTAATATTCATACCATATTCAGAGTATAATATACAACAATCAATCTGGATAGTTTAGTAACTTGTCCTCACACAGCGGAAGTAAAAATCTACGGAAATACGTCTAGTCATCCAGCTCATCTCCTAAGCTCCATAGCACCCTATCCTGAATCTGTAATATTCGGTCTGACCCGAGCATTATAATAAATAACACCCGAGTCAGTCTAGAAAACCAGCGTGAGAAAACACACTCAATTTGAATTATTAGAGTTATCAAAATCCTTTGAAAACAAAGTATCTCGTAAGACCGCGTCACACATAAACACGACGGGTTTTTTCCCTTACGATAACCAAAAGATTTTATAGAAAATCCAGTGATATTATAATAGTGTCTAAGTACAAATACATATTCAAATAGCCAAAATTGTTACATTAATTAAATTCCAGCATACTAGGCTCTACAAAAAAAACCGTAAGCTCATATTGGAGAATGGATTCCATATGAATGATTGGGCCACTGGGTTACCGTCCATCACAGTACACCTCTAGAATAATGTACTGAGGACCATCGCCGGGATCCCCTGCTACACAAGACTGGCCTACCCCTAACCTGGATAGACCGAATATGTTATCACCCCGGGTGTTCCCACCCTTACCATCGAGCGCTCCTTTTATGCACAACCATATCCATAATATAAAGGTTTCCGAGGACATCTAGAAAAGTGATAGCATACCCTTATTGGGTGCGACCCACTTAGCCTTGCTGCATCTCCCCTGTTTTAGTCATTCCCGGTTGATGAGGTTCAAGGCTAAGCGTTACCTTTCAAGAACAATTTTACTTATAACGCTTATCGTCCTCCAATGACGATGTTCTGATAGCATTCGTCCATACAAGTTGTCCTGGGTCTGGACAAACCGAATCACCGTCTTCATTATCTTCACGGTATTCATTCGTTACGTTCAAACCGGATCGAAGTGGTTTTCAGATAATTAAATCTGATCCCGGTCCCTTCGAAATGATTAACGAAAATTGGCCAATATTGATAGTCAGTTATTTAACTATCGATAAAACATTTATAAGCAATCATCTGACATTATTATAAATTTCCAAAAAATTATTCTCGAATATCTTTATAAGATATATATATTCAACCCTTCTAATATTTCAATAGTGGAAATCAAATTCAAATTCTTATATCCTTAACAGGATCTTTCAAGTCATTTCAACACTTAATTTTTTTTTCTCGCTTCCAATTATTATAATTCATCCCTTTGAAATATTTCTAGAACTAAAATCTCGAAGTTAACTATTTTAAAATCATTTCCGTCCAATACTTAGGAATATTTATAAGTATATTTCCTAAGATCTTTTTTTCCCAATATTCAGGAAATAGCCCATTTATTTTTTATTCTAACAATTCTTACAAATTTTATTTGTAAACCCCTTAATATTTCCAAAGACGAATGCACTTGTCTATATCTCCAAATACCCATTTCTAACTTCTTTTATGAATTCTAATTCATTTTCCGAATTTCTTGTATTTTTAACACTTGGAAATCTCTTTAAGTTTCCCAAAATCCCACTATAAGATTTCTCTTCTAAAATCATATCCGTTTAATAAACTTCGTTTTCAATCCCGAGAGGATTTATAAATAAATTTCAAACTTTTAAAACTATATATATATATATATAATAAGTATTTTTTTAAAGAATAATAGTCTATTTTTTAAATTTATGTTTAAGTAAATTTTAAATATCAAAACATTTTAAATAACATCGATAACTCATTTCCAAATCATTTTTAAATAACTTATTAATTTACAAAGCTGATTTATAAAATTAGAATTTATTTCAATAAATATTAAATATTAGAATAACTAACTATTAAGAATATTATAAATAATAATTTTAGTTACATAGTATAGTAATTTAAAATCCCATTTTGATTTCTCGACAAAAGCCTAATTTAAAAATCCAACATTGCAAATTTCAATTCATAAATCCCTCTCGATTCGTATCACATCGATTATATCTCAATTTTATCACCATTCTCATATTCAAAAATAGATTCCACTATTACTTTCCCAACGATTTCCATAACTCGATATAAATTCACATCGTAAATCTGTATTCCCAATTTATCAACTAACCATCATTTTCCTTATCTCTAACATCATTTATAAATTTATAAACTCCTTTGAGTTTCACTTATTTATAAAAAAATCACATTTGTAAAACCTCATTTATAGATCCATTTATTAATATATTCCATTTATTTTTCAAATCCATTTTAAATATCGATTTCAACTCCTTTCTACATTTTTCAGGATATCAATTTAAAATTCATTATTTAAAATCCTCTATGAACTTTTTTTTAAATCTCTATTATAATATTTTTCTTGAATAGTTGAGTACAACTCAAAATCAAATTTTTTTCCAAATCAACTTCTTTTGAAATAGTCTAAATTTCGATATAAATATTTTATATTTAAAATCTCCTTTAAATCCCTCAATTCTCAAAATAATATTTATAGTATTTTAAAATACCAAAATTAAGGCCGGTGCTACCATAGCATCAAATTATTCAATCACAACAATAATTTAAAACAGATTACTCTAACACATTATATATATATATATATATATAAACATTTTTGAGGAATCCAGTTGGATCCCTCCAACCTGTTTCCCTGCATCCATAGATGTTAGTCAACAATAAAAATACCAATCCCACTTCGAGGGGGATGTAACATCCCGAAATTTTCAACTTTCGAAAATTCGACATCGATACTCACTTTATCGACTGCCGAGCAATCGAATGCCGAAAACCCGAAAAGTTAGGGTTTTAAAAAGAAGAGGTAGAAGAAAAGATAGAAGAAAAAGAAAGAAGAAAAGAGAACAACATCAGAACAGAAACAATATCAGAATCTCACATATCGCAGCGGAACAATATATAATAGATAATCACTAGCCTTTTAAAACAAAGAACTATATCAGTTTTTATACATACATCAATCAGAGTCAATATACAACAATGGACAGTTATATAAACTTGTCCTCATACAGAATACACAGCGGAATAAATACTATCAAATACAAATACTACGTCTCGTCATCCAGCTTATCTCCAAAGCTCCAGAATATCCAGAATATCCTGATAACCTAACTCTAGACTTCCCGTGTGGAAATTGGTGGGCACCCAGAGTTTAGAAGGGAAACAATAAACTCCGAGTCAGTCATGGTGACTGGTGTGAGATCGTAAAACAGTTATTTTTCACAAAGAAAATAAAATAGATTCGCAATGATTTTGGAAAATGAAACTACCATAAGACCTCCCGCCACACACACAATGCAAACGCAGAATTGGAGGAGATTTCTTCTTATGATAGTCAAAGATGCTTACTACGCAAAATCAAATCATTTTTGATATTATTATTAGTGCATAGTGTAGAAATCATTTCGAAAGTAGAATATAAATCTTAGCCAGCAAAGGTACCATTATAGTATGCTTACTATAGCTACCATATTAAATGGCAGGTTCTACAACTAAAACCGTACAAGGCTCGTATTGTTTCTTTGGATTTCCAACAAATGGTCAGGCTAAGGAACTTCCTATTCCACGAAGGAACGCCTCTGGAATGACGTCCCGAGAAATAACCTAACATTACGGTTAGATCTCTGCCAACACAAGGCCGGGTTACCTCTGCAAAAGTAGGTAACTACTGACACGCGTATGCCATCCCCCGATCGTAACCGATCTTCCCGAGGATCCCCGATTCGCAACAAACCACATAATAATAATGCAGCAACCACATAGGTTAAGTATCTGGGCTCCATACCATGATACCACCTCTATCCAGAAGGAATGACATACACTAAGGGGCGCTACTCCCTAGAACCTTGCTGCATCCTTCCTGTTTTGACCATTTCCGGGGTGTGAGGCTCGACGAAGTCTCGTCCACAAAGCTACGCTTTTCAAAAGCCATGCTTCGGGTCAAACAAATGATCAACCTATGATCACAAAGATATAAGATCAAACAAATGATCATATCGCAAATGATCAAACACTGATCATTTCACAGCAACACTCAGTACGCCACGTTACCAAATTGGGAGTATATTGCTGATAAATTTCAACTACATAACCTCTGAGCTCGTACGTCTCAGAGAAGGGTGTTAAGCTAAGAGAATAAATCCTCCGCCACCAACAGATATGTATTTGAAAGAAATCAGCTCAATATCTCAATTTGTAACGTCAGACATACAATCCATACAAGTCTGTTCCGGGATCGAACAGAACCGAAGGCACTTCTCACGAAGCCCTTGCATATCCGGATAAATTTCTAATCACGTCCGGACTTCCCGTCACTAAGGGTGATAAAACCTCTAAATCGGAGATCAGCCGATGTAGAGTAACTCGACGGTAATCCTTCCGTTTTCAAAAATATCCGGTCTTCAACACCGGTCATCAAATGCGATTCATAACGACGTATCACATATTCGGAATGGATTATACGACCCCATAGTCCTTTCCCGACTAACCCGAATAGTGAGCGCTAGTTCAAAAATAAGTGTGGCATTCAAATTCATCCAATTCACAACAAATACCCATTCAAGGTAATTATTGATAGTCGGTTATTTAACTATCAATAAAGATGCGCAACATCATCAGATTCCAAATAATTTTCCAAATTATTTATTTTCCAAAATATCTTTACTAGATATAAAATTTCCACACTTCAAAAATAAATCAACGTTTATTTTTAAACAGATTTCCATTTCTTTTATAAATTCCATAGTGAATTTATATTTTCAAAATATCTACTGATATACGATTTTCAATCGATTTCAATATTCACTTTCAATTTATCTTTAAGAAGATAAATTCTCAAAAACATTTCATTTCATATTGGAAAAGCATTTCCATACTTATTTAATAATAAGTAATTCACAAATCTATTTATTTTCAATATTTTCAATATTCGATATACTTAAATCAATATTAAGTATATATTTCATTCTTTAAGGAAATCATTTATTTTAACAACATCTATTTGAGTCAAAACGAATGTTACGTAAAACATCGTTACGACGACTCAAAATCACTAGTATAGGGATTCGAAAATTAAGATAGATATTTAAATCACAATACTAGATAAAAACATTTCCTTTCGGAAATCATTTACTATAACAACAGCGTTATAGTCCACCATTTCCTTATTTTTCGAAAACGTCTATTTCAACAATAAAAATGTTGAAATCTATGTATTCGATATCATAATACATTTTAAAAACATCTTTAAATGTTTAACTTCATTTTCAATGTCACTTTTCCAAAACTATCCATTTTACTTAACGATATATTCACTATCCAAAATCGTGAATATACTTCACAAATTACATTTCACTATTTTCTACACATTTTATTTCAATAATAATTCGCTATCCAAAATCGCGAATATATCTCCTTTAACAACCTTCTATATTTAATTTATCAAATCCAATTGATTTGGAATTTATAAAACAACGTTTATAAATTCTATTTCTATTTTCTAACAACTTCAATTTAATAAATCTCCTTTATTAACAATTCGATTCATAATTCAAATCTTATACCAACAATCCATAATTATAAGTTAAATACTTATAATTCCTTTATTTTACAAAATCATTTCCATTTATAAGTTAACAATTTATAAATTTCATTTATTTATAAATTCTTAAAAATTCATTTTAAAGCTTATAAAAACTCGTTTTATAATACCAACATTTTAAAGTTATAAATATCAATCTTGTACATCTTTTACATACATCGTTTTTTATAATTCAAAAATTCCAATTAAAACCATTTTATAAATTTCTTAACTATTTATTTCAAAAGAAATTACCTTTTGGTTATAATTCACAAATCTTAACTTTTATAACTTTAAAATCTTAACGTTTATTAATCAATTCAAAAATTCCATAAAACGTATATTTTCAAAAATCACTTTAAAATCCTTTTTAAAGTAAAAGTCGTTATTTTTAAACCTCAAAACTTGAATCCGATGATGCAACAGCACCAATTAGTCAATCACAACAACAAACATCATATATCAATATGATAACAGAATATACATCAATATTTGTAAATAAATAAATACTGGTGAGGAATCCAGTTGGATCCCTCCAACCTGTTTCCCTGCATCCACAGATGTTAGCACAATACCAATTCCACTTCGAGGTGGAATATCGCGGTATATAGGTTTTTATAAAAAATCATCCGCTTACTAACGGCGCAATAGGGTCTCATCCGCTATACGAGGCGGGAAATCAATCAATCCAATATATACATATGCCAATATGTATATATTGCTACATATATATAGATATATCCTACTATATCTAATATCACATCCAATAGCAATCAAATCAATAACTGCAATCCAAATTTATTTTGAGTGAGAAAAATCTCACCTTAGCTTTTTATTTGCAATCCATTTTCCATCCAAATTTGTTTTCTTCCATTTTTAACCTTGTATAAATAATTTACACAATCTGTCAATATTCGAGTCAATTGAACAATTAATTTCCGTTAAATGGATTTATTTACTCATAAACTGATAATTTAAATTCCTTAAACCCATTTCCCTTTAGTAAATTGGTTTAACTAATTTATTTAGTTTTAAAACTAAATTTTCTTATTGTAAATACAAAACAGACATTCCTTTTACCGTTATTATTTATTTTCCTTTTTCAACTACTATAACTATTTATCTGTTTTCTGTACATATTTAAATTTATTTTCCCAATCTAATTTGAATTGAAAATTTAGCAAATACCTCACTGCTACCAGAAATTTGACGAACAGCCCACCCCTACGTGAGCACAGATCCCAAATCCAAGTCGACATCGCGACTCCAGATCGCCACTGCCGCCGTATCTCGCGTTTGAGCCCTAGCTCACGCGCCTTCGATCGAACATCCCAATCCACGCCGTACTGCCTCGACCACGCACACGTCTCGTGACCCACCAGAATACCTCGGCGAACCCACTTCTTGCTCCACACCACCACCATCGCGTGTACGCGCGTACGCGCCTCTCGCGAACCCTAGGCCTGCGACTTTCAATTGCGATAAGTTTGGGGATGCTCGGCTTCGATTGTTGAGGAGAGGAATAGGAGGTTGCGGCCATAATTGATTTTTGAACGAGAGTGAAGGAAGTCCCCTTTTTATTTTGTTTTTGATTTCGTGAATTCAACTGGAAGAGGGAACGCGATTTAATTTGAATGTGAATCTAAAAAAACGAGGCGCCCTCATTTTGTTTAGTTTCGTTCGAACAGAACTGAAGAACGCCATTTTTATTTCATTTATCTTGAACAAGAAGGGATATTTAAAAATGAACGAAGCAGAAGAAGACGTGATTTCAGGGAACGAGATGATGTTGTTTTGTACGAAAGGAGACAGTTTTGTGGCTAATTGTACGTATTGCTGGTTAAAGGAAAGCAATTGTACATTATTTAAATTCAATTTGTTCTAGAATAAATTTTCTATGCATTTATATATCGTACGCTCACACAACAACTCTGATCACTGCGAAATTTAAAATCCGGTAATAATTCAATATTACGGACCCAATGGAACTAGTTTCATCGAATTCCGAGACTATGCCTCGGAACGCTATTTTTTTAAATATTGGTTCGAACGATAAATTTCCAAAACTGAACAAATCGTTTTCAATCTCAATTCTGAAGCTTTTGTTATTTTCAGTATTATCAATATGAATTTTAAAAGCCTTCGAAATATTTTTCTTCAACTTAAAATTGAAGATATAATTTTTTATTCAATTCAATAGATTAAATTTTAAAGTTTAATCGCGAAATTCAGAGTTATATCGGGGATTCAAATTAAATCATCGTTCAAATATTTAAAATTAATTAAATATTCTCAATTTAATTTGTTCAAAATTCTGGGTCGTTACAAGGGATATCGCGGTATATAGGGTCATCCGCTACTATGCGATGCGCATAAGGTCTCATCCGCTATAATGTGCGGGAATATCACTCCAAATACTAGCATATATATGCTACTATATATATATCACATCCAACAGATAATAACTTATAAATTCATCCAATCATTCAATAATTAATTTTCAACTATTTAAATTAGAATAGTAATCCAAGATGAGTGAGATTTACTCACCTTGACTTTTCAAATTGCCAAACATCCAAATTGTATATTTCGCAGCAACTAATCCAATGTGAACTGGTTCCGATCGATTTAACCTCGTATAAAAAGGGTTACAATTTTTTTTATAAGTAAATTTCAATTTATATAAATTAACGATTACAATTTTAATTAAAATTAATCAACAAATTATTTAATTCAAACTAATTATTTATTAACGAATTCTCTTTTTTTCATAAGTTTAAACATAATTATCACTAGTTAAATTTTTTTCGAAAAAAATTGCCTTACTTAAGAAAATTAATCACCCAAATAAATCTCACCTTCCCGTTCCCGGTCCACGAGATATCGTTCGCGTTCGAACCTATGTCCACTGTTCCCTCTTCAATCGTTCGTCACGAAACCGACTCCACAGGTAACCACCGCCGCTCCCCCCCACCAACCACGTCGTCTCCCGTGTCTCCTAGCTCCACCCCATGTTTGAACATCAATTCGCATTCAACGGCGAACTGCTCCACCTCTGCCGCACCTGACACCACGAGACCACCAGAACTCGCCGCGCTTCCCCATCGCGCCCTCTCCCACCAACCACGATCGCTTGCCTCCATGCGTGTACACCTCCACCCTAAATAGCGAGTCACCTTCCTCTGCCTCGGTAAAGTACAAATGCAGCCTCGCCTTCTCTGATGATGAGTCGCGTCTCCACCCGCTTCTCAGGCTTCTCGGTCGCGATTCGAGATTTGGTTTCGAATTCCCTCTTCTTTTCTTTTTTTTATACGAAGAGATTTCGGTTTCGTTCGAGCAACAGAGAACAGGAGACGCGATTTCAATTTGAACTGATAAAATGAAAGGGAAAGATGTGATTTTAAGATAAGAAGGGTAGCGTATTTCAGAAGGTAAGATGATTTGATTTGATTTTTACGCTTTTTTTTAAATATATCGAATTTCCTACTGCGTAATTACTGACCCTTACTGAGGCGTGCCGCTAGGTGTTTATAATGTTATACCCCTATTCTGAACGCAATGGAAAAGGTTTCGAGTCCTAATTCGATCGTATGGAGACGATAGCTTTTGGACCCAATTATTATATTGAATTTTTGATATAAATTTCAGCGCGTTTCTATCCTGTATGGCCAAATGATAACTCCAAACATTATGAAATTTGAAATCCGATAATAATATACTATTACGGATCCAATGGAACTGGTTTCATCGAATTCCGAGACTGTGCCCTGGATCACTATTTTAACGCGTCGATAAGATCGACGATTTTGAAAAATTATGAAATTGCTTGAAATTTTAGTTTTAAAAACTTATTAACTCAATTATAATCCCAAATCCAATATTTAAAAACATTTAAAAATTCATAATTGAACGATGAAAAATCCAGGTCGTTACACGACAACACTAAACCAAAATCGTAGGAATCTCGTATAGGGATAAAAGTATGATAAGGCACGTGAGGCAATGCCCAAGGTAGGATACTACCAGTTTACCCTTCCCGGCTGGTGGTAACACATCATAGCCATGATCTCCCACCGCGTCCAACAGTCCCAAAATCCATGGGTGCGCACCAATCAATCACAATGTAAATGATGGTAATACGAAGAAGTGTGTTTGATCGGGGTAGCTAGCCCACTTGACCGGTACAGCTCCTATTTTAGTCATTTCAAATTAGCACAAGTGCCAGGCCAATCCATCATCGTTCTCTTTCTTCAAATCCAGCAAACGTACGCCAAATCCAACCACTTCGTTCTGGATCATCACTCCATGTACACAGTTGTTAAAGTGGTTCCGATATGGACCGAGAGTATACCCATATCCGGCCCCGGTCTCTTTAACAACCAAATGTTGTTTTACACACGGGTTGGTACTTTTACATTTCTAAAACAATTCATACTTGATATCAAAATATCATATTCGCTTCAAAATCAAATCCATTTCGAAATTATCATATTTACTCAAAATATACCATTTCACTTCAAAACTCAATTTCGCCTCAATATTTCGATTTCGCTTCCAAAATTGTTTTGAATTTCAGTTTAGGTTATACTTTTATTTTAACCCAATTCCTATTTAAATCCAAGATTTAAATATAAACATTCCACCCCTTTGACCAGTTTGAATTGTTAGAAAATAGTTTAAATAGTTTTAAAATAATTAAATAGTTAAAATAGTTTAAATAGAAAATAGTTTGAGTATTGAAAATGGTTTATATTGGTAAAATAGTTGGAAAATCAAAATAATTTGAATATTTAAAAAGATAGATTTTTAATAGTTTATACTAAAATAATTTATTTGAAAATAGTTTCAAAGTCAAACTGATTCAATTCCAAATTTCCCATTTCAATAAATCCCAATTTCGATTTAATCGATTCAATTCCGATTTCAAGTCGAACTTTACGTCGATTCCAAATTAATTTCAATTTCAATTCCAAATTAGTTTCACTTATAATTCCAAATTAATTTCAATTCCAATTTCAAAATAATTTCAATTCAAAATTTAAACCATTTCGATTTCTATCAAATCCAAGTTCAATTTTCAAAATATCGATTCAAAACACTTAAATCAAATTCACCTTCAATACCCAATTTCAAATCCAAAATTTCAAATATAATTCAATTTCGAGCTCAATTTCAAAATATCATTTTATATCCCTTTTACTTAGTACTATTCAAAGTTCGAATAAAAGTCCAATCCTTTAAATCAAATCATTTTCTGAAATTTAAATCATAATTCGATTATAACTTAAAAATCTCAACTTCAATTATTTAAAACATTTCGTTTACCAAATTTAAATTTCCACATTCCGAGCTCAAGTTCAAAAATAATTTGATTTCTAAATTTGATTTTTATTTCATTAATTCAAAATCATTTAAATAAATTTCAAATCAAAGATTTTAAAATCCTTTAATTTAACCATTCCGGTGTCCGTATATAATTTTCTATCCTATGGCCAAGTGATCAGTTATTTCAGTTTAATTTCAGGGATGGATATATATCATTTCAATCCAAATCACAGTGTTATAGGTATATATCATTTCAACCTATTTCTTAATTTATTCGAAATAATATAATTTATAGTTTACATACTGTAAATAATATACAGGGTGATAATAGGATATATCAGAATAAATAAACATCCAAATCATCCAAAATATCAACCAATAACATCCATCGCAATCAATCATCCAAACAGTCAATATAATTCACAACAATTTCATAGTTATTAAAATCGGGTGTTTTACTGGCAATTAAATTCCTATTTCAAATTTAACTATCAATTTTAATTTTAACAGTTAATTCAATGACAATTTAGATGACAATTAAATTTATCAAACAACAATGAATAAATTTATATCACTTCATAATTTCGAATTTAACTAGCATAAAAATAAGTTAGTACGTGTGAGCATTATAAAACACTCACCTTTATTTTCTGTTGTCGTCGAGACGTTCCAGTTTGAAACTAAAATCGAACAACGCCCGATTTTAGCCCAAATTTCCACTGTTTCCAAATCCATCCAAACTAGTTTCATTTCGAAGCTCTCGTCATCATGATCGCAACGCAAAAAGTCTCGTCCCAATTGGACCTCGTATGAGAGAGCTATTAAAATTTTAAGTTCATCGATTAAAATATAAAATTATTAAAACACTAATTTATTTTTTTATAAAACCCATTACCATTAACCAGTTTAGCCCAGCCCAAAATATTTCTTCCTCTTCCACAAATATGCCGCTCTCCCTTGTGCACGCGAGTATCCAGCTCTATTTGCGTGCACGATTGACTGGTGATACGGAGCTCCAAAGCTCGAAACGAAAATCCGACATTGCCATCCTCTTTCTCACCGGAATCTCCATCTGCCCAACCCCACATCGACGCCCCTGGAGCCACGACCGAAAATGCAACATCACCATTCGCAGCATCGACCACCATCAGATCGCACCCCCCCAAACCGCCACCAAGCTATACGAAACGCCCCCAGAAAACGTGCTCCACCACCATGGATTCGAATATGCTCCTGAAATTCCCAATCGATCACTATAGAGATTTATATCTCAAGCCCTAGTTCTTTAACCCATGCTCTGTCGAAAAGTTGAGCACCCAAAACCATAGTCATTCCTCCAATCAAGCAAATCTGTGGGAAGCTTTTCATGCAACTTGAATTTTTAAAACCAAATTTAGATTTTTTTTGCTGAGTATATTTTGAAAGATTTATTTTTGAAGTTTAACTTTTTTTTTCTTTACTGTGAAACTGGAAATAAGGAAGGAGACATGATATACATATATAGGAAGACAACGTAGGCTCGTACAACCATAGTGTGCTTGCTTTTAGAAATATGGCGACTGATGGGTAGAATGGAGGTTGAGGTGAAGGGTTGACTCAAAAAAAATATTAATTAAATTTTCAAAACATCTCGATTTAAGTAACTTAAAATTTCGAACCCACATCGAGGCATGCCGCCAGGCATTCATAATGTTATACCCCTATTCCGAACGCAATGGAACAAGTTTCGAGTCCCAATTCGATCGTATGAAGAAGATATCCTTTTGAAATCAATTATTATATTGAATTTTCGATATTAAATTCAACACGTTTTTATCCCGTACGACCAAACGATAACTCCAAACGCTAAAAAAATTTAAATCCGATAATAATACACTATCATGGAACCAATGGAACTGGTTTCATCAAAATCCGAGACTGTGCCCCGGAAGGCTATTTTTACTCGTTAATTAAAATATAAAATTTTCAAATTTTAAATTAATCACTTAAATTCAATTTTAAAGTGTTGGAAATCTTCATCCATATTTAAATAACATCTAAATCAACTTTTGAAATCATTTCATTCATATTTAATTTAGGATTCAGTTATTTATATAATTCTCAAGATTAAATTTTAAACAATTTAATTGTCCAATATTCAATAAATTCAATATTAGCTTTCACATGAATATTAGTTATCAACCAATTTCTTTATTTACATCTAGTGAATTCGACATTTATTATTCAATTCCATTATTGATTGTAAACACATTCAATACATAGCATTTCCTTTCAATACTTGTTATTACCTAAATCTTCAAAATTTGTTTATTTTAAAATCTGGTTCAAGTTTATATTCAATAGTTATATTAATAAATCATTAATTTTTTTATTTTTAACCATTTTTATTCATTAACTACACTAAATTTAATAATTTAAAATAGTTAAAAAATATAGGTCGTTACAGTTTTAAATAAAATCTTATTTCATTTAATTTGTTTAAAAAGTAGTTTTAATTTAAATTAAATATATTATAATGAGTGTATCGAATATACTCATATGTGTATACTGCAAGTGCAACATATAATTTGTATACATGGTCAATGTGTACGTTTATAGGTGCTAGGGTTTACACTACAATGGATACATTCGTCTTTTATATATGTCTTTATTGTCCATAGTTTTATTTTGAAAACATATAAAATACAAATAATATGTGTATATACATAGTTTACTTATACTTATAATTAATATGTTATAAAATATTTTTAAGTAATTGACAATAGTTTACATATATTTATAACATGACAACTAATGAGTTTAAGTAGGCATTTAAGAAGAGGGAAAGGTGGAGGACTTTTATCCTTTCTTAACTCGTTCATTCAATACCATTACAAATCAACATTTGAATACATAAACCTTTATATATATATAAAATAATCATGACAAGTTTTATGTGTTTTGAAATTTAAAATTATCATTTTGAAATCTAGTTTTGCCATAGAAAGGATTTAATTAATAGATTTATGATTTTAAACAAAAGTCCTTTAAATTTTTGATTTGAAATTATATATATATATATATATATATATATATATATTTATATGTATACGTATATATGTATGTGCATATATATATATGTATATATATGTATGCGTATATATATGTATATATATATATCTATGCATGTATGTACATATATACATATACACATACATATAAATAATAACAAACTATATTTTAAATTCAAATAACAAACACAAACACACACACACATGTATGTGTATGTATACATGCATGTAAAACTTGTTACTTTATATGTTTTGAAATTTAAAATTAACAGTTTGAAAACTAGCTCTTATTTAGGAAGAGTCCAAAATTAAATTTATAATTTTATACAAAAGTCCTCTTATAAATTTTGAGTTGAATAATATATACAAACATACATAAATAACCACCAAATGTATTTTATATTTTGAAAATAACATATATACATGAAACTTATATTCAATTCATAAATTGATTTCAAATAACTAGTTTATGTAGTTCACTTATATCTGTATATGTAATGCGTTACCAAATTATTTCAATCGATTAAGATTAGCTTTAAATCTAAAAAAGTTTATCATTAAATATTAATTTAAAACACAAAAGTATAAATTATAGATTGGGTGAGATAAGCATATATAATTCGTTGTATAAGACATGGAATCTAAACTAACAAACATAATGAAACATATAATCACATCAGATGTATAAGATATAAGATCCAAAACATATGCTAACATGATGTAACATATAATCAAAATAAGATTGGATAATTACCTTATGATGTAGCCTAAAGTTTACACTTTGAATAAAGAATTCTCCTCGGATCTCCAAGGTCCATACCTAGTTTTTGCAAGAGATGAACGAAACACTTATGGTGCATTTTATTTGATGTTTGCATTTGATTTGGAGCTGATAAAACTTTGAAAATCTTCATTTTTTGTATTTTTTTATGCCATTGAAGTTTAGAAGGAAAGATGTAACAATCCACTTTTTCAAACCTCAAATTTAACGTCCAAATCGACATTCAAACCATGATGAGCTGAAAAGACAAGTCATTGGAAGATGATAACAATAACCAACTATAAGTATTTAACTAGTAACTTTCTAAATCTCAGAGCGGAAGGAAAAAAATTGTAACAACGAGAATTCAAATCATCATATATACATGTTTGTACTACACAAATCCAATTCCACATAATATAAGTGAAATCAAATTATTTATTTACAATATATACATTAAAGCCCACATCTCTTGTTCCATCACGTCGCCAAACTCCATCAACCTAGTGATATAAATAAAAAGGGAAAATAGGAGTGAGTCATACTTACTGCACATATACTACAACGATACTACTATAATATGATCAATGTCCAACGCGTAAGTAGATATGTAACGACCCCGTATTTTAAATGAATTTAAATTGATAATTAATTGAATTTTTGAATAATTTTTTTTATTTTTAATTGATGAATTGATTCGAGTTTCCCCGTCTCAAATAAAAATGTGTTGAATCATTTAAAGTTAAATATTGTATATATGTGTGAATATATGTGTATATGTGCCTATATGAGTAAATATGAATTTATATATATATATACATTGAGATTGAATTTAAATCTTAATAAATGGTTGAAAATAAATAATATATATACACAGAAATATATATCTAAATATCATAAAACAAAAATATTTCAAATAGGTTTATAATTATATCAAATATGAAACCAGACTTGAAAACTAAAGAAAGAAACAAAATATATATCTATAAGCAAGCAAATAAGTATATCTGTACAACATCAATTAATGTAGCCTCCCAGCAAAACCAAAGCAAAAGAAGACAGGAAGAATTTTTTTTTATAAACCTGGAACAAGCTAATAAATGCAAGTGTGTATTCAAACATACAAACGAATGAAAAAGGGGAAATATGTTCAAGTATCAGACAAAGCAAGAAAACATATATGTACATAAAGTACATTAACATTAAATGCTTTCATCTCAGCTCAAAGCATTTGGTCAATTCGAAATCTTACAAAGTATTATCAGCCTAAAGAAAGAAGGAAAAAAAATCTCTGATGTGCATTGTACAAACCAATAAAAATATACATTATCTTGTACAAATATCATCATCAACCTGTATACTTCATTCCATATATCAACTATTCTCAATTCAGTTCGTTCATTTCAAACTGAGATAATATCACTTGTTAACAAATAAACATCTCAAGTAAAAGCATCAAAGCAATCGAAGAAAACAAGAGAATCAAAGAAAGGTTTCAGCTTACAATTTTCAAAACCTGGTTCAAAGAATAAGCTCTATTCATTCCTAAATCACAGTGAGCAAACTTTTAAACTAGCCTTCTTTATATCTTTTACCTGTGAGTAAACTAACCATTTCAAGATCTAAGTGGAATGGAATGTTTGTTATGCTGAAGTATTTGTTCTCCAGTTTTTAGCTCTGTAAACATCATAGGATTGAACTTGTTCTTCCTGTTTTTGATTTCAGAGTGAAGTGAGTTTGAAAGAAATCAAATAAACCTTCATTCAAATGTGTTTAACTGAGGATCCTTAATCAGAATAAGTTGTTTCAACTTGACTCGCAGTAATAAAATAAAATAAAATTTTTGTTTTAAGCTAAAGAATGAAACACTGGACTCTATATACTTGTTTTACAGTCCAAGCAAAATCATGTGTTAAATTCAAGTATTTTAAATCGTTAATTCGATTATAAAATTTGAATAAGTATGCAAAGACATGATTTTTAAGATTTATATGGTGATTTTTAATTGAGCGTTTCGAGAATAGTTCACAGTTGAACAAAATGGGAATTTTCATCAAGACCCGATGATCAATGGCGAGTTAGGGATCGAGATTAAGGATGAAGCTAGCTGGTACATCGGTGGATTCGAGAAAAATATGAGATGATTTTATCTTTCATCGTGGTTGGTGATCGAAGTCGATCTAGGGTTTAAGCCTTGTATGTTGTTTGTTGAAGTCGCGAGGCATTTTCTTTATCGACATGATGTTCTGGGCGATCGCGATGGGGGGAGGTAGATCGTCGAAGTATGGCGAGGCTTCGGCCAGGTTCGCGTCGTTTCTGGGGTCGTGGTTGGCGAACGCGAGGCATTTACAGATGATGGTTTTCTTGTCGAGTTCGTTCCAGGATTTGGAACGAAGTGTTCATTTTCGATTTGCGTTTGTATTCTTTGATCTGGGTTCGATATCGTGTTCGCATGGGGTTGTGTGACCGGAGTGGATAGTCGCGACGATCTGAATTGGCCGTAGGCGGTGGGACATGTGCACGGGGTTGGGTGTGTGCACTGGGGGGAGTTTTGTTTGGAGAAGACGATGGGAAACTCGAAGGGAAACTCGCGTGTGTTTCGGGGGCAAATCGAAGATGTTGGAGTTGGGTTTACTTCGGGGATGACACGGGAGTTTCTGCGTTTGGACTCGGGTTTGGTTGCGTGTAGCTCGCGAGTGGACTATATTGTTAACAGTTTTGAATTTAAAACTAAACTAAGTTTTTTAAAGGAAATTTATAAAACGTGAAAGCTCGGGGAAACCCAGATTTGGCTCGGGAAAGATATGAGTTGGACTCGTGTTTTTGAAATGATAAATTTTATCAATAAATTTGATTAATTAATTAAATGATAATGAATTATGAAACTATTGAGTATAATTACTTAATGACAATGATTGTGAAATGTAGTTAATAAATTAAAGGATTTATTAATAATGACAATTAATTAAGATTTATTTAATAATTAAAGATTGATGGATTCATTGATTTAAAATGATTAGTTAATAATTACAGGTTAACTAATAAAATTTTGAAAAGAAGATTTTCAAATAATTTGAAAATTAAATTATGATAATTAACCCAGGTTTATAATTGATACATCTGATTTAAATGAACCAGTTGATTAATAAATTCACTTGTGAATGTTTGGATTCTATTGGATGTGAATTGTTTGATATCCCTGATTTGTGATGCTTTGTGATATACCCTGCTTTATGTTGTGCTGAGATGTGATTTCTATTTCTGTGATATATACTGCTATGTGAATATGAAAACCCTTGGCCCGTAAAACGACACTTGAATTTCGATGCGACAGGGAGTCGGATTCCAGTTGGTTATCCGAAACCCACATCGAATTGTAATTGTGAATCTTTGTGACTGATAAATTTATTTTATCTATGAATCTGTGAATGAAGATAAGCGTTATCGATTATACCGCTTATCGATATATCTGTGATGATTGATGTTGTTACACTATTGTGTGTAAAACCCCTGGACTACACCATACACACACAAATATGGATTTCACGTGGGAATCGGTTAAGTCACAGATAGTGTAAATTTAATGTTTTTGAAATTGAAATTTTAATTTCAATTGATTTTGAAATTGGAGATTTGGGTTTAAAGTGAAAAGCCTTTAAAATGGAATTTCAAAGATAAAAGTTATTTCGAATAACTTAATCGAGTTTTGAAATTTAAATAATTTGATTTAAATTTGAAATGGAATTCTATGATTTGAAACTAGGGATTAAAAATGCTGTACAAGTTATATATGGGTTAAACCATTTTTTTGGGTATTGATTTGAGAATTTGAATTTAATTCAAGGGTTTTAACTCGTGTAAATATAACTGGATCTTTATGAAATGAAAACTACTTGTTTTCAAATAGTAAAAGCTTTCACATAAGTAAAGGATTTCCAAATTTTGTTGAACGGTTTCAAGTTTGAAATGGAATTGAAATGTTTTGAAATTTATGAAATGAGTCTTTGATTCAAAGACCGAACGAGTTAATCCAACTTGAAATGGAATTGTTTTAAAAGCTATAAGTTAAATCTTGATTTAAAGATTTAACGAGTTAACCAAATTGAAATGGAAATTGTTTTGAAATCCATGAATGGATCTTTGTGAATGGGGTTAACTTTGTGAAATAAATCTTTTTGTTTAAAAGATTAAAAGTGTGGAAATTGTTTAAACCGTTGAAGGTTGTTGAAATGAATCTTTTTGTTTAAAAGATTGGAAATGGTAATTTGCTTTACCATTCGAATGAAAAGTTTTTAGCTTTAAGCTGTGATTTAACTGAGACCCCAGTATCCATATGATTTTTAATTGCGCTCGTTATTCGGTTTAGCCGGGAGAGGGCCTTTGTGTCATATATCCCATTCCGAATAGTGATACGACGATATGGATAGCATTTGAAGACCGGTGGTGAAGACCGGGTATTTGCGAGAGCGATAGGATGACCTATCGATTGTCTCTGCACTGAGTAGCTACGGTATAGAGATTCCCTAAGTGATGGGAAGTCCGATCAGGATTGTGAATACCCGGATTGCAAGGGCTTCTTCGGAAGTGCCTTCGGTTCTGTTCGAACCCGGAACAGACTTGTATGGATGTGTGTCTGACGTTACACTTTGAGATGTAAAGCTGGTTTCTATCAAATACATTTCTGTTGGTGGCGGAGAATTTATTCTCTTAGCTTAACACCCTTCTCTGAGACGTACGAGCTCAGAGGTTATGTAGTTGATGGTTACTAGTGATACATTCCCAATTTGGTAATGTGGCATACGAAGTGCTGATGATGCGTTGCTTTGTGAAAAAGCGTGGCTTTGTGAAAAAGCGTGGCTTTGTGAAAAGCGTAGCTTTGTGAACGAGACTTCGTCGAGCCTCACAACCCGGTAATGGTCGAAACAGGAATGTTGCGACAAAGGTTTGTAGGGGTAGCGCCCCTAGGGTATGTCATTTCCTTCTGGATAAAGGGTGGTATCATGGTATGGAGCCCAGATACTTAACTCGTGTGGACACGGTAATTTATTACTGTATGATGTTGCTTTGTTGGTTTTCGGGATCCCGGGATAAAGGTCGGTAACGACCGGGGGATGACATAGCTCGTGTGTTAGTTACCTAGTTACAGCTGTACAGCGTGAGGTAGCGTCAGTGTGTTAGTTACCTAGTTACAGCTGTACAGCGTGAGGTAGCGTCGGCCTTTTGTTTGCAGAGATCCGGTTAGGATCCGGGGCGTCTTTCCAGAGGCGTTTCTATTTCGGTAAGGAAGTTCCTTAGCCTGATCATTTGTTGGAAATCCAAAGAAACAATACGAACCATGTACGGTTTTAGTTGTATTACCTGCTATGGAATGTGGCGGTAACCTGCTATTGAACGTAGTAGCTATAGTAGGCATACGATGAAATGTTGTATGCTGGCTAAGATTAATATTATATTTTCGAAATGTTTTCGACACTATGCACTAATGATAATAATATCGAATGATTTTTGCGTAGTAAGCATTTTTGACTATCATAAGAAGAAATCTCCTCCAATTCTGCGTTTGCATTGTGTGTATGGTGGGAGGTCTTATGGTAGTTTCATTTTCGAAAAGCATTGCGGGTTTCAATGTTAAAAGCCTTTTGTGTTTGTTTAAAGATAAACTATTTTTGTTGCTCACACCAGTCCCATGACTGATCCGGAGTTTATTGTTCCCTTCCTAAACTCCGGGTGCCCACTACTTTCCACACGGGCAGTATAGAGTTGGGTTTTTCAGCTATTCAGGTTGAGTAGATTATCTGGAGCTAGTTCAGTTCTTGGAGTTCATGGACTGACGTTGCTTATCTTGGAGCATTCTATTGGAGACATTATATCCGCTGTTGGTGTTATCTATTTTCTTTCCGCTGCTATTTCTTGTATCATATCTCTGATGTATATTGATATTCATTGTATCACTCTATTGTATCAGATATTGTATATCAATGTATTATTCTTTTTCTTCCGCTGTGTTGTTATACTTAATGGTGTTATAAGCTCCGGCGAATCGGATTTGAACGGTCGAATCTATGGCATTCGAGTACGATGTAAAGTATGGATGTCGATTTTCGAACGTGAAAAATCCGAGTCGTTACAAGATACGTCATGGGCTATCTAATTCGTGAGTAAATACATCCTGAAATAGCTAAGGCCCTGTAGGATTGTATCACTACCTAATGGACTCACGTTTTGGACTAGCTCGAGACCCTACAGGAATGCTCAACATCCTTTCGCAAACAAAATTAGACTCGTGCCCTGGACTAGCCCGAGGCCGTGTAAGGTCACTTACCATCCAGTCCTCCTAGACTATCAAAGCACTTTAGGGAAGCGTCGTATCCTGGGTCGCCTGCTTTCGCTATAGGTTTGTACTGTTCATATCGACATTAAATAATTCTACCGCGAAGCAAATATATCAATCCATCTTTATACTATAGTAAACATTATAGTATGTCTCCATTCTTAGCACATCTTATTTTTAGTATATTCTTGTTTATGGGTTGATCCTCCTATTGTTTGAATTTTACTTAGTTCGAGAATAAATCTTTTAATTTCCTTCGTATATAAATTCCTAATTTACTATTAAATTATTACCAACGATTATACGGTGAATTTAGAAAGAATCACTCATATTATAATTATATTCAGATATATTAATTTTACGTACTTTTTATCCCATTTCTACGAAAACCCATAATTTAATCTCTTAATCCAGTGTTAATATTTAATTTCTTAAATTACGGACCACAAACATTATCATGGTACTATACATTATATCTCAATTAAAGAATGTATCACTCATAAAATCCCTTAAAATGCTGCAAACAATTCTTTCTTTTGTTGTTATGTCCCTTTTGTGCACCGGAACCTTTGTAGTTTGCCTCAATTCATTCATTAGATCGTAATACTTGTCCCCACGAATGTTTTGAGGGGGTAGATAGCCAAAATCAGTTTTATATTGAGAGGATTATGCCACTTTAAAGTCGTGAAATAAAAGAGAAAGAATGGTGATGAAAAGAGAGAAGAATAATTGAATTTTTCTACCTAAAACATGGCTTATATAGTGTTAAATCCAGTTAAAAAACTGTTCCCACTATTTAAAATAACTACATCTAATTTGAATTTTAAAAAAACTTGAATTAACCGTTACATATTGGTATATCCCCAGATGTATGTCGATATATGTGTAATAATTGGATGTAAGTCGATGTATCACTTCATATACGTCAACATATAAATACTATATTTTTCACTCAGCTATTAATTTATTTGTATCTTCTTAATATGACCTCCAAATTGAACGAACTTATATACCGTTTTGATCAGAAAAATAAGTCAATCGCAATGATGCACGTCTCATTATTAAATTTTAATTATAATATATCTTAAATTTTTGGGGTATTACATTCTACCTCTTTAAAAGAATTTTGTCTGAATTCCTAAGAAATGAAAATTGTAATATAATGCTCACATTACGTATTTTCAAACATACAACAACCAAATAATCAACCACAACATCCGGTGTTTCGAATAAGCTTAAATGATTCGATCTTAGTAACATGTATATCATATAGATATAAGTTATGCCATGTAACTTGCATTTCTATACTTATAATGCAGAAATATAGCTAATGCATCATATATGAATGCGATTTGATGACATTAGGCTTAAATGCATGACACCCTAATACAAGCATATAGTTCTATATGAGTGTAATAGTTATATTACAACCATCAAGCGTATATTGGATAATCCTAAATCTTACTACCACCTATTCTAGCAATACAATCACTCAATGCATCTAAATCCAACTTAAGAGCAGTTTAGTCTTAAGAAATTAGACTAAAATAAGGACGTACTAGAAAAGTGTTGGGGATGGGAAGCTTTCATCTTCTTTTTAGGCTCCCATGTACTCTCGGCCAGTTCGTTCCCTTATTGGATCCTTACCAATTTCATTGTCATATTCTTTAGCCGCTTCACACCATGTTCAAATATATGTACCGGACTATGAAAAGAACTCTGCTCAGGCTTCAAGTCCACATCATCTTACTGACATGGCTTAACTACAATGGTTGGATCATGCACACATTTTTGCAAATGTGAAACATGAAACACATTATGGACTTTTGCCAACTTCCTTGGAGGCTCCCCTTTATGTGCCAAACTTCCAGTCTACTCCAATATCGAGAAAGGACTAACAAATCGGGGTACTAGCTTTCTCGAACTTCCGAATCTCATTACCTGCTTTAATGGTGGTTCTTTTATGAAAACCAAATCTCCAACCACAAACTCTAAATCCGTCCATCTCTTATCGACATATGACTTTTACCGATCTTGTGTGGTCTTCATTCTCTTCCTTATAAGCTCAATCTTCTCCATAGAATCATTAATCATTTCTGGTCCAATTACAATCTTATACATTGTCTCCCACCAATATGAAGGGGACTTGCATGGCTTTTCGTACAATTCTTTGAATGTTTCCATTCCAATATTAGTCTAGTTGTTGTTATTATATGTGAAATCCACTAGGTAAGTGACCTTCCCTAGCTCCTTCAAAATTCAATATACACACCCTCAACAAGTCCTCCAGTATCCTTTTCACCCTCTCGGTCTGTCCATCGGTTTGCAAATGATATGTCATACTCAGATTTTGCTCAGTCCCTAATGCATCTTGTAGGCTCCTCCAAAATATAGTCATGAAAAGTGGATCCTGGTCACTTACTATATGCACTAGAACTCTGTGAAGTTGAAGTACTTCCTTGATATACAATGTCGCCAATGTCATTGTTGCTCTCATAATCTTCACTAGAATAATGCGTGTGCTCTTAGTGAACCGATCATTATAACCCAGACGCTTTCATTTCCTCTTTTACTCTTAAGAAATCCATCGATGAAATCCACAGACATATACTCTCATTTCCACCATGGAACCTCTAAATGTAGTAATATCCTACTCGGCTTCTTCTACTTTGCCTTCACCCTTCGGCATGTCAAACATCTTGCTACATACTCTGCTACATGTCTCTTCATCCCTGGCCAATAGAATATCCTCTTAGTGTCGTGGTACATCTTATCTCCACTTAGATGAGTGGTCATCATAGAACAATGACACTCACCCATGATTTCCTCTATAAATTCCTTAATCTGTGACACATAATATCACATCTCGCCTCAGATAACCCTTCTTATCCTTGGAGTAAAGATCCAAATGACTTGATCGTTCACCCCGTTCCAATTGCTTTATGATACTAATTAACGATGTGTCTTCTCCTTGACTAAGCCCAATATGATCCATCAACACAGATCTAACCTCCATTTTGCTAACAAGCCAGGTATGTATTTGGACTATGCTCGGAAATCAAAAATCAAAAATAAACTTTAAATTATTCCACTCTAAGAGCATAACATTCAACAACATGCTTCCTACGCCTCAACAAATATATTTCCCTTTCCGATCGTATAATATCAATCATATAATGATTAGAACTCCATCCATCGTTATTGTCTTAGATCCAAGTCATTTTGGAAGAAAAGGTACTTAAATGATTTGTGATATGTAAACAGCTCGAACCTCTCCCCTAATAGACAATGCCTCCATGGTTTCAAAGCAAGCACAATAGCAGTCGGCTTAAGATCGCGTGTCGGGTAATTTCTCTCATGAATCCTAAGCTGCCAGCTCACATATGCCACCATCTTCCCTTCTTGCATAAGGACATCAACAAGAACAGTACCATATGCATCGATATACATGATGAAAGATTTGGTACCATCAAGAACAGTTAAAACTGAAGCACTCATTAATAGTTCATTCAATCTATTAAATATAACTTCACACTCTGGGCTCTAAGTATAAATCAAATTCTTCTTGGTCTGACAAGTCAAAGGCGCTAAAATCTTTGCAAAGTCTTTAATAAACTTCCTATAGAATCCTATAAATCCTAAAAATCTATGACCTTTGAAGCATTTCTTGGCGTCTTCCAATCCTTGTCAGCTTCTACTTTCTCTGGGCCTGCCGCAAAACCATCTACGGATACAACATGCCCAAAGAACTAATCATCTTCCTCTAGAATTGACATTTTGAGAAATTTGCTTTTATCCTCCTTAAAGCATCTAATACTTCTCTCAAATATAGCTCATGCTCCTCCCTACTTCTAGAATATATAAGAATATCATCCACGAAGACTACTAAAGAATTACTCAACTTCTCCTGCTATACCTTACTCATAAAGTTAAAAAAATAAGATGGAGCATTAATCAGCCTGAACTGCATAACTACCCACTAAAATAGCACATTTGGTGTGCAGAATGCAGCCTTGGGGATATTACCTTTAACCACTCTCAACTGGTGAAATCCGATGGTCAAGTCAGGTTGAGAGAAAATTTTTGTTCCAACAAGTTGATCAAAGAAATTGTAAATAAGAGGAAAGAGAAAGCGGTTTTTCCTCGTCGGCTTATTTAATTCTCGATGGTCGATGCACAACCTTAGGGAACAGTCTGCCTTAGTGGTGAAAACGGCAGCGCTTCCCACTCTGAAATACTTCTCCTAATAAATCATTTCTGCAATAATTCTAAAGCTTGCTTATCTAACTCTTTTCTCCCATTCGAAGACATGCCTAAATGCATCACAATTGTTCCAGCATCTTTCTCGAGGTCGATCCTAAATTTGATTTCTCTTTTGGGTGGAAGACTAGAAACTTCATCAAAAACATTCGGAAATTCTTTCACTGTGGGGATAGACGACACCTAATCTTTTATTAGGTCGAGTTAATACAAATAGCTCTTCATAACAAAAATATTGGCTCATAACATAAAATTATGTAGGTACTTTTCCAGCCATTGGAATATGATAAAGTAACGAGCTCTTCATAACAAAAATGTCATGTGACAATTCATTGGAATATGATAACAAGAACCAAACAAAATATTGAACTAGTAATATTATGAATTTCATGGTGGAAGAATACAAACTACAATATTAAATAATAACCAATATTTCAAATTATCACATATACTTGTTTATAAACCATAAATCCAAACCTAAATCTAAATACACACAACAAAACTGAAATCAAGTCATTTATTTACAATATATACATATATACATTAATGTCCACGTCTCTCGTTTCATCATACCATTAGGCTCCATCAACCTAGTGATATAAATAAAATAGGAAAATAAGAGTGGGTCATATATAAGTTTGAGTAAGCGAGTCATACTTATTCTACATATACTACAAGGAAACTACTATGGTATGTTCAGTGTCTAACATATAAGTAGATACATCATGGACTAGCCCAAGGCCCTACATGATCTTACTACTGTTGGCTATCTAACTCGTGGGTAGATACATCTCGGACTATCCGAGAGCCTTACAGGATTGTATTACCATTGTCTATTTAATGGACTCGTTTTCTAGACTAGCCCGAGGCCCTACAGGAACGCTTAACATCCTTTCCCGAATAAAATTGGACTCATGCCCTTGACTACACTACAACAAACAAGACATTTAACAGCGGTTATAAAATGCTGTAAAAGGCTTTAATAGCGTTTTAAACTACGCTGTGTAACAACATGCCATTATAGGTCCGAAACATACCATAACAATAAAGTAAACACGGTGAAAAGTCCATTTTTTATAGCGTTTTGTGGATGTTATTAATACATTTCATAGCGTTTCTTTTGATAAAAAACTTTTCTCAACGTTCAAATTCTGCTGTCAAATATATTTAACGGCGATTACCTGCCATAATATTTATTCACAGTGTTTTATATGTTGATATGAGTGTTCTTTTTAATGCTTTTTTTCATTGTTAAGAACCCTTTTATGACGCTTTTGAAATGGTTGAAGTCTACCATAGCGTTTTCAAAACGATGTTGAAGTGTACCACAACCTTTTTATAATGCTGTTAAAAGTTTATAGTGCAATTTACATACGCCTACTATTTCTAGGTTTCCTTTTTTTCAAGTTCCATTTCTATAGACATCAATCACAATTGATATACCACCATAGTTAAAATCAACATTCAAATTTCATAATCAACATATTATATTAATTGCACATCTCATAATCAACATATAACATTACATAATCAAAATACGTAATATTCTTACATCAAAACATATATAATACGTCCATAATATTTCATAAACAATGCAACACAAGTAGCATCTAGTGACCAAAAGTAATAATACATACAAGCATACAAACCAAAATGTAGTTCTGGCATCAAAAATAACTTCGAATCCATAACTTACAGCGGCACTTTTTTGCATCAAAGATATCTATCTACTTGTAAAGTAAAGTTCAAAAATTAGCAAAATAAATCAAAAATACAATAAATACAGTATGGAATATAGTTGATGCGGGTAGTAGATACATGAAATGCAGTCAGGAACAAATGAAAAGTGCTGAAAACCAAATGACCATATGGTACAAAAGTGCTATAACCAAACAACTTATACCATATGAGGAAGATATTACAACTACATTTCACATGCTTTGCTCTTGTGCTAATTAGTTGCTGCTGCTGCTTATGACTATATTGTGCTAATTGTCAAATAATTTCAGAAAGAAACCGAATAAGTCATTTTTCTAACTATAATCCATTGTTTTATTTTTTTCCTATCGTCCTCCTTTTACTGATCAAATACTAACAAAGATCGATTCTCTGGCATTTTAATGCTATTTCTATATTGTTAAATGCACCATTAATCTAATTTTGATTTTGGAAATAGATGTAGTTTTGCTTCAAATAATCTAACTTTTAATATAATTTAGATCTACGTCTGTGCTAACCTATAGAAAATGATAACTTGACTCGACTATCTTCAATAAACCAATCCAGTATATACGTTTAAGTCCTAAAACTGGAATATATGTTCAATTCCTAAAACTGGAATTTATTTAAGCATCTAAAGTTCACGTCATCTATAGCAAAGTCTATCCTACATTTTAATTTAGAGCAGGTAAAACAGAAGCAATGTGAGAGAAAAAAGAGAGAAACCTATTCCTATATTTTCATTTGATTTAAAAAAAGAAAACATATAGTAAAAACAAAATATAATAAGCAATTTTCTATTTGGAGAAGGGAAAAATATAAGTTAACTGTCATAGACATTTGCATGGTCATTAATTTAATTTAGTGAAAGAAATGTTGCATTGCAAACATAGAGTGAATTATTTCGTACAAAAAAGTGAGAGAAAAATGGCAGAAAATTGACCAATGGATCAACTTAAAATTAATTTCTTAATCCTTTAATACCATATAAATTTATACAAAGACCATTAAACTATGATGTTCAATTATATTCAGAATACAAACATAAATTACTTTAACTGTAATTTACTTTACTCGTTTAATTTTGGGAGAAAATATTCATGACAATAGTATTTTCCTTTTAATATTAAAACCACACTACAATTTAAAATTTAATTATCAAGAAAAGACTTCAAACTAAAACAATCAAAAGGTGTAATTAGAAAAAAATTACAGTCGAATATTATAAAATAACATTCAAAACCACCAATCAAAAGTAAAGTTTGTAAATATAATACCCATGTATGGCTGGCTAATTGGCGAGTTTGTAAATATAATAACCATGTAAAGTTTATAAAAAATTGCATTCGAATAATTTACATTGTTATATGATATATTATGTTAACAAATTTAAAGCTTGATTATATACCATAACTATTTGTTGCCATTAAAATAAAAATGCATAGTCAAGGTCTTCCCTGACGTGAGCTGTAGATTTGGAAATAGCACCCTTTGTAAAAACAAGCCTATCTTCCTATACTGGTAAGTAACCCAAATAATTTTCCTTAGACTATGGCCGGTGAATCAGCATTTTATCCATTTGCATCATTATCTAGCGGTATTGCACTGCATATGGCGACTCCGCGTGTGCACTCACTTGAACACTGGTACCAGGTCATACATACATGTACGCACGTACAGCTACTCTAGTCATAATTCCATGCGTCGCAATGTCACTAGTTCATATGCTATAGCCTGCAAGGATTCCAGCACTTGCTCAACATACTTATGTCCAGTCTTCCGTTGCATACTCAACATCGCAGCATCACTAATTCATGTCTAGTTATTCCATATATGCCAGTTCTGCCACTCACTGTCACTTGCTCAACGTGCCAGATCTGCTAGTCTATACACAAAAATATTCTTATAAACAGTTGAGCCAGCCTACCTGGATTACCTATGTTCGTGTGGGCATTTCTTAATTGCAGCCACTTCCATTCAGTGACACACCATCTCATGCAAGGCCTGCATTACTTCCCACCTGAAACTACAGCATCGCACACTGGCTTTCCCACCTGAATCTACATTATTTACAACAGTCCCTCAACTCCTACTGTAGCTCAACTATTTTTCTCATGCAACACACCCAACCAACTCCAGATCAATGATTCAAGTATGGCCTAGAACTCAGCATTCCCTTCACATCATGCGTAGCATGGCTCATCCAACAACATATACTAATATACCACCTTCGAGTCATGTGCAACAGCTTACACCATCTTACTCTAACAGCAGCATTGCATGTTTTTTGCTACTCCTCGAATCATTTATCAACCTCAACGCAGTTAATACTTTGGTAAAAGAAAAACTAATAAAACTTCATATGATTCACATTCATAGTCAAAGACAATTATGGATGCATAAATAATAGAAAACATATCCTTGTGTCATCAGTTAGATCATATGAACCTGATAATGGTGTAGGGCAGGCCTGACTTGCAAACATAATCTTCTCCCATCTTCTTGTATTTTAAAACACCAAATAAATTCATTATACTTAGTTATTTTTTGTAAAGCTTGGTTTACTTGGTTAAACTTTTATAAAACTTAATTAAGATTTATGAAATGTAGTTAACTTTTATAAATTTAGTTTATAAATATTTTTTGTAAACTTAATCAGTTTTTATAGTTTTCATAAAAATTGGTCAACATAGTTAAATTTTTTAAAAATTTAGTTATTTTTGTAAATATATCAATGAATCAATATAACCATGTGGAAATGTCAAGAACTTCGACTAGCCTGGATTACCTAGGCTAGTTGTTAATTTGATTTTCTATAATAAATTATAACAAGATTAAAAAAATGAAGTTTATGAACAATTCATTATAGAATTTTAGAGAACCCACATATACTATATAGCAAAGGGTCTAAGTGGAAAATAATAACCCATTATACATAAAGCTTTGCATGAAACCCCTTTTCTGTGTTTCCTTGCTCAGCTTATAGGTAATTAGGCAATGTTGCTTATAGAGTGATCAAGTATTTTTTTTCTTTCTTCTTTTTTTGAAACATGAGTACCTTATTTGCATTCACAAACCAATGCAAATATCTGAGTCCAAACAAATGGCATGATAAATGAATAACAAATTATATATGATGATCATGATAAATGGCTACGTTGGATGAGATCATTTTCCTATATTTTTTGCGGATAAAGAGACAATTGAACATAGAAATTAACATTAGCTTTTCCTGAACATGCCACACGGCAGCATCATTAAAGATGATAGCAAGTCCCAAACTCCTAGCAAGATTAATTGCCAATCCAGTGATAGGAATGTCTGCCAAGTGCACCAGAAACACTACAAATCCAATTACAAGAGGTGCCAAAACCTGCATTATAAATTTTTAATACTTATCATGCAAAACAAGTACTCGTATAAGTTCAGTATAATCACTTACATGCACGTGAGGGTTACCAGCATTGCATTTAGGATCAATAGCAGAGAAAACAATGTAGACGAATACCAATGTACCAATGACTTCGGCAGTAAGTCCAGCTCCAGTTGAATACCCATCACTCACCATGTTAACACCACCACCATATCTAATAGAAAAATCCTTCTTCAACGCATTAACAAGCCCAACACCTCATACTACGCCAATGCACCATGCTATCACATTCAAAAGCACCTTAACCATTGAAACCTTTCGTGCTAGAAACATGGCCAAAGCAGATCATTCCACTATATGCCCATGAGATTCCTACAAGTCCAAAGCCATTATATGAATTTCCAGTTAGTGTTGTGTCGCTTTGGTGTGTGTGTCCAATGATGGTATTTAGGTACATTTCAATATAGAACAAAATAAAAGTCACATAATTATCGAGCAATTTTTGTATTTAGGTATGTTTCTCTACATTGGTTGCCTATGGTAAGTACGTGGAACTTTCACATCATTAACACATGGTATAATATCATTTTACTTAATTTTCCAATAAATTGCTAGCATTGATGATATTTGATCCTTATTTCACCAGACTAGTTTGTGCTGACTAAACTAGTTTCTAGTTTTCCTACTGGACATTTATAACTAATAAACAATCGAAAATATTGAGAATACATAATAACCTTGATGCAGGCTCCACATAGGTCATTTTAACTTTTTCATGGGTTTGAATGTTTGATATATATGTAAATCAAACTATGTAAAATTGTACTCATTTAAATCTATTTTGTAAAACAACCAAGATTTGATTTCAAACTGTATGACATATTCAAATATTTGGTTTCAAAGCATAGTATGACAACCAAGGTTCTATTAGCTTCACTTATAATCAATTTAGGTAAATCGGATTAAAAAATAATAATTTCTCTATGAATTTGACTAAAGAAAATGGACGAATAAATTTTGGTTAAACCATTCCCTCTAAAGTTAAGGAAAGTGAGCACATGACGAGCAAATAAAGTAAAATAAATGTTCCTTATGCAAATTCCATATGGTACAAAAAAAATTTACATAATGGATAGTCATACTGTATTAACCACTTTGACCCTTCCCAATCGAGTTCCATAATAGAAAGTAAAAGTAGAATAAGCGAATTTGTTTAGTCAAAACATTGAATGCCATCTTCTTCATTAATAAGTTTGGACTTTATTGCTCCGCAAATTGTGTCGTGTTTGATGAATGATCAAAGATGGTTAGTTTGACGCCTCAAAGTTGGAGAATTTGACGATGACTTAATGAAAAACTTTGTTCAAACCCAAAATTAGCCATTGCATTACTTGCTAGGAAGAAAGAGAAAATCATATTCCTCGCATGTACAACTTTGAGCTGAATACTCATGCGTGTCATGAATTTTCTTTCACTGCAATTTCAACTTGCATCCTTTTATCACAATTTACATAATCTTGAGGATGTGTTAATCTTTTTGATGTTAGCGCACCTAATCTCAAAAATGCATTTACCGTGTGTTTAAATTCATAAATAACATGCAAAAACCATGATAAGCTGGAATCAAATATCAGTTTTATGCTCAAGTTATGTCAGGGAATAAACATTGCAGCTGTGCTTAGAAAAATGATCAAGGATTTCATCTATGGCAAACTTTTAAAATTACCTTAACAAAGACGTGTGGGTCTCACGTGTCAAATACTAATTTAGGCAAATGATACTATATCTAGTCATGAGTAGATACATGCCATACCCAGAAGAAATGTATAAGAAAAATGATAAGAATCTTTTTAAGCTAAGCATATAATGTTTTACCATTATATAAGGTTTTCTGAAGAAGTTTAGTTCCTAGAAATGATACCAAGTTCATGTTAATAAGACGTTTCTATTCTTTATAGTTCATACGTCTATACCCAAATCCAGATATCCAACTGTCAACCCACTTTGGAATAGTTGATAAAAGTAGCAATTAGAGTTGAGAATTACGGCATGTAAATATAAATAATATATTAGTTCCATAGGCAAGAAAGAAAATTACATCAAATAAAGAGGCAGTCTTGTGCAGTGTACTTCAAACAATCCCGATGCTTAATTCTATGTACAGAGCCATATTTGACATGTATAAAGGTTTAAGCATTCACAAGTCTGATCTAACCTAGGTGAACATAAATAACTAAACTAAAAAATCTTAAAACCAGAAACATAACATGATATCAAAATGTACTTCATAGTACATATATTATACAGCTTATTGCTGTGAAACATAATATTAAAAAAAAATCATTTTTTATGGCCCAAACTTGCTTTGAAAAGTACGGACAATAAATTATCTTTTATACAAACACCAAAAATACGAATGACCAATTTTATTCTTGAGAAACATCTCAGAATTATATTTTAAATGCAAAAGCATTAACAGGACGGATTAAAATGATTGCTATTTGGATCACTTTAGTCTTACCTCCTCTATTGCACTCATCAAACCCTTACACATTCCTTAACAACCATATTCATTACTAGTTGCAATTAGTGGTATTTCAGCCATAGATACTCTGTTTATTCTGGAAGAAACAAATCATATAATGCTATATTAGCTTATAACTAAGATGCAAATTTAAACAATTCTGTTTGTTGATAAGAAGCCAATCGTGAAGTAAATTAGCATACTTTATAAATGTATATTATTTCCTACTAGGATGTAACCTTTTACTTTTAGTCACAACATATTTTGGATGAGAAAACTTCTATTTTTATACCAAAGGAATATGATGTCATTGTATTACATGGTTACAACGTGTTACTTCCAAAGGAATCTGATAATAAAAAGTAAGCAAAATAATAGCAATCTATAATCCATTTATTTTTCATGTTTACCTGTATTATGAAATCAGACTTTACCTAATTGATGCTATACATATAATCTTATCTTCTCTTTCCAAGACCATGGTGTAAAACCATTTACAATTCAACCATGCCATGCGCAAAATTGATAACGATGTTAATAGTACATACCAACAATTAATATATTAACTATCCACCTAGCTTTAAATTAATGAATTCAAAGGAAAGCTTATTAGATTTTTGTCAATAATATTACTAGTTTATTGCTTGCTATGTTGTTAACATTAAACTTATTTGTATATGAATTTGGAATACACAAATTTATAAGCATTTGTTTGCTATTTTCCTAAGTAGACAACAAATAATGGCAAACAAAAATGAAATAGGAGTATACCTAACTAAAGGTCACATTAATTGAGTAAAATAGAAACAATTAAACAAAATAATTTAATCTAGAAACTAGTAGATTCAATACGCAATTCATTAAGTGAGAAAACTTCCACCTTTTTTTGAGAATATTGTTCTGTGTTTTTCTCCTTACATTTGGTCCGAAAAACCCATCTCGCTTAAAATTCGACCTAAATTAGGCACACATCAGTGAGTAGAAATAAGAATAAAAGTTGATAACGATGAGATTATTTCATACTGATTGTTGCAAATGTACCATCGAATAAAGGGACGAATTACCAATTCAGTAAATCTATTTCAGCTTAGGATTTTACATAGGTGTCTGTAAGATATTTGGGGAAAGTGCTCGATTACGGTAGGGATTGACCAATGTTAAATTGGATTTGAATTGAATTTTGCAGTTAGGGCTTTTTCCTGCCTAAATTTAGGATGAAAGTTATGGTGGGAAAGAAAATTTCGAGGAGATAAGAACGTGAAAGTTTACCGCCTTCAGTATAGCATCTAACAGCGGGTTCAATTTACACCGTTGAAATAGTGTTTTTTGTTTTATTTTTTTTATGATAAAAAAGTTTATAATTGCATCTGTCTTAGAAATGCTGTTCACATATGCTGTTAGAATTGTATTTTCTTATAGGGCTAGCCCGAGGCCCAGTAGGGTTTCTTATTATTCAGTCTTCCTCCTGTGCCACTAAAGCACTATAGGGAAGCATCATATCGTGGGTTGCTTACTTTTGTCATAAGTTCTTACGGTTCGTATCGACATTAAACAATTTTTTTGTAAAGAAAATATATAAATTCATCTTTATACAACATTAAATGTTAATGCATACCTCTATTCTTAGCGCATCTTATTTTGACTATACTTAAGTTTAAGGGTCAATCCTTCTTGTGTTTGAATTTTATTTAGGTCAGTGATAAATCTTTCAATTTCCTCCATAAATGGATTCTAGTATTGTAATTATATGTTGGCAAATATTATATGTTGGCTATAGAAAGATCATTCATATTGTAATTATATTCATATACGTTGATTTTAGTTACTTTTTATCTTATTTCTACCTAAACCTATGATTTAATCTCTTAACTCTAATATTAATGTTTAATTACTTATATTAAAGACCATAAATCATTATCATGGTACTATCTATGCATTAGATCTCAAGTAAGAATGAATCACTGTAAAATCTCTCAAAATACTCCAATCCAATTCTTTCTTTTGTCGTCATTTCCCTTTTATGCACTGAAACCTTTGTGATTTTCCTCAATTCTTTCACTATATCATATTACTCATCTCCACGATCGTTTTAAGGGGTAAATCACCAAAATCCATTGAGCATTGAGAGAGTTATTCTACTTTAAAGTTGTGAAATGAAAGAGGATGAATGGTGATGAAAAGAAAGAAGAATAATTTAATTTTCTTGCCTAAAATGGGGCTTATACAGTGTTAAATTCGATTAACAAAATCGTTCCTACCATCTAAAATAACTACATTTAATTTGGATTTAAAAAATCAAATTGACCATTGTTTTTCGACATATCCCAAGATGTAAGGCGACATATGTGTAGTAATTGGATATATGTCGACATATCATTTCATGTATGTCAACATACATGCAAGATTTTCATTCAACTATTAATTTATTTGTAACTCCTTCATACGCCTTCCAGATTGAAAAAAAAAACTTATATACTGTTTTGATTAGAAAAATAAGTCAATCGCAATGGTGCAAGTCTCATTATCAAATTCAGAAGTTGGAAAAATGACTATTTTGTCTCTTCTTAATTTGAATAAGATTATTACCAATTTAATCTGGTTACTTATCATTGTTATATTATTCAATTATAATTATAATATATCTTTAATTTTTGGGTAATTACAAGAGAAGAGAAAAATGAATGGAAGAAAATGAATGTCTCCAGGAAATGAATTAGTGATTTTATTTTTATTAAAAGAATGAAAACTTTTCAATTCTTATAATTAAAACCTCACTAATCAATTCCATTAATATTCTCTATCGCCACTCCCCTCTCTTCACATTTTTGGCCGAAATACAAGCCATCAAATGGCACAAAATTTCCATAAATCCTTTAATGTAATTATCTTTCATTTAAATCCATTTAATGTTATATCAATATCGTATATCGATCCATGCAAATATAACTTTTATAAATACATTCAAATAATTGCATATAACTCCATAATGTCATATGAATTAAATTAAAATTAATATTTCCCAAATATTAATTAATTTGATTAATTTGAACATTTGTAAATTAACTAAATCGTGTGGTTTTTCACGGAATTCTACTTTATATCTTGCAACTTAAAGTTGTAAATTCAGTTAGCGATTAATATCAAACAATTCGAATATTAATGTTTACGCGTCAGCTTAGCTAGTTGTGTGGTAGTTGGCTAAATTTATCAATTACACATCTTTTCATTAAAATCCAATTTTACTATTTTAAGCAGTACTGGTAGTGATGATTATTTACAACAATTATCTTCGTTGAGACTATATCAATTTAGGGCTTATAGCATTTGGCTTTGGTCAAAATTATAATATTGTCCATATTCAACTTGGTTAGTTCAAACATAATATCCTTCTGTTGATTAATAAATTAGCCAACCTAATAATTAGACTAATGCGTCTGTGAAAGCAAATGTTACTTACTAACACTAGGCATAAAAATGTAAAATGATGAGAAAAACACGCAAATTAAAGTAAATGAAACAAAGATAAAAAGTGGTTCAAATTAGCTAATCTATGTCTGTTATGAAGATCTCTGGTTAGGTTTCTCTATTATAATTACAATGTATTACAAGAGAATAATAAGAAATTAAAAACTTAAGACTACAAAATTGCTAATTTAAAGAGCTCTGGTGTAATGCCCTTGAATTTTAATTAACATTATACGGGATATTTAATTGGATAAATTAAATAGAATAATGTGAATAATTAGGGAGATGAGATTAATAAATACAATGGTCGTGTCTTAATGAATGAACTAAAATAAGACTTAACTAAATTAAGAAGGAGGAATTTCCTAAGGAGTAAACTTGGAAATGGAGCTACATTTCTTAGTATAAATCTCTTCCTCCACTTTAATAAATTTTCACTCCCTCTTTCATAACTCCTCATTAGTTTTCGGTCGGCCATTAAAAGTTCCAGGAAGAGCATAATTGAAGAAAAAGCTAAGAAATTAAAGCTAGGAAATTATCTCACTCTCCAATCAATTAATCAAGGTGAACAATCATGTTTATCAGCTCATTTTTCTTTGTTTGGATCGGCTATGGGTTATACCCGATTCATGTTTGTGATTTGATTATAACCATTTAAATTTTTGTTTGGATAAGACAAGTGTTTTAAACGTTAATGGGCTAATTAACATGTTTTATTTGGTTTTGGTTAAATTCCGAGTTGCTTTGATCTTCATATGATTTGAAATTTTAATATGTTGAAGATAACATATAAATTGATTTTCTAGAATTTTTCCAAAATTTTCATGATGTTTTAATAGTTATATAAAATTATTTAAGGAATGAGACTTAAATGTTTTGTATAATTATAAAGGAAAAATGGGCTTTTTTAAATTTATATAAATTTCCAAATAAGGAAAGTCGACAGTAATTTTAAGTATAAAATTCTAGCAACCAATCAAATTTAGACAAACAAGGCATGTGGAGTACAAAAGAACTGTTTTAAAGTACAATTTTCACTATTTGAACTCTTTCAGTAAGAGCTTCCGCCTTCATTCGAAACCTTCCGACAAGGTCGAAAGGTATAAAACCTCTCGACTAGGTCAAAAATCAATGCACATGGTATCAGGCAACTGGTGTGTAGTGAATTGATAGGGGTTGAAAGGTTTAGGGACGAAAGGTTAAAGCTTTCGAAAGAGATGAGGTTTTGTTTTGGTTTTAAAGAAAATAGGCCTACTAGCTTTCGACAAAGAGCTTTCGACATTGTCAAATGGTTTAAAAGAAAAAGGTTTCGCTTGTTTAACTTTCTTGTTTTAAATGAAACCTTTCGACAAAGTCGAAAGGTATAGCTTTCGACAGGGTCGGAAGCATAGTTACCGCTTCCAAACCTTTCAACCCAGATGGAGTCAAAGATTATCTTTTGTTTTCTAAAACTTGCCGCCTCTCTTCATTGTTTTCGAAGGGTTGGCTCAAACACTAACACTTCATTGTTTTCGAAGGGTTGGTTAAATAACTAACACTTCATTGTTTTCGGAAGGTTTTAGGTTTTGAAGGGGTTACCTTCAATGATTTCGAAAGGCTTTGGTTTCGAAAGGTTATGGTTTCGAAGGGTTTTGACTTCGAAAGGTTTTGACTTCGAAAGTTTTTTATTTTCGAAAGGGTTTGTCTTCGAAAGGTTTCGTTGCTTTCGAAAGGTTTATAAATGGTTTTATAAGGGAGATACCCCAGGTTTTCCACAAAGTCGAAAGGTAAATCCTTTCGACTAGGTCGAAAAGAAACCTTCTGACAGGGTCAAAAGGTAAGACCTTTCGACAAGGTCGAAAGGTATGGTTTTGTGATGCTTTCAAAAGGAAGATTTTTGAAGGGGCTAACTTCGGATGTTTATTTGCTTTCGATGGGACTACATTCGAAGGGGTTTAAGGGCTGTTTTTTGCCATTTTTCCTTAGGTAAAATTTTGCTAACTTGAAGGGGTTATTTCGAAGGGTTATAGCATAACATACTTATTTTGTTTGAATATGTAAGGGGGATCCTTATATAAATTTGATGTTATTAAACCTTGGGGACACCGGAGTGGGTTTTATGTTTTCGATACATAGTTAGGGGTTACAAAGAGAAATATGCTTTCAAAAATATACATTAGGGCTATCAATGTGTTTTTATTTAATTTAACCCAATTGAGTTTACCAATGGGAATAGGTTAAACAGGTGGTATACCTGGGAAAAATAAGTAATCATGGAGATCATGAATTGTTATAAATAATCATGGGATCATGATGTTTTAATTGGCCAAGTGATGGGTTCTTTGTTAATCTAGGAAAACCATGGAATGTGCGGTGGATAGCCCACATCAAATTTCTAAAGTAAAGAATGTTTTTTCAAAGGTGGTTAGCCTCGGGATTTGGCACCCAAGGGCTCATAGTCATCCTAGGAAAACTATGGAGTGTGCGATGGATAGCCTACACCATCTTTTATAAAACAATGTACGATGGATAATCTGCATTTATTTTAAATGAATTTGGGATGGATAGTCCTATTAAATTATGACATATGGTCATTTTAAAGATTTTGGAGGGGAACTCTAATACATTGATTTTAGATGGGAAATCTAATAAATTGCTTTTAAATGGATATCTAATAAATGGGTGGAAGAGATATCCAATACATATGATTTATGGCTTTATTTCATATTATGTTAAGACTAATCATTTTGGGTGCAGGAGCATAGTAAATGATTTGCGTGTTTTGTTTTGGATACTAGTGAGGGGAAAACTCGTTCCGTTAAGCGGCGTGGTCTCACTAGATATCTATTTATGATAAGAGATGATAGGGGATTATTCATATTAGACTTATTGTCTGACTCAAAGTTTGTGTTTCTCCACAAACTCTAGGGTACTCAAAATTAATTTGAGTAGTCTGAGGGTGGGAGACTTTCAGGTTTTTAGACGAATAAGCTTCCGGAGACTTGCAGGAGGCAGTGTTAGCTATATAGGAGCTATTTTGTGTTTCCCATTGTGATGTACTAAGAACTTTAAAATTCATATTATTAGTTCTCTGATCATCATAACGGGCATCTTCATATGTCGCTCTTATCGTATTTTGTACATGTATATGTGATCTTAATGTGGTTAACGTCTGGGATTATGTAATTAAATCTTAAATTGTAATTTGCATGAAATGAGAAATTCTATTTATTAGAAGTTTAAATTTTTTCATATTCATGTATTTCTGTGTATCAATATTAACTATGCCTTATTCGGTCGCCAAGAAATAACAACTACGGATGACTGCAGCATTAGTAGCGGTTAGTTTTGGGCCTTAGAAGGTGGGATGTTACAAGTTGGTATCAGAGCATGGTTTATGTACTTAAAAGGAATTTTAACCTTAAAAGATTTTTAAAGCATAATCTAATGAATCTAAAATATGGTTGGGATTGGGTAAGCGTTATAGTAACGTATGTGTACTTTGCTATAAATACCTAAGTATGTATTCCCCACTCTCTTAGACTATTCTTCTATATCATACCAAGATTGGATTTCAAGTAGTGGGGAAGTAAGACATGGAGGCAGGAAATGGAAGAGTGAATCAAGGTGAAAGACGCACCACAACAAGTGGAAACGTTCGACCTAATACTAGGAGCAACCAGGGTCGATAAGCGAATGCAAACCCAGATGCAAATGCTAATGTTGGTGCTGAGATCCCGCCGGTTGATATGGGGATAATGTATCAGATCTTCGTGAATATGATGCAGGCTAGATCAGCTGCGGGAGTGGCTATAGGAAATGCTGGATGAGCTAATTCGGTGGCCCTAGTTGGCAATAATTATGCCAAGCTGAGCAGGGATTACGCTAGTCTTGGAGGAAAGCTTTTTCTGGGAACCGAGGAAGCAGTAGGAGTGGAGAACTTGCTATTGCATTATGAAAGTATATTTGTAGATTCCGGCTTGATGGATATGCAAAAGAGGATACTTGCTTCAAGGCAAATGCAGGGAGCAGCATTGTTTTGGTGGAACGGAGTTACCATAGGAGGGCCAGAGGAAGACCTGACTTGGGCTGAATTTTGAAGGAGGTTCGATGAAAGATTTATATCAGAGGTTTCCAAGTCAGCATTGCTCAGGAAATTTGCAGATTTAATTCAAGGGGATAGATCGGTGATTGAGTATGCTACAAAGTTTGATGAGCTATCCCGTTACGGATATGCTACTGTAGATACTGTCATTCGGAGGAATGATAAGTTTATCAGGGGGTTGAATCCTGAGATCTCCAGAGCAACCATGCCAAACCTATGGGATCTGTGTCATATTTTTGTTGAGATGACTATTCGAAATGAAGAAATGCTTTCTACTTTTGGAAAAGGGAAACCATTTGAGGTTCAGAATTTTCAGGGTAAGAAGCGAAAGTTCTTCAAGAAGAAAGGTGGCCAGTCGGGGGTAGAAGCCAAGAAGAGCAAGGCTGATATTGTCTGTTACAAGTCTGACAAGAAGAGGCACTATGCTAATGAGTGCCGCTCGGGTGATGGAAAAGCATTTGCAGTGAGGTCGAATGTGAAGTGCTACAACTATGGCCAGATGGGGCATTACAAGGACAAGTTTACTTAGGTTGGAAAGGGAAAGGTCGTTGCGTTAGAACCATCATCCTCTAGACCAATGGTTGTTGAGAAAGGAAAAGCTGTGATGGAAGGTATGCTTATGATTCATAGTACTTCGGTTAGGATACTATTTGATACTGGTGCATCACACTCATTTATATCTCAGTATTTGGTAGATTGCTTATATCCGGAACCTTTATACCTTATTACTCCTTTAAGGGTTGCGAATCCTATAGGAGGGTATGCAACTCTGGGAATGAGATATGACCAGTTAGAACTTGATTTGTTAGGTCATATGTTTGCATGAAGTTTATATGTTTTTGATTTTATGGGTTTCGGGATCATATTGGGTATGAATTGGTTAGATAGATATAATGCTATGATATTTTTTCAGGAGGGGGAAATATCATTGAGACACCCTAATAGCCGTAACCGAGTTGTTTACTCAGTAAGGAGTTCGAATGGAAATGCTTATGCATTATTGGGTGCCATGGGAATGGAAGCAGAGTTGAAGTAGGTTTATGTTGCAAGAGAGTTTGCAGATGTGTTTGAACCAGTTTCGGGCTTGCCATCGAAAAGAGCAATCGAGTTTTGGATAGATCTCGTACCAGGAGCTGAACCCGTAAGTAGACTACCTAGCAGGATGTCACCAACCGAGATGAAGGTGCAGCTAGTGGAATTAGAAGGAAAGAATTTCATCCAGCCAAGCAGTTTGCCTTGGGGAACGACCGCGGTATTCGTGAAGAAGCCAGATGGGTCGTTAAGGATGTGTATCGACTATCGTATGTTGAACGAGTGGACGATCAAGAATAGGTATCCTTTGCCAAGAATCAATGACTTATTCGATCAGTTGAGTGGAGCCAGAGTGTTTTCCCAGCTGGATTTGGCGACAGGTTTCCATCAACTAAGAGTGGCAGAGGATAGTATTCTTTTGACGGCGTTTAGGACCAGATATGGGTCTTACGAATGGTTGGTTATGCCATTCGGGCTTACAAGTGCGCCAGCTTTCTTCGTGGATTCGATGAACCTGGTTTTCTGAGAGCATTTGGATAGGTACGTGTTGGTTTTTATTGATGACATTTTGGTATATTTTAAGAATCAGAAGGATCATGCAAATCATCTTAGAATAGTGTTGGAGATGCTAAGGCAACATCAGGTGAAGGCGAAGTTCTCCAAGTGTCATTTCTGGAAGAAGGAAGTGAAGTTCTTTGGTCATGTAGTTTCCAAGGATGGGTTAGCAGTTGATCCAGATAAGATCGAAGCTGTTAACAATTGGAAGAGACTAGAGACGATAAGTGAGATTAGAAGTTTTCTTGGTCTTGCAGGATACTGCCGAAGGTTCATTAAGGATTTCTCACGGATAGCTGCATCCTTGACTATGCTAACCAGGAAGGACGAGAAGTTTGTTTGGTCTAACAAATGTGAGGAGGCGTTCCTTAAGTTGAAACATTTGTTAACCAATGCACACATGTTAGTATTTCCAGATGGGAATCAGAGGTTGGTAGTTTACACCGATGCATGTGGTACTGGGTTAGGTGCTGTGCTGATGCAGAATGGGAAAGTTGTTGCCTATGCTTCTAGACGGCTTAGACTGCATGAAGTGAGATACCCGACTCATGATTTGGAGTTGGCAGCGGTAATCTTCGCATTGAAGGTATGGAGACATTATATTTTGGGAGAAAAGTTTAAGCTATTTACGGATCATAAATCTCTACGGTATTTATTCTCTCAGAAGGAGCTGAACATGAGACAGCAGAGATGACTGGAGTTTGTTGCAGCTTATGATTTTAGCATCGAGTATACACCGGGAAAAGGAAATAAGGTGGCGGATGCACTTAGCAAGAAACATCAGAATGTGGTGTTAGCTATTTTGGCGGAATGGAAAGACTTAGAAGCACTGGCCACTTGCAGTGTGCAGTTAAGGTCGACTGCTGGATCTAGTTAGAATATCGCCATGATGTCTTGTTTGGAAGTTTGACCAGTTCTAATCAAACGAATTGCTTCTAGGCAGAAAGAGGACCCAGTCTTTGCCGAGAGGATTAGAAGGTTAGAAGCTGGAACCGAGATTGATGATTTAAATGATTTTATTCTTGACCACAGGGGTTGGTTGAGAAAGAAGGAACGGTTGTGTGTTCCAGATGTTGGAAACCTTAGGAAGGAAGTACTTAGGGAATGTCATCGATTGAAGTTTACGATTCACCCTGGGGGAATCAAGATGTATAAGGATATGAAGAGAAGTTTCTTCTGGGAAGGAATAAAGAGGGATGTTGGCTTATGGGTAAAATAGTGTTTGAACTGTCAGCAAGTAAAAGCCGAACATCCGAAGCCAAGTGGTTTGCTTCAGCCTTTGGATGTTCTAGTTTGGAAGTGGGACTCGATATCCATGGATTGTATTGATGGGTTGCCAAGGTCAAACCGGGGTAATGAAAGTATATGGGTCATAGTGGAAAGATTGACCAAGAGTGCCCATTTCATTCTGGTAAGGTCAACTAGGACGAAACCTGTTTTGGTTAAGTTGTTCATGAAGAACATCATTAGACCGCATGGAATTTCTAGTAGAATCGTCAGTGATGGAGATGCTTTGTTTACTAGAGAGTTCTGGAAGAGCTTGTAGAGTGTGTTAGGCACTAAGCTCAAGATGAGTACTGCATATCATCCTCAAACGGATGGGCAGACAAAGAGAGTCAACAAGGTACTGGAAGATCTGTTGAGGGCTTGTGTGCTGGATCTTAGTGGTTTTTGAGAAGATCACTTGCACTTAGTGTAGTTTTCCTATAATAATAGTTATCAAACTACTATAGGAATGACACTTTTTGAAGCTTTGTATGGAAGGCCATGCAAATCACCAATATATTGGTTAGAGACCGGAGAAAGATTGGTCCTTGGTCCAGATTTGGTGAGAGAGGCGATGGAAAAGATCGAGTTGATATGGGAAAGAATGAAGGAAGCTCAGTCTAGGCAGAAGAGTTACGCAGATAGAAGGCATAAGGACCTAGAGTTCTCAGTTGGAGATAGAGTTTTAATCAAGGTATCGCCGATGAAGGCCATGGTTCGGTTTGGGAAGCCCAGGAAGCTAGCACCGACATAAGTTGGACCATTTCCTATATCAGAGAGAATTGGGAGACTCGGGTACCGAGTAGATTTACCGAGCAGTTTGGCCAGGATCCACAATGTGTTTCATGTTTCTCATCTTAGAAAGTATGTTCATGATCCAGAAACTACTATCGCTCTGACGGCACTAGAGGACTTTGTGCTCGAACCAGATATGACTTTTGTGAGGCGACCAGTTCGTGTTGTGGCAAAAGATGAGAAGAGGTTAAGGATCAAGACAGTCAGTTGGTGAAAGTTCAGTGCAGCGACAACATGAAGGACTGTACTTGGGAGACAAAAGACAGGATTATGTCTACTTTTCCTAGACTGTTTTAGATGGTAAGTTCTATATAGAGTTTATTTAGAATTTGGCTGGTAGGTTATACTAGCTTTGCTTACATGGGCTATATGCTTGTTGTTGTGTCCTTACTAAAATTTTGGAAATGAAATTCTTTAAAGGAGGGAGTTCGTAATTCCCCTGAATTTTAATTAACATTATCCAGGATATTTAATTGGATAAATTAAATAGAATAATGTGAATAATTAGGGAGATGAGATTGATAAATCCAATGGTCATGTCTTAGTGAATGAACTAAAATAAAACTTAACTAAATTAAGAAGGAGGAATTTCCTAAGGGGTAAACGTGGAAATGGGGCTATATTTCTTAGTATAAATCTTTTCCTCCACTTTAATAAATTTTCACTCTCTCATTCATAACTCCTCACCAACTTTCGACCGCCCATTAAAAGCTCCAGGAAGAGCATAAATTGAAGAAAAAGCTAAGGAATTAAAGCTAGGATATTATCTCATTCTCCAATCAACTAATCAAGATGAATAATCATGTTTATCATCTCATTTTTCTTTGTTTGGATTGGCTATGGGTTATACCCGATTCATGTCTATGATTTGGTTAAAATATAACCATTTAAACTTCTGTTTGGATAAGACATAGGTGTTTTAAACGTTAATGGGCTAATTAACATGTTTTATTTGGTTTTGGTTAAATTCCGAGTTGTTTTGATCTTCATATGCTTTGAAATTTTAATATGTTGAAGATAACATATTAATTGATTTTTTGGAATTTTTCTAGAATTTTTCATGATGTTTTAATAGTTATATAAAATTATTTAAGGAATGAGACTTAAATGTTTTGTATAATTATAAAGGAGAAAGGGGATTTTTTAAATATATTTAAATTTCCAAATAAGGAAAGTCGGTAGCAGTTTTAAATATAAAATTCTGGCAACCAATCAAATTTAGACAAACAAGGCAAGTGGGGTACAAAAGAACTATTTTACAACTATTTCGGCAAGAGCTTCCGCCTTCATTCGAAACCTTCCGACAGGGTCGAAAGCTATCAAACATCTCGACTAGGTCAAAAATCAATGCACATGGTATTAGGCAACTGGTACGTAGTGAATTGCGAAAGGTTTAGGGATGAAATGTTAGAGCTTTAGAAAGAGATGAGGTTTTGTTTTGGTTTTAAAGAAAATACGCCTGCTAGCTTTCGACAAAGAGCTTTCGACATTGTCAAATGGTTTAAAAGAAAAAGGTTTCGATTGGTTTACTTTCTTATTTTAAATGAAATCTTTCGACAAAGTCGAAAGGTATAGCTTTCGACAGGGTCGAAAGCATAGTTGCTACTTCCAAACCATCGACCTGGATGGAGTCAAAGGTTATCTTTTGTTTTCTAAAACTTGCCGCCTCTCTTCATTACTTTCAAAGGGTTGGTTCAAACACTAACACTTCATTGTTTTCGAAGGGTTGGTTTAAACACTAACACTTTATTGTTTACGAAATGTTTTAGGTTTTGAAGGGGTTACCTTCAATGATTTCGAAAGGTTTTGGTTTCGAAAGATTTTGGTTTCGAAGGGTTTTGGTTTCGAAGGGTTTTAACTTCGAAGGGTTTTGACTTCGAAAGGTTTTGATTTCGAAAGGTTTTTATTTTCGAAAGGGTTTGTCTTCGAAAGGTTTCATTGCTTTCGAAAAGTTTATAAATGGTTTTATAGGGGGATGCCCTAGGCTTTCGACAAAGTCGAAAGGTGGATCCTTTCGAATAGGTCGAAAAGAAACCTTCCGATAGGGTCGAAAGGTATGGTTTTGTGATGCTTTCAAAAGGAAGGCTTCCGAAGGGGCTAACTTGAAGGGGTTACTTCGAAGGGTTATTGCATAAATTACTTATTTTGTTTGAATATGTAAGGGGGATCCTTATATAAATTTGAAGTTATTAAACCTCGGGGACACTGGGGTGGGTTTTATGTTTAGTTTGGGGTTACAAATAGAAATATGCTTTCGAAAATATACATTGGGGATATCAATGTGTTTTTATTTAATTTAACCTAATTGGGGTTACCAATGGGAATAGGTTAAACAAGTGGTATACCTGGGGAAAATAAGTAATCATAGGGATCATGATGTTTTAATTGGCCAAGTGATGGGTTCTTGGTTAACCTAGGAAAACCATGGAATGTGCGGTGGATAGCCCACATCAAATTTCTAAAGTAAAGAATGTTTTGTCTGAGGTGGTTAGCCTCGGGATTGGCACCCAAGGGTTCATAGTCATCCTAGGAAAACTATGGAGTGTGCGGTAGATAGTCTACACCATCTTTTATAAAACAATATATGATAGATAATCTGCATTTATTTTAAATGGATTTGGGATGGATAGTCAAATTAAATTATGAGGGATGGCCATTTTAAAGATTTTAGAGGGGAACTCTAATAAATTGGTTTTAGATGGGAAATATAATAAATTGCTTTGAGAAGGGATATCTAATAAATAGGTGGATGGGATATCCAATACATATGATTTTTGGCTTTATTTCATATTATGTTAAGATTAATCATTTTGGGTGTAGGAGCATAGTAAATGATTTGTCTGTTTTGTTTTGGATACTAATGAGGGGAAAACCCGTTCCGTTAAGCGGTGTGGTCTCACTAGATATCTATTTACAATAAGAGATGATAGGGGATTATTCATACCAGACTTATTGTCTGACTCGAAGTTTGTGTTTCTTTACAAACTCTCGGGTCCTCAAAATTAATTTGGGCAGTCTGAGAGTGGGAGACTTTCAGGTTTTTGGACGAATAAGCTTCCGGAGACGTGCATGAGGCAGTGTTAGCTATATAGGAGCTATTTTGTGTTTTCTGCTGTGATGTACTAAGAACTATAAAGTTCATATTATTAGTTCTCTGATCATCATAAGGGGACATATTAATATGTCGCTCTTATCATATTTTGTACATGCATATGTGATCTGAACGTGGTTAACGTCTAGGATTATGTAATTGAATCTTAAATTGTAATTTGTATGAAATGAGAAATTCTGTTCGTTGGAAGTTTAAATTTTTTCATATTCATGTGTTCCTGTGTATCAATATTAACTATACCGAATTCGGCCGCCAAGGAATAACAACTACGGATGACTATAGCATCAGTAGCGGTTAGTTTTGGGCCTCAGAAGGCGGGATGTTACATCTGGGCTTTAGTTTCCTGGAAGTGTTGGTCTGAGCTGAAAATAATGAGCATTCAACTAGGTTTTAATCCCTTTGATGTTGTATTTCGTAGGGTATTTATAGGAGTCGATATGAATGATAGATGACCGAGATTGCGTAGTAAATAGGTGGAAAGCATTCTTGACCATCGATATTGTCGCATGGGCTGATGGAGAACAGGTGTAAAGGTAAAGTGGAATATGTGACAAAGAAGAATGCCAGCTATCACTCTATACCAAGCACCTATTTTAAGATGAGTAAGGCAGCTTGCTATAGGAGTAGGCATGCTTTTGGTGGACATGCTATATTACCTAGTATAACTAGCCGTACAACTTGTTATTTACTTTTGTCTGTCTTGATGGCAAGGCGGATGAGAAGCTTCTCACGAGCAATGGCATCCGGTTTCTTGTTGTTGAAGGTTGCTAAGGAAAGTTGAATATTGCAAAGGACAAAACTACAAGGGATGTGTTGAGCTAACTAAGTGACGATGAGATGGGCTTCCTAGGACGGTCGTAGGCGTGCTGTAATGAAGCCAGGCCAAAGATGGTTGCACTTGTGCTGGGCCTAGTATGATGAGATGATTGTAGAAGCCATCTTGAGTCGAGTCATCCACCAATTGAACAAGAGAACAGCTAAGTAGATAGGCTGGCATGGGGCTAGATTAAGGTTGAGCCAGTATGAAATGGACCAGGCTTTGTTGTACTGGCTTGCTTATTATATTTGCGAGAAATTTGAACAACATTTTGCTTCCTAAGCCCGTCTTTATGAGAAAGGCAAGCTTATCAAACCACAAAGATCTTATCGACTAGTTCTTCTGCTATGCGTTAATGTGTGCCATACGTGGTGCATCATCATTGGTAAGATGATTTACTTTTTCGAATGTGGCATGTGCGTTCACATTTCCAATGTGTGTGAAGTGACATTTGCATTGACGATACATAGAAAGTTGAGATGGATTCCTTCTTTTGAACCCGACGGTTACATTAAAGGGTAGGTATTATAAATACTCTTTATTTTATTCCTCTTCACTTTTTACCAAGGCATAAGAAATTTCTGGCATTAAAAAAAATATACTAAAAACCTTCAAAAATTCTTTATTACTTCTTCCTCCTAAGAAAGTAAGCTCCTTTTTAACCGTTTTTACATTTCTCCTTCATGTCTTTGAGAGATATAGCGATGGAAAAACTTGAGCTTTTGCATTCTTTTTACTAATACAGTTTGAAATGCTTGATTTTGATGCCTTTATGTTTGATGCTTTGCCAGAATCCATGCTTTTCTGGCCAGATTTTGAACGTTGATCGATCATTGCTGCCATGTCAGCGGCGGTCGATTGACATTGGTGAGCTTCTCAGTGGGCCTACAATTTTTTATAAAGGTATTAGTGTTGAGGTGTAAATTAGGCCAATTTGATAGCCAATGGCTTTAAGTAGAAAGATAGAGTAATTGGTATGGACTGTAAAGCCTGCAACTTACCTTTTAGAGGCCATCGAGTTATTAGTCGGTTGTCATGGGATGCCTGGCCAGGGCATGCCATCGGGGTAGCTATCCCGCCAGGGGACTTGCCATTGGGCTATGCTAGATTTGGCTGTAGGGCTAACCAGGCCATTTATGTTTAAGATTGCAACCTCTGGATCTTTTTTGATTGGTGTTTCCAACCTTAAAGTTTCCAAACTTCTAGAGGGGAAGGTAAATTTCACCAGGGTCCTAACCAAGCATGGATGTAACATTGGGATGGTCTGATATCCTACTACCATCGATCGACCTGACCACCTTCCACAATGCAATTTCGCATGGTCCCTCGGTTACTTCAAGGTCAGGGTCATGTTGCCTATCCACTCCTACTTTGTTTATATCCTAAACACCTATGATCTTGTCCCGGTCAGCTTACACCCAATAGTTACCAGTTTCTATGCGGGCTCTATGTCGCCTGCGTCGAGCTTCAACTTCCTGAGCCAACTACTCAATTAGTCATTATGGTCTACCGCTTGCAGAAGGAGGATGACTATTCAATCGACACATACTTCCATTTTCAGACCAATTACAAGCCTGTTATTTTTATAGGCGTGTTGAGCAATATCGCCCCAAACTCGACGGGAAACTATTTCTTCATCCTCAACGGGGTCAACCCCAAGATACAACACCTTGAGTTCCAAACCCTTAGTAAGTCTTTGTTGCCCTTTTTTCTTGATCTTTTCCTCCTTTTCCTTTTCTTAACTTTCCCATTGATAGTACTACTATTGACTCTACCGGTGTCAGCTAAAGGAAGCTGGTAGACAGGTCCGAGACATTAAGTATTAGTGACCAATGCAAACCTTCGTCGAGTTAGGTTGATGAAAGTAATACATACAGATGGCAGAGCGGGCCTCCCTCTCCAAAAAGCGGGCTAATGTAAAGCGGGACTATTCCAAGGTCAAATTTAGGACCCTATGGCCGGGCTAATCACCAATGTGTAAAGGGCATACGATAACGTTATTACGGGTGAGGAGACTAGAGAGTGGAAAAAAGTTGACCTTGATAACCTAAGTGATGTAGTGACCATAGTGGGAAGAATACGATCCATGTTGGTTGACGTCCCGGTCCCTCATTGTGAGATGCCACACGTTGACTGGGATACTGAGGCAAGCTTCGAGGAAAGTAGTGTAGGGAGAGGGTTATAAGAACTGGTCTTCGGTAGGGACTCAAGTTCCTCTTACAAACCAATTCTCACATGTGACCCTTTGTATATTGGATACAAAGTTGCGCCTCTAAGTGAGCCTTATATCAAGACATATCAAACTAAGGTAGGTAGTACGACCTCATTGTGCTTACCTCTTGTTAAAAAGCAAGGCTAGACCGAAATAAGTGGTAGATTAGTTGCACTTGGAATTTCTTGTTTCTTTTACTTGCACTAACCATAGCTTTCTTTATTGTTCCAATGGTTTCCAAGATTACTTTCCTCAAACGACCTTGACTCCTGCACCAAAGGCACCCGAAGAAAACCGAAAGATTATCAACGTGACTCCCAGCCCTAAATGGTCGCTTCTACGCTCCATTGATGACAAGAAGAGTAAGAGAGATGAGGTCAGCACGTCCTCACCTCCATAGGTCACCCCTCCTTACTCTAAGTTCCTTCATATTTTTGATACGGAGGGGCTAGCCGATGATGTGGTGTTATTGGGGTAGGTAAATTATGTCCATGGAGACCCTATCATACTCCCAACAAGCAAGAACTAGTTAGGGCTGACACTTTGTAGAGTCCATGGTGAATGTACAAATGCGGGACACCTTGCTAGTAAGTCGCCAACTTTACATTTTCTTCTTATTGCTTTGTTATTTTTCTGACGCTAGTTGTTCAGACCGGATACCACTCCATTCGCATAGTGGACAAGGTTGTTACACTCTAGATGGAGGTGGAGACAAAAGAAGGTGCTTTGATGACAGCCAAGGTTGAGGCTGCTAATGCAAAGTAGGTGGTGGAGGCAGCCGAGAAGGCGATGAGGGAGGCGATCGAGGCGACAACGAAAGTGGAGAAGACGGTTTTAGGTCTCAAGGAGAATCTGAAGAAGGTTGAGAAGGTGGCCAAAGGTCTACAGAATGACCTGAGCAAGCACCATCCAGATGCCTGTCGTCTATGGATGTGGAGACCGCTAAGAAGCGGAGGAAGATAGATGGGCGAAACGGTTGAAGAACTTGGTGAAGACCCTAATCAGGGAAATATACCACTTCTTGATCTCCATAAGCAAATTCAACGTTGAGGTCCTTGCCCGAACACATGAGGAGGTGGCTACTAAGATGTAGGCTGCAGGGATCGTCATGCTAGCCAATTTTGCACATGAGCAGTTAGACTCCTTGGTCCATTCGCTTGATGAACCGACCCTGTAGATATTTTTCTTCCATCTTTGGGTAGGCTTTATGCCCCATATTTTGGGATTAATGAATAATTAATCTTTTGTTAAGTGAAATTTGTCCAAGTACTTTACTACTTTATCCATTCTTATCTATTTGTGTGTACTTTGTAGGGTAGCATACTTTGAGTAGCCAATATAGTCCATGTATTTTCCATGAAAGTTTTCACAAGATAGATAAAACAATGGTATGCTAATGAGACGGGAAGTGCGAGCGACTCGTTCATGTGAACCATATACTTAGATGTTTGTCAAAGTAAGAATTTTCTGTATTTTGAGCTAGGCTAGCATGTGGGCTTAGACACGATGCTATGCCAGAGAGCCAGGTCATGATGGAGGAGCAAGGGTTCTCCTGGGTGAAATGCGGCTAGTTGATATTGAGCCTTGCTTATTTTTATGCTGGAGCACTACGAAAGACTTGGGCATCACTCAAGGTAACAATGCCAGTCCCAACAGCAATGCCCATCCTATAAGAGGGAGGGCGACAGCATGGGCGAGGTATACAAGGCCGTTATAGGTTCCTCTCTATTCGTTGATGCACCATGGCATGAAGAGGAGAGATATCTCATCCGAATTCATGGAGCGGGTAGGTAGTCCAAAAGAAAGGAAATAAATGCATGGTGATTCAATCTTGTTGGATAGCCTAGAAGTCCGCAAAGAAGGAAGTGAATGCACGATAATTCACCCTTGTTGGATAGCCGGCTGACAAGGAAGTGAGTGGGGTTCATGTAGTCCTTGGCGGTAAAGGTTGGCAGTCTCCAAATAAGGTAATTAGCACATAATAATTCACACTCATTGGACAGCCTATAGATGTGGCAGTCCTTAAAGAAGGAACTGAATGCATGGTGTTTCACTATCATTGGATATCTGGATGGCAAGGAGTGGATCAAGGCTCATACGGTCCTTAGTGGCAGAGGTCAATAATCCACAAGCAAGGAAGTGACCATATAATACTCACATCACCGGATAGCCTTGGCCATTGTGTTGAATAAAGTTGGCTATGAAGTCTTCTTTATATTGTTCACAAAAGATGTCTTACATAACCTTATAATTGTGGCTAGCTTTCATATATGATAGGCCTAGAGGTGCATGGTGTTCCAAGTGCAAGGAACGTGGGTTATGTTCAGGTGAGAGAGGCAGTAAGCGCCATTTATCAAGGCAGCGTTGATACCATACGCCCCTTCCCAGTTCAGGCTAAGCACTTCTTCAATAGGTTTCTTTATAGTGAATATTAGTGTAACGACCCTGAAATTTTGACATTTTAAAATGTGAGTATTTAATTGAGTTTAAATATTCGAATGGTAATTTAATTTGAAATTCAAATATCAAAATGAATTTAGCGATTAAATTGTTGAATTTAATTATTGAAATTGGATAAAAATTTGAATCTTCAATTTTAAGCTGATTAAAAATAATCTGAAGGCTTAGAAAATTTATATTGATAATACCGAAGACAATAAAAGTTTCAGAATTGAAATTGAAACTGTTTTGTTCAGTTTTTAATTTATATCGTTTAAATTGAATTTAAAAATAGCGTTCCGGGGCACAGTCTCGGAATTCGACGAAACCAGTTCAATTGGATCCGTAATATTGTATTATTATCGGATTTCAATTTTCGTAATGTTTGGAGTGATCGTTTAGCCGTACGATAAGCAAACGCGCTGAAATCAAATCGAAAATTTAATATTATAACTGGTCCAAAAAGCTATCTTCTCCATACGATCGAATTTGGACTCGGAGCCTTTTCCAATGCGTTCGGAATAGGCGTATAACATTACGAACGCCTAGCGGCACGCCTCGATTGGAGGTTGAGATTTTGAGTTGCATTTATTGGACGTTTTGAATTGAAATTTAAATTAAATAGATATATATCTATTCTCCTACAACCCAACATCCAGCTGCCTTTCCTTCAAATCACTGTCTCCACTCGTACACGCAGTCATCATTTCCTCCCCTTTATTTCGTTTCACAGCAGAACACTATCATTTCGTTCAAAATAAAAACAATGGCCGAAGCCCCTTTCTCCTCAAATAAAAGAAATCGAATCCCTCCCCCTTTTCGAAATCAAGGCAGAACAAAAAAAAATCAATCTCCCTCTACATCTTTTAAGTAGCCGAGTTCGTTTCCCCTCTTCCAAACATCGAAACGAATGGAATCGAAAAGAAAGAAAAAATCGAAGCCCTATTCGAGTTGTCTTCGATCGTCAGGGGGTCATCGCGATGCACTAGAGGGGAGTGCACGCGCGAGAGAAGTAGAGTTCGCGTACGTCTCGAACGGCGATTGATGGCGACTCGCGATCGGAGGAGGCGGCGTGTTCGTGGAAGCAGGTGAAGTATGGGGTCGCATCGCGAGTTGTTCGCGTGGAGGCCGAAGAGGGATGGAGTCGCGATTTTGGGGACTGTGATGTCTCGCGGTGGTGGTTTGGGGGATCGACCATGTTGCGAGCAGATTTTTGAGGTCAAGGCTGTCAGGCTCGAGCTCGAGCATATTGGAGGGCGTGGCGATCGAGTAGGCGACAGCTTAGCATCGGCAAGCGTGAGTTAGGGCTGAGTTCGTCAGTTCGTAGGCAGTAAGGTATCGATTTTTATTTATTTAAATTGATACGAATATATTACAGGAAAATGTAGATGAAGATGTTTTTGTTTCTAATTTAATATATGTGTTTTGTTCAGTAAGGTCAAAGATAAATTGTTCAAATAAAAAGAAAACCATTTTGTTTTGATTTATTTACAGTAAAGGAAAAATAATTATTTATTTTGTTTAAGTACTGAAATTGATTTGATTAATCTTATATATGAGTATATTACAGAAAATATTACAGTAAGGTAATTTTTATGATTTCAAAATAATTTTAAGCAGTTTGAAAAAAAATGATGAAAATAAATATACATATTTAAAATTTGCTTGATCATAAATTTATTGATTTAATTTAAATAGTTAACTAATTTAATTCATTTGGTTACTAAAAATAATTTAAAGGAAATTGTTTGAAATTAAATTGATTAGATAAAGGAAAATTTTACTAAATGAAATTTAATTATTCGATTGATTCGAATATTAATAAATTGTATAAATTGTTTATACAAGGTTTGAAACCGGGAAGAAGTGGTCAAAATAAAAGTGGACTGCAAATTAAAAATCAAAGGTGAGATCTTCTCACTCAAATGAAAGTGGATTTTCTTTTGCAGTTATTGATTGATTTGATTGCCTGTTTGGATGTGATATTAGATATAGTAGGATATATATATATATAGCAATATATACATATTGGCATATGTATATATTGGATTGATTGATTTCCCGCCTCGTATAGCGGATGAGACCCTATTGCGCCGTTAGTAAGCGGATATTTTTATAAAACCCATATACCGCGATAATTCCGTACTGGAGCGGAATTAGTATTGTGCTAACATCTGTGGATGCAGGGAAACAGATTGGAGGGATCCAACAGGATTCCTCAAAACATTTGAATTGATTTCATATGTTGTTTAATTGATTATTTATAATCTGTGTATGATTATATCTGTGATTGAATTTGTTGAGAGCTATAATTTAGCCGAATGTGTTTTGGTATCGTTGGATACCAGAAATAAATGAAATTGGATTTCTGAAATTAAAAATTGAATTTTTGATGGTTTGGGAAAATAAAAGAATTTATTTTAAAGGAGATAAATTTATTTGAAATCAAAGTGATAATTGAATGGGTATTTAAAATAAATCTTTGAGAAATCGATATGAAAACTTATTTGATGTTGAATGAAAATTGATTTTTGTGTTGAGAATAAATTTGGAAATCGATTTGTAAAATAATGATTTGGTCTTTGGGATTAAAGTTAGAATCAATTTGAAATGTGATTCGGTGTTGAAGTAAATTCAGAAATCAATTTGAAATTCGATTTGGATTTGAAATAAAATGGAGAAATCAATTTTTAAAGTTGATTCGGAGTTGAAAATGAATGTTTGGGAAACGATTTGAAAATCGAGTAAAAGTGGATTTTTAGGAATGTAAATTCCGAATAGAAGTTGTAAAGGAAAGGGAAATTTGTTTTAAAAATAAATATTGATTTATTTTTAAAGTGTGGAAAATATGATTTGAAATCGGATTTTCAAAGTGATGAAGTGTGGAAATAAATTTACAAATTTGAAATAAATCGATAAGGATTTATCAAATTGGTTTAAATGGACCATAATATGATTTGAAATTGATTTTCAAACGTGAAGTATGAAATGTGATTTGAAATTGATTTTCAAACGTGAAGTATGAAATATGATTTGAAATTGATTTTCAAACGTGAAGTATGAAATACGATTTGAAAAGGAATTTCAAATGTGAAGTGTGGAAAAATATATATCCTGTGAAAAGATTTGAAATTTAATAATTTGGGAAAAATTATTTAAATTGGATGTTTGTTGTGAATGTTATTGATAGTTAAATAACCGACTATCAATATTTGCCTTTGAAATGACACATGATTTGTTTTTAAAACAAACGCTCATTATTCGGTTAAGTCGGGAGAGGACCTTTGTGTCACATAACCCATTCCGAATAGTGATACGTCGCGAATGGATAGCATTTGAAGACCGGTGTGAAGACCAGATATTTGTGAAAATGAAAGGACAACCTGTCGAATGTCTCTGCACCGAGTTGCTCCGGTATAGAGATTTATATCACTCTTTTTGTGATGGGAAGTCCGGACGTGATTAGTGAATATCCGGATTGCAAGGGCTTCTTTGGAAGTGCCTTCGGTTCCGTTCGATCCCGGAACGGACTTGTATGGATGTGTGTCTGACGTTACACTTTGAGATGTAAAGCTGGTTTCTATCAAATACATTTCTGTTGGTGGCGGAGAATTTATTCTCTTAGCTTAACACCCTTCTCTGAGACGTACGAGCTCAGAGGTTATGTAGTTGATGGTTACTAGTGATACATTCCCAATTTGGTAATGTGGCACACGAAGTGCTGTTGATCAATTGTGGATCAAAGCGTTGCTTTGTGAAGAAGCGTGGCTTTGTGAAAAAGCGTGGCTTTGTGAAAAAGCGTAGCTTTGTGGACGAGACTTCGTCGAGCCTCACAACCCGGTAATGGTCGAAACAGGAATGTGCGGCAAAGGTTTGTAGGGGTAGCGCCCCTAGGGTATGCCATTTCCTTCTGGATAAAAGGTGATATCATGGTATGGAGCCCAGATATTTTACCTATGTTGATTATACTTTGTGACCGTCGCTTTCGATTGAGGATCCTCGGATAAAGGTCGGTAACGACCGGGGGATGGCATAGCTCGTGTGTTAGTTACCTAGTTACAGCTCGGTTAGAGTGTGAGGTAGCGTCGGCCTTTTGTTTGCAGAGATCCGGTTAGGATCCGGGGCGTCTTTCCAGAGGCGTTTCTATTTCGGTAAGGAAGTTCCTTAGCCTGATCATTTGTTGGAAATCCAAAGAAACAATACGAACCCTGTACGGTTTTTAATTGTATTACCTGCTATGGAATGTGGAGGTAACCTGCTACTGAACGTAGTAGCTATAGTAGACATACAACAATAGTTGTATGTTGGCTAAGATTGATATTATACTTTCGAAATGTTTTCCACACTAGACATTAATAATAATATAAATGATTTCGCGTAGTAAGAATTTTTGACTATCATAAGGAGAAATCTCCTCCAATTCTGCGTTTGCATTGTGTGTGTGGTGGGAGGCCTTATGGTAGTTTCATTTTCCAAAAGCATTGCGAAGTTGTTTTATTTTCTTTGCGAAAATAACTGTTTTACGATCTCACACCAGTCACCATGACTGACCTGGAGTTTATTGTTCCCTTTCTAAACTCTGGGTGCCCATAATTTTCCACACGGGCAGCCTAGAGTTATTTTATCAGGATATTCTGGATATTCTGGAGCTTTGGAGATGAGCTGGATGGCGAAGCGTACTATCGTACTTGTTATTTATTCCGCTGTGTATTCTGTATGAGGACAAGTTTATATAACTGTCCATTGTTGTAAACTCTGATGATTGATGTATGTATAAACTGATATAGTCTTTTGTTTTAAAGATTATTGATTTATCTATTATATATTGTTCCGCTGCGATATGTGAGATTCTGATATTGTTCCTGTTCTGTGTTACTCTTCTCTCTTTTTCTTCTATCTTTTCTTCTACCTCTTCTTTTAACCCTAAAGTTTCGCGTTTTCGCCATTCGATTTTTCGACATTTGGTACAGTGGACGTATCGGTGTCGAGTTTCGGAAGACGGATTTGCGGGTCTTTACAATTAGGCTCAGGTCCCTAATAAGTTTCAAAATACAAAAAAACCCCAGTAAAAAAAAGTATGTAAATTAGGTCCCTAGAATTAAGATACTAAGTAATTGCATATAGTTATGCAATTATTCACTGAATAATTGCATATATTAATGCAACTATATCCAAAAGTAGCATAAATTTATGCAATTTTTTCGGTGAATAGTTGCGGAAATCTTAGCAATTTTTTTGGTGAATAATTGCGAAATTTTCCGCAAATTTTTGAAAAAATTGCGGAAATTTATGCAATTTTTCAGTGAATAATTGTGGAAATGTCTGCAATTATTTGATATAATTGCAAAAATGTCTGCAATTATTCACTGAATAATTGCATAAGTGTATGTCATTATTCGGTAACTTAATTCTAGGGACCTTATTTACAAACTTTTTTTTACTGGGGTTTTTGTGTATTTTGAAACTTATTAGGGACCTGTGCCAAACTGTCCCTTCTTTATATTCATGACCAAAGAATGAGCGATAGTTCTTCAACCCAGACCCCCTTAGCTTTTGCGAGGTGCTTCTTGAGTGTTGATTTAATGGTCTTGTTGACAACCTCGACTTGTCCATTCGCTTGAGAATGGCCACGAAAGAGAAGCATTTCTTGATCCCGTTCCCTGTACAGAAGTCTTGAAAGAGGCTACTCTAGAACCAAGTGCCATTGCTAGTGACAATTTTCTTTGGCAGGCTAAAGTAGCAGACGATGTTCTTGATGACAAATTTAGTAACTTAGGGGTGATGGCCCTAGTGAGGGCGGCTTTGACCCATTTGGTGAAGTAGTTGACGGCAACTATGGCATTATTATACCCTCCCTTAGCATTTGGCAGCTTTCCTATCAAGTCAATTCCCCATATGTCGAACGACCATGAGGAAGTCATAAAGGTAAGGAGAGTAGGAGAGGCTCTAGGGATCTTGCTAAACTCTACCCTCCGATGTGATCTTCACAAAACCCTTCATGCAGCACTTCTAGGATTTGGTCAACTTCATCTTCGGACAAGCACTACTGAAGTGGTGTGGAGTAACCCCATTTTAAAAGCTTTCCATTTACGATTGTGTAATAGGGAGTCTGGTAGGGGACCTTTCTGGCTTCTTTGCGGTCGACAAGAAGTTCTTCGCTTGTTAAGTACTTGATCAGGTGTGCCATCCTATTCCCCATGAATGGTGTATCAATATCCATTATTTTTGCCTCCGGTTCATAGTAAGGGTCCTTCAACCCTTCAATAGGATACACGAAGTGGCTTATTCTAGGTTTCTTGCTACCTTGGCACATAGAGTTAGGGGTATGTCTGTTATCCAAGATTTTAACCCAATAGAATTCAATGGAAGTTAGGACATCTACATCAAGTCAAAACAACTCAAAAATCTACCAAAGGACAAAAAGAAGGAACCAAGAAGGACTCAAGAGAGAAAAAGCAAAGAATAGCCTAAGGGTATGGATCGCTAGCGATCCATCACCCATGGATCGCTAGCGATCCATAAGTATTGCTCATGGGTCGTCCATTCTTCTTGCATCATGAAGCATTGTCTTTTCTAGGCACTCCTGCTAAGTTTCACGATGTTCCAAGCAAGCTAGATCGAGAAGTAGGCATTCATTTGATTCCAGCAATAGTTCAATGCAACAAGTACATGAATCATCATCAAAACAAGACATCTAGTCATGAAATTACATGAAGAGCATCTACATAAGGTAAGAAGCATGATCCATGTGAAATGATTGAAAAATATTCTAATTACATGGATCACTAGCGATCCATGCCCTATGGATCGCTAGCGATTTATCAAATTTGCTTGGCTCGCTATAGAATTTCTTAAGCGTCTTCGTACCACCAAATGTGGGCCTTTGGAAAAACGGCTTAATTCCCTGTGACTGGTTGCTTCTTCTAACTCCAACCACTATAAATACTCACCCATCTACAACATAAAGGGAATCTTATGGACTGGTTGCCAAAACTCTGCATAAATTATTCTTCACTCTACTCCTTCCACACAATGGTCATCAAAAGGGTTCACTATGATTCTCCAGTGAACTCTAACATTGATGATTTGATCTAACTTAAAAGATCCAATCAAATTGTAATCGGATTCAACTTGTAATTGTAGTTAGCCCATAACAAAAGTTATAAAGTGGACATAGGTTTCGTTAATAGCCGGACCACTATAAAAATCTCTTGTCTCTTTACATTGACTGCAAGTTATTATTCCTTATTTCTAGTTTATTTGCTTCGATAAACAGGGCTGCTGCTTTCACACTCAATTCAGGGTGTTGATCCATTTTTCGGGTTAACGTTTTGGTGCTTTCACTAAGAAAACTGAACTCAGGCTTAGATCTAGCTATCTACTTTGGATTAGATAGGTTTAGAAGTTAGATCCTCAATCTCTGCTCAAAAAATCTACTGTTGAGAATCAGTGGCACCTGGAAGAAGGAGAACTACTTCCAGAAGATTCATAGGAGCTACCATTGCTTGAGAAGGAACAAACCCTCAGAAAATTGAAGCCAACAACCCCGACAATCTACAGTTAAGAGCTAACTCCGAAGATCAGGTTCCATGATCCTCTATTCAACGTGAAGTTTTCACTAGAGATGAATTAAATAAAAAGGTTGACGAAATTAATCAGAAGATGGAAAATAGCTAAAGGGCTTTCATGGACAAACTGAATTCCTTATTGACCTTACAAACACATGTTGCTCTAAGAACAATGATAGAGCTCGCGGCTGCCATGGAGCAAGAAAATTCTTCCGTCGTTGGCCTAAACAAGAGAAATGGGAAGCAGCCACAGCAAGGAGTGATAGGTGGAACCGTAGGAATCAATATGGAAGGAAATGCAAATACTCCACCAACTACAAGGCAACCGACTACAAACTTGAATCTAGGAGCGAAAACCCCACGAGAAGATATAGCCATGGATCTCTCTGACTCCGAAGATGGTGAGCGACTTGACGACGACATGTTGGAAGGAAATACCAATGCATTTAATGACGCCAGGGAGATCCAAACTGCCCCCATCAGACTAACCGCAAACCAAGGAACCCTGAGGGAGTGGCTCCCAAAGATAAGAGAGCCTAGGCAGCCCACTCACCAAGATCATTTGCAAAATCAAACACTTGGTGCAGTCACTGACAGCCGTCCCCCAGATTACCAAACATTTGAGCGTATACCATGGACATGGTCAAGCGACTAATAGATGAAAGTAAGGATAGAATAGATGATGATGATCCACTCCAAGTTGGACTCCTTTCAGGGATGAAATTCTGAATGAATAGTACCCTGAAAAGTTCACTATGCCAACTATTCCGTCTTACGATGGAACGAGAGACCCGAAACCCCACTTGTATAAGTACAGTTGGTACATGGATGGAGCAAATGCTTCAGATGTCGTTCGATGTAGATGTTTCTCAATTTTTCTAGAGAGAATTGCTTTCATGTGATTCACCGGGCTTCCGCCAAGATCCATCTCCACCTTCAATCAACTAGCAATAAGTCGATCAATTTAGACTTCACATGATACGACCAAAAAATGTGATGTCCTTATCCGGCCTCTTCCAGGGACGGAATGAATCTCTGAAGTCTTTCATGAATCGATTCAACACTGCGGTAACCGAAGTAAGTAATCTGAACGAGGATATGGTTTTCATGGCCTGAGTCCGCACAGTTCACCTCGAAAATGAATTCGGGAAAAGGATCAAAATGAAACTAGGAAGGACTTCAACCGAAAGGCGACCCAGTACTTGAGACTAGAAGAGGCATAGGAATTAGAGAAGAAATCCGTTGACTTACAACCAACCAACTTTAGGCAGAATAGTATGGTGACAAGCCAAGACATAAACACCTCTAGGACCGCTAAAGGGATTGCAAGAAAAAATGGAAATCAAAAAAGTAAGAACCAGAATTCCAACTAGCGAAATGGAAGTAGTAAGCGACTCAAAAATTTGAGGCCCAAAGAATACACCCCGCTTAACGATATTGCAGGAAACATCTATCTCGTGACATAAGGGACGGAAGAGTACAAGAAGCTGCCTTAAAAGGAAGCAGCCGAACAACAAAAGGTTTTCAAAAAGTACTGCCGCTTCCATGAGACACATGTTCATAGCACGAATGAGTGTCGTCGCCTAAAGAACTTGACCGAGGAGTTGATTCGGGAAAACAAGCTTCAGTAGTATGTGAGGAAACCACTGAATCCTGACCAACCCGTAGCGCCCCAAGCTTCTAGAGATCAAGGGAATCAAGCTGGAACCAGCAAAGATGGACCCAGATGGACTGACCAAAGACTCATCATTGGAACGATAGGGCCCTATCCTGTGTAGTAGAGTTGGGGATAAATGGAGCGGTATGCAAGCTCATTAAAGCACGCTCTGAAAGATGCGTGCTTTGCGATCGAAGATGGAACTCCAACTAAGCAGCAGAGAACCTTGAATGACAACATAGTATTCCAGAATCGAGACGTTGAAGGGATAGAAGCTCTAACTCTTGACCTCATGGTCGTGATATTAGGAATCAGACTCACCATGGTCCGACGAGTATTGGTAGACAGTGGCAGATCTATGAATATCCTTTTCAAAGGCACCTTTGATCAGATGAAGATCAGGATGAAAGATGTATCCGCCTGCCGAACAAAGATCTAGGGGTTCACCAATGAACCCAAACAACCTGTCGGAAAGATCGACTTACCCATAGAACTCGGAAAAGGCGACCGGAGAGTCACCCTCATCCAAACCTTTGTGATCATAGATGAAGTTTCCGCCTACAATGCCTTCCTGGAGCAGCCCGCCTTGGCAGATTTCAGAACTGCTCTAGCATAATGATGTCTAACTATGAAATTTACGAAAGAAAACGGAGTGGGGAGGATCAAAGGAGACCAAAGTGCCGCTAGAGAATGCTATATCGCAGAACTACGCGAGTCTAAAAGAAGGGAAAAAAGGAAGAATGTGGGGAGAACTCTCCACAGTCGTGAACCTCGAATAGCAACTGCGAAGCCGCCCTTAGCTTGGGGACCATAGCCGATTCGATAAGGCTTTGAACCCTAGAAAGAATAGTTCGAGGAGGAACGGGAAACACCCGCAGAATTGACGATTTCTGTCCCAGTTGGTATGAATGGCCCAACACAGGTCCTCAAAATTGGATCGCATCTTGGAAACCGGATGCGACTGGAACTCATCAGATTTGTTTGCGCCAATCTAGATGTATTCGCTTGGACGCATTTCGATATGTATGGGGTGTCGCTGGAGATAGCATGCCACACACTTAACATTGATCCCAAGTATATGCCAGTGAAGCAGAAAAGGCATTGCCTAGGGCCCGAGTGGTCCAAAGCGCTAAGAGAAGAAGTGGACAAGTTGATGGTGAATGGTTTTATCCACGATGCAACCTACCGTGAATGGGTTTCTAACCCAGCCTTGGTCAAGAAGTCTAATGGGAAATGGCGAACCTGTATTGACTACTCGGATTTGAACAAAGCTTGCCCGGTAGACAGCTTTCCTCTGCCCGGAATTGATCAGCTTGTGGACGGGACGGGTGGACATGAAGTACTATCATTTATGGATGCATACTCGGGATACAACCAGATCATGATGCACGAACCTAATCGAGAAAATGCCAGTTTCATTACTCATCTGGGTCTATACTGCTATAAAGTAATGCCATTTGGCTTAAAAAATGCTAGAGCAACTTACCAACGACTAGTGAATGCCATCTTTAAACATCGGATTGGGAAAACTATGGAAGTTTATGTAGACGATATGTTGGTTAAATCACGCATAGCTGCAAATCACCTGGACAACCTTCCCGAAATGTTCGAAGTACTCCCAAATATGGAATGAAGCTCAATCTACTTAAGTGTCACTTTGGGGTAGCCTCTGGAAAATTCTTGGGATTCATCATAAGCGCCAGAGACATCGAAGCAAATCCTGAGCAAATAACCGCTTTATGGGAAGTCGAGGCCCCGAGGAACAGGAAAGAGTTGCTAAGAAATTGCAGTGTTGAGCCGGTTCATCCTGAAAGCAAACGACAAATGTATACCATTCTTTGATGCGCTAAAGAAGGGAAAGATGAACTTCAAATGGAATTAAGCTTGTCAATCTGCGTTCGAAGAGTAGTTGCAATATATGGAAACCCCGCCAATCCTATCCAAGCCGGTAGACGGAGAAGACTTGTAAATTTACTTAGCAGTCTCACCCCATGCATTGAGTGCCACGCTTATACAAGAAGAAGCTATGATCCAGCGGCCCGTATATTACATTATTAAACGGTTCACTGGAGCAGAAAAGAACTATCCGAAATTGGAAAAACTGGCATATTGCCTCTTGATCGCATTTAGAAAATTACGACCGTACATCCAGGCACACCCGATAAGAGTGCTGACAGATCAACCCTTGAAGCACCCCGAGACTTCTGGACTGCTTATCCAATGGAACATCGAATTAAGTTAGTACGAAATCACATACTATCCTCGAAAGGTGATCAACGGGCATGCGTTGGCAGATTTCATTGCCGAATTTACAATACGAGATAACAAAGAAGAAATGGCCCCAGAAGTGGAGACACATTGGAAGCTGTTCGTCGATGGTGCATCTAAAACCTTCTGCTCGGGAGTAGGGGTCGTGCTCGAGACTCCCAAAGGACGGTCCATTTGTTATGCCTTGCGCTTGGAGTTCGCTGCAACAAATAACGAGGCAAAATACGAAGCATTGATAGCTGGGCTAAAGATTATCAAGGGACTCGAGATAAAATCCATATACATCTATAGTGATTCTAAGCTAGTCGTCTGTCAAGTGAAAGGCGAATACCAGGCTCGGGGGGAGAGCCTTACCCCATATCTATCTGAGTTGTAGGAACTGCTGGGCGACATTGAGCATCACCATAACTCATACCCTAAGGGAATAGAACACGAAGGCGGATTATCTGGCCAAACCATCCAACTGCGGAGAAGCTCACTCATCGGGGCTAGTCCTAATTGAAACCCTGAGCACTCCAAGCATAAGCGAAAGGGATATCGACTGGAATTTTGAGACAACCAAAGAACCAGAGACATGAATGACACCGATCAAGGATTACCTGCTCACAGGAACTCTCCCCACAGACAGGAACCACTGAAAAAAGCTTCTCCAAAAGGCACCGCGATTCGCAATACAGGATGATGTACTCTATCGAAGGGGATTCCCTACCCCCTTGCTTAGATGTGTGACCAACGAAGCTTGAAGATCCTACAAGAAGTTTATGAAGGCGAATACGGAGATTATACCGGGGGGCAAACCCTTGCAAAGAAAGTTCTCCGGTATGAGTACTTTTGGCCAACAGTAAATCACGATGCAACAGATTATGCCAGACGGTGTGATCAGTGCCAAAGATTCAGTAAGATCAAAAGAACCCCCTCGACAGAGCTAACATAGATGATCAGCCTATGGCCGTTCGCAATCTAGAAAATCGATTTGATTGGCGTATTACCAATGGCTAAAGGAGGAGCCAAATATGATACCATTGTTGTTGACTATTTCACCAAATGGGCCGAAGCGGAACTGCTGGCCTCTACTACCACAAAGAAAGTCATTAACTTCATTACTAAAAATATTATTTTCAGGTTTGGGGTGCTACAGAAAATCATCACGGATAATGGAATCTAATTCGAAAGCGCCGAGTTCAAAGATTTTTACAAATGCTTCCGAATCGAGAAAAGCATTTCTACTTTTGCACATCCGAAAGCAAACGGGCAAGTGCAAGTAGTAAATAAGATCATCAAGTCCATATTTAAAAAGCGACTAACTAAAGCAAAAGGAAATTGGGTCGATGAACTTCCACTCGCACTATGGGCCTACATGACAACGCACAAATCTACAACTGGGCACTCTCTGTTTGCCTTAGCATATGGTTCAAAAGCAATGATCTAGGTTAAGCTAGAAATTCTTTCTCATCGGACGCAAAACTTCGATCAAAGGTAGAATGAACAGCTCTTACTCAAGTCGCTCGATATGGTCGATGAGAGGAGAGAAGAAGCCAAATTAAGGACTACCGCTCACCAAAAAAGGGTCGCACGATACTTCAACTCTAAAGTCCATAACCGCATCTTTAAGGTGGGAGACCTCATCCTAAAGAGGGTCTACCCTATACCGGAAGCATTCAGACCAAACTGGGAAGGACCCTTTGTGATCGGTCAGAAGCTAGGAGATGGCACATTCAAGCCAACAACTGTTGATGGAGCCTAAATTCCTCGAGCATGGAACAGTGAATCGCTACGTCCTTACTTTATCTAAGACTATCTTATGTATTTCCTATTTCCAACAAATAAGCCACCCTGAAATACCGAAGGCGTTGAAAATAGGCAGAACTTGCCCAACTTTCATTAATAAAATTGCTTTGCTTTCTGAACCAATAAAACCGTGTTCACAAAAGTAACCTGCTGAGTCGACGGGGTCAAATCGACTCAGAACCATCCGATCACTACTTGAGATAGCGGAACAATACTCAAGTATGCCCCATCTACCCGCCAAGTCGACAGAAGCAAATGACTCAAACCGTTGCATCGATGGGACTCGATCCCTATCATCTAAGAACCGGTGTTGCCCCAGCAACACCGAGAAGGCCCCACTCAAAGCCGTGCGCCTCCATAAGCTGCGCATTGCTTCCTAAGTTGTGGAACCACGCCTTCGAAACACGAACTCCTCACATTGCCCGAAGAATGGTTACGTCGGGAGATTCCAGACTGTTCTGGATCGACGGGTCATATTGATCCCAAAAGCCACGCATACTCTTAAAAGCCGTGCATTTCATAAGCTGTGCACACTCTTAACTACCAGCATTGTCCCGGCAGTGTCGAGAAACTCGTTTATTGCAGGACTAACAAGAATTAATCCACTCCCACTATCAGGGGTAATAGGTATGAATGTAGCAATGACAAACAACTATGACCTGGCAAAGAATTCCGATTGTTAACAGACAAAATCTCTGGAATTGAGAAGCTCAATTCACAAGTTCCCGAAGATAGAAACAACAAAATATACTTGGTTGTAGACATCCGAAGGGTCACACGGATCAACCAGTTATTTGTCAAGTTTTTGAAGTAAATAGCCCCGCGAATTGGGGGGAACACACACCGACACTCAAAAACAAAAACCAAGTACTTCACAGTTCTGTTACTCCAAACAAAGAATTTTGGCGGTAATTACAGGAATAGATAAAATAACAGTAAATAAAATTGGCATAAGTGCATGAGTAGACAAATAAAGTTACAATCAAAATGCCATCATTATATTACTTATAGCATTATCTATACAAAGTCAAATGTGGGGGGCGTACCCACACAATATCAGCCAACAAAAAAGGAAAACATAGATGCTACAACAACAAAAGCAATAAGTGCAGACTCTACACTTGTACAAAACACGTATTAAACAAATCGGAATGTCCCAAAATCTAGCTCCACTACTACTTGAGCCTATCAATGTTTCTTTCCACAGCTCCACTTCCCACCTTTGGTCAGAAGTTTCCTCTTCCTCTCAGAATCCCTGCCAGGAGTTGTGTCGCTGCCTGAAATATCAACTATCTCCTTTGTGTCAGCATCTCCTCCCTATTCTTCGACCTTCTCGGAAGACTTCGCCTTTGTCCTGCACTTTCGGGATTTGTGGGAGCTCCTTGAAGATTTTCTCTCCTCGATCTTTTCCTTCTTAATGGCAACCATCTTCTATTCAGTTTTATTTAGCTGGCCAGTTTGGTCTTCCTGCTCTCAAGCTTCAACTTCTATGAAATCATCCTCTAAAGATACGGAAGGGTCATCCAGACCGTGCCATGTAGCAATCTTCTCGGATTACGGCCCTGGTTGTGAGCCAGACACAGGTGCAGCAATCGAAGCAGCTATGAAAACAAGCGTCGAGGCAGTTGAAATAGCAGTAAGCCCATAGACCAAAGAGATCGGCAGGTCGGTAGGTAAAGAAGACATACCTATAAGATCAAAAATTAAACATTTAGTTCGTCTAGTTCTTACGGCGTGAGCTAAAAATTCTCAAACTCGGGGGAAACAAGAAGGTTACCTGCGTAAGAAGAATGGCCGAGATTTTCAACCTGATACTCCCCACCATCTCTTTCTTTGAATGGCTATACGATTCGTGGAGAAGTTCCGAGACTACCCGAGGCCTCCGAGAAAGCTGTTGGAAGGGCAGACAACAAGGTAGTGCCGGCTAAGCTCGCTAACTGATAGCAAGGCTGTTTTGATGATTCGTCGGGCCCGTAAATGAAAGGCTCTGGAGGCACTTTGGTAGTTGCAGCCATAGCAGCATTGGCGGCCTCATGTTCCATCTCAATTCGAATGATCTCTCGACCCTCTTTCAAAGCTTTCTTCGACTCTTTATTGAGATAGGCATCCTCCAACTCTTACTCGGTGTATGCATCCCCATTCTCTCGAAAACGGGTAGAACTTCTTCCTAAACCACAGGAAGAGTACGTGGGGATTTAAGGCCCAGATAGCTGAGGTTCCCCTGATGCAACAAGGAGTTAACATAGAATTTCAAGATGATGTCATCCATATTCTCCATTTTCCTTTCAAAAGTATAATCCAACTCCTAGTAGTCTGCTGTCACAGCAGCCTTCTCAACTTCAACTTGGTTCTTCTCAGTGTTAAGCTGTGCGACTCTTTCCTAGAGTAAAGCAATCATTTGAGTCTGATCAGAAACCGTCTTGTCACAGGATACCACCATCCCACGTAATCAGCAATTGTCTTTTTTTAGACTTCGACGACTTTGTTATGATCATCGTAGTTTTCTTTTGAACTTCAATGATCACATCACGGGCTTCAAGCTTCTCTTTTAGCTTATCCTCATCCGAGAAGGCCTTCTTAATTTCATCTCGGAACATGATTTCTACTTTTGTATGGGCCTCTTTCAATTCCTTCAGTAAGCTGGAGTTGCTCTTACTCTCTCGGAGTGCAGCGTCCCTCTTCTTTGTTAATTGCTCGATTCCGGCATCACCTTCCGCTAACGCCCTCTCATAATCGTCCTTTTCTAATTCAAAGGAAAGGATCTCTTGGTAATTGTTGCGGATCATGTCTACCAGTTGCTTGCAAAACTTTTCCCATCCTTCGGCTTGATCCAAATTGTTTTGAATCACCTAGAGATGGGGCATATAGGAATCTTTACAGATTGGGCGCAGGTTGCTATCAAATTTAACCCCCTTCAAAAATCATCAAGGGAGCGCAGCTTTGAGTCTAGGGGACCGAAAGGGAGAACATAAGCCGGCCTCCTACGAGGACGTAAAGAACCAGAAGCAGGCACTACATGAGTTGACAGAGCTTGAGACGAAGGTGAAACTTGAACAGTGGAAGCTGGAACTTCAATTTCGACAGAGATCAGAGCCGGGGCAAATGCTTGGTGCTCGAAGGGATGAGAACCATGATCTACCTTTGGCTTCTTAGGCAACTCTTCTCGGTCGTCAGGAGTTTTTTTCTTCTCATAACCACTCTTGTAAACCATACCCCATTCTCTGTCATCCTGACGACGTACTTCGGCTTCCAAGTCTTTCCTCCTTCTCCACTCTTCCTTAGCCTCATGGGGCTGATGGCGGCTTGAAGACCATCTTGACCAGCTTTGCGAATCGGTGAATTGTTCAAGGTCCTCGTAAAGTCCATGGCCTCTCATAGTATCCGATATAAAATAAAATAAATAAAGAGCTTTAGTAACAAGAAATGAACCTAAATAATGCATGTGTAAGTGAACGTGACCCTAGTGAAATGTGTAACATGTCATAGGCAGCCGAAAAGGACGTCACGAACCGGATTGGAAAGTCACCATGGTAGAAATTAGGCTAACTCTAGACACAATATGACCAGGATGAGGAGACGATCCCTCGAACTCGAAATCCTCTCCAATAAGTTCATCGATATCTACATAAACATCGCTCAAATCCCCAAACTCAATACCAATTTCCTTAAGCAAGGAATCCTAAAGTCGCTTGGCTGTTAGAGGGCATCTTTAACACGAATCTCTTAGGGAGGCGCATCTGGGAGAATGGGACTCATTTCCAGAGTTTCGTCACACAATGAATTCATCATCACTAGAGGAGGAATCATAACTGCTACTTCTCTCAATTTCACCCTCCACTTTTTCCGTTGTCACCACAGCCTTGCCCTCATGATGCTTAAATTCTTCTCCCTCCTTCGGAAACCGAGGCATCCTGGACAGGCAACTGGCTTCGGTCGTAACACCTCTTCCTTCATGAATTTCTTCGGTCGACCCACCAAACGGACCTACTTCTTCTGGGAGATCACATCCTTCAGAGCCGTGTGATGAAGAAGTGGAACGTGTTCGAATTTTGGAACGGAAGGAGACGGAACTTCAATGGCTACGACAGATCTCCGGAGATGCAATAGCCCATAACGAACAAATTCTCATCCGTTAGCAAAAAATCGATCGATCTCTCTTTGGCGTATACGGCCTTCAGAGTATGGAAAATCGAATTGAGTGATGGATCTTTGTTTGGCTTTGAAATAACTGCAAGAAGTATTCAATCTATCAAAAATCCCACAACGACATATTAAATCTCAATAAGCAAAAGAAAGGACTTACCCCCTATTGTCCAAAGACAATTAAATCCCTCAGGACACCTAACGAAGAAATACCGAGTCTTGAATTTGGATAGGTTGTTTTGAAGCTGTAGCGCAATCTTGCGTTTTCTTTGGGCCTCGATGTCGAGGAGGGACGAACATTCATCTCTCTTCTTGAATGAGAGAAAATATCACAACTCATCGAAACTCGAGGCATGATTAAATGTCCGCATAATCAAAACGTGAAGGCAAGTCAAGATCGCATACCCATTAGGATGAATCTGATATGGAGCAATTTCTTAGTGCATAAGAGTTTCTTTTAAGAAGTGATTGGAAGGGGGCACTGCTCCATTTAAGCACATATAACGGTGGTAAGCGTACCCCGAAGGCGGCATATGTGCAAACTCATTCTTCGACGGAAGGCGCAAGTCATCGTCCGGAATGCCATGTTGTAAATAAATATTATGTAGAACTTTAGTAGAGATTACAGAGGAGGCACTCTCCAGAGGATTGAGTAGAACTCTAAAATTTGAAGGAGTCCGGTCTACAATCGGACCAACCGGAACCAATTGACCATATTTAGCTCGCGGTATTGAAGAAGTAGGCGCTATTGAAACTATTTGTGAAGGCACACTGATGACGATTTAGCTTCTAATAGTGTCGGAGTTCCTCCACTGGACTTACAAAAAGATGACAGGTGCTTCATTCTATACAACTGAATTTGTACCTAACGCGATCAGGGATGCGGGAAGCTCTTCCCATTCTAGGTACACCGATCGTGCAATAGTAGAATCAATCTGAAGTGAGCAACTATAGATTGTTGGGTCCGAATCAAGTAGAGAAATATCAGCATAAGTCGATTTCAGCCCTTCGGAAGGCGATAACAGCATAAGGTGCACATAAGACGCTACCCTATGCTATTATCACCTTCTACAAAAAAAACCAATCGGCAAGACGTCGTGCCGGATTAACAATGTAACTCGGTGCAAGTTAATTCTAATTCTATGGACGAAGATAGCAAAACATGTCAAGCATAAGGGCAAAGCTTAGATTTCGTTCCGTGAAGAACTCAAGACCCAATTTACTATCTTATTCTACAAAATGGCAATCAACTCGAATTCTCCGTAACATTCACCACCAAGACAACCTCGTCGTCGAATTACCAAACAAATGCCAAAGTCTACATTACCCACCTCTAGTCAAAGTCAAAACATGAACACGGTTGAACTTAGATTGTTGGCGTACTAAGGCAGGCGGTGGTGATCCAAGTGAGTAAGGTCAGCAGCGATCCAAAATGACGAAGCAACAGGAAATTAGGGCTATACAAGGCGACGGCGAAGTCCGGTATGGTTGATGGCAAGAAGCTCCAGCGGCGGAGATCAGTGGCGCCGATGGAAAAAGAGAATTCTGGGAGTGAATGCTCCGGATCGGGTCGTAAGGCAGGAAGCTTGGTTTGCAAAAGAAAATAAGGTAGAGAAGGAAGGATCAGCTCGAATGGGAAGCTATATAGGAGATTGAACAAAAAACTGCTAAGTCTTTGGATCGCTAGCAATCCATCAAATTGCAACCAATCTCCTACAAATTTTCCAAGCATGATCCATGTGTTATTTGCAAGCGTCGTGAAAGTTATGGGACCGAAATTGATCTATTGTTATGAGCTATGACGATTCCCGTTAGAACTCAACGGGCAGCAGAATAACCAAAGCCTAATTAGCATGATGGCCTCAAAAGGATCATTTGAACCTCACTAATTGGAAACTCAAAAACAATAACTTCCAGAGCATGCCATGTTTCCTACAAAGGCACACTCTACGGGGTAAATGTTATCCGGGATTTTAACCTAATAGAATTCAGTGGAATTTAAGACATCTGCATCAAGTCAAAACAACTCAAGTATCAATCAAAAGGATAAAAAGAAGGAACCAATAGGGACTCAAAAGAAAAAAAAGTAAAGAATAGCCCCAGGTTACAGATCACTAGCGATCCATCACCCATGGATCTTTAGTGATCCATAAGAATTGCTCATGGGTCATCCATTCTTCATGCATCATGATGCATTATCTTTTCTAGGCATGCATGCTAAGTTTCACGATGTTCTAAGCAAGCTAGATTAAGAAGTGGGCATTCATCTGATTCCAGCAACAGTTCAATGCAACTAGTACATGAATCATTATCAAAACAAAGCATCTAGTCATGAAATTACATGGAGAGCATCTACATAAGGTAAGAAGCATGATCCATGTGAAATGACCAAAAAATATTCTAACTACATGGATCGCTAGCGATCCATTCCCTATGGATTGCTAGCGATCCATCAAATTGGCACGGCTTGCTATGGAATTTTTGAAGCATCTTTGTACCATCAAATGTGAACTTCTGGCAAAGCGGCTTGGTCCGATAGCTCTCCAATCCCTCTAAATACTCACCCATCTACAAAATAAAGGGGATCTTCTTGACTGGTTGTTGAAACTCTGCAGAAACTATTCTTCACTCTTCTCCTCCTACACAATAGTCATCCAAAGGGTTCACTGTGATTCTCCAGTGAACTCTAACGTTGGTGACTTGATCTAACTTATAAGATCCAATCAAATTGTAATTGAATTAAACTTGTAATTGTAGTCAGTCCATAACAAAATTTATAAGTGGATATAGGCTTCGTTAATAGTCGAATCACTATAAAAATCTCTTGTCTCTTTACTTTAACTGCAAGTAATTATTCCTTGTTTCTATTTTTTGCCTCAATAAACAAGGCTGGTGCTTTCATACTCAGTTCAGGGTGTTGATCCATTTTTTGTTTTAACAATACCCTAGGGGCAATTATGTAATTTGTTACAAATATCTAACTTGATAACCAATCTTGTTCAAACTAAAAGTTTTTTTACTTTCTATTATATACTTGATATATGTAACACCCCGTAATTTGGCACTATAATTAATTAGGCTCTGAAAATGGAATTTGTGCAAAAGATGGAATTTGACTATAAAACTTACACTATTGCATTCGAGATGAAAATCTAAGCAACTTTCATATTTGGAATTTTGCGATCTGGAGTTCAAACGAAAAAGTTACGGACGAAAAACGAATTTAAAATGAAAATAATTAAATAAGAAATAATTAACGTTTTTATATCAATTAACCGGGCGCGTAGGCCCACCTATCATTGGAGACGGTCGACACCTAACGGTAGACCGGTCACCCAAGGGCAGTTGACCGGTGGTGACTTGGCAGCTCTAGTAAACCAAGGCCGCAACGACCTAGATCTAATATATTTCCATCTAACGGTTCAGGTTGATTATAGCGCCTATAAATTCAGTCCTAACCCTTCTGTCTCTTCTTATTTTTTTATGAAGGTAGTAGCGAAGCTTTGCCATTTATTCTTCTCCGCTTTCTTTCTAAATTATAAAGATAAGGTATTTGAAACTATATTCATACAAATCGGAAAAGAGTGGAAATCTCATAAAAAGGAGAAGAGAAGAGAATCAACCATAATATTTGAGGTAATTTATATATTTATATCTATTTTCTCTCCAAATCACAAATCTATTCTCATATATGTAATTCTAATATATGTATATACCATTTGATACATATCTCTTGGATTAAAAAGGATTTGGAGATGAACCAAAGGTTCTACTTCAGATTTGGGGATTTGGATCGATTTTAAAAGGTGGGTGGAAAATTTTATAGATTGTTATAATATTGAAATTATCTCATGAGTGTTTATTTGATTTTTATGCCTAATTGGATAATTATATATGAGTTGTAGGCAACGAATCGAAGACGATTTGAATATAATAAATATCGCCTACATATTATTGTTTATAAATTGATTTAAAATTGTACACTACATGATCTGGAAACCAGTCAAAAAAGTATGAATTTAGAATATTAATTTAAAAGAAATTTATTCCAGATCTAAAATTGGTTGCATAAGAATGTAATAAACTTGGATTATTATCCTAATCTTGTTAAAATATAAACTTTTCTATATTTGGAATTATTGGAATCTAGATCCATTCAATATTTGTAAATTAGTTTGATTTTTTCCCTTTAGAAAGATATAGCATTTGATCTAATAAGGAATAGATGCAAATAGAAAGAGAAAGAGATGTGCAAGTATGAATTCATTGTATTTTACACTATCTATTTCAATAGTAAAATGAAATGATTATTCCTTGTAGTTTCAAATGATGTAATCTTTTATAATTAAAATTTAAATATTTTGTTTTGGCCTAATTTATGGAAATTATAACAGATAATCTTTTTTAGACATGATTCCAACAATTTAACATGGAAAAACATATTCTAGTAAAGATATAACTAGAACATGTTTTGATACAAGTAAATATTTGGACATAATTACTGCGCTTATAATAATTTAATAAAAAGCTGATAACAACACTTGCATGAAATATTCGCGTTTAGGATAATTAACTAATGAGAAAAGAATTTAAAAGGTTGTAACTCGAATAAATGTTAATAAACATGGGGGTTGCAATAATTTGATAGGGTAAATGGATTAATAGGACTGATAAATAAAGAAGTTGAATTGATAAAAATGGAATTGATATAAAAGATTACTAATTTGGAATTAGTAATCATACATAAATGTCTTAGGAAATGACTGTTAGGATTTTATGGAAAAATTGACATTTATAAGCATTAAACGGGGATTTATGGGTAGATAAATATTTAATGTAAATATTATTGTCTTAAATAAAAAAGGGAATTAGTAAGCCAATTCCAATGTCTATCTAAGATAATATAAATAAAGACTTATGATAATTAATTGACTTAGTAGGTTAGTGATGTGAGGTTAGTAGAGTCACTCGATGGAAGACTGCCTTTTATTTGAGGCTACCAGTAGTCGGGTGTACTTACCCCTGATGTGAGATATCACTAATCCAATGATCCATGATGACGTGAGAGATTGAGCTTGCTTTCTTAATGGAAAGTATTAAATGGTCCAAATTTGGAATTAGGAGCGATGAGGGATATCTCCATAGAGATTCACTTCTGGTTTGAGGTCTTAAGTGGCTGAAGGGTCTACCTCACTCCTAAATGGAAGTATTAAGTAACCTAGTGAGTTCGCAAATAAATAAATAAATAAATAAGGATGTCTCTAAAAATAGTTTACTTCAGCGTTGAGGTCTTAAGCGGTTGAAAGGTCTGCTTCCTTACCGAACGAAGTAACCTACCGAGATGCCATATTTATAATTAAAGAGTGAGTAGATATCTCGGGAAGGGTTTGCTTCAGGTTTGGGGTCCTAAGTGACTATAAAGTCCTCCTCTTTCCTATAAAAGAAATATTAAGTAACCCAATGGGATTTCCAAGCAATAACAGCTGGACAGTACCATTGAGGAGAAAGATTCTGGAAGTAGATCTTAAATGATGTGTCTACCTAATTTCCACTTTGAAGTATTAAGTGGCTTAGGTATGGTATCTTACATTGCTAAAGCCAAATTAATAACAGTACCAATTGGGAGCACGCCTTAGGGATAGATCTTAAATGATGAGGTCTGCTTTAGTTAAGGTTTTAAATGAGCAGAGTCAACCTATTTTCCAATAATAAGGTATTAAGTGGCTTGGGTACTGTTTATTACATGACTATGGTTTTATTGGCGACTGATGCAGTAATAGTTGAACATTAAATGTCTGAAGCATTAAATAGTGATTATAGGTCTTATAGATAGGACCCACCGACCATTGACAACATTGTTAGAAAACCACCTTGGGAATAGGTCTTAAATGACGTGGTCTACCTCGATTAATGTCGTAAATGACAGAATCTACCTATTTCTCTTTTAAAAGTATTATAGAAACCCGCTTCATATTTAGAAGTATTAAGTGGCTAATGGGTTTGGAAGTACTGGGTGGTTTATATAGCTTCATTAATATTTCGTACCTTGGAAAGGGATAGGTATGTGATCGTGTGTGCAATGCAATTTTTGATTAGAATTGCTAATTCTAATGGACATAATAATTAAATGAATACATATCGGTATAAGTTTATGTTATTGACAATTTATATTTTTCCAGTCACTAGAACGTTGTTCTGACCCCCTCCTCATTACAACCCACATGACAGAATTTAGAGGTACAGGTCAGTGGAGCTAGATGTGCTTTGTTGTTGGAGAGTCTTCTTTCTCTCATGCTCGATGCTGATGTGACAATCTGCTATCCAAGGAATACCATTAATTCCAAGGTAGCAGTCATAATCAGTATTCTTATCCTATTATTGTTTTCGCTGTGAGTGTAGATTTCTTTTAATCTCTTATAATGTTATGCTTATTGCAGGTACCAAATCCAACAGTCTATGCTTTGATGGACTTGGGTTTTGATTTTTGTCAAAATTTAGACCCATTAAGGTATTATTATCCTATTATTGTTTCCACTGTGAGCTTAGATTTCTATCTATCTCCGATAATGCTTATGCTTATTTGTAGGTACCAAATTCAACGATCTGTGCTTTGATGGACTTGGGTTTTAATTTTTGTCAAAATTTAGGCCCATTAAGGTATGTGTTGTTACAATTTAATGTGTTATATTAATTAATTAATTTAATTAAAAGTATACTTAATAGAAAACCCATAAATGATATGTTTTCTAATAGTAGTTACAAAGTGTTGTAACCGTGGGCAATTTATCGCAATGAAAAAAATACCGTTTTAAATTTTCCTAGTCAAGATGTATCGAGACTGGATATCGATACATCTATCGAGACTAGAGTACATAACGCTCTCTAAATGTTGGGAAATGTATTACTCATTACTGTTAGGGCACCAAGGAGTTATGTATTGATAATTATTGGATAACTATGGAATGACTCACTCGATAGTTTTTGTTGGTTAATATAACCAAGGTCAAACGGAAAATATTGATGTGGCTAATTTACACAGTTCACACGACTTGAGAATACTATTGATCTTCAATGTGGATGCTCCAGTTTGATTATAGTTAAATCGTGGCAGGACGTCCATTTAATGACTATAGTTGGGTCGAGTGGAAATATTGAAATTGAAACACTATTCAGGAGAGGATTCGTCTCCTCGGTTATATGAGGTTAGCAACACGGTCAACTGATGTCAACTCAAAGTAAAAATATCTAGCAAGTGCAGTTCGGTTAATTATTATTATTATTATGGAACCAAGGACTTTGTGTTTGGAGTATAAAGTTAAATGTGGACGATATTGGAATATTGACCATTACCAATTCCATTAGTCCTAATGTGATATAGTTTTGACGAAGTGAATTGGTGCAAATAATTGTCACTATCGGGTACTGCTTATAATAAGTAAAATTGAATTTTACCAAAGGACGTATAAGCGATAAATTCAGCCAAAATATCATACCACCTGCTAACTGAAGTGTGAACATTAATATTTGAATAGTTCGATATTAATTGCTAACTGAATTTACACATTTGAGTCGTACAACCTTAACAATGAATTCTTTGAAAAACTACATGATTTAATTAATTTATAAAATGTTGTAAATTGATTAAATTAATTGATATTTGAGAAATATTAATTATTATTTAATTTATTTGATGTTTATAAATTGTTTGTAATTATTTTAGTGTGTTTATAAAAGTTATATTTATGCGTATTGATATACGATATTGATGTAATTTAAATAAAAGTTAATTGCATGAAATGACTTATGAAAATTTTATGTCATTTGCTGGCATGATTTTTGGAAATATTATACTATTTGATGACATATCATGTGAAAAGAAATGATTGGAGAGAGAGAGAGACAATCAAGGGTAGGGAAGTTTTAATTAAAGAATGAGAATGTTTCATTCTTTCAAATAAAACATATTCTTTAATTCATTCTGTACGTACAATTCATTCTTTCTCATTCATTCATTTTCTTTCTCTCCTTCTAACTTTTCACGGCAGAAAAAAATTTCAAAAAAATCTTTCAACTCCATAAAAAATATCAAATAAAACAAAATAAAAGTGATTCATCCATCTCTTGCAAGGATTGGTTGTGGATCTTGAAGATCTGAGGAGATATCATCATTCAATGTGCGTTTTATTGGCTACATCATAAGTTAAAATTTTCATTTTATTTATTTGTATAATCTTCTTATTCATATGATTATATCTTTTGCATATCACATCTTAAAGTTTATCAATTTAACTTGGTCTAATTCCCTTTTATCACATCTTCTTTAATTATATATGTTTATAATATTAATTTGATTTAGATCCATTTTATGTTATTTCATTTTGATTACATGTCCGTTTTCTAAACATTAGAGTTATGACATATTCTTAACATTATAGCTATGATATATTACATCTCATTTAATTTGTTGTTCATGATGTTCTTCAAGTTCAGATATAAAATTTTACGACGAATTTATATGTGCCTCAATTGTCCCCTTTGTTCTTGTTTGAAATCATTCATTTATATGATTTATTTTATTCCAACTAATATAAATTACATATGTTTTTCTTTTGAAACCATTTGAGAATTGAATATAATGTTTATCTGTTTTTGTTTGATTTTTTTGTTATTGTATTCTTTTGTAAAAAAAATCATAATCGGAGTTTGGTTTAAATTTATTAACTTCTAATTCTAACACATGCTAAATCATAAACTTTACATATTTGTTTGTTATTTTAATTTTAAAAGTGGCTTGAAATTAATTACTTATATATTTGAATGTGTTGTTTTAATTCAATGTTTATAAAATTTACTTTTATGTAAAATCATAATTTTAATTTTAAAATTCTTCCTAAATTGAAACTTGTTTATATTTGTTAACTCTAGATTTCAAAATATGATCATGATCAGAAGTAGTTTTATAATCATTTATGTTTTAGACTTTAATTACTGATTTGAAATGACATTAATTGAATGAATAAAGGAAAGAGGAAAGTCCCCTACCTTTCCTTCTTTATAAATGTTTACCTCTATTCATTAATTGTCCATTTGTTAATATATGTCAACTTTTATCTATTAGTAAAATTCCTTTTAATAAGTTATGTATAAGTGTAAGTTGAACTTATATATACACTTATGTTACCATTGCTTACATGTTTTAAAATAAAATTTAGACATCAAAGACACGTGTTAATTCTGTAGTAAATGTTAATTTTCAATTAACCTAACTAAATAGAAAGAGAAACGAAAGGTTTCTCCCTCTACATTTATGGTCCATATTTCCCTAAATAGTTATTTGTGGTAAGAGAAAGAAATGAAATGTTTCTTTCTCTAATCTTTTACAAGTTTATTTACATACTTTTATGTGTTGCTCATATACTGTCCTTTACATTCACACACATGACCATATTACATATTTATTTGAATTAAATTTAAAACTCCTTTAATTACGAAATAAAATATTGATTTTATTTAAAAGGAACTTAGAAAATTTCTTAGTATATTTAGACTTCATAGGCCCATTAAAGGTCCAAAACGATAAAAAAAATTGAAATTCACCAATTTCTTCCGCTATGGACTGGCTCAGTTCTAACATTAGCCAGCTGATCAGCCTTGGCATTTTACGCCCTAGATATTTTCTCTAACTTAAACTCAGTGAACTTGCTAATTATCTTCTTGCCTTTAACAACATATAAATCCAGTGTCTTACTCTTGAATTAAAAGAGCTCGCCAATTTGATTAATAACCAACGACGAGTCCTTGAATACATGGATGAAATCCACATGCAACTCCTTTGCCATCCCGAGGCCAGCCATTATAGCATCATACCCGTCTTCTTCATTGGCTTCTTTAAAAGTGAGGCAGACCACAAAATGATGTTATCTTTCTTTAGGAGTGAAAAGGACCATGCTGGCCCTTTCCCATTTCTCGTTTGATGCCTCATCTACATACTGGCGCCAAGTTTGGTGATTGGTGACAGTCTCTTCTTCACTGTTGTTTGGGCTTGAGCACTTGGTAATGAATTCTACGATGGTCTGGCCCTTTGTAGAAGTGCTAGGCTTGAATGACGTGTGATATTGCCCAGTCTTGATGGACCACTTTAGTAGGCAGCCCATTGTATTAGGTCGGCCGAGGATTTGCTCCAATGGATGATCGTTATTAACTTTGATGGGATAAGCTTTAAAATATGGCTAGATTTTCCGAGCTTCCATGAGTAGGCAGAAAGCGAGCTTCTACAGCTGTGTGTATCTTGTTTCGGGTCTTGACAAATTTTTGCTGACATAGTAGATCAGCTATTGAACCTTCTCAACTTCTCTAATTAATGCATCGCTGATAGCGAGGTTAGACACTTCAACATAGAGGTAAGATCCACCTAATCGATGGGATTGGACATTACTATGGGGGGGTTTGCAAAGTGCTGATTCAGTTCTTCATATGCTTTGGTGCACTCGTCAATTTAATTAAATGACTTTCCCTTCTTAATGAGGCCGAAGAATGGTAAATACCAGTTGATTGCTTTAGAAATGAATTGGTTAAAAGCTGCAACCATCCCGTTTAGGCTTTGTACTTGCTCCACGGTTTTCGGGACTTGCATATCCTGGATGGCTTGGATTTTAGCAGGCTTAGCTGTAACTTCCTTGGCACTTACAATATAGCCATGGAATTTTCCAAACCGGGCACCAAAACACTTTTTTCGGGTTCAGATTCATGTTGAAATGACACGATATGCTGAAAGTCTTGACCAGGTTTTGTATATGCTCACCAGCCTTCTCAGACTTTACCAGTATGTTATCCATATACACTTCCATAGACCAACCGACCTGTTTTGAGAACATATAGTTGATGGGCCATTGATAGGAGGATCATGTTTCCAAAACCCAGACATCATGACATAACAGTAATACAAGCTGACATTTGATGAATGAAGTGTGCTCTAGGTCCGGGCCATGCATGACGATCTAATTGTACCCATAATAAGCATCCACAAATGTGAGGAGCTCATGTCCACTGGTCGCATCTACTAGCTGATCGATGCAAGACAACAAAAATCTTTCTTTATGGAAAGCTTTGCTGAGGTCGGAGAAGTTAATGCGAGTTCTTCAAGACCTATTTGGCTTTCTGACCAGCATTGTGTTAGCTACCCAAACTGGGTGTTCTGCCTGTCGAGTGAAATTGCTGTCTAATATCTTTTTATCTCTTTTTGGGAGCTTAGTACCTTTTTGGATTGGATGTTTAACACTTTTGACAAACAGGAGTGGCTTTAGGATCAATGTTGAGTGCATGGAATATGATCTGGGGATCAATGTCGGTCATGACAACATACCCCTAAACGTAGATATGTTTGCTCCACCGTAACGATCTAACCAGCCATCTCTAACTTTTGGGTTGGGTTCTATGATAGTTTTAATAACTTTACTATGGTAGACACAGTCTATGGATATCAACTCCAATGGAGTAGTCGACTCGCCTTCAATGTTGGAGTCCTCAAGTGGAGGTCGAGCGGGTCATCATCAAGATCTAAGCTTGTTTTTAAGTCGCATTTGTCTAGCAAGTAAATCATGTGCTCTATGGAATCCTCGGTCGAGCTAAACATCTGTGCTCGAGTCAAGGGATTAAGATTTCCCCCGACTCTCATGGATAAGTCTGCCCGTATTTGGAAGGTTGGAGATGTTGGGTTGGATGTCCTCGCTTGCCAACGGAGTCGATTTTCGCATTCCATGCTGTAATGAGCTCTTTGGTTCTTTAGGGAATGGCCAAGGAAATATGATTTTTGATATCCTAATCTTCATTATGGCAGATGGTCCCAGCATGACCCTAAGCGCTTTTAGGCTCAAGGGTACTTTCACATGACACACGACTAGTCGATGTAGCTTTACTGCTTGGGGTTGTCCAACACAAACCATAGCGCTGATGGGCTTGAGGTTACTCCTAGGCGACACTCCACCGATAGTTGTATTTTAAATGGCAAGGATGGTCCCAACACAAGTGTGAGTATTGTTTGGCTTGAGCACTCTCCTGGGTGACACATCATATATTGCCAAGATCTGATCAGGTAGGTCTTTGTCTATCGGGGAGCTAGTAATATTGATGCCACGACTTTAGGGTTGAGGATTGTCTTGGCACAAACCTGAGTGATGATCTACCGAATGGTTCGCTTGACTGACCACCATTAATGGGTGCATGTTCCTTCTCCTAAGATTTCTGTTGATTACCTCGAATTTCCTCGATTCCACCTGAGATAGGGAACTTCAAGACGAGTGGGTTGTAGGAGATGATCGTGTCCAGTTCCATAAATGTTGATCGTCCTATCAATAGATTATAAGAAAATGGACAATCAATTACTATAAAGTCTACCAGAATCTTTATAGCAAAGGTTTGTTTTGTTGAATGTGATCACAAGGGAGGTAGTACCTAATGGAACATTGCCTATTCTCCAAAGCCATAAATTGAAAAGGTGCAAGGGGTCATGCTGGTGGCAGAGAGCTTGAGAGCCTAAAAAACATGCTTGAGGTTGATATAGACCGAGCTGCCTCCATCCATGAAGGCTCGATGCACATTGGAGTTCGCCATTGTAAGAGTGATTAACATATGATCATCATGGGGGTAAGAGATCACTTCCCTGTCTTCAACACTGAATATGATAACCAGAAGGAGTGCTAGAGTTTAATGGAGTGATGTGATCTGATAGATTGGCACTTCCATTATACTTATCAATAGGATACAAGGCATACCGCCAGTGGACGTAAGTGTTTATGATTTCTTTGAAAAATGGTAGTCCATTCCCTTCATCATAAAATGCTTCATCACTGGCATTCCGAGTTTGCATTCTGTTATGCTGCCGATGAAGGATGTTCATTTCCTCTCGAAAGCCAGCATCAGCCTATCGTGGGATTGTCTAGCCAATGACCGGATGTAGGCTCAACCAACGTCTTAGTGGAGTAGAAAATCAGCGACGACGAGGTAATGGTGATCATGGAGAGTTGGAGTGGGAGAATTCCTCTCCATATGCACAGAGGCGACCATGAATGACCAACCCGCCCCTCTCTTGATCTAGGCCTAGCTGCACCCCTATGGGATTGGGAGTGCACCGATGGGGCCTTTGGCTCTTTGTCGATAGCCTAAGCACCATTGTTAATGTGCTCAAAACTCAAGTCTCGATCTCCATCTACTACTCGGAGGCATTCAAAAGCCGATTGTTGTTCTACTAGAGGAGAGTGGGGTTGTCTTGGTTCCTTATGCACAGCCATCTCCAGGTCAATGACAATAACATAACATAGCCCACCGACAACATGTCTTCTTGGATAAGCTCGATAACAAGGGACTCAGGCACCACCCTACCTCGAGCCTCGATTATGTTCATGAGGTCATAAGCATTGGGGGGAATAGGTTGGAGTGGAGTTAGTTCAACCGTTGGAGGGGTGGTGGAAAAAAGTCAATAGCTGCCTGAGAGTCCAACCTTGCCCTGAGTTTTTTACATTGCAGTCTAAAGTTCCCACATTGATCAAGCTTTAGAGCATAATTCATCACATGTCATTGCTAAACCAAGGGATGAGATTGCCAGTGCTGGTGACAGTGTTACCATTAGTTTCACAGTTATTGAATTTGTTACCTTCATTGCCACCTTTTAGATTTATGGCAACAACCTAGGATTGATTTGCAAAGAGAAGATTAAGTGTAAAGAGGTGAGAGCTTTTGGGGGAGGTCCTCCTTCTAATGCCAAATTGCTGACTAATGTATTAGCCAACCTCGAATTTTGACTAATGCGATTATGAATGCAAAGGTTACTTGCTAACACTAGTCTTACAAGTGCTTACGTCCACTGTGAAGATCTCTTACTAGGTTTCTCTATTACAATTACAATGAATTACAAGATAATAATAAGAAATTAAATAGTTAAGACAACAAAGCTGCTAATCTTAAGACCCTAGGGCTTTAGTTTGCTGTGAAGTGTAGGTTTGAGCTAAAATGATGAGCATTCAACTTGGTTTCAATCCCTTTAATGTTTTATGCCATGAGGTATTTATAGGAACTGATATAGATGTTGGATGGATTGCGCAATAAAATAGGCAGGAAGCACTCTTGACCATCAATCCGGTCGCATGGGCTGATAGAGAATAGCTATAAAGGAAAAGTGGAAAATGTGGTAGAGAAGTATGCCAGCTGTCAGTTCATACTTGATGTAACGAATGCCTTTTTGACCGTTAAATGTCAACACTAATAAATACATGGTATTCACGTGATGAGCATCTAAGTGCTGAAAGGGCAGAACATTAAGGTAAAATAATAGAAAAAAAGAAAAAGAAAGAACAGAACACAATACTAGAATCTCACAACAGAATGATAACATATAATATCAAAATGATACTTTTACAAAGGAAAACAATATAGATACAATAATCAGCGTAAACTAACCTATCATCAGCCTGGACAGTTATAGCAGGCTATCCTCACAATTGCTGATATATAAACAAATAAAGTAATGGAAATAAAATCTACGATAGGGAACCATCCAGCTCCTCTCTCCAAGAGCTCCAATGATCATTAATGAAATCTGGGAATATACATGTAGCTGACCCAAGCATTATAAGAAGAATAACACCTGGATCAGTCTGGTATACCAGCGTGAGAAAACTTAAGTAATTTGAATTACTATATTCGTAAAACCCTTTAAAGAATAAAGGTATCTCGTAAGACCACGCCGTAAATAAACACAGACGAGTTTTTACCTTATGACAACCAAACCATTTTACAGGCAAATTTAGTGATAGTATAATATTGTTTAGGGTGTTCAACATGAATATAAATCATAGCTGAAATGGTGACATTAGTATCATTTGATGGCATATTTAGGTATACAAACAAAAACCGCTAAGGGACGTTCATATAAATGAATTTTTTCTGTTGGAGCATCCTCAGTACCTTGAGGCAACTCTTCTGGCAAGGGTCAGAAAGTACCTTCTAAGCCGTATATCTCTAGATAAAATATACCAAATAAGGAAGTCATAGCTGATTCACGCAGAGAACGTGTCCCGAATACGATCAACTCCCGCTAGTAAAATCAATGAGCACAATCTACATAATAGAGTTGATCGGTGCCCTTTGAGGTTAGCTAAATCCCGTTGACTATGGGCCTACTCTGTTTTTAGCCATTTTCGATGTCGAGGTCTCATCCGAAATCTTTACACGAGTTTTCAACAGAATTCGATCACATAATGAATCCTATATGGATTCCATCATCTCAACAGATTCCAGAAGCACATATGGTTTCCATCATTCACTTCCAAAACAGAGAACTCGTTTCTCAGCCTTGAACTGGTTTTTGATAGGTAAAACACTTACGGATACCGGTCTCTCCAAGACTGAGTCGATGAATTTGGTCTTATTCAACAATAATGGGAATGATCGCATAAGGGAACTAAGTCCCGAATACTTTCTCATAAGCTAGTAAACATACCTGCACTATCATTTCATGCAAGGCAATGTCAAGTCACATAAACAAATTTTAAACCCTTTTTAATTAATTTATCTTTTATTAATTAAAAACCATTCTTATCATGGAAACATCTTTTTATCTAATAAAACTTCTTTTTTTATAAATCAAGAATTCCTTTATGTCACAACCCGTCTTTCACTCCACAGAAAGACGCATCATGAGTAAGAAAGAAAGGGATAGAAAAGAGAAAGATAGAGAAAGAACTAAACAATATCAGAATCTCACAGCGGAAACGGAACAAAATATAACATATCACATAACTATTACATAGTCTTTACATAATCAGAGTTACAGCTTATGCAGCACAATACATTAGACAGTTATAAAACCTGTCTATCATACAACGCAAGATACAACACAGAGATTAACACAGCGGAACCACTATATATCTACATACGTTGAAGCCTCCTGCTCCATATCTCCTCCAGAAACTTGTCAAAGCCAAACCTGAATCCGTTGGCTACTTGTAAAAATTTGAGTACCCAAGAGTTTAATAAAACAGAAAATAAACTCTGGGTCAGACATGGGTCTGGTGTGAGTAAACAGGTTAAAGTTGTTTAACTTTGAAAATCATTTGGAAAGAAAAGGTATCTCGTAAGACTTCCCACACATAAACATGGAAATTTTTTTACCTTACGATAACCAAAACATTTGATAGGAAATCTGGTTATATTATAATAGGGTCTAGGGTTTTCAAATAAATATTCACATAGCTGAAATTGTTACATGATTAAATTCCAGCATACTAGCCACAAAGTGGGTTATACAATCAAGTCCGCGATCATTTATTGGAGTTTGGATTCCATACAATGGCAGGGCTACTGGGGTACCGCCCATCACGGTACGGGGCCTAGATCACCGTACCGAGGATCCCTCCCGACCCCCTACAACACAAGGCCGGAACCATTCCTTACTGGATAGTCCCGAACAAGACAACCCCGTGGTTGCGACCAAACAACCACCACATAGCCGAATAAAAAGGGACCTCTAGACAGGGGAAAATCTCCTCCTACTTGAGCGCGACCCACTTAGCCTTACTGCACCTCCCATGTTTTAGCCATTCTCGGTTGATGAGGCTTGAGGCTACGATTACCTTTTAAAGAACATATCTTAGAATGCTCATCGTCCTCCAATGACGATGTTCTGAAAGCATTCAATCCATACAAGTTCGTTTCGGGTTCGAACGAAACCGAAGGCATTATCTCGTTACACTCATTTTGGAATCACCCTCAGAGTTAACGACAATAACCCTTGCACTCTAAAACTCCATCTCGATCTTCACTAGAGATTTCACGACCTATCGTTTAACTTGGATCGATGTGATTTTTCGAATATCCAAATTTGGAAATCCGATCCCGGTCTCACCGAAATCCAAACGTATCTTTTAAGGTCAAGTTGTTTAAGGTTTAAACAATTTAATTTAATTTAATATTGAATTCACACAGCATTTAACACAGATAAATAACATACATTTATCATAGCTATATCCAATATCACATCACAGAATATCACAGATTATCATTCAATAGATATCAATCAATCCAGCCATTCTACTCAAACAATCATCCACAAGCAAGATTTATTAACCCATATTATAATTAATTTAATTAACTTAAATTAAATTAATTACTTAAGAATTAATCACCTAACCCTGCTTAATCAATCATTAATCAATTACAAACCATTTAATTTCTTAATCATTCCTTAATTACCTTATAAACCAATTAATTAATCTTTAATTTATTAATTAATTAACCTTAATTATTAATTTATAAAAATTAATTACAAATTAATTAATCCTTAATTACCAGTTAATTAATCTCTAATTATTTAATTAATTAATGCTTAATTACAACTTAATTAATCTTTAATTACTTAATTAATTAACCTCTAATTATAATTAATCTTAATTACTTAATTAATTAATTCCTAATTATCAATCAATTAATCTCTAATTAATTAACTAGACCCTTAATTACAAATTAATTAATCCATAATCGGTAATTAATTTAACTAATTAATTACTCTTTAATTACTTTCTAACTTTAATTAATCTTAAATTATTAAAACCTTAATTAACTTTTAAGATAAACCATTATCCTTTATTAATTACCTAACTATCATTAACATATTTTAAAACATTTATCTTTATAATTAACTTACTTAATTAAATCATTTAATTTAAGTTTTAAAATAAAATAAACATTTAACTTAACCAATTAAAGTTAACAAATTATAAAACTTCCTAATCAATAATAAAGAAAACATTTATTATATATAAAAGAAATTTATATAAGAAAAGTTTTGAACTAAATTTATTTTAAATTTCAAAAACTTGCTTTATTTTAAAACTTTTAAAACCGTTTAAACATGCTTTGGGTTCAACCCGACTTCTACCCGAGTCCTGCTCCGAGTAAAACCCACCTTCTCTCTTCTTTTTTTAAACTTAGATTTTAGTTTAAGTTAAAACTGGAAACATGATTATAATTCTCACGCTATCCCGAGTATGAACTCGAGCAAACAACTCCTAATCCAGAGTATCCCTTCGAGACAACATCCACTACCCAGACTACTGACACACAAACACGCCGTGCACATGCATCGGCGACCGAGGCCATTCCGACCATCCACGATACCTTCGACTCATCGACGATCATCTCCACATCTGATTTCGACCACCAAATCTTCGTCACAAAACTCAGATCGAAATCGAGGTACTCACTCAAACCCTGGAACCAAAACCCTTCACCTGAATCTTCCTCGAACCCACGACGCCGGCCACCAGAAGTCGCGTAACTCCGTCCTAAGCTCCGCCAGACATCCATGCTTCCAACGCCCCAAATCCGATGCAACTCGATTCATCAGAGACATCGCGGTGACCCAATTTCCAGCCTCGACACAAATTAGGGTTTAAAACCCGTTTCGACCCACCGCCGCCGCCACGGTGGCTAAGAAAATCACCTGACATTTTTTCCTGGACCACAAATCTCCCCTCCACCTCCAGTCAAAAACCCGACCACCCCGAGTACCTCAATCACCAGAAAAACCCCAAAGTTCCATTTCTGGTCATCTTTGAATTGCACACTCGATACAACACTAAAAATTGTGATTTCACTTTTAAAAATCATGATTTTAGATGGTGATTTGGGTTATATAAAAAAATCGAAGAATTTAGATGTTTGAATTTTAACATATCTTAAGTTTTCCACTGTTCTTCTTGGTTTCCAGAAAATTACAAACTTAATTTACTTAAATATATTTTTAAACCTTAATCTATGTTTAAACAAACATATTGTGCTGGAAAACTAAGGCCTATCGGTGAATAGATAAAGAGATATTAAATTTTGATTTAAATTTAAACTCTGTAACTATGAAACAGAGAAGAACGTTAGATATATCTGACATGCACACTCTAACACATTCAAGCATACAAGATTCACACTTGTATATATACATGCAAAGCACAATTCAATCCAGGAATCACATGCACAGATTTTAATTTACTTAAGCTTTTTAAATAAAATGTTTACTCACTTGTTGATGATGATCAGTGATTTTAAAAACCGAGATTCTAGATTTTGAAATCTGGAAAGAAATGCTTGATCTTTGAAAGCTTGTTATTTGAACTGGGAATCCTTTGAAACTGGAAAGCTTTGATTATGAACTGGAAATCTTGTAACTGGATACCACTTGTTGAGAAGATGATTTAAGCTTTGAAACTGAGATGATCTTGTCTTTAAAAACTGAATTGAAGTTGTTGTTTTAATTTCTGGTTTGAAAATTTGTTACAGACTTTGCTTTGATTTTTCTTGGTTTGTATAATGTTTTACAGGTTTGAGTTTTTCTTTGCTTTTGAAAATGAGAATGGGAAAAGAATAGAGAAGAGAAGAGATATGCATATATAGACTTAACTAGGATTTATTAAAAATAAAAGATAATAAAAATAAATTTGTGACACTTGTTGATTCAACTAACATTTGTCAATTCATAAATTAATCACCTTACACTTGTTACTAACATGATTTAATCTATTAACACTTGTAATTAGGTATTTTTAATTATTTTTAAATGTTAAATAAAAGCTTTTGTATTTATTTACTAATTTATAAATACTTTTCTAAATCTATATAAAAAAAATTCTTTTAAAGAAAATAATATAAAACAAATCTTATACTAATAAAAATCTTATACATATATTTTAAATCCAAAACATTTTAAGATAATTATCTTTTAAATCTCAAATTCAAATATAAATTCAAAGTCGATTTAAAATCCAATTTAAAATCAACTCATATATATGTGTATATATATTTATTTAAACAATCACAAATTCAATTTGTAAATAATAATTCTTTTTAAAATTTATTTATCTATATTTAAAAACAACATGTTTATTATAATTGTTATAAAAATAACAAATTTACCCATTTTAAAAAAATAAATAAAGGTAATTATCACATTTTAAATTGCTTGAAATTCCGGGATATCACATTCCTCCTCCCTTAAAAGAATTTCGTCCCCGAAATTTAAAACAAAAGATAATTCAAATTTTTTATTTCATTTCAACCATTTCAAGCATACATATCAGCCATACACTATCAACCAAACAAATAATTTCCAATTTCCATTTCTATTTAAATTGATTCAATTTCAATTCAATTTAAATTAACTTCAATTCCTATCCAAATTCAAATCAACTCACATTTGAGTTTCAAACTTATTCAACTTCAATTTCACTTCAAATTAATTCAATTCAAATTTTCCATTTGAATTTTATACTTATCCATCTTCAATCACAACTCCAATTAATTCAAATCAAATTCAGTTTGAACTTATTTAATTCAAATCTCAACTTAAAACCATTTCGAATTTCATAAATTCGAGTTAATTTCTTAAATGTTGATTTAATCCTTTAAATCATTCCAACCTTTGTTTTTAAATTAACAACTTAAATATATTTTTTAAACCATTTAATTATGAGTCCAAATTTCAAAATTCCATTTTAAATTACCTTAACTTATTTCAAAGTTCAAATAAGAGTTCAAAAACTCTTTAAAGAATTTAATTTTCAGAATCCAAATTATTACCCAATTTTATCTTCAAAACCAATTCTTAACAAATTTCTGGACTTAGATTTAAAACTTCACAATTTAAATTATCTTCAATTCCAATTTATAAGTCATACTACCTAAATGTTTACTTCCCTAAAACATTCCTTTTTGCTTTATCATTATCTATCTTAGAAAGATAAACATCCTCTTAATAAGATACAACAAACATTTTATTATTAAACACAACTACCATTTATGATAATAACCAAGATTATCATATCTGGAAACCAATTCATTATTATCTCAATCTGAAAACACTTCTACAAATTCAGGATTTTATTTTCTAGTTTGAATCCATTTCCATTTGGTTGTATTTCTATTACCACTTAATTCTTATTATTATTTTGTTTAATTCAAATAATACAATAACCAATTACCTTTATATATATAGAAAAACTATTGCTTTATATATCAAAATATAAACTTGTATAAAAACTAATTTTTAAAACCGTTTTAAAATCTTTTTATAAGAAAATAACAAATACGCCCTCACATATATATATACTCAACTCATTCTAGGGTATCACTGACCCTATCCTTAATGAGTAAACCCACCAGAGCCAAGGTTCTCGCTTAACCTTCAGCTTTGATACCAACTGTCACAACCCGTCTTTCACTCCATAGAAAGACGCATCATGAGTAAGAAAGAAAGGGATAGAAAAGAAAAAGATAGAGAAAGAACTAAACAATATCAGAATCTCACAGCGGAAACAGAACAAAATATAATATATCACATAACTATTACATAGTCTTTACATAATCAGAGTTACACGGCTTATACAACACAATACATTAGACAGTTATAAAACCTGTCTATCATACAACGCAAGATACAAAACAGAGATTGACACAACGGAACCACTATATATCTACATACGCTGAAGCCTCCTGCTCCATATCTCCTCCAGAAACTTGTCAAAGCCAAACCTGAATCCCTTGGCTACTCGTAAAAATTTGAGTACCCAAGAGTATAATAAAACAGAAAATAAACTCTGGGTCAGACATGGGTCTGGTGTGAGTAAAACGGTTGAAGTTTTTAACTTTGAAAATCATTTAGAAAGAAAAGGTATCTCGTAAGACTTCCCACACATAAACATGGAAAAGTTTTTACCTTACGATAACCAAAACATTTGATAGGAAATCTGGTTATATTATAATAGGGTCTAGGGTTTTCAAATAAATATTCACATAGCTGAAATTGTTACATGATTAAATTCCAGCATACTAGCCACAAAGTGGGTTATACAATCAAGTCCGCGATCACTTATTGGAGTTTGGATTTCATACAATGGCAGGGCTACTGGGGTACCGCCCATCATAGTACGGGGCTTAGATCACCGTACCGAGGATCCCTCCCAACCCCCTGCAACACAAGGCCAGAACCATCCCTTACTGGATAGTCCCGAACAAGACAACCACGTGGTTGCGGCCAAACAACCACCACATAGCCGAATAAAAAGGGACCTTTAGACAGGGGAAAATCTCGTCCTACTAGAGCGCGACCACTTAGCCTTACTACACCTCCCCTGTTTTAGCCATTCCCGGTTGATGAGGCTTGAGACTACGATTACCTTTTAAAGAACATATCTTAGAATGCTCATCGTCCTCCAATGCCGATGTTCTGAAAGCATTCAATCCATACAAGTTCATTCCGGGTTCGAACGAAACCGAATGCATTTTCTCGTTACACTCATTTTGGAATCACCCTCAGAGTTAACGACAATAACCCTTGCACTCTAAAACTCCATCTCGATCTTCACTAGAGATTTCACGACCTATCGTTTAACTTGGATCGATGTGATTTTTCGGATATCCAAATTTGGAAATTCGATCCCGGTCTCATCGAAATCCAAACGTATCTTTTAAGGTCAAGTTGTTTAAGGTTTAAACAATTTAATTTAATTTAATATTGAATTCACACAGCATTTAACACAGATAAATAACATACATTTATCATAGCTATATCCAATATCACATCACATAATATCACAGATTATCATTCAATAGATATCAATCAATCCAGACATTCTACTCAAACAATCATCCACAAGCATGATTTATTAACCCATATTATAATTAATTTAATTAACTTAAATTAAATTAATTACTTAAGAATTAATCACCTAACCCTACTTAATCAATCATTAATCAATTACAAACCATTTAATTTATTAATCATTCCTTAATTACCTTATAAACCAATTAATTAATCTTTAATTTATTAATTAATTAACCTTAATTATTAATTTATAAAAATTAATTACAAATTAATTAATCCTTAATTACCAGTTAATTAATCTCTAATTATTTAATTAATTAATGCTTAATTACAACTTAATTAATCTTTAATTACTTAATTAATTAACCTCTAATTATAAATTAATCTTAATTACTTAATTAATTAATTCCTAATTATCAATTAATTAATCTCTAATTAATTAACTAGACCCTTAATTACAAATTCATTAATCCTTAATCATTAATTAATTTAACTAATTAATTACTCTTTAATTACTTTATTAATTTAATTAATCTTAAATTATTAAAACCTTAATTAACTTTAAAGATAAACCATTATCCTTTATTAATTACCTAACTATCATTAACATATTTTAAAACATTTATCTTTATAATTAACTTACTTAATTAAATCATTTAATTTAAGTTTTAAAATAAAATAAACATTTAACTTAACCAATTAAAGTTAACAAATTATAAAACTTCCTAATCAATAATAAAGAAAACATTTATTATATATAAAAGAAATTTATATAAGAAAAGTTTTGAACTAAATTTATTTTAAATTTCAAAAACTTGCTTTATTTTAAAACTTTTAAAACTGTTTAAACATGCTTCGGGTTCAACCCGACTTCTACACGAGTCCTGCTCCGAGTAAAACTCACCTTCTCTTTTTTTAAAACTTAGATTTTAGTTTAAGTTAAAACTGGAAACATGATTATAATTCTCACGCTATCCCGAGTATGAACTCGAGCAAACAACTCCCAATCCCGAGTATCCCTTCGAGACAACATCCACTACCCAGACTACTGACACACAAACACGCGGTGCACATGCACCGGCGACCGAGGCCATTCCGACCATCCACGATAACTTCGACTCATCGACGATCATCTCCACATCTGATTTCGACCACCAAATCTTCGTCACAAAACTCAGATCGAAATCGAGGTACTCAGTCAAACCCTGGAACCAAAACCCTTCGCCTAAATCTTCCTCGAACCCACGACACCGGCCACCAGAAGTCGCGTAACTCCGTCCTAAGCTCCGCCAGACATCCATGCTTCCAACGCCCCAAATCCGATGCAACTCGATTCATCAGAGACATCGCTGTGACCCAATTTCCAGCCTCGACACAAATTAGGGTTTAAAACCCGTTTCGACCCACCGCCGCCGCCACGGTGGCTAAGAAAATCACCTGACATTTTTTCCTGGACCACAAAGCTCCCCTCCACCTCCAGTCAAATACCCGACCACCCCGAGTACCTCAATCACCAGAAAAACCCAAAAGTTCCATTTCTGGTCATCTTTGAATTGCACACTCGATACAACACTAAAAATTGTGATTTCACTTTTAAAAATCATGATTTTAGATGGTGATTCGGGTTATATAAGAAAATCGAAGAATTTAGATGTTTGAATTTTAACATATCTTAAGTTTTCCACCGTTCTTCTTGGTTTCCAGAAAATTACAAACTTAATTTACTTAAATATATTTTAAAACCTTAATCTATGTTTAAACAAACATATTGTGTTTGAAAACCAAGGCCTATCAGCGAATAGAAAAAGAGATATTAAATTTTGATTTAAATTTAAACTCTGTAACTATGAAACAGAGAAGAACGTTAGATATATCTGACATGCACACTCTAACACATTCAAGCATACAAGATTCACACTTGTATATATACATGCAAAGCACAATTCAATCCAGGAATCACATGCACAGATTTTTATTTACTTAAGCTTTTTAAATAAAATGTTAACTCACTTGTTGATGATGATCTGTGATTTTAAAAACTGAGATTCTAGATTTTGAAATCTGGAAAGAAATGCTTGATCTTTGAAAGCTTGTTGTTTGAACTGGAAATCCTTTGAAACTGGAAAGCTTTGATTATGAACTGGAAATCTTGTAACTGGATATCACTTGTTGAGAAGATGATTTAAGCTTTGAAACTGAGATGATCTTGTCTTTAAAAACTGAATTGAAGTTGTTGTTTTAATTTCTGGTTTGAAAATTTGTTACAGACTTTGCTTTGATTTTTCATGGTTTGTATAATGTTTTACAGGTTTGAGTTTTTCTTTGCTTTTGAAAATGAGAATGGGAAAAGAATATAGAAGAGAAGAGATATGCATATATAGACTTAACTAGGATTTATTAAAAATAAAAGAAAATAAAAATAAATTTGTGACACTTGTTGATTCAACTAACATTTGTCAGTTCATAAATTAATCACCTTACACTTGTTACTAACATGATTTAACCTATTAACACTTGTAATTAGGTATTTTTAATTATTTTTAAATGTTAAATAAAAGCTTTTGTATTTATTTACTAATTTATAAATACTTTTCTAAATCTATATAAAAAAAATTCTTTTAAAGAAAATAATATAAAACAAATCTTATACTAATAAAAATCTTATATATATATTTTAAATCCAAAACATTTTAAGATAATTATCTTTTAAATCTCAAATTCAAATTCAAATATAAATTCAAAGTCGATTTAAAATCCAATTTAAAATCAACTCATATATATGTGTGTATATATATTTATTTAAACAATCACAAATTCAATTTGTAAATAATAATTCTATTTAAAATTTATTTATCTATATTTAAAAACAACATATTTATTATAATTGTTATGAAAATAAAAAATTTACCAATTTTAAAAAAATAAATAAAGGTAATTATCACATTTTAAATTGCTTGAAATTCCGGGATATCACACTTTATTTACTAATATTTTATTATTAATAAAACTCCCTTTATATACTTGTATAAATATATTGGATTTTTTCTTTATAAAAGATACATGCTTGTCTTTATAAATTTAACTATTCATTTATTCTTTTAATACTTAAAACGTACTCATATACTTATTCCAATGGAATAAGTGTATTCACAAATCGTTTAACAAGTTTTACTTACTTGAAATATAATCAAAGAGATTAAAACAATTACTACCAAGACATTGTTATAATAAGCTCCATTTCTTTTATAAATTAAACATATAATATTTTCTATCACTTTAGAAAAGATGTCAATACTTGTTATTATCTTTAATATTCCATTGTTAAAGATTTATAATATTTCTTCCAAAATATAATTTAAGGGTCAAAGACAAGTGTTGCTCAAAACATTTGTCACAAGAAACCCAAAACCATTTACTTTATTTTTTTTACTAAATATCCAGTAGTAAATATCAAATTACATTCCCAAGTATAATTAAAAATAAGGGATAAATACAAGTGTTGATAAAACACTGTTTACGGCAACCCAAAACTATTTACTTATCGATTAATAACTTTAAGTAAAGATCAAAGCATATCCACACTTATTTATTATGGCAATACGCTTTTAGTTGATTCCATAAAACAATTTATCTAAAGTTAAGTGTTAAAATCAAAACTTCCTTTATCATATTTATAAAATACTTAATTTAATATTAAATATATATATATATATAATATCATTAAAATACTTTTTAATATGTTAAAATACTTTTAAAACTACCTAAAATATATAATAATTCTTTATAAAAATAAGGAATTTTGAAATAAATAGAAAACAAGTTTTAATTTTAAAGGCTACTTAGTTTAGAAATTCATAATTAATTGTTAAAAGTATATTCAAACTTGAAACAAATTTTAAAACTGTCTATATAGGTTAGAAAACAGTCCTATAAAGATTAGAGAAAATTATTAAATTTAAATATCATTTTTAAACAATTTACACCTTCAATTTACAATGGTAGCACTTCTAGAAGTGCCGCCTAAAGTTCCGTTACTAGTTTTATCATATTTTTGCAACAACTTTGTGTCTAGTTTTCAATACCTTAACAAATGATTTTAGATCCATTTTTTTACAATAGTTTGTATATTTAGGGTACTTGGAAACCATGAAGAAAAATCCCAAAGAATATTTTTTAATTATTTTAGAGAATTTTCCAAAAACAAAGTATTTTAACGAACTACATTTATAGCGACTATTTCACTATAACCTTTTGCACTTCGTTCAACTAGTTATCCAATGAATTAGGCTCCAAAACTTTCACAATAAGAATAATATATTATCTACTTGATTAATATCTAAGAAAACCCCTAAGAAAGTTTCCACAATAATGCACGTTATTTTCAATGACGGACTATTTTTAGAAGTGTCACTATAACGACCTTTTTGGTTCAATCTTTTGTTACTTTGATTTGCTTCTTCTATAGATTTCCTAAACATATTCTTTGATTTTCAAAACACTTATAGAAGTGTAGATAATAACCAAACAAGTTATTATTAAGATATGTCATTAAGTCTCCATTTTCATAAGTTATAGCTCAAGGGATTCAAAGTGTGCTTATAGCGACTATCGCTATATGGACCATTCCATATTTAATTCCAATATTTAATGTTATCCACTTTTAAACACTTATATCATTCCAAGTTAAAACCATATAATTTATAACATATATCAACATATGTATTTAAACCATATGTCCATTTTAAATGTCCATATTAACTTATCACAATTCAATGGTTTAATAAACAACTATTTTATCCATTTACATATCTAATAAAACATATATTCAAGGGTGTTATTTTAAGTAGTTAGTATTATGTTTAATATATAGTAAGCATTTTAATAAATGTTTTAATAGGCATTTATCAAGTGATTTAGCAAGCAACGTTTCATCCATATTTCAAGTGACATTATCAAGTGAATTAGCAATCAATTTAACAAGTGATTAGCTAACAATTTAAAGCAATATTTCAAGCAATATTTCTACTTAACATTTAACAAAATATAGTGCAAATAAAAGTGAAATTTTCTTACATTTATCAAATATCTCTTCCAACCAACATCCATTTATAACCACACTTCTTCCAACATTTTTAACTTCAACTAATCATCACTAAAACACTCTCTTCTTCTCCCTTCTCATACACCACATCCTCCTACCCTCATGCTCATGGCCTCCTCCTCCTACCAGCCTTAGCTCACGGCCTCAAGGCCTAAACACCACCTCCTTAACTTCAAAAATCATGGTCCTTGGCCATTTTATTTCTTTGAGGCTCATGGCCAAAAATAAAAGAGTGGGAGAAGAGAATTTAAGAAGAGAAATGAAGGAAAGTTTGTGAAAATAAGAGTGTGTATGCATGCCTTTATATAATGTTAGGAAATTAGAGGAAATGGGTGAATAAACCCCTCCTTAGCCATAAAGTTAAGCATGTAAGACCGTGCTCTTGCACATCCATACCTTCCATGTTTGGTGCCTTGAATTAAGGGTCCTTTTAGTCCTTATGTTTCCACTAACTTTTGCTAATTAATACGTTAGTTTAGTTAATCTTTAGCTCAGGAATAGATGTGTTTAATTCTTATCATATGTTAACACATGCTAACTGTTCAAGTTGCAATATATTTACACAACCGGTATTGAATAAAAAGTTGATTTTTAACAAAATGTTTTTCGGTTACATTTTCAGTATTTATCAAGTGTATATAATGTTCTGAACACATTTCAAAAATAAGTTTTCTAACATTATTTATTAATTAGAAAGTGTTTAACAAGGTTATAAAATCATATTTAATCATACTAAATCTTAGACACAAATATTTAAATAATTCAGATAATTTAAATACAAAGTATTTGAAATTCTGGATCGTTACATTCTCCCCCCTTAGAATATTTCGTCCTTAAAATTCTGACACAGGCAATCAGAGAAACAACCATACATTAATACTAACCAGTATTATAATCAATAACAACATAGCTTATTGTTTGCCTAGGTCAAAACCTTCTCATCGCACAAGGATGATAAATAAACTACCAAGCGTACATTTTGCTCAACCGCCTCTAGTTATTACCTAGTCGATTATTCATACTACCTCAAATAATTCGAAGAGTCCTTTCCCAAACTATCCATAAGCCTACAAACATAATATGTAATTATATTTAGGCTTGTATGATGTATATATATCATCCATACACAATCTTAATCTTGATCAATTGCTCGTTCACATAGATCTCAATTCCAAACTAGTATATCTCACTTGACTTCTTTAGTGTGAACTCCGATCTAGTTCCTTGATTGGACACCTCCATTCTCCTTACATATCAATAAATTACGATAGAAAACTTAGGGATCATCTCAAGAATCCATATCAAGTGTTCACCGTCAAAGTCTTGTAAAAATCCATTTTGGACCAGTGTATACATCCTTGAAATCATGTACACGAATCCTAGATCAAGAACGGTCATGCGAATAAAATGATCTACATGCAACTCATGCACTTAACTCAATTAATTACTTAACCACACCAATTTCTTTGCAATTCTAATTTATTTACACAAAGTCTTTTCTTACGTAATATTAAAACCATTTATGCAACATTTATTAAAACATTACTTATGTTTATAAATATTTTTATAACAACTCAACTTTATTTAAAAACATTTCCTTAAACATAATTTGATTTTAAAATATACTCTACTACTTCCTAAGAGTATATACAAAACATTCTTTTACAATTTTACTTTCTAAAATTTCGACGAAGACCAAAAATAAATTTTGATCTTATAATTGAGCCAACCATCTAAACTTCTTTATCGATTGGGTTAGGCAAGTAGATAGGTAGAGTAGGACTCTAGTGTCCAAACTCAAAACTAGAGTCAGACAACCTTAAAGTAAAGACATGTATTAGTTGGCCCAATACATCGAATGTTATACTTAACAATGATGCTTATAAAATTTTAAACCTGTTTTAATTTACTATCTTTTCAAAATAAGAGTTAGAAAAGTTTAACTTTTATATTTTCACAAAAAATACATAGATTCAATTATATTAATTTGAAAGTTTCCAACTATCCAGAATTGTCGAAAATTTTATTTTATTTCAATAATTGAAAACTAAGAACATACCATTATAAGTGGCACAACCAAACTACCTTAATGCAAAGGATACACGCAACCATATATATCTTTATTGAAAACTTAATAATTTAAACTCTGGTTTTATTTCAAGTCATTTGAAATAATAATATATAAATATATCTTTTAGATATCAAATCATACTTTGAGATTAAAACAAAACCATTCAAAACCGATTTCAAAATATTTTAAAAAAAATCCATGGAAAATATTAATATAGATTGAGTAACAACAAAATGATACAAGGAACTGGGTTCTACCAAATAGTATCATATATTCCCTTTACTAAGAAAGGTAATACTCAAGATAAGTGCTTTCCAATAGAACACATCTCCTACCCATTTTTAATCACTTTCGAATCACTCGAACTAGCTAACATAAAAATACTTTGTTTCCCAAATAGACTTGTTATTTTTGAGAGTAATTTCGAACTGGAACAAACCTTCAAGCTCTTTTAATAACATTAGTCCTTTAAAATAGTTTCAAATCATGCTATTATTGTTTTCTCAAATATCCTTAGAAACCATTTCCAAAATTACAGGGATTTAAGTTCACAAATTCTCAAGTTAAATCCTTTGTAATTCATATTTATACTAACCATATTTATATAAATTTAGTTTCTTATATGAAACCATTTCATAAGCATTTATCTTTTTAATATCTTACCTTTCCTCTTAAGCTATATTTACAACTTTTTATTTAAGTTAACATTTTAACCTAATATTATCATCGAATGCCTTATAGTCAAGCTGTGAAACTTAATTCACAAGGAGTTCGTTTCAATGTTACCATAAATTCCTATCTACCTAACCCATGTTGTGAAAAAGGAAATTCAATCAACATTAGCCAATGCCCATAAACAGGGCCGAACACGACTAATCGAGCAATAAATGATAACAATTTAATATTATCATTTCCTATAAACAAATACATTATAAATAACTGTGTTAAATATTTAAAAATTATTCTTTTATATAAAATATAAACATAGGTAAAATTATTTCATTTACCAATTTTGGAGATAATATTGCGTCGGTTTGTTCTGTTTAAGTGCTTAGGAATTTCTATCGATAATGCCGAGTAGATGCATCGACCAGAATTCATAAGCACTCAGTAGACTAATCAATACAGTACAAAATATTGTTATAACATAAATAAATGCGCTCTTATATGTGTAATACTGCACCACCTAATTTTTGATAACATTATTCAGGAGATTTAATTAGATAAATTAAATAGAATAATGTAAATGTTAAGTGATAAGGGGGTTGAGATTTGAATAAACTTAATTAAGGCCGTGCCTAATGTAATAGTTAATGGGCTTAAGAATGGGTTTTAGGTTAATTAAATTACATAAGGGTGTATTAAGAATTTGTCGCCCATAACCCTTACCCTTATATATTTTCGTTCCTACCATTTCATTCCCATTCACGTCAGTTTGAATACAAAACGTAAGAAGGAGAGGCCGACCATTAACAAGAGGAATATAAATAAAAGCTAGAGAATCAAGCTTAGGAGAAATCAATCTCAATCCAATCTCCTTATCTAAAGCAAGGTGAATAATAATTTCCAACTCTATTGTGTTTTGAATGATATGGTTCTGAATTTAAGGGTAAATTTGTTTTTATGGTGAATTGGATGATGACATGCTAGAATATTGATTTGTTAATTTTAAACAAGACGGTTTGAATGGGATTATACACAGTTTTAGGGTAAAATAGATAAGTGTTGATGATTAAATGCCATGGGAAAATTTTATGTTATATAAAACATGATTTTGGAATTGGGTTTCAATTTTGATAATTTTCCAAGCTATGGAAAGATTGTTATGAATTTTCAAAGGAAAATATGGTTATTTGGGTTTATAAATTTATTTTGGAAAATTTATTAATATTATGGATCTGGAATTTTGATATGTTAGATAACATGATTAAAGTGAATTTTTGGAATTTTTGGGGATTTTTCCAAATTGATTTGCTTTGCAAATTAAATTATTTTAGAAGAGGGACTTCTTTGCAACACTGGTTTTGCTTAATTGAACGGCTTATTTGATTAACTTAACCATGGTTTAGGTCTGAAATTAGTCGTAATTATTTTAGTAAAGAATTTGAAAAAGTTAAGGCAACCAATCTGGTGTTGACACGTGGCAGGTTAGTTAGAAAAAGGTTTGCTTTAAGTAGTATTAAACCAGGTTTACTTAGAAAAGATGGTTTCTGTAACAACCCGAGGTTTTGTAACAATTAATTATCGTCAAATGACGATTAAATTGGTTGTTAATTGATGTTAAGTTTTTTAATCAGTTGTAAATTCGTTTAAAATTTGGTTAAGTGTTGTTTGGGATTTAGAAATTAATAGTGGCCCACGTTTTCGTTCGTTTGGATGCCGTGATAAATCCAATACCCGATCCCCCTCTCCTTTGATTCGTTCGAAAACCCTAAACAAATGAAAACGAGAGCGAAAAGAAAATTAAAAATGGCGGCTACCTGTTCTTCTCGTCCGTTCCTCCTTTCAATTAGGGCTTCGAGATTTGTAAGCCGCGACTAGGGAATCTCGATCGAGAGCTTCTTCGATCGATGCTTTGGGAAAGAAGGGCTTCGTGAAATCGAGGGCGTCGAACACTTCAAGATGCCACGACTTCAAATTTCGTCGATGAGGTGAGTAATTTTATTACTCACATCTAATTTAAAGTCATATGATCTTGTTTTTGATTTCCATGGTTTTGATTTTGTTGGAAATTGCTGCTTTGAATTCTCTGGACTTCGAGTTGATTTTATTTGGCCTTCGGTCATTTTTTTTTGTGAAACTCACTGATTGATTACTTTGAAACTTCTAATGTTTAAAAATGTCGACCTTGATTCCGGCCTGGTTTGCATTTGAATTTGTTGATGTTGAGCATTGATTCTGGTGTATTGGTTTCGGCCATTATGTCGCTGAATAGGGTTTTACTTTCTGGTCGTCTTCGGCGTTGATTTTGAAGTCGCGATTTCTTGAGTACCATGAACTTGAATTTTTAGTGCGTTGACTTCGGTCGCTTTGATATGTGAAAATATTCGAGTTTGAAACTTAACTAGACTTCGATGGTTTGGACTGTTTCTGATGAACTGAGACTCTGTTCATTTCATATTTTGGTTGAACTATTGTTTTTTTTCTCTATACTACTGAGTATAGTGTTTCGTTCTCCTACCTTTTTCAATTTATTTGATTAGTACGGGTTTGATCTCTGACTTGGTTGTGACATTGTTATTCAAGTTAATATAACTTGACTTGTTCGATTCTTTGTCTTTGAATCGGCCACGCGACTTTTTCTTTGAACAGCAGTTGTTGAATTCAATTATTTTGTTTTGAAAAAAAAAGCAGTACATTTTATTTGTTACACTTGCTCGATCCATTTCAATGTTGCTGGCCTTTGCCTTTTTCGGCACTGTGCTTTGTTCTTGATTTTGATACTTGTATTGCCCGGTTTTATAGTTGTATACATGTTGCATTTTTGAGTGCACTGCTTGGTCTGATGTCCAATGTTGTCACCTCTGATCGGTTACATTTTGCCATAATATAATTTGGTCTTTGGTGTGCTGGGTCATGCGAGCCTCTGTGCTTGCTTATTCCTGTTTCTTTGAATTCTCTGTTGCTCTGGACTTGAAGTCTTGATAGCATTTTTGCTTTGCAGTTGTGTTGAGTCAAGTGGCTTGACCTTCTTGCATTTTGTGGTAGTTTGGTGCCTTCTTGAATTTTGCAGTCTTGTTGTACAGATTGCCTCTTTGAAGCTGGGTAGCTCGTACTATGTTGCACTTGCTTGACCCAGTTTTGTAGTTGCATATTTGTTGTGCACTTTTCATGTTTTCCTTGGTATTATTGCAGTATACATATGAGATTGATTCATATTTATACTGTGTACTAAGCATTTCTTTGTAGTTTGGAAGTGCCTGACCACTTTAATTGCCTGGGTGATCTGGTTCATCTTGAGTCTTTGAGTATTTATGCATCATGTTGAATCTGATGTATTTGTGTGTACTTGCTGTTGTACTCGGGTGTGATCTGTGCATTTTGTCATACTATAGCTTGATTGCTCTGATTCTTGTATTTATTAAGATGTTCTAGTTGCACGATGGTTGCTACTTGGCCATTATTCCATGTTGCCTCCAACACATATGTATATATTGTTTCGTTGGTGACATTGGTTATCACGACTCTGATTTGATTTCGAACCTGTAGCCTTTGTGTTTACTTGTTCATTGAATTGTTGTATCACTTACTCATGTATTTATGTGCTGTGGTGCCATACCTCCGGTGCCCTCACCCTCCTTCTATTTTGTAGTTGTACCACTGCTTTGTGTTTTGGTGCTGCAGTTGCGTTGAGTCACTGACTTGACCTTTTGCATTTTGTTGTAGTTTGATTTGGGCCTGTTTAATTGCAGTCTACATTTCAAATAGGGAATTTGCACTTGAATTTCTAGCCTGTTACACTATTAGTTTTATTTGCAGTTGCATTGAGTCGCGATAGCACTGACTTGACCTCTGCCGTTTCTATTTGTTGTGATATGTAGTAGCCTAAATTGCTGGTGCATATGCTTCATTCTGAAGTTGCACTGGATATGGGTCCACTGTCTTGACTTGTACTTGACTCACTGGTTCGAGTCACTTGTGCATGTCACTATTCATTTCTATTGCACCTGAGTTTCATTTTGATTTGAGTTGGGGCTTTGTACTTTTGATTTATTGAACTTTTGGGGTATTTCATTACGGTATTGGCGAGGCAGTGCACGCATGCGTGTACTGCAGCCAATCAGTATTGATATTTTAAGTGACATTTCAATTGTTTGGATTGATTTAGTTTGATTTGATCATTTTGTTGTTGTCTAGTTATATCTTTGATAATTGGATTATGAGTTTCTAATTATTTATTTAATAATTAGATTTTGTTGTTAATTGCCGTTTAGGCTATCCTGTTGTTTTCTAAATTATCTTCATTGATAATCTTTTCATTTATCTCAGTTGATAATTTGAATTTGCTGATTTGTTGTTTAACACTGTTAAGTGTTATATTTACCGTTATCCGATTTCTTTATTAAAAGGGTCGGATAGACGAGAATTATTGTGACTGTCGTCTATTTGATTATTTGATTATTATTGCCTCCGTGCATTAATAACTGAGTTTGAATTAGACTGACCCGTGTATTATTTTCTTTTGAATTTAATACTCTGGTCAGACCCGAGTTATTTCAGGTTGTAGATATCTTGCTTTGGATTGTTGTTTGAGCTATGAAGACTTTTCATATCTTTTGGAGTAGTCGTGTCATAGTATAGGTTGATATGTATTCATGTATATTAGTCGATAATGTACTTGTATATATAACTTCCAGAGTCGACAGTTGTAGTTGTATCATATGTATTGTGTCAAATGTATTGTAACTGACATCAGTTATATATATATATATATATATATATATATATATATATGAGACTTTTGTTATCCGTGTTCCGCATTTTATTATCTGTGTTATTATTATATATATGTCCTAAACTATTATGAACCATCGTAGTTCGTTTTATACTGGAATTGGGTATGTCGATGGGAGTAAATAAATAAGCAATGAAAAATGAAAAATATATACCACTCCTATCGAGGTAACCAATACTAGTGTAAGGCCAACTACGGATGGCCGCTCCTATCCAGCCTTATTCTTCGTAATAACAGACATTATTTCTTTTAATACTCTTTGTTATTGTGAGCATAGAGGTGGGGCGTCACAATTTCGCCTACCTTGGAAGTACCTTTCGACACAGAGCTTCCGCCTTCAACCCATTCGAAACTTACTAAGTCGAAACCAATACATAAGGTATCACCAAGATGGTGCGCAGTGGATTGGAGAAAGGCGATGGTAAGGTTTGGAAAGCATAGCTTTCGAAGGGGTCGCTACCTTGGTTTGTCTTTAAAAGAGAAGCGCCTGCCTTTGTTTTGTTTAAGACTTTGAAGGAGGAGAAACATAGGGTTTCGAAAGGGGTTTTAAAAGGTTTCGAAAAGGTTGCTATTAACATAAGTTTGCTTTCGAATAGGTTCCTTTACTTATGAAAGAATGTTTTGAAAGAAGGGGTTCCGACCTAGTCGAAGCCCTTCTGCTGTTCTTTAGCATTTCGAAGGTATTAAAGTCATCAATGCTTTCGAAAGGTAGTGTTTGTTTGATAGATGTTTTAAATCTTTTCCTAAAGACTTTCGAAATGGTCCAAGGGTTTCAAAGGCAATGGCTTCAAAAGAGGTTTCGACGCTATCCTTCAATGTTTGGTTTAAAGGGTTTAAAGCTTTAGAAAGAGATAGTGCCGACGCCATCATGTTTTCCCCAATATTTTTATATCATAAAGGATGGTTTTGAAAGAGATGCTTTCGCCTATATCCACTTTGACCCAAATAATGTTTTAAGTATAAATCCAATGCATTCGAAAGAGGGACTTTCAATGGTTTTGGAAGGGTTACTTCCAATGGTTTCGAAAGGGGTACTTTCAAATGGTTTTGAAGCTATGCTTCCAAAGTTTTATGTTAATACTTTAATACAATTGAAAGGTTTCAAAAGGAAGGTTTTAAAGTATTAGAAAGGCAGGAGCCAAATGTTTTGAAGATAGATTTTAATGCTTTCGAAGGAGGTCATCCTATGAAGTCGAAAGCAAAATTTCGAAGGTGTCGTAAGGTTTTATAACCTAAACCCATTTTTAAAGGAAAAACCCAGGCAAAATTAAAGTAGTTTTTGCAATGGTTTTGAGAAGAAGCTTTTCTTGATAAAATAATAGGTTAAAGGGTTTAACCATGCTTTATATTAAACCCACAAGAGTGGTATTGTTATATCATTATGTTTGCTTCTCCAAATATAAATATATTCACATTATAATGGACCTGTAACGACCCAGATTTTCGACATCTGTTATTGGGATAATTAACTGATTTTAAATATTTAAATATTAATTTTTATCAATCAAATAATAAGTTTCTGACATATGAAATATCTATTTATATATCTATTCTAGAGGCTTTGATTTAAAAGTTTAAATTATAATTTTTGAAAATAATTTAAATAAGCTTCACATTTCAAATATAGGATAAAAAAATATTTATGTATATACAAAAACTTATTTATAAAATAATAAAATAATAAATACTTGTAAGTAGCTATGTATGTGTATGTTATAAATATAGTGTTTATGTACAAACTTTAGCATGTTAAAAATTATGTTAGTTGGCAAAACATGTTCATATGGTCAAAGAGTGTAGGAAATATATATATATATATGTATATATTTATATGATGTATGTATACACATAAGGGAACATTATGATGAGTGCATATCAACTCAAGCATATAATAAATCAAATCTTTCACTCAATCTTCAAATCAACAAGGAAATCTAATCAACACAAATTTATCAAATCAAGTCATCAAATTTCAAATCATATTAGAAAAAAGAAAATCAAAAGAAAAAAGAAGAACTATTGTATATGAGTAAAACCTTCTGCCTTTGTCTACTTGTTCCCTCTCCTCTACACACACACACACACCTCTGTCTTAGTTATTCACGTATACTAGTTAGAAAAAAAGGAAGGAGAAACTGCATTTTAAAAACCATAAGAAATTAAGTATTCAAGCTACAAGGAGGAAGAGCAGTAGTATCTTTCTTTTCAAACCCAGTGTGTTATCTTCTTAAAAGCTGGTGAGTAAAATTTAAACTTTTGTTTACTATAACTTCTATATGCATTTGAACACTTGAAAATTTGATGAACTCTTGTACTTTGGAAAGTATTCATGTGTTAATGAGTTTTCTATGCTGCATATATGTGTGTTAAATCATGATTGAACACCTTGTAAACTCAAAGAAGTTTGTACAGCAGCTCTGTTTTCTTTGAAAAGTTAAGACCTTGCAACTTTTCAAAATCATTATCTCTTTACCCATTAAGTTTTAGATTGTGATTCCATAAGCAAAGTCGATTGTTTTTTAATGTAGTTTATTCTAAAATTCGTTTTGTTAGTTATCATGAAGCATAGAGGAAGACGAATTCATTTTACAATAAGTAACTTAGGTATGACCAAAATTCGAGTATCACAATTCAATATTTTGTGTATATGAGTGTGTATGTTACTGAAAATCATGAATTTTAGAAGTCGTTTGGGAATTTTTAGTTGCGTGTGGAGTGAGGGAGAGGGAGATGATCAAAATTTGGGTTTTGGTGAAATTCCGGCGGTCGAGGCAGTGGGATGGCTTGGCGTTGGGTGTGGAGGTGGCGTGGGTGATGAAGAAGCTTGGAAAAATGCAGTGGTATTTTATAGTGGTGTGTGGCGATGGGTCGAGGTGATTCTAGGGTTTTAGGGTGGTTTGTGGTTGGCTTCGGTTACGAGGAAATGGTGATGTCGAAAGGGACAACGAGGCGTGCGGGAAGGGGTGGACGTGATGAACTCGTGGGTGAAGTTTGGTGATGGATGGGGTACGGTGGTGGTGTGGCGAGGCGAGGGAAGGACATGGTGATGTTTCCAGGTTTGGGTTTGGGTTTGTCTTCCTGGGCCGATGATGTGCTGGGCAATTGTTTTGAAAAAAATAAAAGTAAAATGATTTAATAAATGTTTATATGTTGATAATCTTTTAACTTTAAAACACCATTCTCTTTCTTTTAAAATCCAATCGACATGAGAACTTTTGCATTTTGATCCTATCACCTAGTTTTATAATCTAAATTAATTTTATTAATTTTCTATAATATAAAATTTAAAATTTTATTATAATTAAAGTCTTGATTAATTTAAATCTTATGTTAATTAATAGATTAGTTATTAAATAACTTGTTTAATTTTAATTAAGTAATAATATATCTTTTTTATAATTTCTTAAATTTATAAGTAATTTGGATAAATAATATAAATAGATTCAGTTAATTTAGACCAATCAAATCCTGTTTTGTGAATTGTTTTATTATTAGTTATTAATCGCTAATTTAGTTAATGATCTATGCTTTGGCTTTATTGCTCTTGGATATTTATTTCAATTGTTCTTTGTTTGTGCCAATAAGTAGCCAAACGAATTAAATGGTTAGAGTAAAACGTTGACACGTTTTATTTGAAGTAACATATGTAATAAATTTCCATATGTAAATATTGACACCCTGATTGTAGAATTGTTTATTTTAAAACAACATGGCCTTTTCAAAATTTACTGTTTTTAAGCTCGAAGAGACCGGGATCGGATATCAACGTTATCTGAAACCACTTCGACCAAATAACCACCACGAACCTTAACGGTTTGAATTGTAGACCTAGCATTGGATTTTAATTAATGTAACAATTTCGACTATTTAATAAGTATTTATTTAGACATTATTATAATACCACTAGATTTTCTATAAAAGTGTTTTTGGTCATCGTAAGATAAAAACCCATCGTGTTTATATGCGACGTGGTCTTACGAGTTACCTTTGCTTTTCGAAGGATTTTGATAACTTAAGTAATTCAAATTAAGTGTGTTTACTCATGCCGGTTTCCAGCCTGACTCGGGTATTACTTTATTGTAATGCTCGGGCCAGACCGAGTATTACAGATTCAGGTTAGGATGCTTTTGGAGCTCAGGAGACGAGTTGGATGGCAGAGACGTATTGCACGTACTTAATTATATCCCGCTGTGTATTGTAGGCTGTATATTCAGCATTTGTGAGGACAAGTTATTCTAACTGTCCTGATTTATATGTTGATGGTTATACTCTGATAATTTGCATGTATATTAACAATTACAGATCCTTGTATAAAATCTGTTATTATATTATATTTTGTTCCACTGCGATTGAGAGATTCTGTGTTGTTGTTGTTTTTCTATTTTTTTTCTTCTTCTTCTATCTTTTTTCTTCTTAGACCCTAACAATCTGGTATTTCCGACACTCGATTGCTCGGCACTCTATACAATGAACGTATTAGTGTTGATTTTCGAGGGTCGAAAATCGCTCAGTCATTACATGTGGTATCAAAGCTGAAGGTTAAGTGAGAACCTTGACTCTGGTGGGGATTACTCATTACAGATAGGGTCAATAATACCCTAGGATGAGTTGAGTGTATTATATATGAGAGCGTACTTGTTTTTTTCTTGTATAGTAATTTTAAAGGATAAACAGTTTTAAAATAATTTTTATATAAGATTATATTTTGATACAAAAATAAATAATTTTTCTGAAATCGTTATAGTATAATGAGGTGATTGGTTGTTATTATCATAATCATAATAAGATTATAAAATTTAAGTGGTTATGTATATATAACCAAATAGAAATTTGATAAGAATGAACTATACAAATGGGTTAAGATAAAAATAGATTCAAACCAGAGTTTAAATTCCAGAGATTTTTGGAAATGTTTTCCAAGGTGTTACCCGGATTATATTTTATATAGAAATAATTTTAGAAAATTATTATGGAATATATAGTGTGTTTGGTTTCTAGGTATGATAGTATTGTTTATTATCATAAATCGGTTGTTGGGTCTTAATAAATGATGTTTATTACAAAATAAACAATGATAAAACATGGTGAAATGTTTTCAGGAAGTGAAATTATATAAGCATAATTTATGAATGTGAATTATAAACTAAAATGGATTTAAATTAAGAAATTTTGATTCTAACCCCTGGAAATTTGAAATGTGTTTCAAAGTGTTTGAGGAAATAATAAGTAATATTATTTAGAATATTTTTGAGGTGGAAAATTTTGTTTTAAAAACAAGGGTTGTTTTAGAAATTCCGAAGGAACTTGTTTAGATAAAAACCAAGGTTGGTTCAAATTTAAAAGTGTGATTTGGTATATAAATGGGGTAGATGTGTGTGTGTGTGTGTGTATATATGATTTCAAGGTGATTTGAAATAAATACTGGGTGTTGAATTTTGGGATTCCTATTGAAATGAGGAATAGAACCAAAGGAAAATAAGTTTTGAACTTATAAATAGGAAGTGATATTGATAAGAAAAGAAGTGTGAAAATTGAATTTTGGAATGTAAAATTTTAATTTGAGTAAGTTTAAATGGATTGAATAAATTGAAAATTGACTCAGGCTAAGTTAAATAAGTTTTGAACCTATAACCTGAAATTGGAAATTCCTAGATAAATTTAGAATTTAACTTATCAAAGTTAAATAAATTAAATTGGAAAAGGAAAGGTATAGACTTGATAAAAGATGCAAAAGAAGTTATGTATGAATGATTTCAAAACAATTTTTTTGAAATAAAACGGGTTTCGAATTCTGGAAATTAGAATGAATCAAATTATCAAATTAGTGGATTAAATTATAAATTTAACCTTGTATATGGAAAATTTTACTTGTGCTAAGTAAATAAGGAAGTCGAAGGAAATTAAATTTACTTTATAATGAATTAAAAGGAATAGATGTGGACTTAGGTCATAAATAGAATTCGGCTTAAAGATCTAGCAACTAAATACGTTTGAATGTGTTAATGGAAGATATTGATGGTAAATCAAGATGAATAGATTAAATGAACTAATAATTTAAAAATGGTTAAATATTTGGTAAGGAAGTGGAAATCCGATTTGGATAAGAAAATAAAGTTGAACCCAAGTAAAACCTAAGTGAAGTGATGTTTGAGAAAAATTCAGATTTTGGAAGATGGAAATGAACCAACTGGTTAAATTAATTAGTGAACTGAATATTGAAATGGAGTTGGGGCCAAATGAAATTGAATTGTAATTGAAATAACTCCTAGAATAAATATAAAATTGGGTTTTGGAAACCGAATAGACGATATTCGGAGACAGATTAGTGGAACGAACAAAATTAGATAAATGGGGGGATGAATGGATGTAATTTTTGAACTTACTAGTTGTCATAGTCTACTGATGTTGTAAAATATTTTTGAGAAATATGATCTTATATAAAATCACTTTTTATATTGATTTGAATGTAAATTTATAATTTATAATTACTAAGGTGGAAATTTATTAGAATGAAGATTGAATAGTTATTATAACGGAAATTTACTTTATAAGTAGTAAGAAATGTACAAATAACTTTGTAAAGTAATCGAAATTCGGAATTTTTGATTTGGCATTAATGAGATTATATATGTTAGTTATATATTCAAACTCCCCTTGTTGAATTTATAACCAGAAAGAAATGATATTTGAAAGATATTTGGAAATACTAATTGGAGTTTAATATAAAGCGGATCCAAAAAAAACTATTGGTCCTAAATTATTCAAGTGAGAAGGAATGATCATATATGTGTATGTATATGAAATTGAGATAGTTTTGGAACCTACTGATTTTTTAAAGACTTTTTTATTTTGGCAAATAGTCAATTTTGGAAATTGGGTAAAACGAATTCAAACAAACATCGATTTTGAAGATATCGATTTTATATAGATAAAATTTATATGTGATACATATGAAGTGTATGATTTAAAAGGTATTATGTATATAAAGTGATATGCTTTGAAACTAAAAGTACGGAAAGGCACCCCCACGAAAGTTGAAATTTGGAGTAGGAAATTTAGGGAGTTAGAAATTTTTGAAAAATTTTTGTTAACTAAAAAAGTAATTTTTGAATTGTATTTGGAATAAAGGGTTTTGAATTAGAAACGAAAGCTAATTGTTTTGGTAGGAACTAAAAGATTTAGAAAAGTGAAATGTTGAGTTTTAACAAAGTGGGTTTTGAAAAGTTAATGAGTTTGGACATTCGTCATACCTTAGCAATTTCGAGGACGAAATTCTTTAAGGGGGAGGAATGTAACAACCCGGATTTTCAGATATTTAATTTTGAATATTTAAATGGTTTTAAATATGGGATTTGGAATATAAATTGATTTTGAATATGAAGATCTTGGTTGAAATTATAGAATGAATTTAAATTTCGAATATAGCGATTTATCAAAATACGAAAATGGTGAATAATTGGAATTTGAGTTGAATATGTATCGAAACGATTTCTAATGTTTATGTAATTCTATTTGAATTAGAATTTAGTTAATAAGTTTTTAAAACTGAATTTCAAGTGATTTCGTCAATTTTTGAAATCGTCAATTTAATCGACGTGTAAAAATAGCGATATGGGGCACAGTCTCGGAATTCAACGAAACCAGTTCCTTTGGATCCGTAATAGTGTATTATTATCGGATTTCAAATTTCATAGCGTTTGGATTTAAATTTTGGTCGTATGGGATAGAAACGCGTTGAAATTAATATTGAAAATTTATTATTATAATTGGATTCAAAAAGCTATCTTTCACATATGATCAAATTAGGGTCCGCAATTTTTTCCATTTCGTTCGAAATAGAGGTATAACATTAGAAATGCCAGGCGGCACACCTCGATAGGAGTTCAGGATTTTCAATTACGGGAACGAGATATTTTGAATGAATATATATATATATATATATATATATATATATATATATAAAAATCAATCAAAGTCCAATTTTAGCCGCCCCTACATCTGTCAAGCCACCCTATATCTCTGATCGAGTCGCCCTGCACCAGTTTTAATACGCGACATTTTGTATAGATCGATTCACGAAATAAATAAAAAAGCACGCGACCGAAATCGTGATGGAGGAGCGGCATTCAGGTGGAGCACGTGCGTTGTGCGATTGGATAGATAGTATTATTATGGAGGAGTTTGGTTGCAAGTAGGTTGTCGTGGGGGGGGGGGGGGGGGAGGGGGCGCAGGCGCAGGTACGTTGTTCGTGGGTCACGATTTGTTCCGGCAAGGCGGAACTAGGTGCAGCTCACCTGGAGCACAATGGTAAGGTCGAGATAGTCGCGTGGGTGCTAGAGTGGCGGGGGAAGTTAGGCGAGGTCAGGTGGAGCGACGTTTGATTTTGGTTGTGGGCTCTGGTCATGTTCGCGTGTTTTGCCTAGGATACGTGCGACAAATCTCTATTAGGAGGGTAATTTGTAAACTGAAACTTTTATTCAATTTAAGTTAAATTTAGTTAAATTATACCGAATAATAATTTATTCGTAATTCATTCATACTAGATCGAAATCGCTTGAAACCGGCAGTGTTGGATTCGTAAGGACGTAGGCTACAATCTGGAATCAATTTGGAATCGATCGATGTTAGCTGGAAATTTTAGGTTAAATCGAACGTCGTTCGATTTAATTGGAACGATCATCAAATTAAAAATCAAGGTGAGTAAATCTCGCTCATTTTGGATTGTTGGTTATAATTTAAAATGTTAAATTATTTACTGGTTGATTAGATGAATTTATAAATTATTATCAGTTGAATATCATTACATTTAAAGTAGTATATATTAGTAGTTCGATATATCCCCATCGTTGGTGCGGATGAGACTCTATGCGCCCCGCATAATAGCAGATGACCCTATATTACCACGATGTCCTGCCTCGAAGTGGGATTGGTATTTTATGTTATATATAACATCTGTGGATGAAGGGAAACTGGTTGGAGGAATCCAATTGGATTCCTCAAAAATATATTGATTTATTTCATATATAGTGATATATGATGTGGTTGTATAATCTGTTATGGATTGTTGTGTAATTTGATATATTGGATGTTATAGTAGCATAGCCCAAACTTTGGTATTTTAAATACCATAAATAATATTTTTGAATTTTAAAAATAAATTCAAAGGTGATTTTTGGAAATAAATTATTTATACGGAAATTGGAATAATTGAATAAGGAATGGTTTGGATTACATAAAAGATCTTGATTTTGGAAATATACAACTATTTCATAAGGTGTTTTCAAAAACAGATATATTTTTGAAATTTATATATATACAAGGAAATTGAAAACAAAGGATTTTAATAATTTTTCTTAAATTATAATTAGAAGTTGAAATCAAGTTTTTAAAGGGATTTGGAATTATTTAAAAAGGAATTGGGTTGAATAAAATAAATAATTAATTAAATTTTGGATATTTATTTAGCTATTTCGTAAAATGGTTCAAATTGATAATTTTAAATTGAGAATTTTTAAACAATGGATTTTAAATGGGATTTTCTTAAAATAGGAAAAGGAAGTTGTAATCGAGATTTTGAATGAATTTGGATTATAATTGAACTTGTTAAGGAAACGATTTCCAAATGGAATTTTAAATAGAAATCGATTTATTAATGGATTTTAGCAATAGAAATATGTTATAAACTGGAAATGAGTTTATATAATTTATAAACGATGTTTATAAATAAAGTGAAGTGATTATCGTTTGATAAATTGGGAATATAAATTCACAGTGTTAATTTATAATGAGATATAGAATCGATTAGAATCTATTTTGGATTTTAGAAATAGTTGTGAAATAGGAAATGTGAATCGATGTGTGATAAATTGAGAGAAATTTATAAATATAAATTGGTTATATTGGAATTTTAAAAATATATTTTTATCGAGAAGTTAAGTTGTTTAAAAAAGAAATTGTTATTTATTAAACTATGTAGTTTAAAACTGTTTAGTATTAAAATATTTTGAAATTTAGTTTTTTTTGAATATTTAATATCAATTGAAATAAATTCTAATTTTTATAATTAACTTTGTAAAATTGATTAGTATTATTTAAAAATGAACTGAAAACGAGTTATCGTTGATTATTTATAGGTGTTTGATATTTTAAATAATTATCTAAACGTGTTATGGAAATAAATTATTATACTTTAAAAATTACTTATCACACACACACACACATATATATATATAGTGTTTTGAAAATGATTGAAATGTGTTTATAAATACTCTCGAGATTTGTAGACCAAGTTATTTAATGGAAATAATTTATAAGAGAAATCTTAAAAATGAATTCTAGGAATTTAAGAAAATTTCCCAAGTATTCGATACGTGAACTTAGGAAAATGGATCGAAATTCATAAAGAAGTTATAAATTGTTTGGATGGGATTTTAAATAAGTAAAATCGATTTTGGAAATTGTAAAAGGGATTTATTAGAAATTCCAGAGATTTATAGAACGAGTTATAATGAGTTAAGAATTTACAAAAGAGGTTGTAAATGTTTTTATCAGTTGGAAACAAGGAAAATTTCCTTGTTTGAGAATATAACCATAAAATAGATATAATTTATGAATATATCCCAAGTGTTGAGAAGTAAATGATTTTTAAAAATATATTTATAAATATTTTCCTAAGTATCAGGAAAAAGAAAAAATGTTTTGGAAATGTTGACTATGGAATGGGTATGTGGAAATTTTTCACTAAGGGTTCAAATAAGATATGGTTTGAAAAATATCCTGTTATGGATATAAGTTTTGAAATGGTTTTCAAATATTGGAATACGGGAAGAGATTTGCATATATATCTTTGTAAAAATATTTTATTTTGAAAGATTTATAATAAGGGCTTAGTAATTGCTTGTGTGTGTAATTTGATAGTTAAATAACCGACTATTAAATATGGCCAAATTCGTTAATCGATTCGAAGAGACCGGGATCAGATTTAATTATCCCAAAACCACTTTGATCTAATTTGTGCGTTATAATTGTGATATCGTGAAGACAATGGAGATGGTGATCTTGTAGCAGAATCAGTTTGTTCAATCTTAGAACAACTTGTATGGATGAATGCTATCATTGCATCGTTGCCTGGAAGGCAGTGTTAGCATTCCAGGTATGAATGTTATTCTTAAGGCAAACGTTGCCTCAAGCCTCATCAATCGGGAAATAACAAAAACAGGGCATGCAGCAAGGCCAAGTGGGTCGCTCCCATTAGGGTATGATCATCACTTATCTAGAGTGGACATCTATCATCACTTTCATTTGTATGTGTTTCAGGGCCCATTAGTGGTGATCATATTCGGTACTATTAGTCAAGTGCTAGGCCAGTCTTGTGTGGTAGGGGTACAAGATGTTCTTGTCAGACCCCGGTGCATTTTATCTAGAGATGCACCATCGGAAGGTAGTTCCTTACCTTGTCATAATATGGAATCCATTCTCTAATGAGCGCTGTACGGTTTTAGATGTGCCCAACTATGCTGAAACGTGAGATGCAAGCATTTCAGCTATTTTATAATTTATTTTCTATAGACACTATTATAATACCAGATGATTTTGCTATAAAATGTTTTGGTTGTCGTAAGGTAAAAACCCGTCGTATTTATGTGTGGCGTGGTCTTACGTGATACCCTTTTTTCAAAGGATTTTGATAACAGTAATAATTCAAATTGAGTGTGTAATAGCGTCAGAGATGTTTATGGGATTTCACATCTTCTATCCAGTGTATAACATGCGTGCAATAACTCAAGAGATGTTACGGGATTTTCCATCTCTTAAGGATCCGTCAAAATATTTATACATAGTAGAATACGCTACATATAATGTCTAATCAGTAAAATAAATATTTTTCTTAGCATTAAGGCTTTACATTAATCCCTTTTAATGCGTTTTTAAGCATTGCCGTACAGTTTGCATTTAGCACAACCAGTAGTACGCCGGTAGCCAGTGATGCGTCGTGATACAACAACACTAAACCAAAATCGTAGGGGTCTCATATAGGGATAAAAACGTGACAAGGCACGGGAGGCAATGCCCAAGGTAGGATAATACCAATACGGGTCGCAGGGCTGGTGGTAATGCAACGTAGCCACGACCGCCCACCGCGTCCATCCATCCAGTAGCGTAGCCAGGACATAATATTGGAGTGGGCACAAAGTGAGATGTGATTCAGGGACAACGACCATTTAGGCTTTTTTTATGTCACTGATATTTAACAAAATTTGCATAAGAAACTTATATGATTGAAATAAGACAAATAGTAACTTTAACATAATAGACTTCAAATTCATTACAAAAACGATCAATAATTGATCTTCCAAAAGAAAATTAATCATAACATACATATCTTAAATTTGTTTTTACGAGTTCTCATATTTTGAAAACGATCGATAATTGCATCATTGTCAATGATATCAAAGACATCTCTTTCAATATAAGTGATACAACTATCATTTAGCCATTCATCCCCCATTCGATTTCGAAGATCCGTTTTCACTATATTCATAGCTGAAAAAGTCCTCTCAACTGTAGCGGTTGAAACTGGTAGAATTAAGGATAATATGATGAGTTTATAAACTAAATTATAGACAATATGCTTTCCCGTCAAGACCATCTTCTTGGCTAAATCACTAATGCTTTTCACTTCTTTGAATTCAGTATTAGATGTCATATCCATCACATAAATCTCTAATTGATTGCAAAGATCCATACATTCCGCTTCGGAAAAATCATTTGGATAAAGTTCAGAAAGACGAACTAGTTTCATGACATCAAAAGAAGCAAATAAATTATTAGGATTCAAAGAATCCATGCATAGAAGCAATTCTGTGTTAACCTCATCAAAACGATTATTAAGCTCAACAAGTTGTTTATCCAAACAAACGTAGAACAAATCAATTTGATAATGATGCAAGTTTGTTAACTTTGGCCCTCGTCTTGATCTACCTAAAAGAAGATAATTATCCTCCATATTTGGAATAAGAATATTTTGCTTCATGCAAAAAGAACTTACTTCAACAAATAGGTTATCCCATCCATCATTTCTCATTTTTTGTAGTCGTTCCTTAGATAATTTCACCAAAGTTATAGCATTGACGATATCTTGATCTTTTCGTTGAAGTGCTTTTGAAAGATCATTGGTGATTCCAAGTACATTTTTCATCAAATATAATGTGAATACGAAATCAAAATTTTGCATCACTTTTATCAAATTTAAAGATTCTCCTTTTTTATCTCCAGTGACATCTTCCACCAAATCTGTAAGAACATCTATTACAGAAGAGAACATAACAATTAAATTAATTAAGGTTCCATAATGTGAACCCCAACGCGTGTCTCCTGGTCGTTTCAAACTTCTCTCTTGATTCAATCCTCGGCCACTACATAATTCTCCACTCTGTAATTGATTGAATACCCTTTTTGCTTCTTTTTCTCGTAGGATATCTCGACGCTTACATGACGCTCCAGTAAGATTCACCAAACTGTTAACTAAGTAAAAGAATTCATCAATGTGGTTTATATCTTTCGCGACACGAACAAGTGCTAATTGAAGTTGGTGTGCAAAACAATGCACATAAAATGCAGAATTGTTCTCTCTCAATATAAGTGTTTTGAGGCCATTGAACATTCCTTGCATATTACTTGCCCCATCGTAGCCCTGACCACGCAACTTTGTAAAGCTCAATTTGTGTTTGGAAAAAAAGGCTTCAAGTGATGTTCTAAGTGAAATTGCAGTTGTATTGGGAACATGTATCATGCCCATAAATCGTTCAATGACACAACCATTTTTATCGACAAATCGTATAACTATAGACATTTGCTCTTTAATTGAGTTATCGCGTGCTTCATCAATTAAAATTGCAAATAGGCCACCATCAAGTTGCTTCAAGATAGCATTGACAACTTCGATAGCAATTGAGTTTACAACATCCTTTTGTATATCGGGTGATGTCATTTTGGAATTTTGTGGAGCATTTTCCAAAACAACGGCATTAATAGATGAGTTTTGATTTGCAAGCCATTGTAGAAGTTCTAAAAAATTTCCCTTATTCATGGAGTTTGCAGATTCATCGTGACCATGAAAAGCTAGTCCTTGACGCAAAAGATATCGAATGCAATCTATGGTAGCATTTAGTCGAACTCGATAGTCAATTCGGCATTGTTGTGTTTGCCTCACAATTAGTGGTTCAATGTGTCTGGCTTGAATCATTAAATTTTCAGCTTTCATACAAGCGGTGTTATGTGCTTCTGATTGAGCGTGTTCTTGGAATCTTCTACAATTTTTCCAATTTTTGTACCTACCCGTTATAAAAACCTGACTCATATTTCTATTCACTGACTCTGGACGAAATAGATAACACTTCAAACAAAAAATTGAATCTTCTTTTACACTATATTCTAGCCAACTCCCAAATTGACTAAACTAATTTGGATTAAAGCGACGGGCTTTTTCTCCAATGATAGTTTGTGGAAATACTAATAAAGAAGGTTGACATGGACCTTTCTGTAAATAAGCTCTTCGAACTATATCTTGATCATTTGGGTCAAAGTCCGAAATTCGGTTTCGTAAGCTTGGATCAGAAGGAAGATTTAACAAATCAACATGAACGCGATTTCGAATCACTGTTTTTGGAATAGCTTCATTTTGAATATCATTATCTACAATGTTGGAAGAAGATCCCACATTGTCCGAAATAGTATCATGAGCTCGTTTATAATATTTATGCAAATCTGAAAAGGGGATTAACAATATTTAGATAATCTAACGATTACAAAACAGTCTAAAGTATATTCAATTTTTCTCATGCATTTTGTTGTTGAAGAATACTTTGATGGTTTTTTTTTCATCAACAAATGTGTAATATCATCTGAATATGTTCTTGCATTTTGAAAATCAGTTGAAAAGGTGGATATCGATAGAGAAAAAATCTAGCCAATGCATGGTTATTAATCATAATCTATTATATTTGGAACAGTTCAACATCTATTTTCTCATATACAAGTTTTTTAAAGGACATCTTTTCTTAATCAAGTAGTTGCCTAAAGTTAATTTACTGGGGTTACAATCAAAATATATTTGCTGAATGAAAAACGTAAGTCTTGTAGTGATGCACAATGGAATTCCGAAACTTCGAACAGTTTTCTTACAAATATCGCAAGATTCACAAGAAATCAAAGAAAAACCAAAATAAGATTACCCATTTTGCAAAATTTCTGATCTAGGGTTTTGCTTTCACAAAATATATCTCGGCTGAAATTGACGTTCTTAGCTGATGGAGAAGAAGAAACGTGGTCCGTGCTTGATGAAGCTTGGAGGAGCAGCCGAGCAGGCAAGCGGCGTCTCTTTTCTTCGTTCGTTCTTTTGTTTTTTTTCGTTCGTTCTTTTATTATTTCCCCCCTTTCTTCGTGGCTGCTTCTATTTGCTGCAGGTGAGCAATTGTTCCGCATCTTCTGATGTTGCCGCATCTTCTGATTTTTTTTTAAAATACTGGGGTAGGCACGTGCCTACCCCATATACATGTGGGCTCCGCCCCTGCATCCATCCCATATCGAGTCAAAGGGTGGCTATCCCAAATCAAGGTGCACCAATCGAAACCAATAACAAAAGCAATAGTATGGACCAAGTCCAAGAAAATAAAAGACTAGATGTCCGCTAGGGGTAATTAGCTCGCTTAGCTCTGTCAAGCCGTCCTGTTTTAGTCATTTCAAATTGGCACAAGTGCCGGGGTCTATCCATAATCGTTCTCTTTCTTCAAATCCAGCAACGACACTAAAACCAACCACTTCTTCTAGAGTCTCTTCCGCATACACAGTTGTTAAAGTGGTTCCAATATTGATAGAGAGTATGCCAATAAGAGGCCTTGGTCTCTTTAACAACCAAACGTCATTTTACACACCGGTTGGTACTTTCACATTTCGAAAACAATTCTCACTTGATATCAAAATATCATATTTGCTTCAAAATCAATTTATTTCAAAAACATCATATTTACTCAAAATATACTATTTTACTTCAAAATCATTTTCGCCTTAATATCTCGAATTCTCTTCCAAATTTTTTTGAATTTAAATTTAGATTATAACTTCATTTTAACCCAATTCGTATTTAAATCAACGATTTAAATATAAACATTCCAGCCTTGACCAGTTTGAATTTTTAGAAAATAGTTTGAATAATTTTATATAGTTTAAAAAATTAAATAGTTTGAGTGTTGAAAATGGTTTATAAAATAGCTTGAAAAACCAAAATAATTTGAATATTTAAAAAGATATTTTTTCAACAGTTTATATTAAAATAATTTATTTGAAAATAATTTCAAAGTCAAACTGATTCAATTCCAAATCTTCCAATTCAAATCAATTTCCATTTAAATCGATTCAATTTCGGTTTCAATTCGAATTAACTTCGATTCCAATTTCAATTCAAATCAATTTCGATTTCGATTTCAAATTAATTTCAACTTCAATTTCAATTCCAAATCGATTTCAACTTCAACTATTTGATTCAATGGTTAAATTTCAACTCAATTCTCAATTTTAAACCATTTCAATTTATATCAGTTTGGAGCTCGATTTTCAAAATACCGGTTTAAATCATTTAAATCAAATTTTACTTCGATGTTTAATTAAATGTTCAAATCTTTTTAAAATAATTCAATTTCGAGCCAAAGTTTGAAATATCAATTTAAATCTCTTTTTCAAATAAAAACTTCAACGTTCAAATAAAATTCAACTTTCAAACAATTTTCGATTTCCATAATTCAATTACAGCTTCAAATTCCAAATTGAATTCTTTAAACGATTTCTTTTACAAATTTTAAATTCAATATTTCAGAATTCTAGTTCGAAAATAATTTAGTTTTCATATTTCAATCCAATTTTATTTTATAAAACGAAATCATTTGAATAAATTTAAATCCAAGAATTTAAAACCGTTTCATTTAACCAATTCGGTGTCTGTATATAATTTTCTACTCTAGGGCCAAGTGATCAATTATTTCGATTTTAATTTCAGGGATGGATATATATCATTTCAATCTAAAATAAATGTCATAGGTATATAATTTCAACCTATTTCTAATTTATTCTAAATAATTCAATTTACAGTTTTATATACAGTAAATAATATACAGAATGATAACATGATATATCAAAATAAATAAACATCCAGATCATCCAAAATATCAATCAATAGCATCCATCACAATCAATATCCAAATCAGTCAAAATATCATAACAATTTACTAGTTATCGGTAACCGAAAATTTAACTAGCAATTTAATTCCCATTTCAGATTTGAACTGTCAATTCAAATTTCTATCATTTTAATTCATCTCAATTTAAATGTTAGTTAAATTTACCAAACAATAGTCAATAAATTTAAATCACTTCACGATATAAATTTAACTAACATAAAATTTATTTTAGTACTTCGTGAGCATATAAAACTCTCACCTTTTATTTGAAACTGAAAATATTTTAACTTCAAATAAATACCATTTCCACTCCAAGTTGTAGACGGCGTCAATACGGTTCCAATGCAATTGGTTTCGTCCGAAACGGACCTCGTATGCAAAAATTTCGCTATAATTAATATAACGGTAATTAAAACTAAAATAAAAAATTAAATAATAACAACAACAAACCTAACTACAGCTCTCTCTCTCTCTCTCAGCCATTTCAATCCAGTTCGCACAACCCATATAAGCACCCGATCCTTCTTCCACGCGCCACGAGCTCAAGCGACCGGAGTTCGATCCGCCTCTGCCATTGCACGAGCCACCCACGGCTGACCAACGCCAGGAGCCTTGTTGCCGCGCTTCCTTTGAATGACAACTACTCTGAACCCAAATCCCAAACGCATGACTCCATTCGACTGCGCCACCGCGAGCTTCGACCACCCATCAGACATTGCCCAGGTCGCCGCTCGCTCTCCTCCAAACGCTCGACTTCGACCGCTATTTTTTTTCCTTTTTTTTCTTTTCTTCAATCGGCTATTTTTTTGAAGTGAGAGAAAGAAAAAGGGGTGTGTACGGGGATAGACACAATGGTGGCTGCCTTGTACGAGTTGTTGGATTGAGGGAAGAGAAATATATATTATAATTCGAAAATATCTGGCCACTTAACGCTTGGAATTCTCGAACTCCAATTGAAGCATGCCGCCTGGTGTTCTATATGTTTTACCTCTATCCCGAACACAATGGAAGTAGTCACGAGGCCTAGTTCTATCATATTCAGAAGATAACATTTCTAAATCAATTTATTTTAGTTAAATTCTGAAAATAAATTCTATGCATTTCAAGCTCGCACGTCCAAATGACAAGTCTGATCGCTATGAAACTTGAAATCCTACAATAATTCACTATTATGGATCCGATGAAACTGCTTTCGTCAAAATCCAAGACAGTGGCCAAAATGGATATTTTTACTTGTTAATTATAATATAAAATTTCTAATTTCTAATTATTCACTTTTGAATTCAATTTTAAATGTAAACAATCTTCATTCTTGTTTAAATAAAATTTAAATCAACTTTTGACATCATTTTCATTCACATTAAATTCAAAATTAAATTATTTACATAAATTTCAATATTAAATTTTAAACAATTTGATTATCCAATAAATCGATATTAATAAATCATTAAATTTCAAATAAATTTTAGTTATCAATAATTATTTTATTTCTATCTAAATAATTCACATTTATTATTCAACTCCAGTTGTTGATTATAAGCACAGTCAATACAAAGAATTTCATTTCAATATTTGTTATTGCCAAAATCTTCGAAATTGGTTATTTCAAAATTTTATTCAACTTCCTACTCAATAACTTACATAAATAAAACATTAAACTTTATTTCTAACCATTTTAATTCAATAATTATATTGAATTTAATAATTTAAAATAGTTAAAAATACGAGTCGTTACATTCTCCCCCACTCAAAAATTTTCGTCCTTGAAAAGGGGTTAAGTAGAGAATTTAACATATGATATATTTTATTCAAAATAATCAACATATAAATATAATGTCTTATTTACAAAACCTTTACTATGCTTATACTACGCCACTCTGATATCGGATTTACGGAAATTATAACTTATATATAGAAACAAGTTATAAAAAATTTAAAACCTAAAATTTTTCCTAACACCCAGATTTACAGAAAATTTCGGCGGAGTCTCCTTTACGCGGTTGATCTGAAAATTTTCACAATACAATATATAATACAAATATATATCAAATATACCAAATACAGATCTCATCTCAATGATGAGGCATCTTGTAGGGAAAAAAATAAAAGTGTTGTATGTAATCCGAGATACGTACCTTATTATTATAAATACGAGCGAGTTTGCTCATATTAAGCAAGCAAAAGCAAAATAAATCCGAATATATGTCCAAACGTCTTCGTATGTACCTATCTCAACTCAGATTAGAATATTAGTCACTTATAAAGGATTTAGCAACATTTATGAGTCTAATGGAACCATATAACATGTATTGTGAATCCAAACCATGAACACGAGCACGAATACACAACAAACCAATCATATGCGATCAAAACAATTATAAAAATGATTTACAACCAAAGAAATCATCCAACCAAATGATATTCATCTAATTAATTCAAACTATCACAATTTTCATTTCAATGTCAATATTTAATTTATACACTTCATTCCTTTTAACATTCAATTTTTATTAACATTTAATTGGTTCACTTCAAATTTTTTCACATCTATTCCATTCACATTCAATTTATTCAATTCAATTTGTTAAATTTCAATTGTTTCACTTTTTGTTTAACATATTTCATATAAGTTCATTTATGAACCGTTTTATAAAATTATTCCATTTAACCTTGTTTAAGTTAAATTTTATTTTTATAAAAGAAATCAATTAATTAGCTCATTTTAATTTATTTGTATTCAACCAACTTACATTCAACTTGATTCACATTCAATTGATGTCCATTCAGTTTATTTACTTTCAATTTGATTGACACGCACTTATCAACATTAATGAATTCACATTCTATTAATTTACATTCATTGTTCACTTCCATTAGTTCATTTCATTATTCAAATTCATATTAATAATTTTACTTCAATAAATTTTATTTTATAAAATATTTCACTTCATTAGTTTATTATCAACTTTACTTAAGTAAATTTTATTTTATAACTCAAATTCATATTAATAAAATTTTCTTCTCTCAAGATCAATTTCGTTCAACTTATTAAGTTAACTTCATCTTATAATTCATTTTGTTAACTTATTCCATATTAAATTAGTTAACATTCAATTTTATTGAAACTTATTCCATTTTCATTTAATTTATTCATGTCCAATTTAAATTAAATTCAATTACTCATATTAATTTTCTTACACTCATTTATTTTTATTCAATTTCTTTCACATCCAAATTGCATTTTATTTTATAATCCAAGTTCGTATTCATACTGTTAATTTATTTTATAGCTTAAGTGGAATTAATTCACTTTACTAATTCATCTAGTTCCATTCAAATCTAATTCGATTCATTTAATCTTTATTAAGTGAAATTTTATTTCATGTAATCCATTACTCAGTTTATTTAATTTTATTTAAGTGAAATTTTCCCTTTCTTATCATTCAAATTCAACAAATTTAAAATTTGCTTTAGCTTAATATTTATCAAACCTATAAGTTATACAAATTAATTCACTTAAAATTTCATTTTAGTATTTACCTAATTCATTTCTAATACAATTCACTTTCATTAAGCTTTCCCGAGTTAAACTTCATTTTATTTACTTCATTTCACTAACTCGATTTAGTCAACATTTCTTAAGTTGATTATTTTATTTCATATATTCAAATTCAAATTTTCTTTTGTTTACTTAACCAAAATATTCAATCATCTTAGAATTTGATTTTATTTTCCTGTTCGAATTCATAAATTATAAACTTATTTTTCTTTTATATCATTTCAATTTATAAGTTCAAACTATTTTCATATATTTATCAAATCATACATAGAATGTTTTTCACAATCAAAACTTGTTTTAACTGAAAATAAATTTCTTTGGTAGCAATTCTCACCCAAAAACTCAAAAATGAATACTGGCGATGTTGTAGCCATCCCCAAAATTATATCCCAGCGACCAAAGTGAGTTCAATACTTTTATTTCTTTCCAAATCTTTTCAAAATATATTTCTAGTCATAACACTTTCAAATAATATTATTATTAATTTTGAAGGCTTTGAAAATAATTTTTGAAAATTAACTAGATTTTAAATTCTAAAATTCTAAGCATTTAAATTCTTTCTACTTATAATACAACATATAAAATCTCATTACCTTATTACGAAGACATTTCGAAAATTTACAACTTGGTTATTTCTAACGATTTTTTATTGTAATTAGATTTCAATTCAATTTAATTATCGAACGCTTCATGAAATAGAATTCACAAAGTATTCATTTTTATTTTAATTTAACTAATAATCGATGATAACTAAATATTATCATCTCCATAACTAAATATTATCAACTCCTAACAACTAACATTCATTAAAAATTATCATTTTATATATATATAATAAAATTTAGGTAAAATTATTTCATTTACCCGATTTTAAAACAATAATATGTCGACTTGCCTCGTTTAAGTATTTAGAAATCTGTATTAATAACATAGCATCCCACGCACCGATCAAAATTCATAAACAACTCAATGGATAAGTAAACATAATATAAAACATTTTATAACGCTAACAAGTACACACTCTCATATATATACGCTCAAACAAATTCATTCTAGGATATTACTACCCTATCTTTAATGAGTCAAACCCCACAAAGCTAAGGTTATCGCTAAACCAAAGCTCTGATACCATCTATGACGACCCACATTTTAGATGGTTTAAATTGACAATAATCCACACATGTCCACATTAAACAGTCTAGAACATATATAATCAATGGGGTTAATTAAAAAATAAGAAAAGAAGAAGAAAACAAACACAGAATCTCGCAGTGGAATGACAAAATATAATAATCAAATAAACAGTTTATGAAGTTGTTTATATTATACATTTGATCATAATTTATACAACATTTATCAAAGTCATATATACAATAGGAAAAAATAAAATAATGCAGCAGACAACATGATGCAGTAATAATAATAGTAATAATATGTCGAATCTTCGCCTTCGTCCTCCAAAAAATGATCTTCAATGCGCTGAAATACTCAGGGCTGACCCGAGCGTAATGAAAAGATATAACACTCGAGTCGGGGCTAAAATAGACTTATGTGAGTCAAATCGATATTACATAATATGAGTGTAATAGCGTCAGAGATGTTTACGGGATTTCACATCTCCTATCCAGTGTATAACGTGCGTGCAATAACTCAAGAGATGTTACGAGATTTCCCATCTCTTAAAGATCCGTCAAAATATTTATACATAGTAGAATATGCTACATATATAATGTCTAATCAGTAAAATAAATATTTTTTTTAGTATCAAGGCTTTACATTAATCCCCCTTAACGTGTTTTTAAGCATTGTCATACAGTTTGCATTTAGCATAATCAGTAGTACATCGGTAGCCAGTGATGCGCTGTGATACGACAACACTAAACCAAAATCATAGGGGTCTCATATAGGGATAAAACTATGACAAGGCACGTGAGGCAATGCCTAAGGTAGGATATTACCAGTTCGGGTCACAGGACTGGTGGTAATGCATCGTAGCCACGACCACCCACCACGTCCATCCATCCCATATCGAGTCAAAGGGAGGCTATCCCAAATCAAGGTGCACCAATCGAAACCAACAACAAGAGTAATAGTATGGACCAAGTCCAAGAAAATCGAAGAACAGATGTCCGCTAGGGGTAATTAGCCTGCTTGGCCCTGTCAAGCCGTCCTGTTTTAGTCATTTCGAATTGGCACAAGTGCTGGGGTCTATGCATCATCGTTCTCTTTCTTCAAATCCAGCAACGACACCAAAACCAACCATTTCGTTCTGGAGTCTCCTTCGCGTACACAGTTGTTAAAGTGGTTCTAATATTGACAGAGAGTATGCCAATAAGAGGTCTCTGTCTCTTTAACAACCAAACGTCATTTTACACACCGGTTGGCACTTCTACATTTCAAAAACAATTCACACTTGATATCCAAATATCATATTTGCTTCAGAATCAATTTTATTTCAAAATCATCATATTTACTCAAAATATACTATTTCACTTCAAAATCATTTTCGCCTCAATATCCCAATTTTGCTTCCAAAAATTTTTGAATTTCAATTTAGGTTATAACTTCATTTTAACCCAATTCGTATTTGAATCAACGATTTAAATATAAACATTCCAGCCTTGACCAGTTTTAATTTTTAGAAAATAGTTTGAATAATTTTAAATAGTTTATAATTTTAAAATAGTTTGAGTATTGAAAATGATTTATATAATAAAATAGCTTGAAAAATCAAAATAATTTGAATATTTAAAATGATAGATTTTAAATAGTTTATATTAAAATAATTTATTTGAAAATAGTTTCTAAGTCAAACTGATTCAATCCCAAATCTCCCAATTCAAATCGATTTCCATTTACATTTAAATCGATTCAATTCCGGTTTCAATTCGAATTAACTTTGATTCCAATTTCAATTCAAATAAATTTCGATTTCGATTTCAAATTAATTTAAATTTCAATTTCAACTCTAATTAATTTCAATTTCAACTCTAATTAATTTCAATTTCAATTCCAAATCGAGTTCAATTTCAACTTCAACTTCAACTATTTGATTCAATGGTTAACTTTCAACTCAATTCTCAATTTTAAACCAATTCAATTTATATCAATTTCGAGCTTGATTTTTAAAATATCGGTTTAAATCATTTAAGTCAAATTTTACTTTGATGTTCAATTCAATGTTCAAATCTTTTTAAAATAATTCAATTTTGAGCCAAAGTTTGAAATATCAATTTAAATCTCTTTTTCTAATACAAATTTCAAAGTTCGAATAAAATTCAACCTTCAAATAATTTTTTATTTCCATACTTCAATTACAACTTCAAATTCCAAATTGAATTCTTTAAACGATTTCTTTTACAAATTTTAAATTCAATATTTCAGAACTCGAGTTCAAAAAATAATTCAATTCTCATATTTCAATCCAATTTTATTTTATAAAACGAAATCATTTGTATAAATTCAAATCCAAGAATTTAAAACCATTTCATTTAACTAATCCGGTGTCCATATATAATTTTCTACCCTATGGCCAAGTGATCAGTTATTTCGATTTTAATTTCAGGGATGGATATATATCATTTCAATCCAAAATAAATGTCATAGGTATATACCATTTCAACCTATTTCATAATTTATTCGAAATAATTCAATTTACAGGTTTATATACAGTAAATAATATAGAGGATGATAACAGGATATATCAAAATAAATAAACATTCAAATCATCCAAAATATCAATCAATAGCATCCATCACAATCAATATCCAAATCAATCAAAATATCATAACAATTTACTAGTTATCAATAATTGGGAATTTAACTGGAAATTTAATTCCCATTTCAAATTTGAACTGTCAATTCAAATTCCTACCATTTTAATTCATATCAATTTAAATGTCAGTTAAATTTACCAAACAACAGTCAATATATTTAAATCACTTCACGATTTAAATTTAACTAACATAAAATTTATTTTAGTACTTCGTGAGCGTATAAAACACTCACCTTTTATTTGAAACTGAAATTATTTCAGTTTTAAATAAATACTACTTCCACTCCAAGCTGTAGACAACGTCGATACGGTTCCAACGCAATTGGTTTTGTCCAAAACGAACCTCGTATGCTAAAATTTCGCTATAATTAATATAACGGTAATTTAAACTAAAATAACAAAATTAAATAATAACAAAAACAAACCTAACTACATCACTCTCTCTCAGACACTTCGTTCCAGTTTGCACAACCCATACTAGCATGCGATTCTTCTTCTACGTGCCATCACCTCAGGCGACCGGAGTTCGATCCGCCTCTGCAATTGCACGCGCCACCTACGGCTCACCAACGCCAGGAGCCTTGTTGACCATGCCGCCTTCGAACGACATCGACTCTAAACCCAAACCCTAAACGCGCGACTCCGTTCGACTACGCCACTGTGAGCTTTGACCACCCATTAGACATTGTCCAGGCCGCCGCTCGGTCTCCTCCAGACACTCGACTTCGACCGCTATTTTTTTCCCTTTTTTTGATTCTTCGATCGGCTATTTTTTTGAAGCGAGAGAAAGAAAAAGCGATGTGTACGGGGATAGACACAATGGTGGCTGCCTTGTTCGAGTTGTTGGATTGAGGGAAGAGAAATATATATTATAATTCGAAAATATCTAGCCACTTAACGCCCGAAATTCTCGAACTCCAAACGAAGCGTGCCACCTGGCATTCTATATGTTTTACCCCTATTCTGAAAACAATGGAACTAGTCTCAAGGCCTAGTTCTATCATATTTATATGATAGCATTTCAAAATCAATTTATTTTAATTAAATTCTGAAAATAAAGTCTACGCGTTTCAAGCTCGCACCGCCAAACGATAAGTCCGACCGCTACGAAACTTGAAATCCTATAATAATTCACTAGTACAGATCTGATGAAACTAGTTTCGTCGAAATCTAAGACAGTGGCCAAAATGGCTATTTTTACTCGTTAATTATAATATAAAATTTCTAATTTCTAATTATTCACTTTTGAATTCAATTTTAAATGTAAACAATCTTCATTCTTGTTTCAATAAAATTTAAATCAACTTTTAACATCATTTTCATTCATATTAAATTCAGAATTCAATCATTTACATAAATTTCAATATTAAATTTTAGACAATTTGATTATCCAATAAATCGATATTAATAAATCATTAAATTTCAAATGAATTTTAGTTATCAACAATTATTTTATTTCTATCTAAATAATTCACATTTATTATTAAACTATAGTTATTGATTATAAACACAGTCAATACTTAGAATTTTTTTTCAATACCTGTTATTGCCAAAATCTTCGAAATTGATTATTTCAAAATTTTATTCAAGTTCATATTCAATAACTTACATAAATAAAACATTAAACTTTATTTCTAACCATTTTAATTCAATAACTATAAAAGACCTTTCAAGTTATTTCTAACCATTTTTATTCAAGTTAAAAATATGGGTTGTTACAAGTTGTTCCTTAATGAAAGACCTTTCAAACCCATAAAGAATCAATATAATTTGATAGATGGGTCAAGAAATATGGTCGTTTTACTACAGGCATTTTTAAAACAAAATTTTCTGCAACCAAGTCATTTATAAATCCTTATCCCAAACCAAAATATAACACCAAAACAACAATTTTTTACTAAAATCCTTTAAATGGAGATTTAGGATAAAAATTCAATTTCTCGAAAAACGATATTTGAGACATGAATCTTGACTTAGGCAGACTTAAAGTCTCATCCCCTGGGGTGTAGAGTAGAATTTAAAATTTATTTCCCATTTAGGATAAAAGTATAAATGATTATTGGGAATAATCATCAGGACATATTTGTAAAAAATTTAAGCTGCTATACAAATTATTTTTATAATGATGTTAAAGTTTGGTATTCGCTTTTGTCAAAAGTGAGATTTAATGGATAGCATAGATTAGACCTTAAATGGCTTTAAATCGAATTGTGTGTTCCAATCTATCAGTGATCAGAGTTACGCAGCGGAAGTAGGCTGACTGTCTTCCACTGTGAACATTATTTAGTTTTTCTTATGTATGCTAGATTGACTAATGAATGCTTGGTTTTTTTTAAAATTTTAGTCACAATTTAAATTCTATATTAAGTGGGAATCAACACATGAGAGTTGAAACCTACCGGGTATTAATAATAAGCCTTGCGGTGACTTCAGTGGTGTAGTCATCGCAAGGGATATTGAAAGTATGATTTTTATATAAAATATAATATTATCTCATATGTATGATTAATTAAATACCAAGATGAATTTAAAACTGGATGAATGTTTGATGTATGCATGGATGAATTGGTGTATTATTGAATTGTTATTAGTAAATTATAATTTTATAAAATATAAAGGTTTGTTGGAATTAATTTGTTAAAAGCAAGCATTTATCTAAACTAAAAGCCTTTTTGGTTAAGGAATTTTTGAAAATATATTTTGTGTTAAATTGCCCGTTGGGTGCTTTAAAATTTCTAGTCGAGACGTTTCGCAAACGTTCTCCATAAAGATTCCTAAATACTAGGACGAGACAATTAGACACAATACTTTGAGTTATAATATTTTAAAGTATTACAGATAATTATGAAATAGTAATAAATAATATTTAAAGAGGAAATAAACTTTTGAAGTGAGTTAAATATTACTTAAAAATGAAATGTATGTTTGCATAATTTGATTCCATGGATAAGAAATATAGCATGTAAACATAGTTTAATATATATACAACTTAGTTCATGAAGCTTGGCATTTTACAAATTTTTGAATTTTGAAAGTGAAATTTAATTTGAAATAATCAAGGGTTGAATAATAATAAGTTTGTCATGATACCTCAATTGGATAGAAATGAAGTTTGTGTTAGAACTTTATGAATTATAAAGGGTTATAGTATTTTAAAGAAGTCTTTTAAAGTATTTCACATCCTTGTTTATAAATCGAGATATTAAAGAAATTAAATATCTTGAACACCTGAGAGGGTTTTGATATTTTGTATTTGTAAAAGATATATGTGTTAAGAAGGATGTATAGTAATTGTGTAAACAAATTTTGAAACTTTAAAAAGTATTTTTGAAGTTTTGTTGAAAATAAAAATTAAGGTAAATGAACCTTTTGAATAAATTAAAATGAAAGAAATTCATTTAGCTTTATAATTGCCTTATCATTAAAAGGTTGAACTGAATAGTTTTTAACTTTCAAAGAAAATTTGAAAACTTAAACACCACAGGATTGAGTTAATTTTTATTCAAAGTATGTAAAATTTCAAGGTAAGAAGTTTATAAAATAGAATAATAATGATATTATTGTTGTGGACTATATTCAAAGTTGAAGCTAATAGTTTGTGTGATAACAATAAAAGAGAAGCATTTGATTTAAATAATTTTCCCTCTCAAGTGTTTGTGTTTTTCTTTTTCATTAGAAAGACTTAAACCCAAAGTATATCTTGGAAACATAACTAAGAATAATTGATTTTCCACTTAATACAAGATTAGTTTTTAAGGCAAGGTGAAAGTGTAAAAACAAGTTATTTCATATGTATAAGCTTGTTAGCTAGTAGAAAATTGTAATTCACAACTCTTAGCTTTCCGAGAAATTGAATTTTTATCCTAAATCTTTGTTTAAAGGATTAGTAAAAGCTCATTATTTTGGTGTAATATTTTGGCTTGGGATAAGGATTTGTAAATGACTTGGTTGTAGAAAATTTTGTTTTAAAAATAACTGTAGTAAAATGACCATACCCCTTTACTCTTTCATTTGATTGTATTAAATCTTTTTGGGTTTGAAAGGACTTTCAATAAGGAACAACTTTTTTTAGACCACTTCATAAAATTTTGCAATATTTTATGGCTAGACATTGGTTTAAGCTGAACCACAAACTCAGCCCTACTATTTATTTCCTGAGTTAAAACATCAACTTATTTTGATCATAATTTTTGAACAGTAAATGATGATTAGTAAAGATGACTTGAGAAGAAAAGTAAATTTCAGATTTGGTAAGAAGAAATTTTAATGAAAGTTTTTTATTATACCTTTATTTCTAAAATTCATAATGTTTTTGGATAATTTAGTGAAGATTTTACAACCATAATTGATCATTTATGGTTGTTATGTAAATATGGTTTGTATATTATTATTTATATTCAATGTTTGAGCATAGGTTTTGGAGGCAATTAATAATATAAAGTACAAATGTGCTTATGCTCGCTGAAGGTAAGTAAGAAATGATTAAGAGTAGTAAAAGAAAGCATGATTTATCATTCTATACCATGCTTTTAATGGTTTTTGTCTCCACTATGTTTCGGGATGTCTCTTTAGAGAGATATATATATATACACATACATGTATGTATGTATGTATGTATGTGTGTGTATGCATATGTATTGGAAAATTTCGGAATGCCCTCCGTACAAAGGAGACTGTCGAAATTTTCCGTAAATTACAACATTTAGAAATTTTTACGTATGCAAGAATAGAAACTTTTAATAAATATAAATTAAATATATGGCATAAGAAACAGATTAACTCAGCATGGCCTTTGGTAATTGAAATCCCATAGAGGGATTGGATGAAATGCTTTAGCAGGTGATTTAATCTGGAGTTTTGGGTAATGATTGTTTGATGGATGTATTTTATATTTTAAAATGAAAGTATTACTAATAGTAATATGTCTATCGGTTATAAACTTTTTGCTAAAATGAAATTGCAAAGGTGCAATTTTTTTAAGGATGGTAGTTCTATAACAACCCTAGTTATTAATTACCTTAATTAGAATTTCATAATGAATTATTTTTGGGAAATTATTTGGGAGTTTGAATTTTATTTTTTTAATATGGAGAAATTAGAAAGTATTTTTCTTTAAAAAGATGATAATTTCTTTTAGAACAATTAATTCAAAATTTATATGGGAATTGGAAATTTATAGGAAAATTAATAATTAGATCTTTTGTATAGATTTACTTGGTAAGAAAATGTAGATTTTTAGGTTGATAAATCTTTTATAAAATATTTCAATGTGTTGGAAATCACTTTTAAAATTAATTTAACATCTAAAAGTGGTTAAATAAAATTATGAATTTTTAATTGAATTATGTTAAGGAGTTATTCATGATTTGTAAAAATTAGCTTTAAAATGATGAAGAGGCTTAGTAGAATGAATTAAAAAAAGAAATAAAAGTTAATTCCTTTTTTCATATTGGGTCTTATTCTAATCCAAGCCCAAAAGGAGTTTGGAGAAGTTTCTCACTTCTCAAAAACACAGTACGTACAAAACACTAAAATTCAGAAAAGAGAAAGCTAAGTGTTCTCCTCTTCTAAACCTAGGCTAAAGTCTTCGAAATCAATTCATAGAAATTCTCAAAAATTCTAATAAATTCAAGATACCATTTTCAAACCCTATTCTATCTTTTAACATTTCAATTTTAGTTTTACAGTGCTTTGATTCTGGTTGTTCTTCATTTTGGTCAAGTCATTTCTGGGGTTTTCTGAAATTGTAAAACCAGACCTAAATCCGGTATTTGACTAGCTTGTTAATGGAAGAAAGGTGAGTAATCCTCATCACTCTCTCTAAATTGATTACATATTTGTATAGGTATGATTTCATTAGTAAATTCAATTGAATTGCTTTGGTAATGTAGTAATTAAAAGTGATGCATCTTTGAAACATAAGGTGGCAGCTAAAAATTTATTTGGAAAGTGTGATGTAGTAAAACAACGATAACTTGCATTTCCTGAACCCATTTTGGGTTGATCTTTTTATGTTAGAAAATAGATTAAATGAGCAATAATTTCTCTTATGGTCACTTTTTGATATTTAGAGGTTTAGCTGACCTGAAATGGATTTGAAAGTATAATCATAGTTCTGTCTTTAAAGTAATCATCTAAGTTTAAACCTGAAATTGATTTCGCCATAACTTTTGAACCGTAAGTCCAAATTTAATGATCATTTTTTGCTGGAAAGCTTAGAATTTTATCTACAACTTTCATCTTTTAAGTTTTGCAAAATTTTGAGGTTGGATGGTCAAAACTACACTTCTGAGTCACTGCCCTGAGAATGAAAGACAAGATTATAGAATTTATACCCAAAACTTTTTTTGGCCATAACTTTTGAACCGTAAGTTCAAATTTGATGATCATTTTCTTGCTGTAAAGCTTACACTATTATCTACAACTTTGATGCTTAGAGTTTTGTAAAATTTTGAAGTTTAAAGGGTCGAAACTGCATTTTTTGTTGCAGCCCTGAGATTGAAATTGTTTGGAAAAAATTTCCCGATTTCCCTTTTTCATGTTTTCTTCAACCAGTCTTGTGTTTCTTCACGAATGCTTCTATTTCAATGTGTTTTCAACTTTTTGATATCTTTTATACTATTAATAGCTCGATAGTTTGTCACTGGCCAATCGGTCATAAGTCCCGGAGCTTGTGTGCTCAAGGCAACCTTGTTATGTTTTGTTAATCTTTGTTTATTTTAGATTTTAGATTTCTTGCTTCTTCTGTTTACTTGATTTCTAGAATTTCTGGAATTCTGATGATTTCACATTTTGAGGAATTTCCATCATTTTAATTATATAAAATAGTGTGTGTATGTGTTAAATACATTACATATGAAAAGATATCATCTTTAAACTTGTTATATTAAATATAATCTTAAGAAATCACTTATAGAGCTTATTTAAAATATACTACTGATTTTAAATCAGTGATTTAAAACATAGTTTCTGAATCTTATATTTAAAATTATTTTGATGAAAAAAGATTCTTATAGAATTTTTAATAATAATAGTGTTTCTAAAGATGAGTATAAAATTATATACATACATATATATATATATATGTATGTATGTATATTAGCTTTCTATATGAAAAAAATAGTGTATATATATAATTCTATTTATAAACTATATTTAAATAAGAAGTGTTTTTCAAAGTATCTAATACGGCCATTAGACCAATATTTGAATGTTATCAAGAGATGTAATATCTATATAAAAGGTTTATGGACCTAAAAGAAGAGATTTAAATGTATATAGAGTATATTGAATATTAATTTATAGTAGTTATTACTTAGGCTTTATAAATAATTACTTCTCTTTCGAAACCTTTGTGATTTTTCATGAAAATTAGCTTTTGCGCTAACTTTTTTTTACGAAATAAGAAATATACTTAAACAATTTAGTAGTAACGAGTGGTTATGGGATGTTAGTTATCACTTTATTATTTAATTATAAGATTTGTTTGCGTACAGTATTTGGGTAGTGAAAATTATTAGCTGCTTGAGAGGTGTTAGCGACATTGTCCAAACTGCTTAAGAGGTGTTAGCGACCTAACCCAACGGCATGTTATTCGTAGCGTTTGCGTTCAGATATGAATTCCCTTTTCATGCTTTGAAGATTTTGATAAGTTAGCACCATATGTGTAATGATAGTCCATGAGAGACTTATCTCGCTTTCTTGCTTATCTTTTGGTGGACCTGCTTTCATGTTTATCTTTTAGTTTTGACTCGCTTTCATGCTTGTCCAGTTTTGAATCAGTTTCATGCTTGTCTTTTGGTTTTGACTCGCTTTCATGCTTGTCTTTTGGTTTTGACTTGCTTTAAGACTTGTCCTTTGGTTTTGACTTGCTTTCATTCTAGTTTGTGATTCTGGTTTGTAAGATATTTTGATTCTCCATATTTTGAGATGATTGCTTATAATAAGCATGATATGATTTTATGACATGGTGAATTATTATGATCACGCTATTTATTAATTAACGTTGGCATATAATATATGGTTATGACTATATAATCATAGTCTCTTATATTACCATGTGATCTCATTTTGATGAATTAGAGATAGTCTGACCCATTTTATTATTTATTAATATTCGGGTCAGGCCAAGACATTTCAGGTATTGGGACTCGTTGACCGTGACTGTTGGGTTAGCTTATAAAGATAGATATATTTAGATATATAAATATATGTGTGTGTATATATGTCATTTAGGTCCTAGACCTATGGGCAAGTTGTATATTTGTATGAGTTGTTGACTTTTTATGTCATGTATATTTTTGAGACATGTTGTCTATATCTATATTTGTATTATGTGGGTCTAGTATTTCTGTTTTGTACGCTCACTAATGTACGCATCTTTGTGTCTATATTTTATATCCCACTATGTTTTGTGATTCTATGCTCTCTATGATATATTATATATTATTATGTTCTTATTAGCCATCGTGTTTATTGCTCTGTGCCGATACCGTACACGTCATATATGATTCATATGAAAAACCATGTCGATGTTAGCCTAAGGGAATACTTATGATTGGTCGCTTCTATCCAGTCTTATTCTCCGTATTATGCAAGAAAAAGATCATCAAATTTGGGCTTACGGTTCAAAAGTTATGGCCAAAACAAATTTCAGGTATAAACTCAGAAAATTACTTTAAAGACAGAACTGTGATTATACTTTCAAATTCATTTCAAGTCAAGTAAATGGCTAAATATCAAAAGGTAACCAAAAAAGAAATTATGCTCATTGAATCTATGTTCTAAGCAAAAAAGATTGACCCTAAACGGGTTCAGAAAGTGCAAGTTATCTTCGTTTTACTACAACATACTTTCCAAATAAATTTTCAGCTACTATCTTATGTTTTAAAGATGTATTACTTTCAATTACTACATAACTAAAGCATTTCGATTGAATTCACTCCTGAAATCATAACTATACAAAGATGCAATCAAATTAGAGAGAGTGGTGAGCATTACTCGCCTTTCTTCTTTAATTTAGCATCTAAAACGCTAACTTCAACTCAAATCTTCAAACCAACAAACTAGTTGAACCTCGAAAAAAATAGGCACAAAACCTAATTTAATCTACTATAAAAATTGAAGAAGAAAAATTTCTAATGAGAAGTAATTGGGTTTGAGATCACTACCAGAGATTATTAGCTTTGCAAGATATTTAATTTGATATAATTTGAAGAATTTGCAAATCTAGTTTCTAGGTTTTCAAAGAGGGAAAAAGTGTTCTATTTTCTTTGTTTTCGTTTATTGTCAGTACTCAAACGAACGTACAGCAATACTTTAAGAGAATTTCTTCTTTGCTAAACTACTTTGGGCTTTAGGTTTAAACACAATGCAACAAGAAAAATAAAACATTTTCTTTTTAATTTTATTTATTAAATGGGCATCAAAACATACAAATTTTCCAATGCCCAAACCTTATCAAAATTTACACAATAGAGTGTTTCTTAACTATAATTTAATCAAGGAACAACCTTTCTTAAATAGTTTATTTTTTCTTCATTCCACAAATCAACACCCAATATTATAACAATACTCAATTGCCTTTTTAAAGAAAGAGATACTTATATCATTTTATTACCACTTTTCCTAAGTAATTCCTTATTTTTAAGATGAATGATTATATCAATTTAATGTTTTCTTATAATTAGATTTCCCAACTTTAAAACACTAATTCCATATTAATTTTAACTTTATATAAAAAAACTACAAATTATAATCTTAGAAAAGTTCTATCATCTTCTCTATAAAGCAAAAAATTCCAATTTCTTACTAATTGAAAAAAAAATAAAATAAAATCCCAAGTCTCATTTAAAAATTAATTTAAATTTATTTTATTCTTTATTTTAAGTATATCTCAAACCAAAGTTGATACAAACCTCCCCCTGTTTAAGAAAATTGCATCCCCACAATTCTCCTTAGGAATTCTCTAAAACAATCTAATCCTTCTAACTATATAATAATATCACAAATATAAGCAATATACATATGAACCCATCAAGTAAAAATAAATTATTTTGAATATTATTAGACCTTTTTATCGATGGCTTCGAGAGACACTGAACTATTTCCTCGTCCATGTTTATTATCACGGACAATGGATTTTACATAAACTCATCTGGAAGAATTTACTACCTCAATATTTAATTAAATATTTCTACAATGTTGAATTTTTCGGAAACTTTGAAGAAATCTCTGTGGTACGAACTGTATCCCAAAAATGACAACACTTAAAACATGAAATGAATCCATAACATGCCATCACCAAAACTTTGGTTGTTATCAAAATATTAAAATTTACATCTATGTGTTACTATTAAAAGCTGTAGACGTATAATGATCTAAATGCCTTTTTTCTTCTCAACATAATGCCAAGAATTAAAATATTATTCAAGATTAAATTAGCTTGTAGGATGATTACCAATTATTCAAAAAAAAAATTGGCATTTAACACTACAACATACACACATTAAATTCAAGGTACATCTTTTGAAAAGTCACACTAGGTAATTAAGACATCTATATTGATTATCAATTTTCATATAGACAACCTGAAAAACTAGAAAAACTTAAGTAAAAGTTTTCTCTCATAGTCTTAGGTTTTCAAAAAGCAAAAGATTATTGAAATCGGATTACTCATTTAAAAGTTAAGACTAAAACAAGTTGATGTTTTAACCCAGGAAATAATTAGCAGGCTAAGTTTTTAGTTCGGCTTAAAGTAGGGTTTAGCCATAAAATATTGATGAATTTGATAAAGTGCTCTAAAGAAAAGTTGCTTCTTACTGAAAGACCTTTCAAACATAAAAAGAATCGGTATAATTAGATAAATGAGTCAAGGGATATAGTTGTTTTACTGCAGCCATTTTTAAAACAATTTTTTTTGAAACCAAGTCATTTATAAATACTTATCCCAAACCAAAATATTACACCAAAATAATAAGCTTTTACTAAAATCCTTTAAACAAAGATTTAGGATAAAAATCCAATTTCTCGGAAAACCAAGAGTTGTAAATTACAATTTTCTATTAGTTGAAAAGCTTATACATATGAAATTACTTCTTTTTTTACACTTTTACCTTGCCTTAAAAACTAATTTTGTATTGAGTAGAAACTCAATTATTCTTAATTATATTTCCAAGATATACTTCAGGTTTAAATCTTTCTAATGAAAAAGAAAAACACAAACACTTGAAGGGGTAATTTATTTAAATCAAACGCCTTCTCTTTTACTGCTATCACACAAACTATTAGTTTCAACTTTAAACATAGTCCATAACAATAATATCATTATTATTCTTTTCTATAAACTCCTTACCTTGAAATTTTCTACGCTTCAAGCAAAAGTTAAGTCAACGCTACGGTGTTTAAGTTTCAACTTTTCTTTGAAAGTTAAAACTATTCAATTCAACCTTTAAATGATAAGGCAATTATAAAGCTAAATGAATTTCTTTCATTTTAATTTATTCATAAGGTTCATTTACCACAACATTTATTTTCAACAAAACTTCAAAAATATTTTCTAAAGTTCCATATATCTTAACCTAAATAAATTTCTTTCTCAACAATTAAGTTTTTAAATTTTGCATTTTACCATTCATATAAATGTTTCCTAAGGTATTCATTTATAACAAATCTTATTTATTCATTATTGTAAAATGAACCTCATAAACATAATCTATTGTTCCACTTGCAAATCATCAAAATACAAAGTTACTTTAGCTTCAAATATTTTCTTCTTCAAAAGATCAAAATTTTCCAACTTCAATAATTTATCAATAAATAAATGAATTATAGTTTTATTTCAACTTCCTTTAACTTAGAACTCATAAGTATAACTTTTAACATTCACTTAGTTCACGATAGGTTATACATAACCAATTAAAAGCAACATACACAATTCACTTGAGCATAATCCTTATAAATGAGTATATGCATATTCAAAAATACCAAATAATACAATGATGTTGCCCTACCATCCATTTATAGCGAATTGCTTTATCAATTGACTGCAATGTTGACCAAGCAATCAACATCCCCTTGTCACTGACCTCTGTCATCGCTAATGATCGTTAGCTGCACTCGTCATCTAAGAGGTGTATATATATGTATGTATGTATGTGTGTGTGTGTATGTGTGTATATATGTATGTATGTATGTATGTAATGTATCCTTATTATTTTCCTTATATTTACTTTCAACCTTTCAATTATTTAAGATACATAAAAATTATTTTCCACAGTTGATATATTATTCTTCTCAAACATTTACTAAATCCTCTTTAAATATTATTTATAATACTTCCGAAATATTACAACTCAAAGTATTGTGTCTGATTGTCTTGTCCTAGTGCTTAGGAATCCCTATCGAGAACGTTGGTCAAACGCCTCGACCAGAATTCTTAAAGCATCCAATGGAAAATTTAACACGATATATTTTAAAAAAATTTCTTTAACCAAAGAGACTCTTAATTTAGATAAATGCTTGCTTTTATCAAATTGCTTCAGATAAACCTTTATACTTTATACAATAATATTTACAAATAACAATTCAATAATACACCTATTCATCCATGCATACATCAAGCATTCATCAAATTTTAAATTCACCTTGGTATTTAATTAATCATACATATCAGTTAATATTATATTTTATATAAAAGTCAAACTTTCAATATCCCTTGCGGTAACTGCACCACCAAAGACACTACAAGATCGTATTATTTATACCCAGTAAGTTTCAACTCTCATGTGTTGATTCCCACTCAATATAAACTTTAAATTTTTACTAAAATTTTGAAAAAACCAAGCATTCGTCAACCATCAAACATACATAAGACAAACCAAAAAATGTGCTCGATCAAAGGCAGTCAACCTGCTTCCGCTGTGCAACTATAATTACTAATAGATCAGAACATAGCAATTCAATTCAGAGCCATTTAAGGTCTAGTCTATGTTATCCATTAAATCTCACTCTTGATAAAAGTGAGTTCCAAACTTTAGCATCATTATAAAAATAATCTGAATAGTAACTCAAAATTTTTACAAATACGTCACGATGATTATTTCTAATAATCTGTCATACATTTATCCTAAATAGGAAATAAATTATAAATTCTACCCTACACCTAAGGGACGGCACTCTAAGTCTGTCTAGACCAAGATTTATGTCTTAAATATTGTATACTGTTATTAACCTTGCTTTGATACCAAGCTATAACGCTACTAGCTAGCCTTATTCTCTGTATTAGCAGAAAATATTACTATGTAATATTCTTTGTTATATAGGTATGGAGTATCTGATCCTCTTGCAGCTGATAGAAAGCAGCATTATTTTTGTCCCTACTGATTGAACTCGCCAAAAAAAGAAAAATAATGGAACTCTGGTCGCATCAGTGACATCTTTCCCACAAGTATACTGGACTTGGTATCCTAGGTGGAGTGAACAGAAGACTACCTGAGATAATAAGAAGTAAAGCATAAAACTTTGGGTTAGACAACAGTCTGGTTCGAGCGATACATCATCTCAAATAAACTATAAAAATCATATATAGTAAATATGGACATAAGGTATGAGAAACTATTCCTAACATGTCCCTGTATCCAAAGAGTTAGCACATAACAGTCGATATATGCTAATCTACTATCACAACCATACAAGTGTACTACAATCAAAGTACAATGTCAAGTATCTAGGTATGCGGTTGAAAATACCTACATCGTGTGACATCCCATAGTGATAAACAACCATAGCAAACATAACATCCATCAAACAATCATCACTATCACCCATGTGCGTTGGATATATGACAACTCATATGGCGCAATCGCAAACTAGGGACCCGATCAGAATTCCGGCTTCATTGATGCTTGAATCCATGCCACTCCGAAGGACTAGGAACTAGGCTCATAATCGCAAAAGCACAGTGTAATCTACTATCGTAAGATTCAGATACAATCACACGTCTGGGCATCCCTACATATCCCATCTTTACGAGCACACTAGAATACTTCAAGTTATCAATGATCCCTTTGCATACGTCTTCCAAATGGAACTCAATCAATATTCCATCAGGGTTATCTCTACAGTAGTACACAGTCGTAAATCCTATATTCAAGCACCCATCATTGAACTTGCCCTCGTGGATCACCATCATGACTCCTTTTGTTAAATCATCATCTTTGGAACGCCACTAGACATCCATCGTACTTCATAGAGCATTCGTACTATGGTCCCAAAGTCTTCGCATCGAAGCATCACGCCATCGCTTCCTCTATTATCGCATAGAATCTAAGGCTATCTCGAGTCTTTTGGGGTCATCTATCTTATCCCCAAGTCACCTACAAGATCCCCAAAGTAATTCATGAAGAACCCCAAGGCACCACCTCTCCAAATTTGAAGTTCCCCAACTTCTCATCTCTATCTAGTCCTCTCTGTGCTCGGCTTAAAACCACCGAACAAAAGTAACATCAAACACTCTCCCCTGTTCAATGTCCGAGCATAGCGCCACTTGTCAGCATTTGCTATCCAGTCAAGACATCATCAGACATATAATATTGCATGGTCCTCATTGACACATCCGAACAACAAATGTTGTCCGATCTTTCTTGCCAATACCGAATAGAAAATGTTGTCCGGTCTTCCACGCCATCACCGAATAACAAATGATGTCAAGTCCTCCATGACATCACTGAACAACAAATATTGTCCGGCCTTTTTCACTACCTGACCATGTTCCCACCGGACCAAGTATGTCAAACCAAAATCCGTAGCTCCTTCAACACATCGACATCGTGCTGACTCCATCGCTACATTCCACACCTTGACCCTCATGCATCACCTATGCAGCGATATGACTCCAAATGCTCTAGAGCCAATTCGTCGAAGTCTGATTTCAAGGCTCCCACTTCTAGTTCACTCTGATAAGCGTTTTAAACGATACAAACATACCAACAAACACCATACATGCATAAACAACATTCAAACATGCAAACATACAACAATTCATGCATATCGTCCTATAATATGTCCTTAACATGGCCTAACACACATCAAGACAACCATTCATCAAATTAACATGATTAGAATACTTTAGAACATTTTTAATTCGTTTTTACTTCATGTTTCACTTTAATACAGTTCCAAAATATGATTTTGACTTTAAAAATGAGTTTAAAATATGCCAAAATCTATATATACTTATATAATAAGGTGAGATATTATAAATCACTCACTAAAACCTCCAAAATCCAAGTTTTGGTTCCAAATCGAGGCAAATCGAAAAATAAATAGCCAAGACCTAAGTTTTCTTCCTTAATAATGTAGATTTGAAGATCTCTAACGAGTCTCCCTCTTAATCTACCATTAATCTAGTTTTTAGACTTATTTGGAGGAGAAAAGAGAAGGTTTTGGATGGAGAATGGGTTATTGGAGGCATAGGTCTGTTTGAGAGATGGTAAAAATGATTTAGAGATGTTTGATTCTGCCAATATAGGTGTAAAACCCAAAATGGGTTGGGTCTATCCCGAAACTCACAAATTACCCACTAAGTTGCTCCAAAAACTGCCAATCTTCAAACAACCATATCTCCTAACCAGAAAATCAAAATCACTATTGTAACCACTCTACGGAAAGGAAAACCATTATATATTTTCAATGGAAGTGATCTTGGACACTAATTTGGCTTATATCAAAAGTTATAGTCAATAAAAATTTTCAAGGGTAAAATCGTGCGCAAAAATTCTAATTATAGGAAATGGCACTATTAGGCATTTCCCAAAGTTATAGAGTCATGTGACCTCGTATGAATTTAAAAATAATATTTTACGATCCTTTGATATATAAAATACGGGTCGATATAATCACTCTTTGGATGGTGCTTCCTCTAGACTTTGTGGTGGGATCAAAGATTTTTCATCCATCTCCCTTGGATGGGTGCTTTGGCCAGGCCCGTGGGCGGGATGAATGGCTTAATAAACCATTACTCTTTGGATGGGTGCTCCGGCCAGGCCTTTCGATGAGACCGGAAGCTTTTCATCCATCTCTCTTAAATGGGTGTTTTGACCAAGCCCAATGGTAGGACTGAATGTTTGATTGGCCGTCACTCTTTAGATGGTGCTTTGGCCAAGCCTTACGGCGGGACTGAAGGCTTTTTAATAGTCCATTAAAGCCCTTCTTGTTTGAAGATGCTATGTTGATTATTATTATCTTTTTATACTGACTTCATTCACCTCTCATTTAACTCCTTAAACATTCAAATTCGATAAATTTTAGTAGTTTCCTTTTTTCACATAGTATTCAGTAATTCCCGATAGCACTCGACAATCATTAGTGTGATGCCCATTCGCTTTATTATAGTGGAAATATGCTCCTCCCTCATGTCTTTCTTCTATTTTTGAGGTTTTCTTGGTGATCCAATAGTTTAACCTCTTCCTAGTACAAAAATACATTTCTTCTTGAGAAATGAGAAGAGGAGTGACGATTTTGTCTTTTGGCCTTCTTGTTACAGGGCTCTTTTGCCTGTTTATATACCTTTTCTTAACATTTGGAATTTTGAAATCCTTTTCCGATTTTCCTTTCCTTAATCCAAAGTCTCCTTTTTTGAAGGTCAAATCAACAAGATCTTTCCATTTCTAAGCGAACTCTTTGAAATCATGATTCAATTCAGTTTCAAAGATAGTTCCTCATGCTTGAAGTAGGATGCTTTTTGTGGCTTGAGAAAATGGATCTTTTCTAGATTTTATGTTACTCCCGAATCTTTGGTTTGGTCTTTCCGATCTTAGTTTATTAGCCAAGGCATAGGGTGGCTCTTTTCCCATATGAAAGGGGTTTAGACTCCATTTGGTTGGACATATTTTCCACCTTTTTCTTTTCCTCTAAAGTTTGAAGAGCTGGGTTTCTCAAGTTTAATTCTTGTTCTATGTTGAATTGTCGATTAGTTTGTAGATTAGACAAGAGGTTCAAATAAGGCTCAGTTGATCCTTGTTGAGATCTAATTGTCATGGTAGAGATTCAAATAGAATAGGTTTTAGCTTTATGCTTTGAGTGGATAGGTAGACTTGATATAAAAGAGAAGGAGAGAGAATTCCCTGAGTTCAACTCTCAATGAAAGCACCACTTAATGTTTGGGCAAAATCTGGACCTTGTGTGCTTCAAGCTATTGAGTCGAGTTACGTTGAATAAAATTGGTTATTATGTAATCCATAGTTATATATGCATGTTCAAAATCAAGAGTCATATGTTCAAGGTAAAAGAGATATTCATATGCATTAGTTAAGAGTCCAAAATAGTCAATTATGCAAATTATGTTAAGTAAAGTCCTCGATTACAAATTCTTCAATTAAATTTGCCCTAGCGGCCATGAATCCCCAATTTGGAGCTTGTTTGACAATGTGGAAAGAAAAATAAAAAATGGACGGGAAGAGGATCTCGTGATTGATCTCTTTATAAGTGGGGGTACATGCTTATTTATGGAGCACTTAGATTGCTGGATCCTTGACACGTGGTACCTTTCTTAGAATGGACGATTGTGATCTGTTGATGTAGCACATGTTTGAAGGGACACGTGGCTCGTCTTTTGTAGTTTTATAGCTTCATTGATCATCTCATGACAGCTTTTAGAGATCATATCATGATGGCATCAACAAGTCACACGATGGCTCTACTTCATCTCCCTTTGATAGCTTCATTGATCATCTCATGATGGCTTTTAGAAATAACATCACGATGGCATCAATTCATCACACGATGGCTTTACTTCATCTTCCTTTGGTAGCTCATTGATCATCTCACGATGGTCGTTAGAAATCATCTCATAATTGCATCAATTCATCACACGATGGCTCTGCTTCATCTCTCTTTGATAGCTTTATTGATCAACGCACAATAACTTTTAGAGAACATGTCACGATGACATCAATTCATCACACGATGGCTCTATTTCATCCCCCTTTGATAGTTTCATTGAATCAGTACATGATGGCTTAGTTTCTTCATCTTTCCATTATTTTGGAAATCATCCACGATAGCTTACACACGTCAATCCACGATGACCCCAAGGATCGTTACATCCTAGTTTCTTTATTTTAACCCATGCTGACTGTCGAAATCATTTCATGATAGCTCTTGTAAGTCAATCCATGAAGGCTTTTGTTGCTATCACGCGATGGCTTTTAGTCATCAACCTACAATAGCTCTTTTTTTTGCAATACTCCTTTGTTTACCTACGATAGCTAATATATTTGTAGTATGCGAAAAGGGCCCGTGTAGCTGCAGTAGGATTTGAAAAAGAAATCGATCTCCACACACTGTCTAACCAAATCCAATTTTCTCTATTTGGGGTATAACATAGTTGTTTTAATTTTGTTATGATAGTGCAGTTATTATCTTTTAACCTAATTGAAAGAAATTTGTTTTAAAATTTAGTAGTGATGATTGCATATGAATAATTTAACTACATTTATGTGATACAGTAATAATTTTGGCTGCATTAAATAATTTTATTCAATTTTAATGCAATTTGTAATTAGTTTAAATGCTTCAAGAAAATACAGTTATATTTTAACATCATATTTGAATTAATTGAACTGCATTATGTGATGCATTAATAATTTTGGCTTGCATTTAATAATTTTAATCAATTTTAGTACAGTTATAATTTGACTGCATTAAGAAAATGGAATTAAACTTAGACACTTTAAGAAAATGAAATTATAATTTAATAGCATATTTTGAATTAGTTTAATTACATTTATGTGATGTAGTAATAGTGTTGGCTGCATTTGATAATTTAATATAATCTTAATGCACTTTTATAATTTAACTCTATTAAGAAAATGGGGTTATATTTAAATGCTTTAAGAAAATGCAATTATATTTTAACACCAAATTTTGTATTAATTTAAGTGTATTTATCTGATGTAATAATTTTGACTGCATTTGATTATTTTATTCAACTTCAATACAATTATAAATTAACTATATTAGGAAAATGCAATTAAATTAATTTAGATTCTTTAAATAAATACAACTATAATTAACAACATTTTTAGAAATAATGTAACTGCATTTATGTGATGTAGTAATAATTTTAGCTATATTTGATAATTTTGTATAATCTTAATGCATATAATAATTTAATTACATTAAGAAAATGCAATTATATTCGACCTTTTTTTGAAAAAGGTACTTCATAAACAATATAAACACATATACTTCTATGATATGCCTCGTTAAAACCTTGCAATACCCCTAACCTAGATGGGTGCCTTGCCTGAAAAAAGATTACATATTATTTCCGTATATTAACAATACAACTAGTTTGAGCCAGAAACAAATCATCAAATAGATGGAGGAGTAAACAAAGGGGAATTACACTCAAAACCATCCACATAATCAATTTAGTTTAACTATTAAACAAAAAAAGAAAACATTTATACAACAATCACGTGCTTCAAAGTAATACACATGGATCAAAGACCAAACGCCTCGTTTTGTTTGCAACAGGAGAGAGAAGATATTCACTTTACCAAAGCAAAACTAAGTAATGGCAAACCCTTCGAAACTGAAAATGGCGGAAGTAGCTGAAACCAGTAAGATCGAAGCAACCAAACTAGATTGCGATGGGAAGTAGCTCAAAGGTCAAGGAGGCTGATATGTGGCTCTTAGGTCTGTCACAATTTGGAAGTCTACCAAGGTAAGTTTTATCTCGATCTAAAATTTGAGACTATAATCTGTTCTGTATAAGAAGCTTGCAGTCTTGAAGTAAAAGATTAAACCTCACTTTATTCGGCATTTCAATGCCTTTAAATACACGATTATTACATTCGCACCAGATATTCCATATAAGAGTAGTAAAAGTAATGTTAGTGATCTGGTTGTAAACTGAATTGCTTTTCTGTTTTTGGCTAAATTTTTCCAAAATTTGATTGATATCGTAGTTATTCCCAAGGTTAATCCATCAAATTTTCATAGCCTCATCCAGTAAATTCCTTGAAACATCCCCACACCCCTTAATATACCCAAAAGGATACATTAAAAGGCGGGGTGCGTTGTAGGTATAAATAAAGCTAACAGAGACTAAGATTCACAAGACCAAAATAGATAAAAATAGCGAAAACTTAAAATAATAACTTAATTAAAACAAAACTTTATAATTGCTTCATAAATAAGTCAAATACCAAATACCACATACATGTCTAAAAATCCAATATGTCTCATGAAACAAAAACTCATAGTCTCAAAAATCAAAGTACATAATATCCCTTATAATAAGCCAGTACACAAAAAGAACTAAAGCTGAAATAAAAGAAATACATAGCAGAGAAATCCTCAAGAAACCCAGCAAGCAAATGCAATCTATTGCCCTCTCTCTTGATTGCCTATGGGGGGAAAAGGGAAAAAATAAAGGAGTGGGTCAGACAAAAAGTCTAGTAAATGATAGTAATTACTAGAGTCTTTAAGCAAAGTAAAAGTAATAGACTCTACAACAGTTCTAGTATATAAAGAGGAAACAAAGGAAATAGGAAAGAGATAAACTAGAAATAAATATGATTAGCCATAAGATAGGTTAATTTCGATTGCTAGCACTTGTCCTTGATTTCTGCTTTGATTAGGCTGAATTCCTAATCCTGTAATTAGGATGTAATCCTAATTCTACCCTTTTTGATCGGCCTGCTACTCCATAGACCTTACTACAGACCAGAAGCTATATAACTCCCTACACAGTAGCCAATGGTATCTACGAAAGATGCACAAAGCACCCACTGTGGATTCGGACGACATATATAGCTCCCTAAACATAAGGCAATGGTGTGTATGAAAGACACCCATACTAAGCGCTTGGAACTCATAGCGATTACTGAGCACCAGAATGGAAATCGCACGCGTAATTTCCACCATGCCCATGCTACCTTTTGCTCCACCTATTGGGTCTTCTTATTACCTCAAACTCCAGCATAAGCGTGCCCCTCATCCCACTTCAGGCTAACGTGAGATCACCGTGTATCCATAGAATCTATAGGGGAAATGCTGTTGGTACTGACCCGTCATCCAAACAATATCTAGTTGCGCCCCTTATCCAAAACCCTCATGATTTGGACTTCTATTTGACCAATTACTACCATTCTTAGTATAAGCGTGCCCTCATCTCACTTCAGGCTAATGTGAAACACTGTTTTGTCTAGTAGGGAATGCTATACGGTACATGTTCTACTTTCATCTTTGTTAATTAACTTAGATAAATTATTTAAATAAGCCTTTACAATTTATCCCTACTATCTTTGCTTATTAATTTATCCTAAGTCTTAAAATAAGCCTCATTCTATTCTATTTCTTATTATAACCTACATTATAATCAAGCTTATTATTTAACCCAAAGTTTAAGTGTGAAAATAAGCTCCTTTCATCTTGTACTCTTTTTAGTTATAATTCTAAGTTATAACTAAGCCAATTAATTAGTCCAATTCTAATCATAATTAGGCATAATTTCAGTCCAATTCCATTTATATTACAGTCCAATTCCATCATTTATTACAGTCTTCATAATTTACATCTTATTTTCTTCATTCAATATTCTTATTTATATAATCCATATTCTCGTTTAATTTATTCTAATCCATAGGCGAAGAAAAGGAGGAAGAAGAGAATAGACGCTTGCATAAAATCCAAAACGTCGAAAAAGATGTAAATAAGAAATAAATAACAGTAAATAAACCTAAATACTGTAAATAAACTGTAAATAAATAAAAAGCTATGCTTAACAGTAATAAATTATAATAACTGAAAAAGAATAACTAAAAGGGAATAGACTGAAAAATAGATCTAAAACAGATAAAAAGACTATTCCAAAATCATAGTAAAACTACAACTATTGGAAACCCTATTATTTTAAATTACTTAAAGGAATCTTAAAGTAATTACAATCACTCACCTCCGATCCTAAGCTCTTCCATTGGTCTTCCCGGATCCACTTGGAGTTGTAAAATAATTTAATTTATAACGATTTTCTCCTTGGAAAATTATTCCGTTTAGGGTCCTTCCTAGAAAGGTGAACCCAATTGGAGAAAACCTAGAATGCAAAAGGTGTTAGGTCTATGGGTTTATTTATAGGGGTAGAAGTGGATCTCAGACCATCGGATTTTAAAGGTGGAATGGGATACAACCACGTCATAGGCTGAATAGGAGCCATCGGATGCAAAAATAAAAGGATCAGATTAAAATAAAGAATGCAAAACACGTTAGTTTGAGGCTCTGGAACGTTCGAATGAACGAATGTTCCTTCTTTCGTAAATAGCAGAGGCAGGTCGATTGGGCGGTTGACCGCCTGGTGTCCAGGTCGACCGGCCGGTCGACCTGCCTATATATTTTATTTTATTTTTTTCTTCGTTTTCTGCTTATTTTTTTATTTTATAACTTGGTCATATTAGCTCTGATTTTGACGTTCTATATATTAAAATTGACCTGAAAATTACCACGGACACAATGGTGCAACTTCCGTGGCTTATTTCTGATAATTTCACAAAGTTATTTTATTATCTAATCAATTAACGAATTAATTATTATGGATTAAATTTTGGGTTGTTACATTCTTCTCTCCTTGAATGATTTCCTCCCGAAAATCTCTAAGGATAAATGAATGACTGAATGTTTTCATCCAAGTTCTACAACCAACTACTCAATCATCAACCATTCATTCATTGTCTTTAAGTTTTTCTAATGAAGTTTATGATACTTTTGCAATTATTGTAGTGTAAATGACCCTAACTAATGCAAAAGATTAGACGATCCACTGATTTAGTTGATCTCCTTTTATGCAATCATGTCCGTGCCATTTATCCAAATGAATGCAAAAATTCCTAATGATAACTGATAGTTCTATGTGCGTGCTACAACCATCATCTAAATGCAACAATCATGTGATAAACATCCATTTATGGCAGCCATGGAAATGAAGTAAAAATGCGCACATATTCATATGCATATGCTCTAGTGTCCTAATTAGGCCGATCCCTAAGGAATAATAGTGCCTAGTGTATCTATATGCATCCATTAGCATCCACTAGCAAACTCTTGCAACCTTGCATACATCATTCATAACATGTTCTATTAACATGTTTACATCAAATCCTACCATCCATAGGTTAAATCCTAAGTTCTACCCTCCCAAAGGATAATAAAGGAAAGAACCTATTCAAATCTAAAGATGGAAAAAGGAATTCTAAAACTTACTATCAAAAAGATGAGGATAGGAAGTAAGAATCTTCTCTTCTGCTTCCTAAGTGGCGTCTGCAACATCATCTCCCCATTGCACCTTCACTAGTGGAACCTCCTTATTTCTTAGTCGCTTAATGTCTCTTCCAACAATCTTCTTGGGGATATGCCGAAAAGAAGCTTCTCTTTCTACCTCCACCTCCTTCAATTGACTAGGCTCTACAACCTCCGCGGATTCATGTAAGCACTTTCACAAGCGAGAAACATGGAAAATGTCGTGCACTCCTGTAAGCCTATCAGGTAGCCTTACTCGGTAAACCACTTCCCAACTCTCTTTGTGATAAGAAATGGTCCAACAAATCTAGGGGCTAACTTTCCATTTGATCTGAACCTTACCACCTTCCTAAGCGGGGATACTTTGATAAAAACTAAGTCTCCCACCTCAAATTATAAGTCTCTCCTCCGCTTATCCGCATAAGACTTCTGCCTGTCTTGAGCTGTCTTCATCCTCCGCCGAATCAAATCCACCATCTCAGATGTCTCTCTGACCATATCGAGCCCAAGTAATAACTTCTCCATAAACTCAACCCAACATGATGGGGACTTGCAAGGTGTCCCATATAAAGCCTCTAATGGTGTCATCCCTATGCTTGCATGATAACTATTATTGTAGTCAAACTCAACCAATGGAAAATGCTCCTCCCAAGTACCTCCAAAGTCCAAAATGCACATCCGTAGCAAATCCTCAAGCACCCTATTTACCCTCTCTGTTTGGCCATCTGTCTGGGGGTGATAGGCCATACTCAACCTAAGTTGAATCCCTAGCGCCTCTTGTAAGCTTCTCCCAAACTCACTGGTGAAAATGGGATCTCTATCACTAACAACGCTAGAAGGAACTCCATGTAGATGGACTACCTCTCGAATATACAAGGGTGCCAAATATGAAGCCATACGCTTACTCTTAACTGGGATGAAGTGGGCACTCTTGGTCAATCCATCAACAATCACCCAAATGCTAGTGTTCCCCTTCCTAGAACGGGGTAAACCATCAATGAAATCCATAGAAATACTGTCCCACTTCCACTCCGGCACATCTAAGGGCTGAAGTAATCCACCGGCTTCTGCTGTTCTGCTTTTACCCTTTGGTATATGAGACACTTAGCTATGAATTCCACCACGTCCTTCTTCATGCCACCCCAATAGAACATCCTCTTCATATCCCGATACATTTTGTCACCACCCAGATGAATAGTCATATGGGAATGGTGCGCCTTCTCCAAAACTGCTCTCAATAAGTCATTGGCGCGTGGAACACAAAGCCTCCCATCTCTCCTAAACCACCCCTGCTATCTATGGAATAACGTTGGAGATGCCTAGAGACCTCTCTTCGGCTAATCCTATCCATAATGTCCATGAGCTCTGAATCCTCCCACCGCCTCAACAATCTGATCCATAAGGGTAGGCCTCACCTCTAATGTCGCCAACTGTCCGGGAGTAATGTCCGTAGAGGGCTTAAAATAAAAAATAGAAATAAACTCCAAGCTCCTCCATTCTACGAACAAAGGACTAAGGGTTGCTTTCTTTCTACTTAATGCATCCGCAACAACATTACCCTTGCCAAGGGTATAAGCTATCTCAAAATGATACGAGGCTAAAAACACCCACCTCTGTTGCCTCAATTTCAAGTCCTTCTGCGAGAATAGGTACTTCAAAGACTTATGGTCGGTAAAAATCTCAAACCTATCTCCAAGCAAATAGTGCCTCCAAGACTTAAGTGCAAAAACTATGGCAGCTAACTCCAAATCGTGGGTAGGCTAGTTCTTCTTATGCGTCCTCAACTGCCTACTACCATAACACACCACCCTCCATTCTTGCATCAACACCGCTCCTAGACACGTTCCACATGCATCAGCGTATACAGTGAAAGGCTTAGCTCCGTCGGGTAAAACTAACATTGGTGCACTATTAAGGGCTCTCTTAAGCTTCGTGAAGGAATCCTCACAATCCACATCCCACACGAAAGCTTTATTCTTCTTAGTAAGGCGTGTGAGTGGTGCTAAAATCTTGGCAAAGTCTCTAATGAACTTCCTATAGTAGCCAGCCAACCCTAGGAAGCTCCTAACCTTGGTAATGTTCTTGGGGGCCTTTCAATCTTGCACTGCAATAACTTTGGCGGGGTCAACGGCCAAACCTTCCTTCGAGACTATGTGCCCCAAGAAACGAACTTCCTCTCTCCAAAAATGACACTTCGAAAACTTAGCTCTCAAATGATGACTGCGAAGTGTGCTAAGAACCTCTTCCAAATGAATAGTATGCTCCTCCATATTCTTGGAAAATACCAAGATATATCCACAAATATCACCACAAACTTATTTAGGACATCACTAAAGATGCGACTCATCAAGTCAACGAAATAGGCAGGAGCATTGGTTAGCCCAAAAGGTATAACCAACCACTTGAAAAATCTGTCTTGTGTCCTAAACGAAGTCTTATCTATACTGTCCTCCGCCACACTAAGCTGATGGAATGCCGTGGCTAAATCAAGCTGTGAGAAAACTGAAGAGCCTACTAACTGGTCGAAAAGATCATCAATCCTAGGGAGTCTATATCGGTTCTTCTTGGTAAACTTATTTAATTCCTTACAGTCCATGCAAAGTCGGAGAGAACCATCCGCCTTAGTGGTGAAGACGAATGGCGCTCCCCACTCCGATTTGCTCCTTCTTATGAATCCCTTCTCCAAAAGCTCACGGATCTGTTTGCTTAATTCTTTCCTAACCTTAGGTGCCATGTGCCTCATAGGTAATGCTGCTGTCTTGGCATTCTCGGTCAAATAAATCTTGAAGTCAATCTCTCTCTTAGGGGGCAGTCCCCTAACCTTCTCAAAGACGTCTGCAAAATCTCTGGCGACAAGAACCGAATGCAATTCTGATGATGATAAATCGAGGGAATAGAGAAAACTTAACATGACTGACCCTTGCGGATCGCAAGATACCTTTAGAGTCCTACCACTACAAGTATCAAGTCTAACGACTCTCCTCTCACAGTCTAATATAGCTCTGTATGTGGATAGCCAATCCATCCCTAAGATCATTTCATACCCCAAGAATCCCAAACATAGGCATCACAATCAAATTCTATGCCTAGGAAAAAGATTTTCAAACCCCTACAAAAAATAGATAAGTGTGCCGATCCTCCTATGGAGTTTGAAACAATAATGGGGTCTACTACTAATGATATGTCCAAGTGCAAACAATCTACTAGAGAACTAGAGAAAAAAGAATGTGATGCTCTAGAATCGAATAAAGTCCGAATGGGAAAATCAGATATAGAAATCAAACCTTCAACTGTGACTTTCCTACCTCTATCTGGAATGCTACTGGAAGGTGCTGCATCTAACGCCTAAATCTGTGCAACTAGCGCACTCGCTCCCTGACCAGCTCTCTGGGGACAACTTCTACTCATATGACCGGGCTGCCGGCAAACATAGCACTTACCCTTCATCTTATTTTTCCTGCAATCCTTGGCCCTATGTCCAACATTCCCATAACTATGGCACTTTACTCCCTTCTTAATCTGCTTCTGAGGACCATCACCTTTCTTCTTCTTCTTCTTATTCTTTTCCCATCACTTCTTCTTTGAACCTTCTAACTTAACCTCCTCTTTACACTCTCCCTCCTTGTATCAGACATAAGTGGCATCTCGACCAAAGACTTATAAGTAGCTCCCATCGTTACATGAGTCAACAATAATCCCTGAAGGGGTTGATTCAATCCCTTCGCAAACTTCATAGCTTTCTTGTTCGGTGTGTTCACCAAATCCATACCAATCCGTGATAGCTCATTGAATTGATTGATGTATTCCTTAACAGACAAATTCCCTTGCTTCAAATTGATAAACCTCTCCAGTTGAACACTTTCTTCCGCCTGAGATAGAAACTACCTATCGAATCGCTCCTGGAATCCATCCCAAGTAATATTCCTTCACTCCAACTCAATCACCTCCCACCAATAAGATGCCTCCTCCTTCAGATGCCAAGCGGCTAGCTGAACTCGCTGCTGACCATCCAATCCCAAAAGACCAAAAATCCTCTCTGTGTCCCTAAGTCGTGCTCTCATCTCCACAAAAGTTTCCTTGCCAGAAAAAGTCTTCCCGCCCAAACTCGCAAAATCTTTACAAAGCTTAGAAAAATTGATGGCGGCAGGTGGGTTGATGGGATTCCCACCCGCTGGTGCAGGATTGGGCGCAGGCCCGTGCACCTCTAGAGTCGTGGATTGTAAGTACCTACAAAACCAGGCTGGGACTGGAATGCCCTCGGGAAGGTTTGGGGCATCAACCATTCTACGAAAAGAAAAAGATAGTTTAGGAAAGAGTAAAAAGGAGATTGAACTGGACTTATGAGGGGAATTTTAAAAAAACTCTTTTATATTTAAAATCATTTCTAAAAGTTCTTTTCTGAAAAATACTTTTAAAACAAGTTATTTTGAAAAATACTTTACTTTTAAAAATAAATTTTTTGGAATCCTGTAACCTTAGGCTCTAATACCAAGTGAAACACCCCACGCCTCTTAATATACCCAAAAGGACACATTAAAAGGCGTGGCGCGTTGTAGGTATAACTAAAGCTAACAGAGACTAAGATTCACAAGACAAAAATAGATAAAAACAGCGGAAACTTAAAATAATAACTTAATTAAAACAAAACTTCATAATTGCTTCATAAATAAGTCAAATACCAAATACCACATACATGTCTAAAAATCCAATATGTCTCATGAAACAAAAACTCATAGTCTCAAAAATCAGAGTACATAACATCCCTCATAATAAGCCAGTACACAAAAAGAACAAAAGCTGAAATAAAAGAAATACATAGTAGAGAACTCCTCCAAGAAAACCGCCAACCAACTGCAATCTCTAGCGGCATGTCCCATTTTGCCACAAACCCAACATTCGCCATTAAACTTCTTGGTTTTATTATCTTTGGGTTTGTTTTCAGGAGCTTTCCTCTTCTTTGAGAAGTTCTTCTTTTTGTTGAAGTGGCCTTTATTCTTGTTCTTCGACCCTTCTGTTACCAACGCCTCCTCGCTTTGTTTGGTAATTCCGCGGTTATCTGTCTCAATCTTTAATCGTACGATGAGGTCCTGCAAAGAAATCTCTTTCTTTTTATGCTTTAGATAGTTGCGGTAGTCTCTCCATGACGGCGGCAGTTTTCCCATGATGGCTTCAACTAAAAACGATTCTCCAACCGTATGACCTTCCTCTTCGAGTTCATGAATGATGATTTGCAGTTCATGCAGTTGAGCAGTCACCGGTTTGGAGTCGACCATCTTGTAGTCCATGAATTTGTCTACAATGAATTTCTTAAGACTGATATTCTGCGTCTTGTACTCCATGGCAAGTGCATTCTAGAGTGCTTTTGCTGTCTTTAGAGGTTGATATACTTTGTATAGCACCTTGTCGAGACAATTCAGAATATAGTTTCTACATAGGAAATCAGAATGTTTCCACGTAGCAACATCTGATTCTTTGCCTGGTGCAGGAATCGGTTCCTCCTCCTCGAGATACCGTTGCAGATCGAGTGTGGTGAGGTAAAATAACATCTGATTCTGCCATGTTAAAATATCGTCACCATCTCCTTTGAAAGGATCGGGTCTGTTGTGTGTAGTAGCCTTTGTTGAGAGCTCTACTGTTGCCATATCTGTTTTAGTTAAAACAGGAAAGTCTTAAGATGTTATATGTCTAGTATATCAAAACGGAGAATAATCAATTATAAACTCGTCTCACAAGTTTATCAAACAGATTTCTACTACTCTAGAAGTCTGTATTAGTTAATTTAAATAATAGTTATGTCGTAATTAAATTACAACAACAAATTAACAACTATAGTAATAATAACTATAGTGTTAAATCAACCGTTATGCTATTTAATGAAATAGTATACCACAGAAAGAAAAAGAAATATATATGTATATATAAATCTAACCGGTTGAAGAGGGAAATTCCGTCTGAGGCTTGTCGTGACAATTTCCTTAAGACTTTATTTAAAGTCTCCCAAGATACAACAGATGTAATCTGCATGAGATTGTAAAGAGTATGTCAACTCTGTGATATATTATTTAGAGCAGTAGAGAAGGAAGAAGCAGAAGAAATTAGATTGGAATGAGAATGTGATCAGTATTCTCTTCTATTTATAATTTCGCCTACACCCCTTCGAACAGCCGTGTCTGTCTGAAAGGTTGCACCCGTTGCCATTCATTGCTGCTGTTCATTAATGGGCCGCACCCGTTCGCTCATGCTGCTGCCATACGCCGCACTCGTTTGCGTCTAACGGATCGCACCCGCCTCAGTCAATCCGCGTCCGTTTGAACGGATTTGCACTTGTTCGTATAGTCTGCAATTGTCAGAAAGCCCGGCCCAGTTTTGCAGTAAAAATAGGATCATATCAAACCAAAACCGGCCCGGTTCGGACGGACGGCGGCGGCGCGCGTGTGGTGGTGATGCATGATCTCCCTCCTCACAACGAAGCAAACATTTGGGTGCCCCAAGGCCCCAACCCCTTCATTGCAAAGCTATTAATATACTAAAATAGCTTTGCAATTTTGGCAATGTGGGACTTATGTAATTTCATTCAATTTAGGAATTCCAACATACTAGTAGTTCTTTAATAATTCATGGCAACAATTCTAATTTTGAGATTAAAGCCAAAAGGTTAAATAAATGTGCCTACATGAAATCTAAATCAGTATATATCATATACATATATATCCATCGGGATGCTATTGTATATCTTATAGATCGTCAGTCATCATCTCAAGGGTTGGAGGGTTGTGCATTGAACCGGCTTGTTTTGTATCTACCCACGAACTATTCGTCGAGCGATTTTGATTGAAAGTGACGGCATTTTGACATTTTTCGATTAAAAAATAAAAATCGGTGTGAACATAGAGAATATGAGAGAAGAGTGAGAGTTATACAATCAGGGGATCTCAAAAACCTATAAAACAAGTGTATGTGCTTTGCCGTTTATTTATAATTATTTGATACTCGGATGTTTATTAAATAGGCTCTTAATGCGTTTATTTAATATATGCTTGAAAGATATATGTTTATTAAATAAGTGATTGTTGTTTTGCGCCTAGCAAAAGTTAACATTTAATATTAGATGTCCAAATATAATTAGGGGCATAAATCATCAACTTCCATTGAATTTTAATCTCCATCTTTCATGTACAATATTTTACTGAATTAAAATAAAAGGAAAAGTGGAATGTAAGATGGATATCAAATTAAAATGAAATAGAACCAGCAGGTTGTATAGCCAAAAGTCGGGAGTTGAAACATGCTGCAAAATAAAAAGTAGGGCTCTCTCTTCCAATCGTCAATCAAAACCCACCAAGTCTTCTCAGTCAAATCCACCTTTTCCTTCAACTCCCTGAAACGAACATAAAATATACCTTGGAGATTAGGGCACGATGAAATTCATCTGTACGTGCTTAAGGATTATATACATCAACATGGCATCTTTTAACACTACTAAGTTTATTACATATATATTCTTGTGATCGAAGCTCATACACAAACCAACAAGTATAACAAAATAGGATCTGTTTGTTAACAGTAGGGATACAGTGACGCGTCTTATATTCATTTCACTGGGATTTGAGTTGGGCGAGGTTGGCCTTCATACGCAGATAATAGTTAAACCAATCCGGCACTTGACAAGAAACACACCACTGCAGAAAATGCGGAAAAAACCCAACGTCAATCGGGTCATATCCAATGTTCCTAACCGCAGCTTTTGCGTATCTTTCAGCCGACGGATTAAACAGCGAATTGCTCCACGTCCTCATTGAATCGTGTATCATTCTCGTATTCACGCACCCTGGCACCTATATTCATTTCTTCGTTAGGAACACATTATTAAGCACGTCAAATATAAACATGAACAGAAACTTACAACACACTGCACGTCGATTCCTTTATCTTTGTACTCCACGTAAAGACTTCTGGATAACTGTGCAACGTACGCTTTGCTAGAAGCGTAGACAGCGAACAACGGGAATGAAGGCACGAGCACGCTGCTAGCCGACCCGACATTTATTATTACTCCTATTTTCCTTTCGAGCATCCCAGCTAAAACAACTTTGGTGATCTCTGTTAACGCCAGCATGTTAACTGTTATCATCTCCATGTACAGATCCATTTGACCATCCGCGAAGTACAGCGAGTTCGGGTGGGACAGACCCGCGTTGTTGACCAGTACTCCGACCCGCAACCCGCTTATCGCCTCTTTCAGTTTTGCGCAACCCGAATTTATGTCGCCGTTCAAGTCAAAAACGACGGTCTTGAGTTCAATTTTTGGATGTTTCTCTTTGATGGAATCTAAAACGTTTTGGAGTTTTGTTGGGCTCCGGCCCACGAGGATGAGGTTGAGGCCCTTACGGGCGAGTTCGAAGGCGATCGCCTTGCCTATGCCGTCTGTGGGGCCGGTGACTACAGCCCATGGGCCGTAGTGGGTTGACAGTGGTTTTGCTGGCCTTAGAAAGAAGGCATAAAAATAGTAGACGAAGGAGAAGGCGAAATTTGTAAGGGAAAGTAGGCCGAGGACGGTGAAGAGGAGGACGACTGTTTCCATTATATTGAACTTTTTGCTTAAAAGTTGATTGGTGCTTGTTCTAGTTTATAGTGTATGTGAGAGCTTATAAGTCGCACTTTCAAAGAAAACAAGTGATATTTTATTATACTGTTGAAAAGTATGTTTGTTCGCATTATAGTTCGACAATGATGTGAAAATCAGTTTCTTTGTGCATATACATTTCCATGAGGTTCTTGCAATAAATGTACAAGTATTTAATCAAACAAATGCATGCAAGTCTTGGATTATTGCATATCAAAGTGTTATGTTCAACTTCGTCGAACTACAAAAAATGGAAGAAATTGTCGTTTATCGATATAAAATTCAAATTCTTAAGTTCGCTCTTTATTCAGCAGTCAAGTTTCGAGACTATTTTAATTGTTGAAGATTTGCAATAATTTTCTCAGTTGAACTATATATCATAGTGAAATTTATTTGAGCGTCTTTTCTTGAACTATTTATCCAGCAACTTATTGGAAGTTTTATTATAACAATTATATTTTGTTGAAATTTGACTGTTAATTTTTGTTAAAGGAAGGCCATCGAAAGTCAAGATCGCTGAGAGGACAGCTTAGTTGTTAGTCCTGATCGGTTTCAGTTTCACATTAAACTTAAATCGTATTCTGAACTTCTCAATAGTTTCACATTAAACTTTTATTTCTTGACGATTCGCATTACGATGTGAGCGAGTATAATTTTTGGAGGATCTCCTAGTGTATCATGTAAGAAGTTATATGCTTAAAATAATCATGTAAACATTTATATGCCTTTAATGTCCTTCATATCCAACAAGAAGTTACTTTCTTTCCCTTTGATCAAGTATATTTGGCTGATGCTACTTTTCAATTACGGATGAAAGGAATACAAACGATGGTGGATGGAAAGCAAATAACATATTTTATTTGTTTATCAACTACATTTAAATTCTTGATTTCATAGCGCCTCTTATCAAAAACTGGATTTTTTTTACCTTGATTTTTTGTTCATCTTCCTTTTTTGGTAGCATTTAGTTGATATTTGTTCAAGATAGTACAGTAGAAAAGTTAAAGTTGCCTATTATTAAGGTCCATTGACCAGTATATCATTTTAATTGGGTAGTTTTGGTGGCATAGATGAAAATAACAAAATAACTCTTATGTTGGCCGGAATCGAACCTAAGTTGTCCCTTCCGCCATTTCCGACGGTGTTGCTCTAGGCGAAGGTCTCACTTGCCTTGCCTTTGGACCGGGCCTGGGTGGTTGTTCCATTTTTTGTTGTCCTGACTTATATTTCATTATTTCTTCCCCATCTTTTTTACCGTTGAATTTTTTCTAATAGGCCTGCACTTATCCTATATGATTATGTGAGTTTCACTTTTATAACATACACAAAATAATAATAATAATAAAATAAATAAATAAATAAACTGATTTGTTGTGTATGTATCTAGATTTGGAATTCCGTTTTTCATTTCTGTTCCGGTAATATGTGATTATAGAAATTTCGGTTTCGTTTTGGATATTTCAAAAATTCCGTTTTAGTTCTGATTTATGAATTTCGTTATTTTTTCCATATAAAAACAATAAATACTAACGTTTTTAACCGATTATCATTCAAATTATAACATAATTAGTATATTTAAGCTCATTTGTATTTACTACGCATCAATTAACAAGTTCTTAACTAAATTATTAACTAATTACTATAATTAAATGCAATTTTAAAAACTGTACCTGCTTGCTGAAATGCAAATAGGCCCATGCCCACTAAAATGTCCAATTTCTAAGACTTTGTTCTTGCTCGTTGCATCCAGCCACTCACATTCTAACGTAACCCTAGTTGAGAGACCCCAAAATTATCGACTTATGATTAGATATCGACCTCAAAGATATCGACCCCAAAATGCTTGTTCTACTAATTCTGAAAACATTTTTTCTCCTTTTTTGTATTTGCTAACATCTGAAAACGAAATTTGCTCCAAATTCTGGCCCGGTCCATCTCAGAATAGGACCGAAATGGCCGGAAGTTCAAGGTGCCGGACGGAATTTAAAACCTTGGTATGTATCAATCATAAATGAGGATTTTTTTTCAGTTATGGTAACTTATTTATTTACCATCTATACGTGAATGTTTTAATTTATTGTAGCCATGCAGAGATTTAAATGGAATTATGGCATGGTATGTGAAATAATGACCGATATACATATATTTTATATTTTGAGTCAAACACAATAATTTAACACGTATCATGACAAGGTTATACAATATCGTCAATATGTCATTTTTTGGTTATGTATTTGGGGAAATAATTTTAAAGGACAAATTAAAGTAAATAATTGCTCAGAAGGACAGACGCAAAAAACTTTTACCGCAAGGATAAAGCCCAAAGTCCAGATACAAATTAAAACAAAACAAAGAATTCTGCTCGTCTCCTCCTTCTCGCTTTCACTCAGAAATCGACGAACTTTGTTTTAAAAATAAAATTAAATCAAAACAAATCGATTTCTCGTTCAATTGCTCAGAAGCAAAATCAATTTCCACAGTCTCCCCAAAATCAAAATCACTTTCCCAAAACCAAAATTACAATTTCCAATTTCTTTGAGTCTGTGTTTGTTGTCGCGGTTGTGGTTGGTGTTTTGCAGGAGGCGGTGAGGAGAAAATTTTGATTAGGTCGCGGTTTGGTCGAGGTTGAGGTCGCGAGTTGTTGGCGATGATTGTGTTGGTCGAGGAAGGTGGATTGGAGTCAGGCCATGGCAGATGAGTTGGGTTTTTGGGCAGTGAAGCCAGAGAAGCAATTTGTTGTATATGCAGAAAGGTTGAGCAACCTACTTGAAAAAAATGATTCATAACAAAATATTGAAAAATATTATCTCTCAATTTCAAAAACAGTTAGTTCAGAAATAAACAGTTACTACAGAAATAAAATTGATACCTACATAAAAGAAATTGATACTTACAGAAACAAAACTGATACCCACATAAGAGAAACTGATACCTACAAAAACAAAACTGATACCTACATAAAAGAAAATGATACCTACAGAAATAAAACTGACACCTACAAAAACAAAAAAGATAACTACATAATAAAAAATAAAACAAAATATTTAGCAAATATATCTTAAAGTAATAGCTACAAACGCAAAAATTCATACACAAATCGATACTAAGTGTGGTAGTAAAACTGTTAAATATTTTAATTCAAAGCATACTATATGTTTGTACCATTAAATTTGATGTTTCACAATTAAATTTGATGGTTGTAAAGTAATGTAATTCTGTTGAAATTTGTACTTGTGAAGTAATGATGTTCTGTTGTAATTTGATACTTATGAAATAATGATGTTATGTTCTTAAAACAAAGCTGCTCTTACTTGTAAAAACATACACCATAACTAATACTGTAAAAACATTTAACTGATACTAAAACTGAATACATCCACTTACAATAAACTGAACACAAATTAATAACAAATTCCATTTATAACAAATTTCATGCTATACTGAATACAAATTAATAACAAAAGGTCCAATTACAATAAACCACCAAAACAAGTCACATATCCATTTATTAATCTGAACAAATTCAAAATGAAAAATCAAATCATATCCTCTTCGAAGCTTGACAATTCCATTTATTATAACCAAGCTGCTTTGCACTCGCCACATCTATTATGCTTGTTCTGAAAATATGAAAATCCTCCTTTAGACTTAGTTGATGGTCTACCTGCGCCACATTATCACCAATGCCAAAAAAAAACATTAGTAAAAACATGTTCAGTTTAGAACATTAGTTTTTCCATTTCAGAAAAATAATACCCAAAGTATACAAAACTGATACCTAGTTATTGATAATCAAAAAAATTTATACTAAGAAAAAATAAAAATGATACCAGAAAACTGATCCTAAGATATGATACTTTTACACTCTATCACAAGCTTATATACAACCCAATCAATGATACTTTTCCAATCATCACAAGCTTATATCTCATTCTTCAAATCATACAAAGAGCAATCAATAGACATCCAGTGCTAAAAGTGTTATTATTCAACACAAACAGACAAAGAAGACTGTTATCCCCACTGAAAATAAAAAATAAAAAATAAACATTAGTAAAAATATGTTCAATGTAGAACATTAATTATTCAATTTCACAAAACTGATACCTACCGTATACAAAACTGATACCTAGTTACTGATAATAAACAAAATGATAAAAAGAAAAAAATAAAAATGAAATCCAAAAACTGAACATAAAATATGATATTTTTCCACTCTATCACAACTTTATATACAACCCAAATAACTTTGTATCAAAACTTTGAAAAAAAACGAGATCACGGTAGAAATATGAAAAGAAAGAGGTCGACAAACGCGTATGAGAAAAATATAATAGATGAACTATAATTTTCAGAAGAATGAAATTGAAATGACCAAACAAGGTTGATCGATATTTTGATTGCGAGAGTAAATTGGATCGCGACAGAAAAATTTGATCGAAACGAAAAAGAAGAAGAGGAAGAAGCGCGTGAAAGTGAGCTGGAAGGAAAATACGTGCGTGTGTCCTTGTGAGAAAATAATTAGCGGGCTGTCCTTACGGTAAAAAAAGCCCTAAAAATTGTCCTTGAGAAAAATTTCCTGTACGTATTTTAACATTGAACGGTTAACAACTTCAGTTCCATCGTATCAAATTTAGCATTAATTTTATATCAATGTATATATCTATTAAGTATATAAAAACACCGATAGTGAAGTTTTTTTGAATTGCATAAACTAGCTTGACATAGACTACTTATCTATCTATCGGTTATATAAAGAAAATACTTAAAAATGGTAAGAAAATCTGAATTTGCATAAACTATTTGACATGGACTACAGAGGATAATAAATACAATTTTATTACTTCCTTTTTGTCAATATCTTTTTAACTCCATTTTCTTGTTCATCTTCAATCCATTATTATTTCGCTCTAATTTATGACGAATTCATATATAACCATTGATATTTTTTTAATGAGATTCTCAAAGCCTTTATTACGTTTAAAAACTGTGTACAGAATGATAAGCTTAAGGATTCACAGTTTGGACACCAACCAAAAAAAAACCCAAACACGTTTAACAAGCACACTCACGAAACACTATAGAACAATAATAGAAATGAAAAGATAATTAACAATAACGTCCTCTAAGTAAAAAAAATTCCAAAATAAAGTGAAGGATGTTGTGCAATTTTTTTAATTAATTTGCACTATCTCCAAAACTGCAGCAGAATACTAAGGCACAAAAGCAACCAAAAGAAAAATCTAACTTGCTGATTAATTACCAACCACCAATTCAATGAAAATAATTACCAAATATAGAAAAACGGAAGAGTAGAAAATACAAAGATTTAACGTGGTTCGACTAGATTGCCTACGTCCACGGATCCAACAACTATAAGAAAGAGAATACAAAAGAGAGAGATTATAAAATTATAGGTAGTAAAGTGGAGAGACTACCTATAATTACAAATTGAATAATCAATTTCTCTAAAGACTTGTTTGCGCTCAAAACCCCTAATTTGATTTCATTACAGAAATTATGGTTTACTGAAGAAGAGAATAATGGTGTAAGTTCTTTCATACACACATATGAATATGAACTTCCTTCATTTAAATAGGCTTAAGAATGAAGGATTACTTGGAGATTAAGAAAATTAATTGCCCAATTGTCTTGAAACCTTTCCAAATATCCATGATTTGATTTCTACGCAAATGGATAATGATGATCTTATATGAAATATGAACCTTATTTTTAACAAGTGGACACTGAGCTTTTAGATGACCAAAACAAATGCAATTGTCGCACTTAGGAGGAGGACTTTCATACATAATTTCTTATATGAAACCCCCCCCCCCGTCTCAGCCTCCACTATATCAGGCAAACCTAGTTTGCCATTAAAGTCCACTAATACTCTAGCAAAAGAAATATGAACCTTATTTTTAGTTGCCTCATCCATTCTATTTGGTTTATCAATAGGACTAAGCGGCGCACTGGGCGCTTTGGTACCCTATAAACAAAAACTAAAACCTGGAAGTATAAGCCAAATAGGCATCGAAGTGAGAAGATCTCTGTCCATGGTCATAGAAGGTGATAACCTCTTCATGATTATGAGTCTTTTATCAAAAAACCAAGGTCCGCCCTTTAGAACACTTAACCAATTTTATTTGAAAAGAGTGACAACAAAATATACATTTTCTCTAGTTTGAACTGAAAACTCACTCCCTATCTTCCAAACCCTCTTAGTAATGCTTCAAACATTTTAAAATAATGTTTGGTACCTACCACATAAAGTAGAAAACAATTTTTCCATCCTCTCTCCACCTCTACTATTGCTTCCTTAGATAGGCAACCGCTAATTCTATCATTCACCTCTTTAATTTAAACGGAACTTAGATTAGGTTGTAGAGATGAATCTACCCTACATTTTGTAATAGCATCAACATAGGATACTTTAGTAGCTTCTTTATTAATAGTAAATTTTAAGCCTTTGCTATTCAAAGTTTATTTAGAAATAAAAATAGATTTTTCAATATATTTGAATGTATGAAATTTTTACAAGTGTAAATAAGGGATTTTTAATAATATTTCTAGAAAGGTAAATTCTTTTATAAATTGAATATTTAATAAAAAGGATTAAAAAGAAATTTAAAGAGGGATTTTTGAATTATAAAAATCTATTTTTAGGAGTTTTAAAATATATTTCCCTTTTTATATTTTTATTGGTTCGAAATTAGTTTATTTGATGATTTTGCATAACTGAAAGGTTTTAATAACATTTTCGAAAAGATTTTTTTTTTGTATATGAGCCTATTTTGAAGATTATCCAATTTTTAAATATTGTTAATAAATAAATTCGCCAACACCTAAAAGCATGTGCAATTTGAGTCAATCAAAGAAAAGCCTCTCCGAAGCTAGTCGAAGTCACCGTTTGAAGCATGCAAGAGTCTAAGTTCATAATCATTTCTTCATCTAATCATCAAAGCATGAATCGTGTGAAATGTTGTATATAGTCGAAGTCATTGTATAAGTTCAATATGCCAGTCCAAGTTTGAAGTCAAGTAGGAATTTGATTCACTGGTTGTAGCAATAGGCTATGCAATATAAGGTCAAGTCGAAGTCAGGTTACAAACAAAGGCGAATATGTAAGTCTCAAATTTGAATTGGATTGATATGATATGATGATCACAAGTCACAATTTAAGAGTTAGGTAGTCAATTATGCTATGCAATTGTTTGATTTCCAAATCATTATATGTACAATTGTACAAGCATTACAATAAGCAAAATTCCCAATTTAATTTAGAGTTTACAAAGTTGAAAAAGTAAGAAATGAGGAGAGAAAGTTCGGTCCTCAGAAATGGCGCCCTGAGGGTCATATTTATGGAGGTAGGCGACCACCACTTCGCCTCTAGTGTCTTCGAATAGGACGACTCCGACGGTGCTTGTTTTAGTCTCTTCGTTGATCGGCATCCATAATAAGCGGTAGTAGACATTGGTGAGGGGCAGAGTCATCATTTAGCATCATTAAGTGAGAATGCCTTCAAAGTGCTTCGGTATTAGCTTCCTTGCCGATATGTCTTCGGCAATGTTGACTTTGACTTCATCCTTCAAGTGTGATGTCAATGTCTTCGAAGTACTTGCATAAAGATGATGTGTGATGGATTATCGATTTCGTTGACATCTTCGATGATAGTAGATGAGCAATGGTAATGAACATAATAGAGAGCGACATTATCCTATATTCCTTTGATGTCGAAGACCCTTGGTGCTACTATTGAGCAGTGTCTTCGAAGTGCTGAAATATGCGATGTTGATGGAGCCTGGCATCAATAAAGCGTGCTATGGCCGCTTCAACGTTCATTGATGGCTTTGAGAGCATTGATGGCGTTATTGCTTCACGTAGACATGTGAAGTAATTTGAATGAAGTCACTTGTACTTTCCCTAGTAACGAAGAGTAGTTTCCTATGTCCTCGACGTTAACCCATCTCATTGGTCATATGTCTTCGAGTATGATGAAGAAAGTGTTGAATGGATTCAACGTCGTTGCTTCTTTCACCATTGTCGATGTTGTTTATGTTACTTTGCACATCTTCGAAGTCAATAGATGTGGTATCGACCAAATGGATCTCATCCTTTTAGTTGAACAGTAGAGTTATCTCTCCGATGTAACCTTCTGGTCTTCGACACTGTCGAGGACATCTTCATTTTACTTTAATGCTATTTTACCACCCAGAGCTTTAGGCTTTGACATTGGTCCTTGCTTCCTTGTTTTTGATCTTCTTGAACTACATCCTTTGACAATTATAGGGATAACAAGTATTATAATATAAATCCCTTTTCATTTATATATCTTAGCGGTTTGAAATTGATTTATTTAATATTCTGAGAAATTTTATATGATAAGATGATTTAATTTGATTTGATAAAAAGAATTTGAGAAATATTTTAGAAAGGGGATTTTTAAATTATACAATCTATTTTGAAGATATAAAACTGTGAAATATTTCAATGGATTTGAGAGCTTTGATTTATAATTCCCTATGGTATACGGTTTGAATTGAAATGATTTATATTGATGATTTTGTGATTTAATCCTATATAATGAGGATATTCAATAAACGGATTAGTAATACTGTCTGGGATGAGACATTCAGTGTTATTTTTTCGATTATTCTATTGAATCATGTTATAGAATATTTGTTGTTTGATGAATGTGGTTTACTAGCTTATAGTAAACACTCGAGTAATACTGAGTGGTATGAGACGCTCAAGTAATGCTTGTTCGATCACTATTGGTGAGTAGATGTCACTCATATATTTTGAAGATGTATTAGGAATTTGTGATATCGTCTAGAGGTTACTCCTTAGAGCTTAGTAGTCAGGAGTTATATTACTCTCCAAACGCTACAAGTTGTAGATATGTTGGAATTTACATATTTTTCTTCATAGAACTAACTAGTTGAGTGATTTTATTATTTACTTTTAGGGCTAGTAGTCAAGGAATTGTTATGTAGTACGCTCTCATTAGGACATATGAGGTTAATAGTTCTTATTATTATCACTCTCGGTAGGACTCATCTCATCAAGAGTATTTCATTGTACCCTCTAAGGACTAACTAGTCGAGTATCGCTATCTACTCTCAGGGCTAGTAGTTGAGGATTTGTTATATTAAGATGTTATTATCAGGACTCATATAGTTAAGAGCAATCCTCTCAATAGGGCTTATCGATTCGAGAGCAGCTGTTACCACTCTCATTAGGACTTCCAAAGTTGACAGTACTGGTTATTACTCTTATCAGGACTTATATAGTTGGGAGAATCCATTGGGAATCTACGTTAGAGGGTTCGTGGCACTATAGAGAGAGCATGAATTAGACCTACCAAATAGGCTAGTTATCAATCCTAGTCGTCCTGATTGTGGGGTCACACCCTGGACCCATGATATCACTAGTGATTTTGTAAGATGAGAATTATTTCTCTCGTTAGAACCATTAACCCGACGCCATTTAAGGACCAATAATTTGTTACCAAGGGCAAGTAGGGGTCGTTGCTGATGCTCGGTATAGTCCAATAACATGTTTATGACATGCAACTGATACGGGCCGTGGTTATTAGCATTTCCTGGAGCAATGTTGATGACTTAGGTAGATCTATTCTATATGAGATATTTGATATTATCGTCTTATTAGAGACGATGATTATAGACATTAGAAACTGGTCGCATGTTAATTTGTCATTTGAGATACCATAACCCAAGATTGCTGCATGATGTCTATCCATGACATTAGAGACTTGATGTGAGCTTGTCCGTCATTCTCTCATAAGAGCATGTGTATGGGAGATCTCCTTTATTCTAATTTGTTATTTTTATCTGTTAGGACTATTTAGTCGAGTGCTTCGCCTCTTTAAGGGCTAGGGTCGAGATATATGGATTTATGCATTGAGTATTCGATTGATTTTAATGTTATTGAGTTCAAGTTTTCTTGATATTTTATAGGGCCTAACAGTTGGAAGCTATCTCTCCCATTAGAACTGCAAATCGAGATAATTATTGGATATTATTTTTGATATTTTGTTGGATCATGTTTTATTTGGGATTTGTATTTCTAGCTATCTCCTAGGACTAAGGTCGTAAGATTTTACTTCCATTAGGACTATAAGTCAAGATAATATTTTTGGATATTAATTTCTGTATTTGGTTTGGATTTTGTTCTATTTGGGTTCCATAATTCCTAATGTAACTTTTATGGATTAGCGGTATGAAGTTATTACTTCCATCAAGGCTATAAATCAAGATTTGATGCTTTGATTACTTATTTGGGATTCTACATATCTTGGTTCATTTTTTACTACTTAACAGTCGATATCATTTTCACTAGGACGATAAGCCAAGATTGATATTTTGGTTATTGACTTTTTTGTTTGGCATGATTTGTGGATTATTCTTTTATTGGTGATTTTTTATGGACAAGCTGCGTGCTTGTCCATAGTATTTTTTTGATTCCAACGAGTTTGATTGATATAACCCGATTTATAAAAGTGATTCTTACTTGCTTGTATGTATTCCTTTGGCGATATTTGGAATGTGTGGCATGGTATCTTCTTATTATGGTGTCATGATAGATGTTTCATTAAGTCGTATTTATACTTGACTTTTTAATACATGATTATGGTTATGTACTCACCTTGGATTTAGATATAGTCTGACATGTTTATTATTTATAAATACCCGGATCAGTTCGAGAGTTTTTAGGTACAGGGACATTAGCCATTTTGGATGTTGGGATTTAGAGGAGACATGGTATATATTATATTGTGTTTGAGTTGTTGATGTTTATTTTCTTCAGATATCTCCTTGTATTTGTTTGTATTGAGTTGGTCAAGAGTTGTATATAGTGAAATTGACTTGGAATTTATTGTCATATTGAGACAGACATCGATTGGTATTTGTTTGTATATATTATATTTTCTGGTGCGAACTGCGACTCTATGTTCATTTATATATGTTGTATATTGTTATGTCCTGGTAAACCCATGTATTTATTGTTTTGTGCTGATACCGAATACGTATGGATGTTTTAGTTTTGAGATTTGTAATACATATTAATGTTAGCCCAAAAGTATATTCACATGTGGTCGCTCCTAATAAGCCTCATTCTCCGTATTACCAAACATGATTATACGGTAATTCTCTTTAGTAGTATGTGTATAGAAGTGGGCATTACAATGAATTACTCTTACCTACAAGAGACATTACGGTAATCATGGTAATGTACTTTCTTCTAAGAATGAACTACACTTACCTACAGCCATAAGGAAGGAAAAGGTCCAAATTAGGCAAGATTGATACATTTGGTCGTCCGATCGCCAAGTATGTCCATGACGATAGCTACAAATTTTGATTGAACATTTTAATAAAATATCAAGAAATAGAAAATAATTAAAAAAACTAAGAATGTGACATACTTGCAATAGTGACATACAACCACCTAATGATTTGAATTTCTACAGCGCAACATATGAAAATTCCATTTTTAAATAGGAAAGCACCACACTACCCCAAGAATAACGACCACAATCTTGAAAATCCCTTAAAAGTGGAAAATATTTCAAATTGCATCATCATTTCGAATGATTCGCAAAAATTCGAGAGTTTAAACAGTACAAGATTACAACATGGGTTTGTTGCTCTATCTCGATATGTGTTTCTTCTGCGGGAAGGGGATCTCTGAATTCCTGTATAAACCAACTCATGGTAACTTCACATTTGGATGTAATTTCATTTGGAGGAGGAACTATATCTAGTAAGTCATGACATAACTGAATATAATCGGTTTCGGAGTCATCAAAATATACCAGAAAACCATTAGAATTAAGATTAGTTAGTTTCCCCACATCAAATAATGTTATAGCATCTCCCCAATTCTAAAATTAAATGTATTTCTCTCTGGCTACTACTTATCACACAATGCGTGAATAAGTTGATGGTCTAATCTAAGATACCTAATTTGAAATATTTTCCAAAAATGGGTCGTCCTTAAGTTATCTTGGAGTCGAGGATCTTTATAATCTACGAATTTAAGCTTTCTTGAATGATCTATAACAAAAACTGTGAAAATTGTTTATTCAATTAAATTTAACATAGAACAAAATTACTTATATTATTTTCAATATTTTTGGGATAATGAACAAAAAGTTGTGGAATAATATACCTCCATGAGTAATTAGTTTTCACTTCTATGTTCATCTTGGCGATAAAGAATACTTTCATCAATCGATCCGAGTTCTAACTCTGCTCACCAAAATTTATTCCAATCAATAATTACACAAAATTTCAATACATATATACATTAATTTGCATTGGAATCTAAATTATAATATCAAAAATTCCAATATTAGAATACATCTACAATAGCACTAAACATAATAAAAATTAAAATTGTAAATCGAAGTTTAAATTTAGGATTTACCTCTTATTTGAGAAGATGTAGAAGATTCTTGTAACATCCCTAATTTTTTATAAAATTATTCAGGAAATTTACTTAGATAAATTAAATAGAATAATGAAGATAAGGAGATTGAGATCTGAATGAATTATATAGTTGTGCTTATTAATAAGATAAATGGCTTTAAATTGGTCTATTGGTTAATTAAACTACACATGGACATATTAGTAAATAGCCATTTTATTTTACATGGCTATATCCTTTTGTAAGTGTCCATTCACGTTACATTTTCCACTTTCACAAACAAAAATCAGAAACCTAAACATAGCCGCCATTAACAAGGGAAAAGAGGAAGAAAAATTAAATCAAAGCTAAAGATCAAAGCAAGGGAAATCAATCTTCTACGAATCTCAAATTCCTTATCACATCCAAGGTGAATAATAATTTATTCCATCTCTTTTTGGTTTCTATAATCCTATGATTTCGGGTTAAAGAGTTTATTTCGTTCCTATGATATTTTGGATGATGATATGCAAAAGTTATGGATAGTTTGATTTAAATAATTTAATTATATGAAAATTCCGAATGTTTTTTGGGGCAAAACCGTGTGTTATTGATTTTGGAACTCCTTGAAAAAAATTTATGTTAAGTAAAACATGATTTTGAAGATGGTTTTTAATTTTCAGAATTTTCCAAGTCATGGAAATTTTATCATGAACTTTTGATGAAAAATATAATGTAATTCGGTTTAAAATTTATTTTGAATATTTCAAGAAGAAATTAGGTCTAAATTTTTAATATGTTTAACTATATAATGAAATCGAATTTCAGTGATTTATGGGGACTTTTCCTAGTAGATTTATTAGGGAAAATAAATTATTTTAAAAGAAGGACTTTTCTGAAATAATTGGTATTGGCATAAGGAAGGGCTTAAACGTTACATTTTTATGTTTTAGATATGGCATAAATGCGGAAGTTTTAAATGTAAAGTATTTGAAAACTTTTTATGGCATCCGGTTAACAAATAGGTAAGTTATTAAAAAAGTAATTGCTAAAAGTTTCTATATTTCAGCTTTTAAATCAGAAAAAGTTGTTCCGCCTCTATTAGTAAGTACCCTTCGACTCCATTGGTTCTGCCTCATCCTAGTCGAAACCTACATAGTAAAAACCAATACACATGGTATCACTTAGATGGTACATAGTGGATTGGAAGAAAGGCGGAAGCCTTGGTGTCGAAAAGTGAGCTTTCGATGGAGTCGAAACCCTACTTCATTTTCAAAAGTTAAGTTCTTGCCTTGTTTTACCTAAAGCTTTCGACACAGTCGAAACATGTAACGACCCGTAAAATTTCAACTGTTTTAATAATGTAATTAGTTGAAATTGTGTGAAATTTTAAACGATAAAATTTTGAAATAAAAATTTAATATTTGGAATACGTCTAGTTAAACATAGCGACTGGTAAATTTTCGTCCGAAAATACGGAAGTTTATTTCGCGCGTAAATTCACTTCAATTTAATCAGTTAAAAAGCGTTGAAATAAAATGTTTTAAAAACCAAAATATTTTTACATAGAAAAATTCTAAACCATCTTCTGAGCAAGATGTCAGTTTGTCGTTTTTCCAAATTTGGACATCTTTGGCTCCGTCGTTCTTATTTTCTGCAAAATGCAGCATTCTGGTACCGATATCGATTTTTATCGGATGATCGTACCACTGATATCTGTATACCGTTTTGATCGTCTCATCGCGCTGGTCACCACGGTATATTTACTTCTGTGTTTCGGTGTCTGGTTCGCGACGAAACTGCGGAACGGCTAACCGTATCAGTACACGTTTGCAATCTGCTTTGAGACTTCTCCTTATCCTCCGTGTAATCCAATAGCCCTTAGCATTTATATCTGGTTGAATTCAACTTTCTACCTTTTTAAAATTCCAACTTGTTTCATAATTGCTGTATTCAACGGCGCTCTGGCCTTTACCATTCCCAATACCCTTTATGATTTACTATTGATTCAGCTATTTGTTTTGTCACGTTCAATTCTGAGAGAAAAGGGCAAAGCATGTCTTCTTCCTTAAACAGCTTGCCTTCCCCTCCCTGGCCATTATATTCACCCACAATCAAATAAAAAAAAATGTCTTACAGCCCGTTCATTTTTCATGCAAACTTGGTAGCCTGTTCATTTTTCATACAAATCTGGTGGCCATGTATACTTGCCTCCTTCTTTCCCTTCCATGTCAGCCATCCCTACATTCATTGCCACCCTTCTTTACCGCTCACCACCATCTGACTCTCGCAACCCCATCAACCACGTGCTCCACCCTCAACCCATCGCGCTTGCTCCCGCACCTAGCTCCAGCCTAGCCCACCAACGACCCATCGCAGCCACCTAATCCACTCGCCCATCAGCTCCAAAGCCTTCGCCCACTCACACGCAAACACCACACCGAGCCACCTCACCTCTTCCCTGACCACACAAGCGAACATCTCCAACCCATCCACTACCAGCAGTCTGCATAGCCGTGCTCCGCCCAATGCAGCTCCTCCTCGCCTTAGTTCACGGCCACGGCTGTAGGCGACTTTATCTCCACTCTAGCTCTTCCTTTTATGGTATTTTTTTGTATGTTTTTTTTTTACGGTGTAAAGATATATGTTGTTATACATATTAGTTATATATATATATTTGGGTCTACTGTATATCTATTATATAAGAGATATATTTACATAGTTATTTATGTTTCAACTTGTGAATGATAATACGAATGTAGTTTATATAAACCTTATATATATAACAGTTTTATATGTGGTTTATGAAGTTGTATATGTACTCGTTTATATGTATACGTACAAGTTAGTTAAATCATTTTATATTGGTTGTTCGTATGCATATATATATTCGTTGCATATAGTACACGGTTGTGGGAAATTTGTAGTTTACATATATATAGGTTGTAAGAGATGTAAATATAAGTTTGCAACAGTTGTATACATTGGTTCATATAAAAGTTTATGAATTTTGTTATATATATCTATATAATATATAGGGTGTGCGTCAGCTTTAGGATTTGTTAAATATATAACTTAAAATAAGTATAATATGGTAGTATAAAATGTTGGATAAAAAAAAAGTTTATGAAAGCTGTTTAAAGATATATGTAGAGTTTTAAAGTATTGTATCTCGTTTGTTTTAAGTGTGTACGTTTAAAGCATGTTGTATTGAATTTTTGTTTTGTTTTGATTTTATACAAATTATGTTATATATATTTGTAAACAATAGTGGCAGTTATATTAATGCATAAAGGATAGCTATACATATTTTCTGTTCATAAGGTACAAAGACTTTGTATAATTATATATATGTTGGGTTATGTACCTTGGCCGAAGTGCAAGTTCCACTATAGTCAGTATCTTCCACTATAGTATATATTAGTATAATAATATAATATACTTGTTTAAAACAATTTCATGTACTATAAATATCTTATATTATATCTACTAGGGGTATGGGTCGGGTTTTATATTGTTTCATTTATATTGGTTTTTAATGTGTGTAGCTTATAAATTAGTTGATATATAGTATACGTGAGTTCTATAGTGATTGCATGTATGTTTTGGTAGGAGATAAGTGTGTTCACAGATTTATGATTTTAAAGATTTTATAGTATGCATTTGGTTTCTGAATATATATTTTATTTTAGAAGTGTTAAAGTTAAAAATATCGATTTGAAAATTATATATATATATATATATAATTTTATTTTAATGTATATGAGTTTGTTTATGTTTATATACTTATTTATATGGAGATAAGTATACATAAGTTGGGTTTTATTTAAATGGACTTAGATTTTTTTTATTGGTGTTTAGATTTAGTATTTATTATATATATTATTTTCAAATAAATATTGGTTCAAGAAAATATAAACTAAAATATATTTCTTTTCAGTCTATATCAAGCAGTTCTGATCTATTTTCTTCGATTCCTCATTTACCAGCTTTGATCGTCGAATTCGTGCCAATTTAGCTTTGCTTTGAGATTCGTACCTGAATTCGTTGCTTGTTCTGCTGTCAAAATTCTCTCTAGCCTCGAAAGGTGAGCACTCACTCACGATTAACGTTCTTTTATTTATTAAATTTGATTTCAATTGAAACGACAATTGAAATATGCTACTGTTAGATATTTACACTGTTATTACCTGTATCAGTTCACCTGTGACATCTGACACCATTATCTGTTATATATATGAAATGATAATCCAGTTTGGTTGTAAATTGATTGATTGTTGATGTTTATATTGGACGTTAAATTGTTAATGTTAAATTGATAAATAGTATGAAATTGAACTTGATATAGGATAATTAAATGTTAAATTTGATTAACGAACATTTGTATAATATGACCCCTTTAACTGTTAAATTTATTGACACGTAGGATTGTTAACTACACCTTGAACCATCAATTGTATGTTGCTTAAGCTGATGATGTATGAAATTGTAAATAGAGGACAAGTGAAAACCGTAATGTAATAATCTTTAATCTACATGAAATGATAGTGTGGATTCTAGAGATAATTATATTAATTCGTACAAATAACAATGCGAATTAATACGATTATTTCGGGATTATTTGAATTGATTATTAGATTGATATTGGTTGTTGTTATTGCTTGTTTATTTACTTTGACACCATCCCAGTTACCACACTGCAAGTTCCCTTTGATATGTTTTGATTTTGAATTGAATTGGAATCGGGTTGAAATGATAAATACCCAAAATTGAATTCTGACCTAAGATAGAAAATTTAATAAAACCCGATTGGTCAATAATTTGATTTAAAATAAAACGAAAATTTTATTTGAATAAATAAAATAGTTTTGAAATGAAGTTGAAATTTGAATTTTATTGGAAGGAAATTGTAATATTTAATAATCTGAAATAAAATATTTACAATGTAATCGATGAAAGAAGGTTGTTTAATTTGAGAAATGATTTAATAATAAATTTTGAAATTATAATTAAGTTTGAAATTATTAAACTTTGAAAGTATTTAGTAATTAAGTTTTGAATTATTTAATAATTAAATAAAATTGAATTATTTAATGATTAAATAAAATCGAACTTTTGAATAAGTGAATTTTACTTCGTAAATAATTGAAATTGAGTTTCTTTATTAATTAAGTTCTGGAAAATTATTTAAGTAAGTAAATAAGTGAAATGGAATTTCTTTAACAAGGAATGAAAATGTGATATTTTGGAATTAATGTAAGACTTGAAATGTAAAGAATTTGATTTGATGAATTTAATTTAATTGAATTTGTAAGTTTTGATATAATGAAGTTGAATTTAAATAATGGATTTAATGAATTGGAAATTTAAGGGAAATTGTTTTGAAAGGCATAGTAACTTAACGAATATTGAATGAAATCGATAAATGATTTTAAATTGATTTGAATGTTAAATAGAATTTATTTAAATGATTTCGGAATGAAACTTATATACGAACTTGAATCAATATTTGAATTGTTTTAAATAGAAATTGAAATTGAATTATAAGATTTTGAAACGGAAAATTGGAAGTTTTGAAACGAAAATTTGGAAATTGTTTTAGAAAGACAAATGAATGTTGATTTACGAATTCTAATTGAAATTGTAATTGATTTGGTTTTTGAAATATATAAACGACCAATCGGTGTAATAATTACGAAAGTTATTAAAGAGACCGGAATTCGGTTATGGATACACTCTCTATCTAAACCGAAAACCACTTTAATAACTATACGCGGAGTGATGATCCAGAATGAAGTGGATGGTTTGGTGAACGCGTTGACTGAAGAAAGAGAACGATTTTGGATGACCCCTGACATGACTAAAACAGGAGCCGCGCCGGGCCATTGAGGTTCGCCACCTCTAGCGGACACACTTCTTCGTTACCATATCTATTACTTTTTGTGATTCGATTTGGGTGCACCCCTCGATTATGGGAGTGTTGTTTCGCGGTGTTGGGGTAGTAGCTGCTATGCCCAACATCAGTCCGGATCACGCAACTACTAGTATCCTAGTTGGTATCGCCTCATGTACCTTGTCATACTGATTTTCCTATTCGCGACCACTACGATTTTGATTTGTACCTTTAGTATATGGATTGCCCTCTGGTGACTTCCGGTTTTGGGGAAACTACGGTCTTGTATATGCTTTTGGGAATAAACAGGTTAAGAGGTGTATGGGCCCTGCTTAACCCTACTTTGATATCTTTATATTACTGATAGACATTATCTACTTAGCGTACATTACTACCTAGTAGATAGTTTAACGGATCCTTAAAGGATGGTTATTCCAAACATCCTTTGAGTTACTTGTATTTCAATTGCTATTTCACTTGAGTTGGATTTATTAATATAAGAATGTTAATCCTGACTCGAGTGTCTTGTGTTTTTGCTTTACGCTCGGGTCAGACTGAGTGTACCAGTATTCGAGACTCACCTTTGGAGTTGGAGCTTTGCTTGAAGATCCAACCATCTATTCTGCTTTCAGTATTCGATGATTCCAGTGATGTATTCTGATTTGTATCTGATGTATCGTATTACTCTTCTGTTGTAACTCTGATGTATTTTTATATATTCATATAGTAGCTTCATGAACTACTATCTCTTTTATTTCCGCTGCATTTATTACTCTGTGTCTGTGATCTGTGATTATATCTATTTACTGTATATGTTCAGTTTTGCCAAATTTAAATTAACAACGCGGTATTTTGAGAAATTCAACTCCGGCATGAGTGTCTACCTATACACTTATAATGGACGCGAATGGTCCAAAATGGCGGGTCGTTACAGTTGGTATCAGAGCTTTGGTAGCTCTAGGCAAATCTTAACATATAGGGTAAATGTATTTACAGAATCACTCTCATTCGAGTTCAATCCCTTCCTTTGACTCAATTTCTTCGATTTTTGAAACGTTCCCCTCGGTTTCGAAATTCATTCGTGTCCTTCACTATTCGTCTTCTTTCAATCATGGATCGCACCCCACAACTCCATTCTGAATGTTATCTATAATAGATCGGCGGTCCCGCCAATCTTCGAATGATTCGAAAAGGAGCAAAACTCCTTTATAATTGGCATTGATTTACCGGAGATTTCTGTATCATCGGTTTACGATGCTATCTATCTCCTGCTATACCTGAATCCTATCTCTTGAGATCGAGTGTTGATTTACCTCGGAATTCAACATCGATCTTATTCTTGAAGTCACGGTCGAACCCGGTTAAGGTCGCCCGCGATTTATATAAACTTATCCATCTTTCTATTTCGTTATTTCATCACCTTATCTTCGTTTGAACTTATTTTCGAATCAAAATTCTCTTTGATTTGAGCCCATCAAAAATTTGAATCTCTATCTTTGTTTTGAAATCTATTCTTGTATCGTCGAGCAAAGAAATGTATTTGTAAATTAATATTAAATGTTTTATATATTGTGTTGTTTGAGTTGTTGATGTGATTTGGGTTTCCGATCGATTCGTCTGATCAGCGCTATCGATAGGATCTCCAAAACACTTGAACAGAGCAAACTGACACAATATTATTTTCAAATTTGGTAAATGAAATAAATTTGTTGATTATATTATAAAAATATAAGTTAAATTTTCTGGAATTTAATAGGTTAATTAAATTGTTTGTTTGAAATGATAATATTTTATTATCATTTATTGTTCTAAAAAAATTTATAAATACGATTTATAAATTGATTTTGAATTTGAAATGAATCTAATTCAGAAATTTGAGAATTTATTAGTTTCCGGTGATTTCGAACTTTGGTTTTTAAAATTTTAAAGTATATATATTGAAAGTATTTTCGAATAGAAATCGTTTTCAAAGAATTTTTTTTAAATGTTGAAATCAGTGCTCTTCTCTTTGTCGCTGGAAAATAATTTCGGTGATGGCGGCCGCATCATCGACTTTCATTTTCGAGTTTCGAAGTGGAGAAACCATTTTGTAGCTTTGCTACGGTTTTGTTTTGAAAAATATTTTGATTTGAATTTCTTTAGTATAATTTGATTTATATATATAGGTATCTTATTTTAAAAATTTTAATTTGATTTGATATAAATATATTATATATATCTCTAAGTTGTTTAAAGTAAATTAGAAATCTAATTCTTAAATTTTGTTAAAGGATGATTTTAATTATAAATAAAACCAAAGGTTGGATAAATATTTAAACTTGAATAATTGAAATGAGGAAAATTTTATTTGTATATTGTTCAACTGCATTCTAATACAACTTACCTAAATCATCCAGAAGTTGAATATGTAATTGGATAATATATAATATGAATTGAATTTATAATAAATTTGAGTGTTTATAATAAATGTTATACACTTAAATTTTAATTATAAAATGTTAATAGAGATAAATAGAATAATAAGATAATTGAAAAATAAATTTTGTTTTGAAGGTTAATTAATAAATTGAAATTAGATCAACTTATGGAAATACCTTGAATTTAAAATCAATTAATGAATATAAATTAATTTAAGTGAAATTTATGTGGTTTAAATTAATTTATATGGTTTAAATATATGTAATAAGATATATTAAGTAAAATAGACTTAACAATAATTTGGAATAAAGAAGAATTAAATCTGATGAATAAATATGATTTTATTAAATGACTATTCTAATTTGTGGTTTTAGAAATTTGTTAATTAAACATAATTGGATAAAAAGATAATGAATTTAGAAATAATTAAGATTGATTTCACTTAAGTGAAATCAAATGGATTAAATCAAACTATTGAATATTAATTAATTTAAATTTGAATTTATATGGTTTAAATTAATTGTTATTTTGTATTTCAAATCTGTTTTTCTTTCTAGTTGTTTCTATTCTCCTACCTCGTTCCTTTTCGGGGACGAAAAGTTTTGAGTGGGGGAGAGTGTAACGACCCGTAAAATTTCAACTGTTTTAATAATGTAATTAGTTGAAATTGTGTGAAATTTTAAACGATAAAATTTTGAAATAAAAATTTAATATTTGGAATACGTCTAGTTAAACATAGCGACTGGTAAATTTTCGTCCGAAAATACGGAAGTTTATTTCGCGCGTAAATTCACTTCAATTTAATCAGTTAAAAAGCGTTGAAATAAAATGTTTTAAAAACCAAAATATTTTTACATAGAAAAATTCTAAACCATCTTCTGAGCAAGATGTCAGTTTGTCGTTTTTCCAAATTTGGACATCTTTGGCTCCGTCGTTCTTATTTTCTGCAAAATGCAGCATTCTGGTACCGATATCGATTTTTATCGGATGATCGTACCACTGATATCTGTATACCGTTTTGATCGTCTCATCGCGCTGGTCACCACGGTATATTTACTTCTGTGTTTCGGTGTCTGGTTCGCGACGAAACTGCGGAACGGCTAACCGTATCAGTACACGTTTGCAATCTGCTTTGAGACTTCTCCTTATCCTCCGTGTAATCCAATAGCCCTTAGCATTTATATCTGGTTGAATTCAACTTTCTACCTTTTTAAAATTCCAACTTGTTTCATAATTGCTGTATTCAACGGCGCTCTGGCCTTTACCATTCCCAATACCCTTTATGATTTACTATTGATTCAGCTATTTGTTTTGTCACGTTCAATTCTGAGAGAAAAGGGCAAAGCATGTCTTCTTCCTCAAACAGCTTGCCTTCCCCTCCCTGGCCATTATATTCACCCACAATCAAATGAAAAAAAATGTCTTACAGCCCGTTCATTTTTCATGCAAACTTGGTAGCCTGTTCATTTTTCATACAAATCTGGTGGCCATGTATACTTGCCTCCTTCTTTCCCTTCCATGTCAGCCATCCCTACATTCATTGCCACCCTTCTTTACCGCTCACCACCATCTGACTCTCGCAACCCCATCAACCACGTGCTCCACCCTCAACCCATCGCGCTTGCTCCCGCACCTAGCTCCAGCCTAGCCCACCAACGACCCATCGCAGCCACCTAATCCACTCGCCCATCAGCTCCAAAGCCTTCGCCCACTCACACGCAAACACCACACCGAGCCACCTCACCTCTTCCCTAACCACACAAGCGAACATCTCCAACCCATCCACTACCAGCAGTCTGCATAGCCGTGCTCCGCCCAATGCAGCTCCTCCTCGCCTTAGTTCACGGCCACGGCTGTAGGCGACTTTATCTCCACTCTAGCTCTTCCTTTTATGGTATTTTTTTGTATGTTTTTTTTTACGGTGTAAAGATATATGTTGTTATACATATTAGTTATATATATATATTTGGGTCTACTGTATATCTATTATATAAGAGATATATTTACATAGTTATTTATGTTTCAACTTGTGAATGATAATACGAATGTAGTTTATATAAACCTTATATATATAACAGTTTTATATGTGGTTTATGAAGTTGTATATGTACTCGTTTATATGTATACGTACAAGTTAGTTAAATCATTTTATATTGGTTGTTCGTATGCATATATATATTCGTTGCATATAGTACACGGTTGTGGGAAATTTGTAGTTTACATATATATAGGTTGTAAGAGATGTAAATATAAGTTTGCAACAGTTGTATACATTGGTTCATATAAAAGTTTATGAATTTTGTTATATATATCTATATAATATATAGGGTGTGCGTCAGCTTTAGGATTTGTTAAATATATAACTTAAAATAAGTATAATATGGTAGTATAAAATGTTGGATAAAAAAAAAAAAGTTTATGAAAGCTGTTTAAAGATATATGTAGAGTTTTAAAGTATTGTATCTCGTTTGTTTTAAGTGTGTACGTTTAAAGCATGTTGTATTGAATTTTTGTTTTGTTTTGATTTTATACAAATTATGTTATATATATTTGTAAACAATAGTGGCAGTTATATTAATGCATAAAGGATAGCTATACATATTTTCTGTTCATAAGGTACAAAGACTTTGTATAATTATATATATGTTGGGTTATGTACCTTGGCCGAAGTGCAAGTTCCACTATAGTCAGTATCTTCCACTATAGTATATATTAGTATAATAATATAATATACTTGTTTAAAACAATTTCATGTACTATAAATATCTTATATTATATCTACTAGGGGTATGGGTCGGGTTTTATATTGTTTCATTTATATTGGTTTTTAATGTGTGTAGCTTATAAATTAGTTGATATATAGTATACGTGAGTTCTATAGTGATTGCATGTATGTTTTGGTAGGAGATAAGTGTGTTCACAGATTTATGATTTTAAAGATTTTATAGTATGCATTTGGTTTCTGAATATATATTTTATTTTAGAAGTGTTAAAGTTAAAAATATCGATTTGAAAATTATATATATATATATATATATAATTTTATTTTAATGTATATGAGTTTGTTTATGTTTATATACTTATTTATATGGAGATAAGTATACATAAGTTGGGTTTTATTTAAATGGACTTAGATTTTTTTTATTGGTGTTTAGATTTAGTATTTATTATATATATTATTTTCAAATAAATATTGGTTCAAGAAAATATAAACTAAAATATATTTCTTTTCAGTCTATATCAAGCAGTTCTGATCTATTTTCTTCGATTCCTCATTTACCAGCTTTGATCGTCGAATTCGTGCCAATTTAGCTTTGCTTTGAGATTCGTACCTGAATTCGTTGCTTGTTCTGCTGTCAAAATTCTCTCTAGCCTCGAAAGGTGAGCACTCACTCACGATTAACGTTCTTTTATTTATTAAATTTGATTTCAATTGAAACGACAATTGAAATATGCTACTGTTAGATATTTACACTGTTATTACCTGTATCAGTTCACCTGTGACATCTGACACCATTATCTGTTATATATATGAAATGATAATCCAGTTTGGTTGTAAATTGATTGATTGTTGATGTTTATATTGGACGTTAAATTGTTAATGTTAAATTGATAAATAGTATGAAATTGAACTTGATATAGGATAATTAAATGTTAAATTTGATTAACGAACATTTGTATAATATGACCCCTTTAACTGTTAAATTTATTGACACGTAGGATTGTTAACTACACCTTGAACCATCAATTGTATGTTGCTTAAGCTGATGATGTATGAAATTGTAAATAGAGGACAAGTGAAAACCGTAATGTAATAATCTTTAATCTACATGAAATGATAGTGTGGATTCTAGAGATAATTATATTAATTCGTACAAATAACAATGCGAATTAATACGATTATTTCGGGATTATTTGAATTGATTATTAGATTGATATTGGTTGTTGTTATTGCTTGTTTATTTACTTTGACACCATCCCAGTTACCACACTGCAAGTTCCCTTTGATATGTTTTGATTTTGAATTGAATTGGAATCGGGTTGAAATGATAAATACCCAAAATTGAATTCTGACCTAAGATAGAAAATTTAATAAAACCCGATTGGTCAATAATTTGATTTAAAATAAAACGAAAATTTTATTTGAATAAATAAAATAGTTTTGAAATGAAGTTGAAATTTGAATTTTATTGGAAGGAAATTGTAATATTTAATAATCTGAAATAAAATATTTACAATGTAATCGATGAAAGAAGGTTGTTTAATTTGAGAAATGATTTAATAATAAATTTTGAAATTATAATTAAGTTTGAAATTATTAAACTTTGAAAGTATTTAGTAATTAAGTTTTGAATTATTTAATAATTAAATAAAATTGAATTATTTAATGATTAAATAAAATCGAACTTTTGAATAAGTGAATTTTACTTCGTAAATAATTGAAATTGAGTTTCTTTATTAATTAAGTTCTGGAAAATTATTTAAGTAAGTAAATAAGTGAAATGGAATTTCTTTAACAAGGAATGAAAATGTGATATTTTGGAATTAATGTAAGACTTGAAATGTAAAGAATTTGATTTGATGAATTTAATTTAATTGAATTTGTAAGTTTTGATATAATGAAGTTGAATTTAAATAATGGATTTAATGAATTGGAAATTTAAGGGAAATTGTTTTGAAAGGCATAGTAACTTAACGAATATTGAATGAAATCGATAAATGATTTTAAATTGATTTGAATGTTAAATAGAATTTATTTAAATGATTTCGGAATGAAACTTATATACGAACTTGAATCAATATTTGAATTGTTTTAAATAGAAATTGAAATTGAATTATAAGATTTTGAAACGGAAAATTGGAAGTTTTGAAACGAAAATTTGGAAATTGTTTTAGAAAGACAAATGAATGTTGATTTACGAATTCTAATTGAAATTGTAATTGATTTGGTTTTTGAAATATATAAACGACCAATCGGTGTAATAATTACGAAAGTTATTAAAGAGACCGGAATTCGGTTATGGATACACTCTCTATCTAAACCGAAAACCACTTTAATAACTATACGCGGAGTGATGATCCAGAATGAAGTGGATGGTTTGGTGAACGCGTTGACTGAAGAAAGAGAACGATTTTGGATGACCCCTGACATGACTAAAACAGGAGCCGCGCCGGGCCATTGAGGTTCGCCACCTCTAGCGGACACACTTCTTCGTTACCATATCTATTACTTTTTGTGATTCGATTTGGGTGCACCCCTCGATTATGGGAGTGTTGTTTCGCGGTGTTGGGGTAGTAGCTGCTATGCCCAACATCAGTCCGGATCACGCAACTACTAGTATCCTAGTTGGTATCGCCTCATGTACCTTGTCATACTGATTTTCCTATTCGCGACCACTACGATTTTGATTTGTACCTTTAGTATATGGATTGCCCTCTGGTGACTTCCGGTTTTGGGGAAACTACGGTCTTGTATATGCTTTTGGGAATAAACAGGTTAAGAGGTGTATGGGCCCTGCTTAACCCTACTTTGATATCTTTATATTACTGATAGACATTATCTACTTAGCGTACATTACTACCTAGTAGATAGTTTAACGGATCCTTAAAGGATGGTTATTCCAAACATCCTTTGAGTTACTTGTATTTCAATTGCTATTTCACTTGAGTTGGATTTATTAATATAAGAATGTTAATCCTGACTCGAGTGTCTTGTGTTTTTGCTTTACGCTCGGGTCAGACTGAGTGTACCAGTATTCGAGACTCACCTTTGGAGTTGGAGCTTTGCTTGAAGATCCAACCATCTATTCTGCTTTCAGTATTCGATGATTCCAGTGATGTATTCTGATTTGTATCTGATGTATCGTATTACTCTTCTGTTGTAACTCTGATGTATTTTTATATATTCATATAGTAGCTTCATGAACTACTATCTCTTTTATTTCCGCTGCATTTATTACTCTGTGTCTGTGATCTGTGATTATATCTATTTACTGTATATGTTCAGTTTTGCCAAATTTAAATTAACAACGCGGTATTTTGAGAAATTCAACTCCGGCATGAGTGTCTACCTATACACTTATAATGGACGCGAATGGTCCAAAATGGCGGGTCGTTACAAAACACATGCTTTCGAAAAAGTTTTATAAGTAGCTTTCGAAGAAGGTTGCCATATTATATAAGAAGTTTGCTTTCGAATAGATACTTTTTTCTTAGAAATTAGAGCTTTCGACTAGATTGGTTTTGACCTAGTCGAAACCTAGCCGCTACTCTACCTTTCGACTATATTGACCAGCAATGCTTTCGAAAGGTTATCCTTATTGCTTTCGAAAAGGTTAAGGGTTTCAAAAGTGATGGAGTCGAAAGGGGGTTTCGACTCTGTTCTTCAAAGCTTTAATTTTTAAAGGTCTTTGCTTTCGATTAGATGGTTCCGACACCATCAAATTTCCCCCAAATAAATTTTTTGTTGGTTTCGAAAGAGATACTTTCATATATAACCATTTTGACCCAAGTATTGTTTTGAGGAACAAACCCAATGCTTTTGAAATGGTACTTTCATTTGTTTCTAAGCACTATAGTTTAAAAGATGATTTGATACCTTCGAAAGGTATAATTGGTTTCGAAAGAGAGTATTTATCAAGGGCTTCGAAAGGTATATATATATGATGTTTTGAAAATAAGTTTTTACTTTCGAAGGAGGTCATCTAAAGGTTTCGAAAGAGATGATTTTAAGAATTCAAAACATAAACCCAATCTCAATTTAAAGTAATAACCATGGTTTAAATTGTTTTGAAATGAAGAAGTTTACCTTGATTTAAAATTTTTAAAGGGCTTAACCGAGATATATGTATATAAAGAGGATTTCAAGGATAATGAACCGTAGGTGTTGGTATTATTTTGTTGCTATGTTTACTTCTTTATATACTTATTCACATTGTTATTAACCCATAACTATATTTTGGGGAAAAGGACGGAATAGCCAGTTAGGTTGACCCAGTAGTGAATAGAACTTAACTGATGTTAAAATTTTAATTAAAATATTAGCAGGGGCCAATAGGTTTACAGCAAGCCTATGAAAACTGTATGATATCGACAGAGGCCAATAGGTTCATAGTCAGCCCATGAAAACTATGATTTGATACTGGCAGGGGTCAGTAGATTTGTAGTTAGCCCATGAAATATATATCTAGATTATGATATTGACAGATAGTCAATAGGTTTCTAATTAGCCCATGAAAACTAGGATATATATAAAATGATATTGGAGTTACCAATAGGTCCTTAGTGATCCCATAAAAGCTATGAATTTTGACATATAATCCATAAATGTTTAAAAGGTTAATAGTAACCCTTAAAACTATAATTGAAACAGAAAGTCAAGATAAATGGGGAAGGTTAATCCATATTTGATTTACTTGTTTTGCATGTCATCATAACATTTTGAAATACTATTTTTTTAACTAGCGGTATATGGTTTTATAAAAAAATTCGAATACTAGTGAGGGGAAAACCCGTTTCGCTAGGCGGTGTGGTCTCACTAGATATCCAAATGGTTTAGGATGATAAAATATTATTCATACCAGGCTTTATGTCTGACTCGAAGTTTTTGTTTTCTCCTTAAACTCTCGGGTACTCAGTTGATTTTGAGTAGGTTGAGAGTTAAGGTTTTCAGGTGTTCTTTTAGACGAATAAAAGCTTCCGAAGACATGTAGGAGGCAAGCTTGGTATTAGAGTTCTTTATTTCCGCTGTGTGTTTAGTTGTATATGCAGACAGTTTAGTGCCTTAATATTATATACTCTGATCAACCAAAAGGGCAACTTCATATGTCGCTATTGGCATATTTTGTAATTATTATATGTTATCTGAATATGGTCTGCGAATTGGGATTATGTAATCAATTTGAAATATTTTAAAATGGAATATGTAGTTTATTTGATGTTTAATTTTTTTTTCCATATTCTTGTATTTCTTTGTATCAATGTATCTAATATCGTCGTATTTGATCGTCGAGGATTAATAACTATGGATGACTGCAGCATCCGTAGCCATTAGTTTTGGGCCTCTAAGTAGGTGGATGTTACAAGGTGGTATCAGAGCATAGGTTTATGAAATTTTAAAAGAAACTTAAACCTAAATATTTTTTCAAACATAATCCAATGAATCAGATAATAAGATTGGGGTTTGGGTTAACACTATAATAACGTACTTGTATTTGGTGTGTGTATATATGTATAAGTACGTATCCCTTATTCTCTTAGACCGTTCTTCTGTATCTTACTAAGGCTCGTATGAAGATTTATAAGAAAGGAGATATGGAAGCAGGAAACGAAAGAGGAAATCTCGGTGGAGGAAGCACCACAGCTAATGAAAATGCTCGACCCACTACCAGGAGAAACCCGAGTCGACCGGCTAATGCTAGTAACCAAAATGATGAAGCCAATGTGGGTGCTGGAAATCCACCAGTAGATATAAGGATGATATATCAGTTCCTTGCTGGTTTGATGCAAGTAGGAGTTGCTTCTGGTGTTGCCAAGAATGTAGGAGGAGCTAATCTTGTGGCTCCAGTTGGAAATATTGCTTTGTTGAGTAGGGATTACACCAGTCTGCGTAGGAAGCCATTCTTAGCAACGGAAAGTGCCATAGAAGTTCAAAAATGGCTGTTGCATTGTGAGCGTATATTTACCGATTCGGGTTTGAATGATGAACAAAAGAGAAGGTTGGTCTCTAGGCAGTTACTGGGGTCAGCATTACACTGGTGGAATAGTGTTACTACTGAAGTGCCAGAGGAGCAGTTAACTTGGGCAGATTTTAAGACGAGATTTGAGCAAAAGTTTGTATCTGAGTTTGCTAATTCTGAGCTGATGAGAAAGTTTATGGATTTAGTTCAGGGAGAGATGTCAATAATCGAGTATGCTACTAAGTTTAAAGAACTGTCTCTTATGGTTATGCTGTTATAGATACTGACATCAGAAGGAATGAGAGGTTCATTTGGGGGTTGAGGCCCGAGCTAGCTAGAATGACCATAACCCATGTTCATGATCCTTGTAATGTGGTGGTGGAGATAACCACTCGCCATGAGGGGTTACTTGCTGATCAGGCTAAGGAGAAAACAGTGGAAGCTCAGGGTTCTCAAGAGAAGAAGAGAAAGTTCTTTAAAAAGAAAGAAGCCCAGAAGGGAGATACCGCTAAGAAGTCAAAGGCTGAGGTAGTTTGCTATAAGTGTGATAAGAAGAGTCACTTTGTGAACGATTACCGGTCAGGAAACGGGACGAAAGCTGCAAACAAGAAGAATGTGAAGTGCTTCAAGTGTGATCAAGTTGGGCATTAAAAGAGTCAGTGTCCAGAGCCAGTCAGAGCGGGTAAAGGAAAGGTCTTTGCCATTGGATCAGTTAGGCTACTGCAGTAGATAAGGGAAAGACTATAATGGAAGGTACACTTTTGATTTAGAGTATTCCTGTTAGAGTGCTTTTTGATACCGGTGCATCACACTTATTTATATCTCAGTGTTTTATTGATAGATTATGCTTAGAACCCACCTATCTAGTTACTTCCTTAAGGGTTGTGAATCCAATATGAGGATATGCAACTCTAGGGTTGAGATGTAACCAATTAGAACTTGATTTGTTAGGTCATAAATTTGCATGCAGTTCTTATATTATTGATTTCGTAGATTTCAGTATCATTTTGGGAATGGATTGGTTGGGTAGGTATGAGGCTAGAATATTTTGCCAGGATAGAGAGATATCACTAAGACACCCTGATAGTCATAATCAAGTGATATTCTCGGTAAAGAATGTCGATAGGAGTGTTAATGCTTTACTTAGTGCTATGGAGATAGGAGATGAGTTAAGTTAGGTTCGAGTAGCAAGAGAATTTGCAGATGTGTAACGACCCGTAAATTTCAACTGTTTTAATAACGTAATTAGTTGAAATTTTGTGAAATTTTAAACGATAAAATTTTGAAATAAGAATTTAATATTTGGAATACGCCTAGTTAAACATAGCGACTGGTAAATTTTCGTCCGGAAATACGAAAGTTTATTTCGCGTGTAAATTCACTTCAATTTAATCAGTTAAAAAGCGTTGAAAATAAAATGATTCCGAAACCTAAATATTTTTACATAGAAAAATTCTAAACCATCTTCTGAGCAAGATGTCAGTTTGTCGTTTTCCCAAATTTGGACATCTATTGCTCCGTCGTTTTTATTTTCTACAAAATAACAGCATTCTGGTACCGATATCGATTTTTATCGGATGATCGTACCACAAATATCTGTGTACCGTTTTGATCGTTTCGTCAAGCTGATCTCTACGGTATATTCGTATGTGTGTTTCGGCGTCCGGTGGACGATGAAATCTGTAAAACGATTTCCGTATCGGTACCATTTTTAACCTTTTGTTTCCTTGTCTTTTCAAATTCAAGTGCCAGCAGTGTAATCCAAGCAACACTTAGCTTTAATTATTTCACCTGAATTCACGCTCTGATTTTTAATATCCCATCAGTTTCAAATAATATTTCTCGTGACTCTCCATCAGTTTCAAAAGAAAATGTTAGCTGTCATTTACTTTATCCTGAAGGCCATTCACATTTTATCTCCTGAGTTTAACTTGGTAACAAAACTGAGCAATGGCCTCCTCTATAAAAAATAAAAAAAAATAAAAATACTAAAGCCTATATTGTACCTGTAGTTGCTCGCGTCCCTTCCCCTACCGAACTGAAGCCACCCACTTCATCTCCCATCACAGAAACCATCATCCCCTCCGGCCAACTCGCCCACCACGGCAACACCCACGCCACCCAGACCCGTTCCACCCTTGCCGAGCACAGCCAACGTCCTCCGCATCACGACCAACAGCCTTCATCTCTCTTCTCCAACCACCTTCCCTCCTCCAAGTATCACCACTGCTCCGCCATGTCAGCTGCAACCGCCACTTGGCCCCACTCTCTCTCCTTCGCCAGCATCTCCCCATGACAGCCTACCTGCTGTTCACCCACTTCCCTCAGATCCACATCCGCCTCGCCGTACGCTTGTCATACCCGAACCCTGCCAATTCTCCGCCGCCGAGGCCAGCAACCGCCTACTGAATACCCACTGCCGAGCTCCGACCGCACCGCTCCACTTCCAGGCGAGCGTTCTTTTTTTTTCGTTCTTTACAGTTGGTATATAATATTTATATTGATTGATACATGCGGTTTTCAAATTCTCCATGTAAACTCAAACGATTTTTAAAATATGTTTTAATTTATGTAAATTGTGTACGTATATGATATTATATAAGTATTGTTTTGAAGTGTATATAACGTGTACGGTATCTTTGAGTATTTGCATGTTTGCCTGTTTTGTATTATACATATTTTTGAGTTGAGTTCGGTGAACTGCATGTGTGTAAAGGGTTGGTATATATATTGCCTAGTATAATATATTATATTTTATGCTAGTGGAGGCGTTAGTATACAGGTCCTAAAGTATGTTTGTATAAATATATTATGACAGTTATATTATGTTAGTTTATAGAAGTTTTACATATTTTAGTGGTTGTATATTAAAGTATATTTATAGAAATGTTGATTTCAAGAATATCTATATGATAATATTTTGGTTTACACTGTTTAAATTTACATATATATTATCTAAGTACTGATGTGTATTGATTTCAGAATTTATGGTTACGTGTGTAGGTTGTCTATATAGTACATAGTTGATACTTGATGTTGTTTGATGGGTATATAATATATACAAGTTTAAAAATGGTCTGTTGATAATAGTACAAGTATATGCGCATATGTTTTTTTTATATATAAAGTTTTATATATTGGTATATACGTGATACAGTAAACACGGCTTGGTTTTCTCGGTTGCAGTTTGTAATAAGGTGATTTTTTATGTATTGATTCTTATTTTAAGCCTTGTTTATATAAAAGTATATCTTGATCGTATAAATCTTTGTTTAATATATATATGTGTAGCCGTTTACTTTACTAGTAGAGTCTACATAGGTTGTTAGGTAGTCTGCACCTTTTCTTAGCATGTATACACTTTGTTTTGATATATAATATATATTATGTATGTGTATATTTGATTTTACAATATGTGTTGGTTGCTATATTTTAGTGTTGCGTATTTGTTTATATGCTATTTTGGATTTAAGTTGATTTTATAAAAAAAATTTTTTTTTATAAATGTTGTTTAAATATAACATATAGTTATAAATAGTTATATATATATGCCCACCTATATCAAATTGTCTTCATTGATCTAGTTCTGATTTGATTTTGTCTATTCCTTATCTATCAGACCTATCCGTCGAAATTCGTGTCGAATCTAGCTCTGTTTTGAAATTCTTGCCTGGATTCGTAGCTTGTATTGTTGTCAAACTCCTCTAGCCTCGAAAGGTGAGCAATCACTCACGATTAACGTTCTTTTATTTATTAGATTTGATTTCAATTGAAACGACAATTGAAATATGCTGCTGTTAGTTAATTACACTGTTTTATATGCTATTACCTGTATCAATTCACCTATGACATCTGACACCATTATCTGTTAATTATTTATGCAATGATAATACAGTTTGGCTGATAATTGATTGATTGTTGATGTTTATATTGGACGTTAAAATTGTTAATGTTAAATTGATAAATAGTATGAAATTGAACTTGATATAGGATAATTAAATGTCAAATTTGATTAACGGACATTTGTATAATATGACCCCTTAACTGTTAAATTTATTGACACGTAGGATTGTTAACTACACCTTGAACCATCAATTGTATGTTGCTTAAACTGATGATGTATGAAATTGTAAATAGATGACAAGTGAAAACCGTAATGTAATAATCTTTAATCTACATGAAATGATAGTGTGGATTCTAGAAATAATTATATTAATTCGTACAAATAACAATGCGAATTAATATGGTTATTTCGGGATTATTTGAATTGATTATTGGATTGATGTTGATTGTTGTTATTGCTTGTTTATTTACTTTGACACCATCCCAGTTATCACACTGCAAGTTCCCTCTGTTATGCTTTGATTTTTAATTGAATTGGAATCGGGTTGAAATGATAAATACCCAAAATTGAACTTTGACCTAGGATAGAAAATTAAATAAACCTGATTGGTCAATAACTTGATTTTGAAATAAAATAAGGATTTTATTTGAATAAATAATATGGTTTTGAAATGAAGTTGAAATTTGAATTTAAGTGAAAGGAAATGTTAATGTTTAATAATCTGAAACAAATTATTAAAAATGTAATTGATGAAAGAATGTTGTTTAATTTGAGAAACTATTGAGTTAAGTTTGAAATTATAATTAAGTTTGAAATTATTAAACTTTGAGATGATTTATTGAGTTAAGTTTGAAATTATAATTAAGTTTGAAATTATTAAACTTTGAGATGATTTAATAATTAAGTTGGAAATTATAATCAAGTTTGAAATTATTAAACTTTGAGATGATTTAATAATTAAGTTGGAAATTATAATTAAGTTTGAAATTATTAAACTTTGAAATTATTAAATAATTAAGTTTTGAATTATTTAATAATTAAATAAGATTGAATTATTAAATGATTAAATTAAATTGAATTTTGAATAAGTGAATTTTACTTCGTAATAATTGAAATTGAGTTTCTTTATTAATTAAGTTTGGAAATTATTTAAGGAAGTAAATAAGTGAAATTGGATTTCTTTAACAAAAATGAAATGTGATATTTTTGGAATTAATGTAAGACTTGTAATTGGAGAATTGATTTGACGAATTTAGTTTAATTCAAAATTGTAAGTTTTGATTTGATGAAGTTGAACTTAAGAATTGATTTAATGAATTGGAAATTTAATAGAAATTGTTTTGAATGATAAAGTAACTCAACGAATATTGAATGGAACCGATAAATGAGTTTAAATTGATTTGAATGTTAAATAAAATTAATTTAAATGTTTTCGAAATGAAACTCATATACGAACTTGAAAATATTTGAATTGTTTTAAGTAGAAATTGAAATTGAGTTATAAGATTTTGAAATGGTAATTTGGAAGTTTTGAAACGAAAATTTGGAAGTTGTTTTAGAAAGACAAATGAAATGTTGATTTACGAATTCTATTTGAAATTGAAATTGATTTGGTTTTTTTGAAATATATAAACGACCAATCGGTGTAATAATTACGAAAGTTATTAAAGAGACCGGGATCAGTAAGGGATATACTCTCTATCTGAACCGAAACCACTTTAATAACAAAACGCGGAGTGTTGATCCAGAATGAAGTGGATGGTTTTGATGAACGCGTTGACTGAAGAAAGAGAACGATTTTGGATGACCCCTGACATGACTAAAACAGGAGCCGCGCCGGGCCATTGAGGTTCGCCACCTCTAGCGGACACACTTCTTCGTTACCATATCTATTACTTTTGTGATTCGATTTGGGTGCACCCCTCGATTTTGGGAGTGTTGTTTCGCGGTGTTGGGGTAGTAGCTGCTATGCCCAACATCAGTCCGGATCACGCAACTACTAGTATCCTAGTTGGTATCGCCTCATGTACCTTGTCATACTGATTATCCTATTCGCGACCACTACGATTTTGATTTGTACCTTTAGTATATGGATTGCCCTCTGGTGACTTCCGGTTTTGGAGAAACTACGGTCTTGTATATGCTTTTGGGAATAAAAATGTGTTAAGGGTGGAATGGGCCACGACTTAACGCTATTTTGATATCTTTATATTACTGATAGACATTATCTACTTAGCGTACATTACTACATAGTAGATAGTTTAACGGATCCTTAAAGGATGGTTATTCCAAACATCCTTTGAGTTACTTGTATTTCAATTGTTATTTCACTTGAGTTGGATTTATTATTATAAGAATGTTAATCCTGACTCGAGTGTTTTGTGTTTTGCTTTACGCTCGGGTCAGACTGAGTAGTTCAGCTTTCGAGACTCACCTTTGGAGTTGGAGCTTCGCTTGGAGATCCAGCTATCTATCCAGCTTTCGGATATTCGATGATTCCAGTGATGTATTCTGATTTGTTTCTGGTTTAACTCTGATGTATCGTATTACTCTTCTGTTGTAAACTCTGATGTATTTTATATATTCATATAGTAGCTTCATGAACTACTATCTCTTTTATTTCCGCTGCATTTATTACTCTGTGTCTGTGATCTGTGATTATATCTATTTACTGTATATGTTCAGTTTTGCCAAATTTAAATTAACAACGCGGTATTTTGAGCAATTCAACTCCGGCATGAGTGTCTACCTATACACTTATAATGGACGCGAATGGTCCAAAATTCCGGGTCGTTACAGTTGGTATCAGAGCTTTGGTAGCTCTAGGCAAAACTTAACATATAGGGTAAATGTATTTACAGAATCACTCTCATTAGAGTTTCAATCTCTTCCTTTTGACTCGATTCCTTTGATTTTTGGAACGTTCCCTGCGGTTTCGAAATTCATTTGTGTCCCTCACTATTCGTTTTCTATTAATTCTGGAGTATTCTATAACTCCACTTCGAATAATCTTCATAATGAGTCGATGGTCTTGCCAATCTCAAATTGATTTATAATGGGGTGAAACTCCTTTACAATGGCATCGATTTACCGGAGATTTCTGTATCCTTGGTTTACGATGCTATCTATTCCCTACTATACCTGAATTCCATCTCTTGAGATCGAGTGTTGATTTACCTCGGAATTCAGCACCGATCTTATTCTTGAAGTTACGGACGACTCGGTTAAGGTTGCCCGTGAATTAAATAAAATCATCCATCTCCCGATTGTGGTAATCGAATTATCTTGTCTTCTGTTTCAAACTTATCTTCGAATCAAATTTCTCTTTGATTTGAGTCCATCAAATTTGAAACCCTATCCTTATTTTGAAAATTCATTCATGTATCGTCGAGCAAAGAAATGTATTTGTAAATTAATATTTAAAACGTTTTAAAATATATTGTGTTGTTTGAGTTGTTGATGTTGATTTGGGTTTCCGATCGATTCGTCTGATCAATGCTATCGATAGGATTTCCAAAACACTTGAACAGAGCAAACTGACACAATATTATTTCCAAATTTGGAAAATGAAATAAATCTGTTTGATTATGTTGTGAAAATATTAGTAAAATTTCCTGGAATTTAATAGGTTAATTAAATTGTTTGTTTGAAATGATAATATTTTATTATCATTTATTGTTCTAAATAAATTTATAAATACGGTTTATAAATTGATTTGAAATTTGAAATGAATTTAATTCAGAAATTTGAGAATTTAGTTTCCGGTGATTTCGAACTTTGGTTTTTTTAAAATTTTAAAGTATATATTATTGAAAGTATTTTCGAATAGAAATTGTTTTCAAAGAATTTTTTTAAAGTGTGGAAATCAGTGCTCTTCTCTTTGTCGTTGGAAAATAATTTCGGTGATGGCGGCCGCATCATCGACGTTCATTTTCGAGTTTCGAAGTGGAGATACTATTCTGTAGCTTTGCTACGGTTTTGTTTGAAAAATATTTTTGATTTGAATTTCTTCGGTATATTTTGATTTATATATATATTGTTATCCCGCTTTTTGGTCAAAGCTGGAATATCAATAAATTGGTTGGATATCAGGATTGGAGTTTAATAGGAAACAAGACTACAATGGATATCGTCAAAATTTGACCGGGCTTCGATCAGGACGGAATCGATTGGAGATGATGATGAGGACTAGGAGAGGCTACGTTTCAAGTTTCAGGTTAATCGGAGTTTGTACGGAGGAGATACGATCGATACAAGGTAGGAAGAATGCTTTGTTCGAATCCAAAGACCTCACACCTAATGGTTCGAATCCCCTAGGGTCGAATCCATCAAACTCGACTCCAGCAAAGTTCCCCTGATGACTTCGAATCCAGGAGAAGTGTTTTAGCCTTCGACTTCATCGCCTTCGTATCCATTAAGCATCCCTTCCTTCGAATCGGCAAAGGCTACTCGCTTCGACTCCATCGTCGTCGAATCCATCGAACGAGGGTCCTTCGATTCCATACAGTTGAAGGAACTTCGACTCCATCCCACGACTACCTTCGAATCGATTCAGCCGAGAAGCTTTCGTATCGATCAACGCCTATCGTGATCGATTCGAAGCGAACATCCATTCGATCGATTCGAGGGAAGCAAACTTCGAATCCAACGTCTCGAGTCCACCAGGTAAGCACGGCTAGAACCAAGGATTCAACCCGGTCAACTCGGAGAAAAAGGAGGATCGACTCGAAGATTGCGCGCCACATCACCGCGAGCGCGCGTGCCATGATCGATTCGAAGCAATCGATTCGAACGTAATCGATTCGAAGGGAACTTATCAACTGGAAACCTGATCTCGAATCGATCATATCTTGAGATTTACAAGTCCAAATGCTATGAAATTTTCACAGAAGCTTAAGCACATGATGAAGAATGTTCACACCAAATTTCAGCTCGGTTGGACAATTTCTTGATCGAGTCGAACGTAGCTTCGAATCGATCCCAAAGTGGGCCCGGATTCCCAAAAAGCGGGCATGTGGGCCCCCTCACATGCCAGAACTGGTCTCCCCTCATTTTAGGCGAAATATCAGCCTCCTACACCTATAAATAGACCCCCAGATCATTCAGAAAAGGGGTCGGACAATTTTGAGAGCTAAGGAGTGCCCAGACTCTGCCAGATTTACTCCAGATCACCATTGCTGCCTTAGATTCAGATTATAATCATAAAATCCGTTGTACTACGCAATTGTAACTTTCAAGCATCGATCAATAAAAGATAAAAACTTTGGAGTGGACGTAGGCCGGAGATAGCCGAACCACTATAAATTGTGTGTCACTGTTCATTATTTCTAGACTGTTGCTTGTTACTTGCTTAGATCTGTGATTTGTGTGTGAATACTGTTGATTCGTATTCATACGCTGGTGCTTTCACTACACTTGGGGTTTGTGACCATTTTTGGTGCAAACACTTTGGTGCTTTCACCGAGAGGAACTAGCACCCGCTACACCAGATTCAAAGTTTAGATTTGAAAGTTTGAAGGATTCAGATTGACTCAACAATGACTCGACAAACAAGGCAAAGAGCTGAGAGAAGCCAACAAGGAGGAAGTCAAGAGGCATCCTCTGGCGCTGGAGAAGGACAAGCTTCGATTTACATCACCAAAGACGAAATGGAAGCTATGGCAAATTCATTACATGAGAGGTTGTTGAAGAGTCAACAGGAGATGATGCAGACTTTCTTCGAGCAGATGAGAGCTGCAGGAACACAAAACCTTGGACCAACTATAGCGACTGCAAATGCGGAACAAGGAACTAGGGTTGTGGAACCCAATGGAGGACAGAATGCAGAACCGGAAGGCAATCAACAAGGGCTTAGGGGCAGGCCCGCAGGATCCAACGCAGAAGGACCTTTGGAAGGAGTTCAACAGGCTAGAGCCAACGTTGCGGCTAATGAGCCACATGAAGAATATGTGCCGGAGTTCCCTCGGGAGCATGGGGGGCAACACCTAACAGGCAATGCTGGATTAATGGAAATCATTAGGAAGACTATGCGTGGAGGTTCGATCAATAGAGACTTGGAAGGAGTGAACAGGAGTCCGTTCGCTCGGGAAATCAGGATGGCTCAGAATCCACCTAAGTTCAAGTTACCTAGCGTGGAAGTATATAATGGAAAGGCTGACCCGACTGATCACTTAATGAGATACACTAGACACATGGAAGTGCTGGGGGCATCCGAGGAAGTGATGGCCAGATGTTTCCCTTTATACTTGACAGACCTAGCGGCAATGTGGTTTAGGCAGCTGGAGGAAGGATCTATCAGGAATTGGAGGGAATTGGTGGACAGGTTTTTGGGACAGTTTCGGGTTCATATCAAAAGACCTAAGAACGTGATGACGTTAACATCGGTAAAGCAAAGAACGGATGAATCGCTTAGAGCATTTTTAACTCGATTTAATGCGGCGGTTTCTTCGGTGGATCGGCCAGATCCGTCAATGGTTTTGATGGCGGCAGTGTCGGGAGTCAGAGAGGATTCAGATTTTAAGGTATCTTTAGTACGAGACCCACCACTGGATCTCGGGGAATTCTTTCACGAAGCTGAAAGATTTCTTCGGCAAGAAGATGCATGTATGGATTTAAAGCTAAAGGAGGTGAATGTGACTGGGGGTGGAGGACCATCCAACGGAAGTTCAGACAAAGATAAAGGAAAAAGGAAGCTGGATGACGATTCAGGAAAAACCAGGAAGCAATGGAAGGATCCAAAGTTTTCCACATACACAGAATTAAACGAGACGCAGAAGCGGATATACATGGAAACTCGGAATCGCCTTCCTTACCGGAGGCCGGCTAGGAGAGAACCATCCGAGCGGGAAAGGGCATCAGGAAAGCATTGTCTCTTCCACGATTTGGACGGGCATGATACCAACAGCTGCAGGCATTTAAAGGACATAATTGAGGAGCATGTGAGGAATGGACAGTTGAGGCAGTATGTTGGAGTACGGAATGCAGCGGTGGAGCGGGAGCAACCACCGCCTACCTCGAGCCAAGATGGTGCGAGGCCCAGGAATGATGGTCGATTGGTCATCCATTGACCAGGATAATATGAAATAAGTAACAAACCATTGGCGAGCAACTGAGCCATTTACACATGTATGGGGACGGAGATAGCCCCTAGGCATGCTCTGAATGGTGATAAACTGCAAAGCCATGGTTTGCGAAATCTGTTTTTTGTTTTTGATTGGACACTTGGTTTTCTGATTTGGTTTTTGGAGTTTGGATTGAACTCCTGATTTTGCTTGTTTTCCTGGTTTTGGCATTCATTCGGATGATTGTTCTCCGTTTTGGATGATGGTTTCGATTTCTGATACGGATTTCTGGTTTTCCGATTTGATTTGGATTTTGGATTGGATCTTGATTGGATTCTTTTCGGTTTTTGATAAACGGTCGTCAGGCATGGATTATGCCTGGCAAGGGGTGAGTCGTTCTGCCCGAACGCGGTAAAGTGACTCATTCAGGTCGTCGAGTATGGACTATACTCGGCAAGGGTCCGGAGTGACCAGGATTTGGCCTAGGACTTAGGCCCCCTACTATCGATTATTGTTTCAGGTCGTCGAGTATGGACTATGCTCAACAAGGGTCCGGAGTGACCAGGATTCGGCTTAGGACTTAAGCCACGGCATTACTTACGTCCAGGGACACTGGACCACGGTCGTCAGGTGTGGATTGCGCTTGGCAAGAACCCGGAGAGGTTAACTCAGCGTCCAGGGACACTGGACCATGGTCATCAGGTGTGGATTGCGCTTGGCAAGAGCCCAGAGAGGTTACGGATTTGGATATCGACCCGGAGAGGTCTTGGATTCGGTTGTTGGATAGGGATGGATTAATAACTCAGTCTTCGAGTACGGATAGGCATGGAATTGGCTATGGTCTTTGCACATCGGATACGGAATTATTCAAAACACGCCTTCTTATCACAAGGCATGTTTTGGGGGGCAAATGTTATCCCGCTTTTTGGTCAAAGCTGGAATATCAATAAATTGGTTGGATATCAGGATTGGAGTTTAATAGGAAACAAGGCTACAATGGATATCGTCAAAATTTGACCGGGCTCCGATCAGGACGGAATCGATTGGAGATGATGATGAGGACTAGGAGAGGCTACGTTTCAAGTTTCAGGTTAATCGGAGTTTGTATGGAGGAGATACGATCGATACAAGGTAGGAAGAATGCTTTGTTCGAATCCAAAGACCTCACACCTAATGGTTCGAATCCCCTAGGGTCGAATCCATCAAACTCGACTCCAGCAAAGTTCCCCTGATGACTTCGAATCCAGGAGAAGTGTTTTAGCCTTCGACTTCATCGCCTTCGTATCCATTAAGCATCCCTTCCTTCGAATCTGCAAAGGCTACTCGCTTCGACTCCATCGTCGTCGAATCCATCGAACGAGGGTCCTTCGATTCCATACAGTTGAAGGAACTTCGACTCCATCCCACGACTACCTTCGAATCGATTCAGCCGAGAAGCTTTCGTATCGATCAACGCCTATCGTGATCGATTCGAAGCGAACATCCATTCGATCGATTCGAGGGAAGCAAACTTCGAATCCAACGTCTCGAGTCCACCAGGTAAGCACGGCTAGAACCAAGGATTCAACCCGGTCAACTCGGAGAAAAAGGAGGATCGACTCGAAGATTGCGCGCCACATCACCGCGAGCGCGCGTGCCATGATCGATTCGAAGCAATCGATTCGAACGTAATCGATTCGAAGGGAACTTATCAACTGGAAACCTGATCTCGAATCGATCATATCTTGAGATTTACAAGTCCAAATGCTATGAAATTTTCACAGAAGCTTAAGCACATGATGAACAATGTTCACACCAAATTTCAGCTCGGTTGGACAATTTCTTGATCGAGTCGAACGTAGCTTCGAATCGATCCCAAAGTGGGCCCGGATTCCCAGAAAGCGGGCATGTGGGCCCCCTCACATGCCAGAACTGGTCTCCCCTCATTTTAGGCGAAATATCAGCCTCCTACACCTATAAATAGACCCCCAGATCATTCAGAAAAGGGGTCGGACAATTTTGAGAGCTAAGGAGTGCCCAGACTCTGCCAGATTTACTCCAGATCACCATTGTTGCCTTAGATTCAGATTATAATCATAAAATCCGTTGTACTACGCGATAGGAAATTGTAACTTTCAAGCATCGATCAATAAAAGATAAAAACTTTGGAGTGGACGTAGGCCGGAGATAGCCGAACCACTATAAATTGTGTGTCACTGTTCATTATTTCTAGACTGTTGCTTGTTACTTGCTTAGATCTGTGATTTGTGTGTGAATACTGTTGATTCGTATTCATACGCTGGTGCTTTCACTACACTTGGGGTTTGTGACCATTTTTGGTGCAAACATATATAGGTATCTTATTTAAAATTTTAATTTGATTTGATATAAATATATAGATATATCTCTAAATTGTTTAAAGGTTAATCGGAAATTTAATTCTTAAATTTTGTTAAAGGATGATTTTAATTATAATAAAACCAAAATTTGGAATAAATATTTAAACTTGAATAATTGAATTTGGAAAATTTTATTTGTATATTGTTCAACTGCATTCTAATACAACTTACCTAAATCGTTCAGAAGTTGAATATGTAATTGGATAATATATAAGATAAATTAAATTTATAAATTAAATTTGAGTGTTTATAATAAATGTTATACACTAAATTTTGATTATAAAGATGCTAATAGAGTTAGATAGGATAATTAGTAAATTCAGTTACTAATGAAATAAATTTGTTTTGAAAAAATTTAACAAATTGAATTAGATCAACTTATGGAAATACCTTAAATTTAAACCAATAATTGAATATAAATTAATTTAAATTGAAATTTATATAGTTTAAATTAATTTATATGGTTTAAATATATGTAATAAGATATATTAAGTAGAATAAAGTTAATAATAATTTGGAATAAAAGAATTAAATTTATTGAATAAAATATGTGTATGATAAATGATTATACAAATTAATGATTTAGAAGTTGATGATTTAGGATAATTAGGAAAAAAATAATGAATTTAGAAACAGTTGAGATTGATTTTAGTAAAATCAATTGGATTAAATCAATTATTGAATATCAATTAATTTAAATTTGAATTTTTATGGTTTAAATTAATTGTTATTTTGATTTCAAATTTGTTTTTCTTTCTGGTTGTTTCTATTCTCCTACCTCGTTCCTTTTCGGGGACGAAAAGTTTTGAGTGGGGGAGAGTGTAACGACCCGTAAATTTCAACTGTTTTAATAACGTAATTAGTTGAAATTTTGTGAAATTTTAAACGATAAAATTTTGAAATAAGAATTTAATATTTGGAATACGCCTAGTTAAACATAGCGACTGGTAAATTTTCGTTCGGAAATACGAAAGTTTATTTCGCGCGTAAATTCACTTCAATTTAATCAGTTAAAAAGCATTGAAAATAAAATGATTCTGAAACCTAAATATTTTTACATAGAAAAATTCTAAACCATCTTCTGAGCAAGATGTCAGTTTGTCGTTTTCCCAAATTTGGACATCTATTGCTCCGTCGTTCTTATTTTCTGCAAAATAACAGCATTCTGGTACCGATATCGATTTTTATCGGATGATCGTACCACAAATATCTGTGTACCGTTTTGATCGTTTCGTCAAGCTGATCTCTACGGTATATTCGTATGTGTGTTTCGACGTCCGGTGGACGATGAAATCTGTAAAACGATTTCCGTATCGGTACCATTTTTAACCTTTTGTTTCCTTGTCTTTTCAAATTCAAGTGCCAGCAGTGTAATCCAAGCAACACTTAGCTTTAATTATTTCACCTGAATTCACGCTCTGATTTTTAATATCCCATCAGTTTCAAATAATATTTCTCGTGACTCTCCATCAGTTTCAAAAGAAAATGTTAGCTGTCATTTACTTTATCCTGAAGGCCATTCACATTTTATCTCCTGAGTTTAACTTGGTAACAAAACTGAGCAATGGCCTCCTCTATAAAAAAAAAATAAAAAAAAAATACTAAAGCCTATATTGTACCTGTAGTTGCTCGCGTCCCTTCCCCTGCCGAACTGAAGCCACCCACTTCATCTCCCATCACAGAAACCATCATCCCCTCCGGCCAACTCGCCCACCACGGCAACACCCACGCCACCCAGACCCGTTCCACCCTTGCCGAGCACAGCCAACGTCCTCCGCATCACGACCAACAGCCTTCATCTCTCTTCTCCAACCACCTTCCCTCCTCCAAGTATCACCACTGCTCCGCCATGTCAGCTGCAACCGCCACTTGGCCCCACTCTCTCTCCTTCGCCATCATCTCCCCATGACAGCCTACCTGCTGTTCACCCACTTCCCTCAGATCCACATCCACCTCGCCGTACGCTTGTCATACCCGAACCCTGCCAATTCTCCGCCGCCGAGGCCAGCAACCGCCTACTGAATACCCACTGCCGAGCTCCGACCGCACCGCTCCACTTCCAGGCGAGCGTTCTTTTTTTTTCGTTCTTTACAGTTGGTATATAATATTTATATTGATTGATACATGCGGTTTTCAAATTCTCCATGTAAACTCAAACGATTTTTAAAATATGTTTTAATTTATGTAAATTGTGTACGTATATGATATTATATAAGTATTGTTTTGAAGTGTATATAACGTGTACGGTATCTTTGAGTATTTGCATGTTTGCCTGTTTTGTATTATACATATTTTTGAGTTGAGTTCGGTGAACTGCATGTGTGTAAAGGGTTGGTATATATATTGCCTAGTATAATATATTATATTTTATGCTAGTGGAGGCGTTAGTATACAGGTCCTAAAGTATGTTTGTATAAATATATTATGACAGTTATATTATGTTAGTTTATAGAAGTTTTACATATTTTAGTGGTTGTATATTAAAGTATATTTATAGAAATGTTGATTTCAAGAATATCTATATGATAATATTTTGGTTTACACTGTTTAAATTTACATATATATTATCTAAGTACTGATGTGTATTGATTTCAGAATTTATGGTTACGTGTGTAGGTTGTCTATATAGTACATAGTTGATACTTGATGTTGTTTGATGGGTATATAATATATACAAGTTTAAAAATGGTCTGTTGATAATAGTACAAGTATATGCGCATATGTTTTTTTTATATATAAAGTTTTATATATTGGTATATACGTGATACAGTAAACACGGCTTGGTTTTCTCGGTTGCAGTTTGTAATAAGGTGATTTTTTATGTATTGATTCTTATTTTAAGCCTTGTTTATATAAAAGTATATCTTGATCGTATAAATCTTTGTTTAATATATATATGTGTAGCCGTTTACTTTACTAGTAGAGTCTACATAGGTTGTTAGGTAGTCTGCACCTTTTCTTAGCATGTATACACTTTGTTTTGATATATAATATATATTATGTATGTGTATATTTGATTTTACAATATGTGTTGGTTGCTATATTTTAGTGTTGCGTATTTGTTTATATGCTATTTTGGATTTAAGTTGATTTTATATAAAAAAAAAATTTTTTATAAATGTTGTTTAAATATAACATATAGTTATAAATAGTTATATATATATGCCCACCTATATCAAATTGTCTTCATTGATCCAGTTCTGATTTGATTTTGTCTATTCCTTATCTATCAGACCTATCCGTCGAAATTCGTGTCGAATCTAGCTCTGTTTTGAAATTCTTGCCTGGATTCGTAGCTTGTATTGTTGTCAAACTCCTCTAGCCTCGAAAGGTGAGCAATCACTCACGATTAACGTTCTTTTATTTATTAGATTTGATTTCAATTGAAACGACAATTGAAATATGCTGCTGTTAGTTAATTACACTGTTTTATATGCTATTACCTGTATCAATTCACCTATGACATCTGACACCATTATCTGTTAATTATTTATGCAATGATAATACAGTTTGGCTGATAATTGATTGATTGTTGATGTTTATATTGGACGTTAAAATTGTTAATGTTAAATTGATAAATAGTATGAAATTGAACTTGATATAGGATAATTAAATGTCAAATTTGATTAACGGACATTTGTATAATATGACCCCTTAACTGTTAAATTTATTGACACGTAGGATTGTTAACTACACCTTGAACCATCAATTGTATGTTGCTTAAACTGATGATGTATGAAATTGTAAATAGATGACAAGTGAAAACCGTAATGTAATAATCTTTAATCTACATGAAATGATAGTGTGGATTCTAGAAATAATTATATTAATTCGTACAAATAACAATGCGAATTAATATGGTTATTTCGGGATTATTTGAATTGATTATTGGATTGATGTTGATTGTTGTTATTGCTTGTTTATTTACTTTGACACCATCCCAGTTATCACACTGCAAGTTCCCTCTGTTATGCTTTGATTTTTAATTGAATTGGAATCGGGTTGAAATGATAAATACCCAAAATTGAACTTTGACCTAGGATAGAAAATTAAATAAACCCGATTGGTCAATAACTTGATTTTGAAATAAAATAAGGATTTTATTTGAATAAATAATATGGTTTTGAAATGAAGTTGAAATTTGAATTTAAGTGAAAGGAAATGTTAATGTTTAATAATCTGAAACAAATTATTAAAAATGTAATTGATGAAAGAATGTTGTTTAATTTGAGAAACTATTGAGTTAAGTTTGAAATTATAATTAAGTTTGAAATTATTAAACTTTGAGATGATTTATTGAGTTAAGTTTGAAATTATAATTAAGTTTGAAATTATTAAACTTTGAGATGATTTAATAATTAAGTTGGAAATTATAATCAAGTTTGAAATTATTAAACTTTGAGATGATTTAATAATTAAGTTGGAAATTATAATTAAGTTTGAAATTATTAAACTTTGAAATTATTAAATAATTAAGTTTTGAATTATTTAATAATTAAATAAGATTGAATTATTAAATGATTAAATTAAATTGAATTTTGAATAAGTGAATTTTACTTCGTAATAATTGAAATTGAGTTTCTTTATTAATTAAGTTAGGAAATTATTTAAGGAAGTAAATAAGTGAAATTGGATTTCTTTAACAAAAATGAAATGTGATATTTTTGGAATTAATGTAAGACTTGTAATTGGAGAATTGATTTGACGAATTTAGTTTAATTCAAAATTGTAAGTTTTGATTTGATGAAGTTGAACTTAAGAATTGATTTAATGAATTGGAAATTTAATAGAAATTGTTTTGAATGATAAAGTAACTCAACGAATATTGAATGGAACCGATAAATGAGTTTAAATTGATTTGAATGTTAAATAAAATTAATTTAAATGTTTTTGAAATGAAACTCATATACGAACTTGAAAATATTTGAATTGTTTTAAGTAGAAATTGAAATTGAGTTATAAGATTTTGAAATGGTAATTTGGAAGTTTTGAAACGAAAATTTGGAAGTTGTTTTAGAAAGACAAATGAAATGTTGATTTACGAATTCTATTTGAAATTGAAATTGATTTGGTTTTTTTGAAATATATAAATGACCAATCGGTGTAATAATTACGAAAGTTATTAAAGAGACCGGGATCGGTAATGGATATACTCTCTATCTGAACCGAAACCACTTTAATAACTAAACGCGGAGTGTTGATCCAGAATGAAGTGGATGGTTTTGATGAACGCGTTGACTGAAGAAAGAGAACGATTTTGGATGACCCCTGACATGACTAAAACAGGAGCCGCGCCGGGCCATTGAGGTTCGCCACCTCTAGCGGACACACTTCTTCGTTACCATATCTATTACTTTTGTGATTCGATTTGGGTGCACCCCTCGATTTTGGGAGTGTTGTTTCGCGGTGTTGGGGTAGTAGCTGCTATGCCCAACATCAGTCTGGATCACGCAACTACTAGTATCCTAGTTGGTATCGCCTCATGTACCTTGTCATACTGATTATCCTATTCGCGACCACTACGATTTTGATTTGTACCTTTAGTATATGGATTGCCCTCTGGTGACTTCCGGTTTTGGGGAAACTACGGTCTTGTATATGCTTTTGGGAATAAAAATGTGTTAAGGGTGGAATGGGCCACGACTTAACGCTATTTTGATATCTTTATATTACTGATAGACATTATCTACTTAGCGTACATTACTACATAGTAGATAGTTTAACGGATCCTTAAAGGATGATTATTCCAAACATCCTTTGAGTTACTTGTATTTCAATTGTTATTTCACTTGAGTTGGATTTATTATTATAAGAATGTTAATCCTGACTCGAGTGTTTTGTGTTTTGCTTTACGCTCGGGTCAGACTGAGTAGTTCAGCTTTCGAGACTCACCTTTGGAGTTGGAGCTTCGCTTGGAGATCCAGCTATCTATCCAGCTTTCGGATATTCGATGATTCCAGTGATGTATTCTGATTTGTTTCTGGTTTAACTCTGATGTATCGTATTACTCTTCTGTTGTAAACTCTGATGTATTTTATATATTCATATAGTAGCTTCATGAACTACTATCTCTTTTATTTCCGCTTCATTTATTACTCTGTGTCTGTGATCTGTGATTATATCTATTTACTGTATATGTTCAGTTTTGCCAAATTTAAATTAACAACGCGGTATTTTGAGCAATTCAACTCCGGCATGAGTGTCTACCTATACACTTATAATGGACGCGAATGGTCCAAAATTCCGGGTCGTTACAGTGGTGGAAGAGAATTTGCAGATGTCTTTGAGCCAATCACTGGACTACCCCCAAAAAGAGCTGTTGAGTTTAGAATAGATCTTGTGCCCGGAGCTGAACCTGTGAGTAGATCACCTAGCAGGATGACATCTACTGAGTGAAGGAATTGAAGGTGCAGTTGGTGGATCTAGAAGGAAGAAATTTTATTAGACCAAGTAGTTCACCTTGGGGAGTGGCCGCGGTGTTTGTGAAGACACCAGATGGGTCATTAAGGATGTGTATCGACTACCGTAAGTTGAACGAAAGGACAATTAAGAATAGGTATCCTTTGCCAAGAATAAATGATCTGTTCGATCGCCTGAATGGAACCAAAGTGTTTTTCCAATTGGATATAGCGACCGGTTTCCATCAGTTAAGAGTGGCAAAGGACAGTATTCCTTTGATAGCATTTCGGACTAGGTATGGTTCATATGAGTGGTTGGTGATGCCATTTGGATTGACAAATGCACTTGCTTTCTTCGTGGATTTAATGAACCGAGTTTTCAGAGAGTTTTGGATAGGTTTGTACTGGTATTCATAGATGACATTCTAGTATACTCTAAGGATGAGAGAGCATGAAGTTCATCTTAGAGTGGTGCATGAGACGCCGAGGCAGAATTAACTAAATGCGAAGTTTACCAAGTGTCATTTTTGGAAGAAAGAGGTTAAATTTCTTGGTCACGTGGTTTCAGAGAAAGGATTGTCAGTTGATCCAGATAAGAGCGAAGCTGTGAATAATTGGAAGAGACCAGAGACGGTGGCTGAGATTAGAAGTTTTCTTGAACTTGCTGGCTATTACCGGAGATTCATTAAGAATTTATCACGGAAAGCAGTACCCTTAACTAAGCTAACCAGAAAGGAGGTGAAGTTTATTTGGTTTGGCAAATGTGAGGAAGCATTCTTTAAGTTAAAGCATTTGTTGACCAATACACCCGTGTTAGTAGTTCCAAACGGAAACCAAGGGTTGGTGGTATATACCGATGCATGTGGAACTGAATTTGGAGCAGTATTGATGAAGAATGGTAAAGTTATTGCCTATGAATTTAGACAGCTTAGACCGCATAAAGTAAGATATCCTACTCATGATTTGGAGTTGGCAGCAGTGATCTTTGCATTGAATATTTGGAGGCATTATCTCTTAGCGGAGAGATTTGAGTTGTTTACTGATCATAAGTCTTTAAGATATTTATTCTTTCAGAAGGAGTTGAATATGAGACAGCAGAGATGGCTGGAGTTTTTGGCAGCTTATAATTTTGGTATAGAGTATATACCAGGAAAAGGTAATAAGGTAGCAAATGATCTTAGTAGAAAACATCAGAATGTTGTGTTAGCTATGTTGGCGGAGTGGAAAGATTTAGAAACTCTAGTCGGTTGTGATGTGCAGTTAAGATCAACTGCTGGTTCTAGTCAAAGTTCCACCAGGTTGTCTTGTTTAGAAGTTCGACCAGTATTGATTGAGAGAATTGCTTCTAACCAAAAGGAGGATCCAGCATTAGCTGAAAGGATTAGAAATCTTAAGGTTGAAACATAGATCGATGATTTAAAGGATTTTAGCCTTGACCAGAGAGGATGGCTAAGAAAGAAGGGATGATTATTTTTCTGAATGTGGAGAACTTGAGGAAGGAAGTTCTTGAAGAATGTCATCGATCCAAGTTTACGATTCATTCTGGAGGAACCAAGATGTATCAAGATATGAAGAGGAACTTCTATTAGGAAGGCATGAAGAGGGATGTTGGCTTGTGGGTTAGACAGTGTGCAAACTGTCAACAAGTAAAAGCTGAACATCAGAAGCCTAGTGTATTGCTTCAACCTTTAGAGATTCCAATTTGAAAATGAGATTCGATATCCTAGATTTTACAGACGGGTTGCCAAGGTCAAATAGAGGTAATGAAAGTATATAGGTTATAGTGGACAGATTGACCAAGAGTGCCCATTTCATTCCAATTAAGTCAAGCAAGACGACACCTGTTTTAACTAAGTTATTCTTGAAGAACAGAGTTAGACTGCATGGATTTCATAGTAGTATAGTCAGGGACAAAGATGCTTTATTCACTAGTGAATTCTAGAAGAGTCTACAAGAAGTGATAGGTACCAAGCTTAATATGAGTATTGCATATCACCCTCAGATGGATGGGCAGACAGAGAGAGTCAATAAGGTACTCGAGGATTTATTGAGAGCTTGTGTATTGGACTTTGGTGGATCTTAGGATGATCACTTACATTTGGTTGAGTTTTCCTATAATAATAGTTATTAGACTAGTATAGAAATGGCATCGTTTGAAGCTTTGTATGGAAGACCATGCAAATCACTAGTATGTTGGTTGGAGATTGGAGATGGATTAGTCTTAGGTCCAGACTTGGTCAGAAAGGCGTCGAAGAAGATTGAGTTAATTCGAGGAAGGATGAAGAAAGCTAAGTCTAGACAGAAGAGTTACACAGACAAGAGGCCTAAAGACCTAGAATTCTCAATTGGAGATAAGGTTTTCATTAAGGTATCACCTATGAAAGGTGTGGTGCGATTTGAAAAGTCCAGTAAGTTAGCCCCGAGATATGTTGGTCCATTCCAGATTATAGAGAGGATTGGAAAGCTCGCATACAGAGTAGAGTTGCCGAGCAGTATGCCGGGTGTCCATAATATATTTCATGTGTCTCATCTTCGTAAGTATGTGTATGATCCAGAGACTACCATTCCTCCGATGGGGTTGGATGACTTAATGGTAGAGCCTAATTTGACTATTGCTAGACAACTAGTTCGGATTGTGGCTAGAGATGAGAAAAGATTAAGGAACAAGACAGTCATGTTGGTAAAAGTTATATGTAGCGACAACGAAAAGGACTGTACTTGAGAGACAAAGGACAAGATTAGAGATACTTTTCCTGATCTGCTTTGAGGATATGTCTATTAGATTTATATAGACAGTTGCTAGTCAGATAGACTAGTATGAGTGTTAGGAGTTGTTACAGATGATTGCTATGTTTAGTATTTAGTCCTTACGGAATTTCGAGGACGAAATTCTTTAGGGGGAGCCTGTAACATCCCTAATTTTTTATAACATTATCTAGAAAATTTAATTAGATAAATTAAATAGAATAATGAAGATAAGGAGATTGATATTTGAATAAATTATATCCACGCTTATTAATAAGATAAATGGGCTTTAAATTGGTTTATTGGTTAATCAAACTACACATGGGCGTATTAGTAAATAGCCATTTTATTTTACATGGCTATATCCTTTTGTAATTGTCCATTCACGTTTCATTTTCCACTTTCACAAATAAAAATCAGAAACCTAAACATAGCCGGCCATTAACAAGGGAAAAGTGGAAGAAAAATTAAATCAAAGCTAAAGATCAAAGCTAGGGAAATAAATCTACTACAGTTCTCAAATTATTTATCATATCCAAGGTGAATAATAATTTACTCCATCTCATTTTGGTTTTTATAATCCTATGATTTCAAAATTAAGAGTTTTTTCATTTCTATGATATTTTGGAAGATGATGTGCTAAAGTTATGGATTGTTTGATTTAAAAAATTTATTTATATGCAAAATTCGAAAGGATTTAGGGGAAAAAACCATGTGTTATTGATTTTGGAATGCCATGGAAAAATTTTATGTTACGTAAATCATGATTTTGGAGATGGATTTTAATTTTTCAGAATTTTCCATTTCATGAAAATTTTATTATGAATTTTTGATGAAAAATATGATGTAATTGGGTTTAAAATTTATTTTGAATATTCTTTGAAGAAATTGGGTCTAAATTTTTAATATGTTTGATTACATGATGAAATCTAATTTTTGTGATTTTTGGGGATTTTTCCCAGTTGATTTACTAGGGGAAATAAATTATTTTAATAGAAGGACTTTTCTGAAATAATTGGTTTTGGCATATGGAATGGCTTAAACGTTACATTTTTATGTTTTAGATCTGGCATAAATGCAGCAGTTTTAGATGTAAAGTATTTGAAAAGTTTTTATGACAGTCAATCAATAGTTTACAAATAGGCAAGTTGTTAGAAAAGTAATTACTAAAAGTTGCTATATTTCAGCCTTTAAATCAGAAAAAGGTGTTCCGCCTCTATTAGTAAGTACTCTTTGACTCCATTGGTTCCGCCCCATCCTAGTCGAAACCTACATAGTTGAAACCAATACACATGGTATCACCTAGATGGTACGTAGTGGATTGGAAGGAAGACGGAAACCTTGATGTCGAAAGGTGAGCTTTCGATGGAGTCGAAACCCTGCTTCATTTCAAAAGTTAAGTTTTTGCTTTGCTTTACCTAAAGCTTTCGGCACAGTCGAAACACATGCTTCTGAAAAAGTTTTATAAGTAGCTTTCGAAGAAGGTTGCCATATTATATAAGAAGTTAGCTTTCGAAGGGGTACCTTTTTTTAAAAATCAGAGCATTTGACTGGATTGGTTTCGATCTAGTCGAATCCTAGCCGCTACTCTACCTTTCGACTATATTGACCAACAATGCTTTCGAAAGGTTATCCTTATTGCTTTCGAAAGGGTTGAGTGTTTCGAAGGAGATGGAGTCGAAATGGGGTTTGACTTTGTTCTTCGAAGTTTTAATTTTTACAGGCCTTTGCTTTCGATTAGATGGTTCTGACACCATTAACTTTCCCCCAAATAAATTTTTAGTTGGTTTCGGAAGAGATACTTTCATATATAACTATTTTGACCCAAGTGTTGTTTTGAGAAGTAAACTCAATGCTTTCGAAAGGGATATTTTCATTTGTTTCGAAGCACTATATTTTAAAAGATGATTTGATACCTTCGAAAGGTATAATTAGTTTCGAAAGAGAGTATTTATTAAGGGCTTCGAAAGGTATATATATGATGTTTTGAAAAGAAGTTTTGCTTTTGAAGGAGGTCATCCAGAGGTTTCGAAAGAGATGTTTTTAAGATTTCAAAACATAAACTCAATCTCAATTTAAAGTAATAACCATGGCATAAATTATTTTGAAATGAAGAAGTTTTCCTTGATTTAAAAAGGTTAAAAGGTTTAACTAAGATATACGTGTATAGAGAGGATTTCAAGGATAATGAACCACAGGTGTTGATATTATTTTGTTGCTATGTTTGCTTCTTCATATACTTATTCACATTGTTATTTAACCCATAACTGTATTTTGGAGAAAGGGTAGAATAACCAGTTATGTTGATCCAGTAGTGAATAGAACTTAGCAGATGTTGAAATTTTAATTAAAGATATTGACCGGGGCCAATAGGTTTATAGTAAGCCCATGAAAACTGTATGATACTAGTAGGGGCTAATAGGTTCATAGTCGACCCATGAAAACTATAATTTGATACTGGCAGGGTCCAGTAGGTTTGTAGTTAGCCCATGAAAACTATATCGGATTATGATATTGACAGATAGTCAACAGGTTTCTAGTTAGCCCATGAAAACTAGGATATATAAAATGATATTGGAGCTATCAATAGGTCCTTAGTGATCCCATGAAAACTATGAATTTGGACAGATAGTCCATAAATGTTTAAAAGGTTAATAGTAACCCTTAAAACTATAATTGAGATAGATAGTCAAGATAAATGGGGATGTGTAATCCAGATTTAATTTACTTGTTTTGCATATTATCATAACATTTTGAAATACTATGTTTTTAACCGTTGTGGATGCAGGAGCACATTATATTGTTTTATAAATGTTTTAGGATACTAGTTAAGGAAAAACCTATTCCGCTAAGCGGTGTGGTCTCACTAAATATCCAAATGATTTGAGATGGTAAATTATTATCATATCAGAGTTTATGTCTGACTCGAAGTTTTTGTTCTCCCATATACTCTCAGGTACTCAATTGATTTTGAGTAGGTTGAGAGTTAAGGTTTTCAGGTGTTCTTTTAGATGAATAAAAGCTTTCGTAGATGTGCCGGTGGCAAGCTTGTTATTAGAATTCTTTTATTTCCGTCGTATGTTTGGTTATAAAGGTAAACATTTTAGTGTCTTAATATTATATACTCTGATCAACTAAGATGACATCTTCATATGTTGCTCTTGGCGTATTTTGTAATTATTATATGTTATTTGAATGTGGTCTACAAATTGGGATTATGTAATCAATTTGAAATATTTTGAAATGGAATGTGAAGTTTATTTGCTGTTTAAATTTTTTCTATATTATTGTGTTTCTGTGTATCAATGTATCTAATATCGTCGTATTTGATCGCCGAGGATTAATAACTATGGATGACTGCAGCATTCGTAACCGTTAGTTTTGGGCCTCCAAGTAAGGGAATGTTACAATTCTTCTATTTATTTAGAGTTTGAAGATAGAAAGATATGTAAATTTGAAGTTTGAGTGGAAGAGGGGTTTGGAGTTAGGGATTTGAAGTTGGGAATTTTGATTGAATGTGATGAAGTTGTGATAGGATGCTGTCTGTTCTGAAGTCCGAAACCTACTAGCACATTTTTAAAATGCGCAAGTAGGTTTTGAAAATAAAATGAAAGAAAGTTCTCGCATTTCGTAAATGCGCATGTACAAAAATACACATGCGCATTTACAGAATGTGCGTGTATTTTTCGCCTGAAACAAAAACAGGCTTATTTTCATAATAAGTTTCAAAACGAGTCTAATTCCCAAATAAGTTATTTTGGGATGCCTATGTCAAAAATTTGTCATATCATATGCTTACAAGTTTTTGATCCAGGAGAAGAGTAGAAAACAGAACTATGTGGGTTTAAACCCGAAATATTACACAGACAGTCTTTTTCTATGCAATAGCCATCAGATCCTTTAGATTGGTTTGAGATGTATAGAAATTAGCGCGGTCCAAACATAGTTGACCATATTTTTTTCCTTCCATATATTGTGAAGTTTGCAATCGGATCAAAGAAAGTAGCTGCAGTTTCGAATGCATATGTGATACGCAAACGAATAGTTGACGATAACGAGGGTTTTATGAAAATAGCACTGGTCAACACGAAAGCAATAGGGTCTGTATAGTAGCGTAGGGAAAGATACGAGGTGCGCCCCGCCAATAGGAGCAGATCCAGAGAAGGTACAGCTGCATGTACGGATAGACTGACTAAAGAGCGCTCAAGTTGGTCCAAACCGAGGCCAGTATATTAATTGCGACTAAAAGGAGCGGGTTTACGAATAAGGAATTGGGCGGAGATAGAAGTTGCACAGCTGAGATCGATAGATAGTTAGCTAGCTAGAGTGAAAGAAGAAGCAAAAGTCTGGATATAGGTTAGATTTGCATATATAACTTTGTATATTTCTCTTGCATCATGGATACATTCTTTATAGATTTAATGGTGATTAATGTATTGAAAAGTGTATATGTTATTTGATATATTGGATCTTGTATGATGTTTATATTGTTGAGATATGTATATTTTTAAGTAAAATATGTTGTGATGATTTCCCCTTTTGTTCATAGTTCGAAACTTTGAATAATATAACCAACTATGCACTATTTTCTATATTTGAGATTAGGTGCGCAAACATACGTTTATCGCTAACTTTTAGACGTTGAAAATAATGGAGTGCCATAATGTGAAAAAAAAATTCACATACATTGCTAAATTGCAAAATGTTACATAAATCAAGTAGCAAAGTGCTAAATCGATTATTTCTTTATGTTGCTCTTTAAGCTTGAGGAAATAACCGGCTAGATGGATTGGAAAAAAAAAGTTAAAAGCCAAATCATTTCATATAAATGCACTAAGATAATTTAATTCAAATTTTGTTTAATCTCGATGTTCCGTCTTTCAAATATAGTAGGAGGTCTTCACTTTTTACATAAGTGGTTATATATTTTGTTGTATCTAATTTAAAACTATTTTTGGCATAAAATTTAAAATATTATGTAAAATTCGCCCAAGACAAATCTTATTTATGATGTTTCAAGGTTATATATGTATATTTTACTAAAGTTGTTACATCCAATTTTTTCTTATGTCGTCTGTTGTTGTATAGTTGATCATGCAGTTGTTCCATGTTGAGGTGTTCATTTGTTGGATTCGTCAATCACTTGACTCATAAATCTTAAAGCTTAATTTTTATGATATGTCTTAACCTTCATTTGCTTGATATTTGTCTCGAAAGATGGGCCTATCAAATCATTGTTCTATACTCTCTAAAGAATGACCTACTTTAATTGTTTAATATTTACATCTACATAGATATATGGGGATGGTGACAACTTTTTATCTTGTGCTTGTAATATGGGGATGGGAATGGTGATTAAAGGCTAATTTTTGAAGGTATAGATGTATTAATGTTGTGTTTGCGGTTTGGAATTGGTTTTGTTGTCTCTATGACTACTATGAATTAGTTAATCAAAGACAATCATGTCATCACAAAATCAAACCATCTTTTATGTTCCTTTTTATTTTTTGGTTTGTAATAATACAAATAATATCACATTCAACCTATTATCATTATACATTAATTGAAATTAATGTAAAATTACAATAAATATTTTCTTAAATTGTAATTAAACGGTCAGTTTCCCAACCATTATACAGTAATTCAGTTGTACTTAGTGATACGGTGATGAGTTATCCCTTTCATTGAGATTTGAGTTGGACAATGTTGGCCTTCAAACGCAGATAGTGGTTAAACCAATCCGGCACTCGAGAAGAAACACACCACTGCAGAAAATGTGGATAAAACGGAACGCTAATCGGATCATATCCAATATGCCTAACAGTAGCCTTTGCATATCTTTCAGCCGAAGGATTAAACAACGAATTACTCCACGTCCTCACTGCATCATGTATCATTCTCGTATTCACATATCCTGGTGCCTGTATTCATTTCATTATCAGAAACACGTAATATGAAACTTTCGCAGCACACTCATTTTAAGTTTTAAAATACAAGCCGTCCCTATCCAAAAACCATTAGAAACGTTTATATTTTTAGTTAGACAAATAGTGCGAATATTGCATTTAAAGTTGAAATTCAAATTTCTGTAGAAAAAACCGTAAAATATGTTATTTTCTCAAATAAAGAACAAAAACGTACAATTAAATTCAAAATTAATTTTCAAAAAAGACGAGAAAGGAAATTTTGCCAAAAACAAAAATAGTGTAAAACATGTTTTATTAGAGGATAACTTTGGTGGATTAAATTTGAAATCTGACCCTAATTTTCATGCATAATAATCATGTCAAAGGATAAGAAGAATAAAAAAACTTACGACGCATTGGACGTCGATTCCTTTATCCTTGTACTCCACGTCAAGACTTCTCGAAAACTGTGCAACGTACGATTTGGTAGAAGCGTAGACAGCGAATAACGGGTATGAAGGGACAACAACGCTGCCACCCGACCCGATATTGACTATAGCCCCTTTTTTTCTCTCGAGCATCCCAGTTAAAACAACTTTGGTGATCTCTGTCAAAGCCAGCGTGTTAACTGTTATCATCTCCATGTACAGATCCATTTGATCATCAGCGAAGTACAGCGAGTTCGGGTGGGCCAGACCCGCGTTGTTGACCAGTACTCCGACCCGCAACCCGCTTATGGCCTCTTTCAGTTTTGCGCAACCCGAATTTATGTCGCCGTTCAAATCAAAGACGACGGTCTTGAGTTCGACTTTTGGGTATTTCTCTTTGATGGAATCTGACACGTTTTGGAGTTTTGCAGGGCTGCGGCCCACGAGGATGAGGTTGAGGCCCTTACGGGCGAGTTCGAAGGCGATGGCCTTGCCTATGCCGTCTGTGGGGCCGGTGACTACAGCCCATGGGCCGTAGTGGGTTGACAGTGGTTTTGCTGGCCTTAGAAAGAAGGCGTAAAAATAGTAGATGAAGGAGAAGGCGAATTTCGCGAGGGAAAGCAGGCCGAGGACGGTGAAGAGGAGGACTGCCGTTTCCATTTTATTAAATGTTTTGCTTAAAAGTTGATTGGTGCTAATTCCACTTTATAGTGTATGTGAGAGCTTATAAGTTGGACTTTCCAAGAAGACAAGTGATATTTTATAATAGTGTTGAAAAGTATGATTATTCGCATTATAGTTGGACAATGATGTGAAAATCAGTTTTTATGTACATATAGAATTCAACCAGGTTGTTGCAATAAACGTAAAAGTATTTTAATCAAACAAATGCATGCAAGTCTTGGATTATTGCATATCAAAGTGTTATGTTCAACTTTGTCGAACTATACAAAACGGAAGAATTTGACGTTTATTGGTATAAAATTCAAATTCTTAAGTTATTTGTTCAGTGGTCAAGTTTAGAGACTATTTCAAATTGTTGAAGATTTGCAATTATTTTCTCAGCTGAACTATCATTGTGAATATTATTTGAGCGTCTTTTCTTGAACAAATTAGTTGAGTGGCGACTTATTGAAAATTTTAATGATTGTATATTGTTGAAATTTGATTGTTGATATTTTATCTAAGGAAGACCGTCCAAAGTCAAGATCACTGAGTGGGTAACTTAGTCGTTAGTGTGAATGAATTTAGCACAAACCAGCCGGAAACTAGGGTTCCTACGTTTTACTTAGTAGTACACGATCATATTTTAGTGGGGCTGTTTTTCGTAAAAAATGAAATGGAAAACAAAGATTAAACAAGAACGGTAGTTCACAAGGTACCGTCCGCGGCCATGGGTTTGGCACGTTACCGTTGGACACGCATCCGACACGTCGGATGTCCAACGGATCACTCCATCTTCCAACACTGTTGGAGGAAAGTTAGAAACTGATACGTTGACGTCGGACGGATTGACGTCGTACAGGTCGGACGTCAACTTTTCCGGTTTATATCTATGCATTCTTCTCTCCTCTTCCATTCATTCTCCCTTCTCTTCTCTTCTCTACTGATCTCTTCTCTTCTACCACCAACGGTTGATTCAAAAAAAGATTTCAACTATAAAAATGTGCATGATTTAATCGTTATATCAATGTATCTACGTAGAAAAATGAATGATATTAGACAAATTCACACGTCAAACTATACGGGTTTACAGTAGATCAACGATATATTAAATGGACATCAAGAATGTTGTCAACGTAATTTTTGAATGAAAATGCTATGTTTTCTCTTGTTGTGCGATAGATTACAGAATTATGGTCTGGTTTCAATCGTAAGTATTAATATCAGGGAATCGGTTGTCATATTCTTATACACTATAGTTGCATCGCTCGACAAGCACCATTGTACCAGTGGTTAAGTGATTCGACATTGGTGCGAGAGGTCACAAGTTCGAAACTTGCGTAGCGTGATTCGAATATTTATTCACACGTGATTTGTGGTTTGTTGTCCTAGTGACATATTTTATCTAAGTATCATTTCAAAAAAAAAGTTGCATCGCTCTTAAATCGACAAATGAGCGAAATATTTCAAAAATCAAGTAGCACAATTTCTGTTTATTTTCATGCTATTTTAGAAGTTATACCGTTAGTTGCTAAAGATATTATTAAGCCAAATGATCCTCAATTTAATAATATCAAAAAATATATTTAAAATTCAAATGGTACTACCCTTATTTTAGAAACTGTGTCGACGTTATAGACGGTACACACGTAATGACGCACTTACCCACAGATCGGGTTATTCACATTAGATGAAAAGCTTTTGCTATAAAAAATATCTTAACAGTATACTCATTCGATTTACAGTTCACTTATATTATGGCTGGTTGAGAATGTGCAACGTATGATAATAGAATTTTTAATGCAGTTATAGATGATAGAAAATTTAACTTTCCTCATCCTCCACCGGACAATATTATTTAGTAGATTCAGGATACACACTTCAAATTAGATATTTACCACCTTATCGAAATAATATACATCATATTCCTCATTTTCATGAAATTGTAAATCAACCAAGATCGATCAATGGTATTTTTTATTTTTATCATTCATGTTTAGTATGACAATTGAGATAAACTTTGGAATATGGAAGAGAAAATTTTAACATTTTGAAGAATATTCCAACATACTCATTTGAAACTCATGTAAAAGTTATCGTTGCTACAATGATTATACAAAATTTTATACGAAAACACAATAGCGGTGATCCAGATCTTATGACTTATGATGATGGTCCTGATCTTGTTCCAGAAGAATACCATCAGAAATATTATAGTTTGAGAACTACTACAAACAGAGTGACTGAACAAGTACAACGACGCGTTGACAATGAAATGGGAATGATTCGCAATACCACAAGGGATGAAATTATTGCAGCAAGGCTATGCTGAAACATTGCAATTGTATCATTTTATCCGTATCTTTAAATTGTTGTATTTATCTTTCGAATATTGTTGTATTTTTAATGAAATTTTGCAATTTATTTCATTTTAGTTGCAATTATTTAACGCATATTACATGACAAAACAAATAATTAATTAAATATAAATTAAATAATTAATTCAAATACTCCGCTCAAATATCTCTTTCGCATAGGGATGGGAATGGGGCGGGTCTAGGGTCCAAACCCGGTCGACCCGCCCCTGTTTTGGCCCGTCAAGACACGCCCCATTGGGTCATTGGGGCGGGTAGACCCGTGACCCGTTCTTGAGTACTCCGGATCTAGGGTCGGGTCGGGGCTTGGCCGACCCGCCCCAACCCGACCCGCACTACTAACATCTTATGAAACCGCTTTATTACTATAATGATTTATTAATCTTTTTAGATATAAGTGATTCTAGAATGGATATTAAAATGTCTCAGTCAATATCTATAGAAAAAATTAGAGTATTAAGTTGCGTCATTGATAATTATACAATAACATATGTATATATTTTCTGAATTATTATTGTAGACATCATTTTTATTAACTTCCCATAGACACATTATTATTTGTATTTCATGTATATTTGGTGATAACGAGTATAAACAAATAAATATATGCACGTTGCTACATAATTTTGAATCAATGCATAGAGACTCATCGGGTCTTGGGGCGGATCGGGTCTACCCTGACCCGTACGGGTCTCGGGTACGGGGCAAAATTCCAAACCCGCACCGGGTCTACGGGCGGGTCTAGGGCAAGGTCTAAAAAATCCGGGTCGGGTATGGGGCACTAAAAACCCGCCCCAACCCGCCCCATTGCCATTCCTACTTTCGCATCATTAAACACGTTTTCCTTTTAACCAACTTTCCCTCTTAAATACATCGCTCAAATGTTTCGCTCAAATTCTCTGCTTTCTTTGTAAAGAATGGTCCTTAAATTTTTTTGAAGATTTCAAAAAAATATTTGATTTGAATCAAAGAAAAAGTTAACTTTATTTAATGGTTATTATGACTCGGGTCCCACTTCATTAAAAAACTTAATCTTGGTGCCCTCCCATAAAGTTAATGTATAAAAACAAAAAAGAATTTGGTACTTTGTGGATTTCTTCTCATAATCACTATTTAAGTTAATGCTTTTCGAACATAATTTTTAATTTCGTTATTGAATAATAAAAACTAAAAAAACTATCTAAAATGTATTGCATTTTATATTGTAATCATTTGCTGTCATACTGTAATTATTTACATTTTCTAAAATCTTTTATGGTCACACAATTAGTGAAAATAGTACACATAACGTTTGCTTAAAACATACGAGCACTTTTGCCAAATGCATAAAAATCTCAAAAAATGTTGTGGAATTATGTACACAATAATCTTATCATCAGTTCTGCATAGAATTCGAATAGTCTTCTTCGTCGCTTATAAGCACCGCCTACGACTACCGTCAATTGATTATGCTTCCAAATCTATATCTAGTGGTACCAACCTCATCCATTTTGTTTGTCTCCGCCAAAAACATAATTTTGGTGTTGTTGATTAATTGCACTATTCCAAATGCAATTATCTAAGATGTAACAATTTGAAAGTGTAGAGCCTTGAAGATACTGTCAATATTGCAAGAAGTGTAGAATATAGGGAGAGACTGCCATTATTGTAAGTGATAGAGTTATGGATGCCTATAGAAACAACTGCCTTATATTGCAGAATGGAGACCAATAATTCATCTCATTTAAGATGATCATAAGCTATCTAGTTTTGCTTCTATCAAAAAACATGTTATAACCATAGTTTTTTATGTATTAAAAACCACGAAGCGAAACACTACTCAATCGACTCAAAACGTTGTGGTCACCATAACTAAAAGTTAACCCGCAACCACAATGACCTTAACCAAGGCAATATGGATATTTGACAAATGTTATCAGGTATAACTAAGTAGCTTCGAAGGTGGAACTTCTTAGTTCACTGCCGAAATTATTAGAGAATTGACCGTTGGTTGAGTCATAGACGTCTAAGTGACATAGTATTGAAGAAGAGACATAACATGCACAATATATTATTCCTTAAGGGTGTAACTTCGTGATTATGAAATGGGACTTTACCTAGATGATCTGTAAGCGTACGATATTGTGTCTATCAATGTACTTCAGCAAAGTCCATTCATGTTTTAATGTTCCAATGGTTCAAATTATCCTGGATGAAGCTTTACACTCAGGAGTCTCACAACTGTAACTCTTAACAAATAATAAGCTTAAAAAATATATAAATGTTATAAATTTATATGGAGTGATTATATTATTATTATTATATTAAATTTAATATATTTTATGGTAATGTATATACGATACTTATTATATCAACTCAATATTATTTAGTACTAAATATACATACAAACACACATAGATGTTTTATATGCAGCCGAAAGTATATTCATATATTTCATCGTATATGGGCTAAAATATATGTTTATGTATAAATTTATTGAAAATATATAATAGTTATACATATAAAAGCTGAAAAGAATAGTGAGTTAATACAAATTTTATTGTTGAAATTAATATTAGGGAACCCGAGAGATATTTGGAGAAAATACATCTGTTAGAAATTGAACTAAATGAAAAGATATTTTCTTTCAAATGGTTTTTTTTCAATATGGAAAGGTAATTCATTCCTTTCAGATAGAAAGGTATTATCTTTCAAACGAAAAAAATAATAGCGTAAAAATATTTTTTATGTTCATGTATGAAATCTTCCTATGAGTACCACAAATATGTCTTCCATGAAACCACTTTACTCAATATATAAGAATTCTAAAGAGATAAACTATTACATTTTGATAATACAATATTTTCATATTAAACAAGATTTGGAAGATATTATTGATTTTGGTGATATAATATTTCTAATTACAGAAGAATGAAAGATATTTGAGATAATGGCTCAAATATATTGCCTCTTTAAGGGTAATGAATTATCTATATGAGAAGGAGAATTATTTTTAGAGAATGAAGTAGTCAATTAATTCACTAATCAGCTGATTAAAGAAGGTATTTTATCAAGCGTATGCAAATTAGAGGAAACTGAAAATTAAACGAGTAAATGTTTCCCATATGAATAGAAGAACTGATGAGACGTTAATTTATAACCATAAATCAATAACTTCAATCCTAAGTAATAATATCTATATAAAGATAGTCATTCTTTAGAGATTAGTATCAACCTCTCAAGTTGTATTTCTTATTCTTCTTAGTCTCCACTATCAATCTTGTAAAAAAAATTCTTTTTCAGAAAGTAATAAAATCTTCTTTTCGTAAAGTGGATGTACACTATCTCGCGATAGTGGAACCACTATAAATTCATGTGTGAACTCTCTATTTGTTTTTCTATAATTTGCTATTTGGCTTCTTTTATTTCTGTTTGTTTTATCGCACTGCATCACGATCTAATTGCTTCTGCTTGCATTTGGGTTGATTTACAATTAGTTTGTATGAATTACACCACCAGTCTGGTATTAGAGCTTTGAAGGTTGTTGTTGAAGCCTAGGGCTAGAAGGTGATCGATAAAATGGTAGGATCTGGAGATGGAAATGTGGAGGTTAGACCTACCCAGGGTTCATATGCAGCATCCGATTCGATGTTGGCTATAGAGAAGTGCAATGGAGTTAATGATTTTGAGAAGTGGCAGTGGAAGATGGAAGCAATGTTAAGACGAAATCGTATTCATCCGGTTATGTATGATGCAGAATCTTTGCCAGCGGGTATCTCAAAATTGAAAAGGTAAGTGATAGAAGAATGGGCCTTTACTGCCTTCCAATTGATCATGGGTGAGAACATCATCCCAAAGATTAGTTGTAAGATTTCTGTTAGAGGCTTGTATAAGAAATTAGAGGATTCTGCATGAAGAAGTCGCTCGTGAATAGGCTACTTTTTGAAGACTTTCTTTACCTATAAGGTGCAGGTAGGTACGTCGATGAAAGCATGTCTTAACTTCTTTGATGACCTAATAGTGAAGATGAAAGCTGTTGGTTTGAATGTGGACGAAGAGGAAAAGGCTATGGTCGTATTGTGCTCTATTCCAAAGTGATACACGGTATTTTCCAACAACTTGATTTATGGCAGTAGCACGTTGACTTTAGAAGATTTGAAGATGTGACTCCTGAGTGAAGAGATGAGGGATCAGATGAAACTTATGAGCGAAAGTGGAGAAGCTAATAGTAGTCAAGGGCTGTTAGTGGAGAGAGGAAGAAATGAGAAGAGGAGAATAATTTCAGAGGGCGATCCAAGTTGAGGAAGCCCGGAAGTGGTTGGAGGGGCAAGTCTAGAGATAATATGTGTCATCATTGTAAGAAGCATGGCCACTAGGAGAAAGATTCTCCAGATTTAAGGAAGAGAAATGAAGTGATGGTTCTTCATCTATTACAATGGAGAAGGTTGTTTCTAATGATGTATTGACTGCATCTATTTCCGATGTATCAGACCATTGAGTGCTGGATTCAAGGGAATCTTTCCATATGATGCTTAGGAAGGAAAGTTCCATATTGATGGAGAACATGCTACTTACAAGCCATTAGGAGAAGAATCAGTGCGTATTCGCATGCAAGATGGTGTGATGCACACAATCACCGGAGTCCGTTATGTTCCAGGTTTAAGGAAATCTCTTTTATCTTTTGGTCAGCTAGCATCTTTGGGTTACAGGCTTACAATAGAGTTGGAAAGCTTGAATTTGATACATGGTGCTCTTGTATTGATGAAAGGAGTGATGGTCCAGAATCTTTATCTATTGAAAGGATCCATAGTTCTTGAAGAGTCGTGTGTTGGAGTTGATAGTTCATGAGCATTGGATGCCATCAGACATTGACATCTCGGATTGAGTCATGTTTCGGAGAAGAACTTGTAGTTGCTTCGTAGAAGGAAGATGATCAAGGGTGAAAGCTTCAACTGTTTGGAATTCTGCCAAGAGTGTGTATTAGGGAACCGGACTAAGGTTTCTTTTGGTGTTGGTGGACATGAGTCCAAAGGTGTATTAGAGTATGTCCATATAGATGTTTGGGGACCAATAGCTACAACTTCTATTGGAGGAGCTAAGTATTTTATCCTTTTATTGATGACTACTCTCGGAATGTTTAGGTTTTTGTGATGAAAGTCAAGTCGAAGTCATTTGAGAAGTCCAAAACTTGAAAGACATTGGTAGAGAATGAAATCGGAAGGAAATTGAAGGTGTTGAGATCCGATAACGGCGGTGAGTTTGTTTTTAAGGAGTTTATAGATTTTTGTAAGTTGTATGGAATTCAGAGACACTTCACTATACCCAGAGATCCACAATCAAACAAAGTCACTTAAAGGATGAATATGACTCTAGTGGAGAAAGTCATTTTTTGGAGATTGACGGCGGGTTTATCTAGAGGCTTTTGGGTTAAAGCTTTATCTACTATAGCATATATTATCAATTGAATTCTGTGCTCAGCCATTGATGGGAAGATTCCAAAGTAAAGTAGAAAAGTACATCTATATATATCCATACTTTAGTATATTTGGCATCCCTGTGTATGTTCACCATATAGAAAATGATAAGTTGGAGGCAAGAACCTATCAAGGCATATTTTTGGGCTATACCGAAGGCATCAAAGGGTATCACTTTTGAAACCCTTTTGATAGGAAAGTAGTGCACTCGAGACATGTCACATTTGATAAGTCCGCTATGTTCAAACCAAAGGAGAATCCACCTAGTTCAGTAGATTTAGAAGCTGAAAGTTCTAAGGAGATGGAAACTATTCCCACATATCAACCTTGTAGTAGAGTCGGAGCTACGAAAGAAGATATATTAATTGTAGTTATTGACACACCACATGAAGGTCCACATAATCCTCTAGCAATGATGGTGATGGTCATGAAGCTAGAGACAATTCAGCTCAAGGTGGAGTTGACAGAAGCTCGGGCGAAATTTACACATATTCTAGCCAGCTCTATGTTAGGAAATCAAATCCATGGTTTTAATGACAACAACTATACTATGAAAATCAAATGTTCATATACATGGAACTTGCTAGAACAATATCACTAGAGAGACAAGAATAAAGCTCAAAGAACATTACAAGAGACGACAAGTCGATAGGATCAATGGAGCAATGACACAGATGCACATAAGCAACATACACAAGTTTCAGACGTTTGAAGATTCTAGCCAAACGTCTGAAGAAATCCTCTGGAATATAAAACATAAAGGATCAGACGTCTGGTTAATGTACTCAGACGTCTGAAAGGCTATTGTATACAAAAATATATAAAGCCAGATGTCTGAAAAATATACCAGACGTCTGGAACTGAACTCGAATTTTGAAGTTCAAATTACAACTGCCGCATTTGAAAAGACATCTTCGCTTCTCTTCGCTGCAACACTTCATCACCATCAGAAGCGACCATAGAACACTTGTTAATGGATGCAACTACTCAAGGAATCTCTCTACCATTATAAATAACATCAAGAATCAAAGAGAAGAACTAACCTTACTTACTTATGCTCTCTGATTATACACTCTATCATATACTCTTGATTTCTAGCAATCTATACTTGTATTCTACTCGTCCAAATATACAGTTCCTCATAGACAATACTCTCTAGATATATATTGGAAGCATTTGTACTATATAGTCAAAATCCGTGTAATAGAGAACACACAGTTGACAAAGAAACTCTGCTATTGTAAACCTGTTCCTCCGGGTGAAGTGAGGGCTATTTGGTGAAAGGAAATTCCGAAGAGGAGCTTCGGGACTGGACGTAGGACGGGAGGTCCGAACCAGTATAAAATCTCTGGTGCTTATTCTATAGTTACCTAGATCATTATTGTTTTAGTTGCATCATATATTTTGCCACATATACTTGCATATACACTACACGATCCACCCCGTATAGACTTTCACTCTAGAGTTAGAAGGCCACCAGATAGGTATGAAAACTAGAACTATGTAAATCTTAGCCTTGATGATCAGTTTGACTATTCACTACATATAGTGCGAGATGAGCCTTTTGACCTTGAAGAAGCCATGAGTTTGAGTGCCAACTCGAAATGGATAAGTGCTATGGATAAGGAGATGGATTTAATGAAGAATAATCAGACTTGGTAATTGGTAACATTTTCTCAAGAAAGTTGAGCCACTGAATGCAAGCGGGTATATAGGATTAACGATGATGGGAGATACAAGGCTAGACTTTTTGCAAAGGGGTTGTCACAAAGGAAGGGGATGGAGTATGATAATGTGTGCAACGACCTGGAATTTCGAACACTTCATATTTAAATATTTGAATCTTGAATTAAATATGATTAAGTTGAATTAATAATATTGTTAACAACTTTTTCATTAATAACTAATGATGGTAAACCTATCTTAGAAAAACGTATACAAAAATAGTTAATTTGAAGAAATATCGATAATGTGACCGAAAATCGTTATATCGATAAACAGCTTTTTACTCGTCAGAAGTAGTTCAATTTTTTTACATATATTAAAAAATTTAGAAAATCATTAATATAAAATAATTTTAATTTCCATTTATGGAAAATAAAGTGTTGATGATGTCATGTGGAGATATTTTGTGTGTAAGGGTAAAAGGGTAGTTTGCTAAGGAGATGAGGCATAAAGTAAAATAATATGCAAGGCACATTAGGGGGTCTTGGACGTGTAAAGGAGAGGCTTGGGCATGTGTATTCGTTCATTATTTTCTAAAGCACGAAAAATAAAAAAGATCAAAAATGGTGAAAGTGGAAAAGCACTAATCCACTTTGTTCTTCACTAGTCTTTCTTTAATTAACTCAAATCTTCTCCACATTCCAACAAACTTTCACCAACACCTTACAATATCTTATGAAGCTTAGATCTAAAAAGTGGGAAAAGAGAAGACGATGGTAGGATTCCTCTTTGGGCCGTGAGCATGGAAGGTGGAGGGAAGGTATGGCTTGGCATGGCTGTGCTAAAGGTTGGATCTTTAGGAGTTTGGTAATGGTAGAAAGTGGTTCATTAATTCTAGTGTATTTGGGCTTATTGTAGGCTTGGATTTGGGGGAGGTGTCTCACTATCTTGTATGTATTGTAGGATCGATTTCACCCTAGAGGGAGGGTGAATAGGGTGATACTAATAATAATAAAAATTAATGCGGAAATATATAAAATAATTGCAGCACAGATAATAGCAGAATAATAAAAGTAGAAATAGAACAACACAGATTTACCCAGCTTCAGCAAAACCCTGCCTACGTACTTCCCCCAAGGTTTCTACTAGAAATTAAGTAGTCAGACGCTTACACACGTAAACTCGCGACACCCGCAATCGACTAACCTAACTCTACGCTCAAAACCCTGCCACAACTCAGCCACTGAGTTGCAAATTCTCAAACTGCGCCCCGTAGTTTGTACCCTAGTCACACGACTAGAAAGTTACACGGTTTTAAAAGAAAAATTACAAAATTAAAACTAAAACAAAGCAAAAACCCTAATTATTTAATTTAAGCCCTCAGCAATTATATAGAGGCCGACCTAAATCACTAAAGAAAAAATAGATGTCTTCTCCTTTATTCGTATATGATGGCTGTCTCGTTCCTTTTTCTCTTCAATCTAAAATTTAGGGTTTTTCCAATTGAAGCCTTGCTTAAAAATTATTCGATCGAAATATGCTTTCACTTGATTACCTTTGTCAACCGATTCTTTGGCCTTGATAGTTCGCAGCTGCTTCAATTACTCGAGCGCGTATACTTGGTTTAAAATTGGTACGTGGTATTCCTTTTCAATTTCGATTGTGCTCGACTTGATTTGAGATTTTTGGTTTGGTTCTAAGTATTTACTTGAACTCGAATGCTCAATTGCCAACGATGTTACTGGTTATTTATAGGGATCGAACCCTAAATTATCGTTCGTATTTATTTTGTTTGAATTCTTCACGTTGCTATGCTCGGCCATTGATTTGTAATCGAATGTTGATGATGTTTTCTGACTTTTTCATTTCATACGTGTTGCTCCGGTATTTTCTTCTGCGACTTTGTTATTTGAATTTTGATATGATCTGGACTTGTTCAATTCGTGTTATCACCTGGCTTTGACTCTGACTTGTTCGAACTCTACCTTGGTGACCACGGCTTTGATTCTTTGGCATTTTGAATTTTTGTTGACTACTGTTACATTCTCTTTCGAACCCTGAATTTGTTACTACTACTGTGTACACTTCATGTATCTATATCCTAGTTTGCACTTCATGTTACATCGCATTTATCTGGGTTGGTAGCCTTTGATGTTGCAGTCTTCATTGTTATGTGGTTGCCGCTGTTACTTGAAGTCTGTTTTATTCTTGACCCTGGTTTGAGTTTTAATTTGGAGTCTTGTTCATGTTGTAACTGGACTTGTACTTGTGTAGAGCTTTGTTGTGTACTTGAGTCTACATTGTCATGTGCTCTGTCAACATGTTGAGTTAATCACCATTTCATTTTACTCAAAGCCTCTGGTCTGGTTGGTTCCATGTGTTGTTGCAGTGTTGTTTTGTGTTGATGTTTTGTTGATCTTGGTGCATTGTAGTTTGGTTGCTTCGAGTATTTGCTTCATATGTATGCATGTGTGCAAACATATGTATATATGTAAGTGGTCATGTTGTTCTACTGGGTTGTGTTGTTTGGTTGCTTTGTGGTCTTATGTCTTTGTACATTTGAGCTGCTGTGATAGTTTGTTGAGTCTGTTCTTTGTTTTCCTTGATCACCATATATACTTGAAGTCTTATTGTCACCATGCCTGATTGTGTACATTTTGTCTGGAGTAGTTCTTTATGTGTACTGAACTGTTGAGGCTACACTTGTGCATCTGTTAAAGATGTTGTATGTTGATTCAAGTTAAATTTGTTGTTGCATTGCATATATATGTATACATGTGTGTATGCATGTGTGTGTGTGTATATGTATGTATGTATGTATGTATATGTATGTATGGTGGTTTCTTTATGTAGCCTTCATCTCATGCTTGTGTACTGCTTCCATTATTGTCTTGATACATCATTGAGTCTGGATTCTTTGATGACCTTGTCTGGTCTGGTTGCTGTATTTGGTTGAGGTTGACATGTTTCTTTGCACCAGACCATATTTGTTGAGCATGTTCATGTTTGGTCTGGACTTCATAAGTCTACTATCTTATGCATGCCTCTGATTCTGACTTACTCATTCATGACTTCTATGTACTTTATTGACTGGTTCATTTTGTTTTGTTGCATTCATTTTGGACTGGTCAGGTGCACCGTGTGGTTTGGTTTGTTATTGGTTGGACCTGATTTCAGTTTCACATTTTGATTTACCACTTTGTCATGTTGAATGTTGTAAGGCTGGTTTGCTGATTCCTTTGTATTCACTTTGTCATGTTGAGTTGCTTCACATGTATATCATGTATTGCATGCACCTGAGTTGAATCCAGCCTCGGCTTGGGTTTGACCTTGTGCTCACCTGTCCCTGTAGTTTTATCAAGCGCATATCGGTGTGCACGGCTTTGTGGCATGTACAGTGATACACTGTGCATGTCCCAAGTTGTTCGTGTATGAATGGATTCAAACGAAGATGATGAAGAACCCAAATAACTGAGGCAAATAATATTTTCAAAACACACACTTCATTTTGAACTGCAAAATATTTCTTTTTCAATTTGACTGCGTTAGTGTTTATTTTTGCAGATTGCTCAGATGCTGGATTCAAACTGGAATAGAGTTGAAGATAAAAACACGAGTGTTGAGTGAATATGTAGTGAGGAGTAATATGTACATTGAAAAATTGTGATGTAATTGAAAATGTATATATGTAGTGAGAGCTCAAATTTGTACTATTTCGAATTTGTAATAAAATATTTGTTTGAATAAAATATTTGTTTGGATTTGAATTCTGTGTTATTTATTTTATCCAACAAATATTTATTTAATTATGTGAAAAATATAATAGTATAATATCAAATACATTTAAACGAATATATATATATATATGTTTATTATCATCAAACAAAAATCATATACTCGCATATTCTACAATCTCTCCCTTTTGATGATAACTAACATATATTAAAATTTTGAATTTATTAAATGTATTTGGTCATTGATGAAATCTGTTTTCTCTCCCTATTTGAATGCCGCCTACTACAAAGCTCCGCCTACACAGATGCGTGTAGCTAAAATTGCAAAATTAATTAAAAATAACTTTGAATAAAAACACTCTCGAATATTAGTAAGAATATTGCTCAAAATCAAAATTTTAACCTCTCTCCCCCTTTTGTTATCGTTAAAAATAATAATAGTAATTGAAATAGCTAAGATTTTGATTAAAAATATAAAATCAAATCAAGAGGGAAATATTAATTTCAAATTCCAATTAATCAAACAAAAATCATAATACTTTATTAATTAGAAACAAACTCCACTTTAGAGAAATGGTAGGATTATGGAAAATTTTATATATTGACAAGAGTTTGATATTTTCAATAAAGGAATGATTTGTGTAATTTTCTCTTTTCAAATATTATACAAAAAAAAGTGAAGCACTTACTAACCATGCATAACTGTTAGGACTTTTAAATGAGGTTAGTAGTTACTTTTTTTTCAAAAAAAAAATATGTCAAGTATTTTCTAACCATGTATAACCTTGAGGACTTTTAAATGAGATTAGAATATACTTGATATTTATCCCTTTCTTATATGCGTCCCATCCATGCATAACCGCGAGGACTTTTAATGGAAGCTCATATATAGAAATTCAAGTAATTCACCCATGCATAACCGCGAGGACTTTTAAATGAGAGTGAATACTTTAGGATATAATTATTTTACAAAAAAATATTTCCTTATTTTAAAATAACAAATTCTGCACACTATATTATGATGTATGGATTGATAGAAAGGTGGGAGTGATACAAATGATCACCGAATAAGTACTAATCTTAAAAATATTATAAAATTTATTTAATTTTCACGAAATTATAAAATTATACTTCCTCTTGTTATGAAATATATTTTAATCACCATCCATCACTTTTCAAGCACTATAATAATTTTGATAAGTTCCAAAAGATTCGAATAGTCAATGATTATCTTTTCTAGAGTAAATTTCTTACAGAAATAAACTAGAGTGTTTTTAACATGATGAAAAACTCAAGTTTCAAAGATTATAATAAGTGAAAATCAATTTACTGTAAGGGGGTTTTGTGAAAAATAACTTCTAGTTGAAAATAAATATAAATAATTAAATAATTGCAAAAATGGTTTCAACATGAGATGATATCAGGTACCACTTGTATTTGAGGTGTTCATGGTGATATATAGTGGTATATAAGAAATACGTGTACTCCTCAACACTTGAATTGTTTTTTTTGAAATTTTCAGCATGTCCATTTTTATCAAGTACAAGTAAAGTAATATATATCGAGCAAAAACACGCATTCAAAAAATTCTTCAAAGCAGTGTTTATGACATTCCAAAGTGAATCACTAAAAACAGAAAAGTTGTAGCATTATCGGTTAGCTTTCCAGAACTTCAAGAATAAATCAAAGTTTAGATGTTCAAGATATGGCAGAAATACTTCAACAATGTCGATCAACACATAATGAACAAAATGTGAACAAAATTGAGTTGAGAGATCATACCTCACTTTCCTTTGATGTCGTGATATCTGAAATGCAATGATCTCCATCTAATCTTTATAGGCTAAGGAACATTTAAATTTTAGTTTATCAATTTCCTAGAACAACTTAAAATCTATCTCCATCAAATTTGTTGCTTAGCCCACTTATGTGTCTAAATTTTGGAGAAGGCAAGTGGTCTAACTAAGGATGTAGGATCACTATTATTATCTATTGAAATCTTTGGCATCCAAATTTGTCTATATAACAAACCGTTAGCATCTACATTTGTACCTTTGGGAATCCAAATTTGTTTAAATTTCAAACCATTTATGTTTGTACCTTTTGGAATCCATATTTGTTTAACGGTTTGTGTTTGTATATATTTCGACAATTATTCTTGCCATGTCCACTATTTCCACACTTTACGCATTTGGGTATCACACTTTCCCCCTTAATAGTGTTTTTAGTCGTTTGTTCATATTTTGACACTTTTGTAAATCCAAATCCTTTCCTTTTATTCTCAAAGATTTGATTTTCTAAGAGCATATTAAATGATTTTTCTCTAGTGAAAAATTTCCGAGTGATCAACTCAAGTTTATTAACTTTGGATTTTAAAAGTTTATTTTCATTCATTATCTTCGAACAACAAACTAATGGTACTATCTCTCTTTTCAAAATTATTCATTTTCAATCTCATATTTTCATTTTGAAGCTCTTTAATTTTAGTCTCAATTTCTAACATCTTAGTTTCAAAAAGTTAGAGTTTATTAAATTCAATTTTTTCAAAATCCTTGATTTTTTCAATCTTATTTTCAAACTCATGATTTAATCGAATAATTTCAAATTTGCTTAAAATCACGTTTTCTTTTTCAAGGGTTTTGAAATTTTCGTTGAGCTCATTTAATTTATTTTCAAAAATCGAACATTTAGAACTTTCCGATCTCTTAAAACTCTTCAACTCTTTTTGCAAAATATTATTTTTACAAATCAACTCAGTTTTGTTTTTCTCCCGAATTAAAATTTCATTTTCTAAGTTTTGAAAGTTTTCAGAAAAACAGGCAAATTATTTTTCATAGTTCAAACATCTTTTACAATTAGAATTTTTATTTTTCTTAATATTGTTAAGCTCATTTTCCAAATCATTATTTTTCTGATGCAGTTTAGATTGTTCCATTTTCAACTTATTATTTTTCATCTCAAGGGCTTATTATTTTCAATTAATTTTCGGCACAAGAGAACTAAATCATTGAATGAAATATCACTTATCTCATCGGCTATTGAATCTTCATTACTGCTGTCTTTTGCAAATCTTGTCAAGCACGTTTCTTCAACTGAGTCGATTATGGAGGATTTCTCACCGTTGTTGACTTTTGCACCATATATTACATCAAAAGTATTCCAGATTTCCTATGCACTTTCACAATGAGAGATATAGTTAAAATTATCTCGGTTAATATGAGAATATAGTATATGCATAGCAAGAGCATTAATCGAAGTATTTTTCTTGTCTACTATATCACACCCATTTTCAATAATATACCAACATTTAAAATTAATAGATTTTAAATAAAATTCCATTTATAGTTTCCAATTTAAAAAATCCGTTCCATCAAAAATAGGGGGAATAATATTGGACTGACTCTCGCTAGATTTGTAACTAGGGTTAGACATCCTTACTATTAACCTACTCTGGTACCACTTGTAGGATCGATTTCACCCTAGAGGGGGGGTGAATAAGATGATACTAATAATAAAAAAATTAATTTGGAAATATATAAAATAATTGCAGCAAAGATAATAGCAGAATAATAAAAGTAGAAATAGAACAACACAGATTTACCCAGCTTCGGCAAAACTCTGCCTACGTGTTGCCCCCAAGGTTTTTACCAGAAAGTAAGTAGTCAGACACTTACACACGTAAACTCGCGATGCCCACTATCGACTAACCTAACTCTACGCTCAAAATCATGCCATAACTCAGCCACTGATTTGCGAATTCTCAAACTACGCCCCGTAGTTTGTATCCTAGTCACACGACTAGAAAGTTACACGGTTTTAAAAGGAAAATTACAAAATTAAAACTAAAACAAAGCAAAAACCCTAATTATTTAATTTAAGCCCGCAGTAATTATATAGAGGCCGGCCCAAATCACTAAAGAAAAAATAGATGTCTTCTCCTTTATTCGTATATGCTGGCCGTCTCGTTCCTTTTTCTCTTCAATCTGAAATTTAGGGTTTTTCCAACTGAAGCCTTGCTTAAAAATTGTTCGATCGAAATATGCTTTCACTTGATTGCCTTTGTCGACCGATTCTCTGGCCTTGATAGTTCGCAGCTGCTTCAATTTCTCGAGCGTGTATACTTGGTTTAAAATTGGTATGTGATATTTCATTTCAATTTCAATTGCGCTCGACTTGATTTGAGATTTTTGGTTTAGTTCTAAGTATTTGCTTGAACTCGAATGCTCAATTGCAGACGATGTTACTGGTTATTTATAGGGATCGAACCCTATATTATCGTTCGTATTTATTTTGTTTGAATTCTTCACGTTGCTATGCTCGGCCATTTATTTGTAATCGAATGTTGGTGATGTTTTCTGACTTTTTCATTTCATACGTGTTGCTCCGGTATTTTCCCCAGCGACTTCGTTATTTGAATTTTGATATGATCTGGACTTGTTCAATTCATGTTATCACCTGGCTTTGACTCTGACTTGTTCGAACTCTACCTTGGTGACCATGGCTTTGATTCTTTGGCATTTTGAATTTTTGTTGGCTGCTGTTACATTCTCTTTCGAACCCTGACTTTGTTACTGCTACTGTGTATACTTCATGTATCCATATCCTAGTTTGCACTTCATGTTACATCGCATTTATCTGGGTTGGTAGCCTTTGATGTTGCAGTCTTCATTGTTATGTGGTTGCCACTGTTACTTAAAGTCTGTTTTATTCTTGACCCTGGTTTGAGTTTTAATTTGGAGTCGTGTTCATGTTGTAACTAGACTTGTACTTGTGTAGAGCTTTGTTGTGTACTCGAGTCTACATTGCCATGTGCTCTGTCAACATGTTGAGTTAATCACCATTTCATTTTACTCAAAGCCTCTGGTCTGGTTGGTTCCATGTGTTGTTGCAGTGTTGTTTTGTGTTGATGTTTTGTTGATCTTGGTGCATTGTAGTCTGGTTGCTTCGAGTACTTGCTTCATATGTATGCATGTGTGCAAACATATGTATATATGTTAGTGGTCATGTTGTTCTACTGGGTTGTGTTGTTTGGTTGCTTTGTGGTCTTATGTCTTTGTACATTTGAGCTGCTGTGATAGTTTGTTGAGTCTGTTCTTTGTTTCCCTTGATCACCATATATACTTGAAGTCTTCTTGTCACCATGCCTGATTGTGTACATTTTGTCTGGAGTAGTTCTTCATGTGTACCGAACTGTTGAGGCTACACTTGTGCATCTATTAAAGATGTTGCATGTTGATTCAAGTTAAATTTGTTGTTGCATTGCATATATATGTATACATGTGTGTATGCATATGTTTGTGTGTGTGTATATGTATGTATGTATTTATATGTATGTATGGTGGTTTCTTTGTGTAGCCTTCATCTCATGCTTGTGCCCTGCTCCCATTATTGTCTTGATACATCTTTGAGTTTGGATTCTTTGATGACCTTGTCTGGTCTGGTTGCTGTATTTGGTTGAGGTTGACATGTTTCTTTGCACCATACCATATTTGTTGAGAATGTTCATGTTTGGTCTGGACTTCATAAGTCTGCTGTCTTGTGCATGCCTCTGATGTCTGACTTACTCATTCATGACTTCTATGTACTTTGTTGACTGGTTCATTTTGTTTTGTTGCATTCATTCTGGACTGGTCAGGTGCACTGTGTGGTTTGGTTTGTTGTTGGTTGGACCTGATTTCAGTTTCACATTTTGATTTACCACTTTGTCATGTTGAATGTTGTAAGGCTGGTTTGCTGATTCCTTTTTATTCACTTTGTCATGTTGAGTTGCTTCACATGTATATCATGTATTGCATGCACCTGAGTTGAATCCAGCCTCGGCTCGAGTTTGACCTTGTGCTCACCTGTCCCTGCAGTTTTATCAAGCGTATATCGGTGTGCACGGCCTTGTGGCATGTATAGTGATACACTGTGCATGTCGCAAGTTGTTCGTGTATGAATGGATTCAAATGAAGATGACGAAGAACCTAAATAACCGAGGCAAATAATATTTTTAAAACACACACTTCATTTTGAACTGCAAAATATTTCTTTTTCAATTTTACCGCGTTAGTGTTTATTTTTACAGATTGCTCAGATGCTGGATTCAAACTGGAATAGAGTTGAAGATAAAAACACGAGTGTTGAGTGAATATGTAGTGAGGAGTAATATGTAAATTGAAAAATTGTGATGTAATTGAAAATGTATATATGTAGTGAGAGCTCAAATTTGTACTATTTCGAATTTGTAATAAAATATTTGTTTGGATTTGAATTATGTGTTATTTATTTTATCCAACAAATATTTATTTAATAATGTGAAAAATATAATAGTACAATATCAAATACATTTAAACGAATATATATATATGTTTATTATCATCAAACAAAAAATCATATACTCGTATATTCTACATGTATATATTGTATATATATATATATATATATGTGTATAAAAATAAAGTTAAAGTGATATTAACTAATTAAAGCTGTAAACTTTGGACTCTCTTGCTTTTGAAAGAAAATGAGAACTTTATATTATATAACATCACTCAATTATCTTCCTTAACATGTGGCGTGGCTTGGACTTTGTGTTTACATATTTGGATGGCTTATGTGTTGAACTGAAGCATGTTGTGAGAGTGTTTGTATAGCGATAGTTGCTATAAGTACACTTCGATATCCCTTGACTTTAACTTGTGTAAACGAAGGATTTATGAACTTAACTTGGGATAATTTGAATTGGTAGTTCTCTACACATATTTTGGTGTACGGAGCAGCAAGGAATTGGTTTGGAAAGTTATATAAATTGAGTTAGAAGCGAAAAGATCACCGTGGATGTACTTTGAAAATGCCTCGGCTATTTCAAATTCAACTTTGAAAGACGTTCTAGGGGCTTCTTTGCATTTTTTTGATAAGTACTATAAGTGCACTTATTATTGGGAAAAATATGGAAGCTTAAATAATCAACAAAATTGCAAAATGTTATAGTGAGAAGAAGGTCGCTATATGAGCACTTTGAAATACCTTGTATTTGGGAATTTTTGTAATTAGTTTGAAAGATATTCTTAGGGGTTTCTTTTAATTTTTAACACGTATTTTTTGTGCACTTAATACTGTAAAACAATCAAAGTTTAAAAGACTTTAGAGCTGGTCAAACAAAATAGCTAAAGTAGAGTAAAGGTGATTATAAATACCATATGAAATATATAACCAATTTTCGGAAATCTTTATAAATAAACTGGTAAGTATTCTTAGGGGTTTCTTCTAATGATTTTTAAGTATCCTAAGGGTAAAACTTATTGTAAAAATTTCATGTTTTAAATCATTCGTTAAAGTGTTGAAAACTGGTTGCAAAGTTTATGTTTTTCCATGTTGTTCCTTATCAAGGACTTTTAATAGCATTTATAAATGTTGTAGTAAGTAGCTTGAGGTTTTAAGTGTCTAAAAATGATATTTAAATTTGATGTTTTTTCCTAATCTTTTTAAGAATGTTTTCTAACATATTTTTCAGTATTTTAAAGTTGGTTTGAAGTTCAAATATATTTTTAATATTTATTTGTGAATTTTTGAAAGTAAAGAAGGTTTATAATATAAAACATCTTTTTTATTTATTTTCATAAAATTATAAATTAGTTATTTTTAAGCAATTTTACATAGATATTTAAACCTATTTATAATTTTTTTTAAAGTGTGTATATATATAAGTTTTGAAAGCGAGTTAAGTGTTCTATAAAAGAGCAAAGGAAGATTTGGATTATAACACTTATGTTATAATAAATGGTTTCGCAAAGTTATTAGCAAGTATATTACCTTGTTTAATAAGTATATATATACGTAGATCTTTAAAATGAATGTTTTTAAAGATAATGACAAGTATGATATGGTTTTGGGTTTGTTGTGACGATGTGTTAATAACATTCGTCTTAAACCTTTTTATTATACTTAGTAAGATAATTAGATCTTTGAAAGAATGTTTTAAAGATAATTATAAATGGAACGATTTTGGGTTTGTAGTAACAATGTTTTAATGACATTTGTTTTTAATTAATTAAAGTATACTAGTGCAAATGTGAAATCTTGTTTAAGATTTATGAATATTCATATACCGTTTGAAATAAGAATATGGATACATTTCTTAGTATTGAAAAGAATAGAAATGAATAGTGAAAAAGTTGTATGCATGTATATACCTTTTGTAAAGATATTATATATATATATATAAACACAAATATTTACAAAGAGGTTTTAATTAATAAAAGGACTAATTAATTAAAAGAGGATTATAAGTCATGTGACTTGATCGTGCTTTATGTGTTTACTCTTTAAGGAAAGTATTTAGTCGTGTACTTAGCACAAAAAGCTGACTAAGTAGACTTTTCTATTTGTGAGAGTTAAGAATGAAGTGTCCAGGCAATGCTTTGATGCAACGAATGCTCTAACTTACCTAGCTTCACTCTTGACTGAGGGATGGTACAAGTTGAGAGTTCGAAAATGTGATAAGTATACAAGACTTAGTTTTCATATGTGGTTGTTCTCATTGTTGTTAAATATGACATAATTCGTCAATTTTGTCTTGAAGAGACCAGGATTGATAAGTATTTTACTTATCGAAAACCATTTCAAGACTGAGATACATGTTCTATCTCTTAGAAGTGAGTCTATTCGATATGCTTGGATCTGTGTGGAGATTCCTGATCTGTTCGAGATGCTGGAATCCATTTGGAGATTTATGTTTTGTTCGAGTGATGAAGACTAGTGTGAGAAATGCCAAATGTAACCTCGACATTGAAAATGGTTAAAGACAGAGTAGGCTGCACAATCCAGGGTTTAGCTAACCCGTGAGGGGTATTAATATGTTGCGCACGAGGAGTTGATGATGTTTGGTTTACGTGTTAGGGTGTGGGTTAGTTGTGTTTACCTTATGGTATATTTTATCTATAGATATATGATGCTCGGATGGTGTTTTCTAATCCTTGTTCATGAGTTCGAATCCGGCTCGATCTGGAGAGATCACAACAGAAAATCCATATATACAAACGTACCTTAGCGGTTTGGATTGTACCTCAATATTGTTGTGATGTGATCAATGTAAGCATCACAACTATTTTTTGATTTATATTCTTCACCCCAGACATTATCTATTATATCGCTATATGTACTTACTAGACAGTTTGGCTCTTTTGAGGAAATAACCATTACGATGGTCTCAAAAGGTGTTATTGTATGATGTACACATATTTCTTGAGTTTCTCACACCAGACTTATGTATGACACATGGTTTGCGTTTTTCTAAATTCCTCATGTGCTCTTTCGAGTAGTCTAAGAAAGACATGTTTTAGTTTGAAGTTCATTGGAGCTTGGAGAGACGAGCTAGATGTTTCACCTACTGTAGTATTCTTAGTTCCACTGCGTTACTATGAGGAATATATCAGCAATTGTGAGGACATGTTGTTATAACTATCGAGGCTGATAATAGTATTTAAACTTGTAACATTGAAATACTATGTATCTTAGAGTGATAGTTTGTGTTGTCTTCTGATATGTTACTGTTCTACTGTAAGATTTTGATGTTTTTGTTCTCCTCTTTCTTGTTTGTTTTCTTTTCTTCTTTGTCTTTACCCTAACGTTCTATTATTTTGGTACTTGGATGCTTAATACATGAATATTGTTGATGTATTAATGTTGACATTTGGTGATCGAAAACGTGTTTCATTACATCTGGTATCAAAGCTGAAGGTTAAGCGAGAACCTTGGTTTTGGTTGGGCATGGCTCATAAGGGATAGGGTAATGGAATGCCTTAGCATGAGTAGAGTATATTATAAATATAAGAGCGCATTTGTATTTGTTACAAACATATGCCTTAAAGATAATTCCAACAACAAAAATTAAAGATCTCATATAAGGTAACTTATATAAGTATGAATTATTAAAGTATAGTTTAATTAATGCAAGGATTAATGATGTTAATTAGTTATCCCTAATTAATTAGTTTAACCATGTACGGTAAGTTTACGAGAATTGTTATTCCTTGTTGAATGATTTGACATGCTCAACCAATTTATAAGCATTATTATCATTTGTAGAATTATTAGCTTAATACTGCTCAGCCAGTTTACAAGCATTGTTATCATTTGTTGATTGATTAGTTGTGCTAGGCCAGTTTATGAGCATTGACTATTGTTTGTTGATTGTTGATTTGTGCTCAACCAGTTTATGAGAAATTTTATCTTTTTACTACATGGGTGGGTAGATAGTAATCATGCGTACATTGAAACGAACACCTTATGATTTAGTTTCACAGTTTGACTATAAGTCGTTTGGGGGTAATATTGTGTTAAAAGTTAAATTTAGTAAAAAGTTGTTTATTTTATTCTAAAGGAAAGAAAAGTTATTTTGGGAAGAAATATTTGTGAAAGAATTTTATATAAGAAAGTGATTTTATATAAGTATGGTTTATAATGTATGGTTTATAAACAAATATGATTTAAACTGATATTTTGAGAACTTAAATCCCGATGTCTTTCAAAATGTTATTCAAGATTTTGGAAAAACAATAATAGTATTATTTGAAAGTATATATTTAGAAAATTGGTTTACGAAATTGAGATCAATATACTTAGTAATATTTAAGTATATATTTAGAAAATTGGTTTACGAAATTGAGATCAATATACTTAGTAATATTTACAAAATATTCGATACTACTTTGAAAAGAATTTTGGTTAAGTCCCAAAGGCATGATTTGGATGTACCGAACTAACTTCTGTCGCTGGAAAATAATTCCAGTGATGATTGCAGCAACATCGATGTTCAATTTTGGGTTTCAAAATGATGGATGCTACCATAGTAGTTTTCTACAAGTTTGTTTTGGTAAAATGGATTTGGATTTAATCCCTAAACTATGATTTGATATACGAAAGATATATAGAATAAAACCCAAGTGTTTAGTTCTAAAGTTTTTTCTTTAAATGAAATTTGATATGAAATTTTTTTGTTGAATTTTTTTATATGTATAGTATGTAGAGGGGTCCAAGTGGTAGTGGCAGAGCCCAAAATAAATAGTGAAACCTTTTCATGTTTTCCCATTTTGGGTAAAGTGTGTTTAATAAATAATCGGAACTTTGATAAGTTATTTTATGGATACATGTATCCTATGCATTAGGACGGTATGGTATGTGCATCATGTTATGATATATTGTTTGGTAGTTTTCATTTGTTAAAATGAAATGAGATTTTCAGTGATTTTGGACAGTTAGAAACTTCTGAATTGTATAGAACTTGAAGCTAAGTATTTTTGTGAAAAATATAAAAGTTGAGTTTTTATAACTCTTGCATTGAGAATGTAGTAAGTTGAAACAAGTTTTAGATTGTTGAACATACTTCAAGTAAAACAAATTTGATGTTTTTATATAATTTTTAGAATGTAATATTGTATTATACAAGTAATAATGTGAAGTAAGCTTTCATGGAATGTTTTATAAATGAAGTCATAAAATGTAGATAAACTTAAGGTTATGTTTTTATGAAATGATCCATAAATGATTTTAGTATTGAGACTATTTGTATAAATGAACATGAAAAAAAGTAATTAGTGTAGTTAAGAAACCAATCGAATAAATACATAAATTGTACGTATATCATTTTATTCGCATGACTGCTCTTGATTTAGTATTGGAGTACATGGTTTCAAAGTGATTTACACTGGTCCGAAGAAGAATTTTTCACTCGATTCTTGACGACGAACACTTGATACGAATTCTTGATATGATCCCGAATTTTTTATCGTAGTATATGGCTATATAGGGAGAATAGATGTTTCTAATCAATGAACCTAATTGTAGTCTGCACTAAAGAGGTCAAGCAATCTATACTAGTTTGGAAGTGAAATTATGTGATCGAGCAAGTGATCAGATCAGATATCTCATACAGATGATCCACACACATCGTATGAGCGTTATTATATTTATACCAGGTTTTGTTGACTTATGGAGAGTTTTAGTGATGAATCTTCAATTTGCAATGAGGTAGCATGAATAATTACCTAAGTAATAACCTTAGGCTGTTGAGCATAAGGTGCACTTAGTAGAGTGTTTATTGTCCTTGTGCGATAAGAGGATTTTTGAACTTGAACAAACCGTGGGCCTTGTTTGCTAGAAATTTTGAATACTATTAAGTGTTGCGATGTGATTGTTTCTTTTTGTTTCTTGTGTTGAATTCCAATGACGAAATGTTTTAAGTGGAGGAGAATGTAATGACCCAGAATTTCAGCCACTTCGTATATAAATATTTGAATCTTTGCTTAAATTTGATTAAATTGATTTAATAATCTTATTAACCTCATTTTTATTAATAACCAATGATGGTAAACTTGTCTTAGAAAATTATTTACAGAATAGTTACTTTGAAGAAATATCGATAATGTGATCGAAAATCGTTTTATCGATAAGCAGTTTTTTACTCATCAAAAGTTATTCAATTTTTGTTTACATACACTAAAACGCTTAGGAAATTATTAATATGAAATAAAAGTATTTTTTCATTTATGAAAAATAAAGTGTTGATGATGTAATGGGTGATGTCATGGGAAGATATTTCATGTGTTAGGGTAAAAGGGTAATTTGCTAAGGAGATAAGGTGTAAAATAAAATAAGCATGCAAGGCACATATGAGGGTCTTGGCGGTGTAAAGAGAGGATTAGGCATGTGTATTCATTCATTATCTCCTAAAGCTTGAAAAATAACAAAAGGTCAAAAATGGTGGAAGTGAATTAACACTAATCCACGTTGTTCTTCATTAATCTTTCTCTAATTAACTTGAATATTCTCTAAACTCCATCAAACTTTCACCAGTACCTTAGAATACCTTATGAAGCATAGATATTAGGTAAAAAATGGGAAAAGAGAAGAGGATGATGGGATTCCTCTTTGGGCCTTGAGCATGGAATGTGGAGGAAAAGTATGGCTTGGCTTGGATGTGCTAAAGGTTGAATTTTTAGGAGTTTGGCAATGGTAAGAAGTGGTTCTTTGATTCTTGTGTGTTTGGGCTTGTTGTAGGCTAAGATTTGGGTGAGTTATCTCACTTTCTTGTATGTATATATTGTGTGTGTGTGTCTGTATATATATATGTATGTATGTGTGTGTGTATGTGTGTATGTGTGTGTGTGTGTATAAATATAAAGTTAAAGTGACATTAACTAATTAAAGTTATAAACTTTGGACCCTCTTACTTTTGAAAGCAAATGACAACTTTATATTGTATAATATCACTCCTATTACCTTCTATAACATGTGGTGTGGCCTATACTTTGTGTTTACATGTTTGATTGGCTTATGTGTTGAATTGAAGTATGTTGTGAAAGTGTTTGTATAGCGATAGTTGCTATAAATGCACTCGATATCCCTTAAATTTAACTTGTGTAAATGGAGGATTTATGAACTTAACTTGGGATACTTTGAGTTGGTTGTTCTCTACACATATTTTGATGTATGCGAAGGCTAGGAGTTGGTTTGGAAAGTTATAGAAATTGTGAAACAAAATTGTGAGAGTCAGAAGCGAAAAGATCGTGATGGATGCACTTTGAAAATGCCTTGTGTTCGGCGATTTTCAAAGTCAACTTTGGGAGACATCCTAGGAGATTCTTTGGATTTTTAATCAGTACTATAAGTGTATTTATTACCGGAAAAATATGGGAGTTTAATCATCCACTAACTTGTGAAAAAAATTACAAAAATTATAGGGAGAAGAAGGTCGCTATATGAGCACTTTGAAATACCATATTTTTGGGAATATTTGTAATTAATTTGAAAGACATTCTTAGGAGTTTCTTGGAATTTTAACAAGTATTTATTGTGCACTTACTACTAGAAAAAAAATAAAAATTTAATTTAGAACTGGTCAAACAAAATTGCTAATGTTAGAGTTAAAAGATGGTTATAAATACACTATGAAATATATCTTGTTTTCGGGAATTTTTATAAATAAATCGAAGATTATTCTTAACGGTTTCTTTTCATGGTATTTAATTACCATAATGGTAGTATTTACTATAAAAATTTCAAGTCTTGAATCATTTTTTTAAAGTGGTGAAAACTGGTTGCAAAGTTCATGCTTTTCAACGTTGTTCCTTATCAAGGACTTTTAATAGCATTTATAAATACTGTAGTAAGTTGCTTGAGGTCTTAAGTGTCTAAAAATGATTTATTTTTCTAATATTTTTTAGGGATGTTTTTTAACCTATTTTTTAGTATTTTAAATTTGTTTTGAAGTTCAAATATATTTTTAATATTTATTTATGAATTTTTGAAAAGAGGTTTTATAATATAAATATGCTTTTTATTTATTTTTATCAAATTATAAATTAGTAATTTTAAGTAATATTTTACACAGATATTTAAAACCCATTTATATGTATTTTTATAGTGAGTGTATATATATAAGTTTTGAAAAGTGAGTTAAGTTTTTTGTAAAAGAGCAAAGGAAATTTTGGATTATAACACTTATGTTATAATAAATGATTTTGCAAAGTTATTAACAAGTATATTACCTTGTTTAAAAAGTGTAGATATACTTAGATCTTTAAAATAAATGTTTTTAAATATAATAACAAGTATGAAATGGTTTTGAGTTTTTTGTGACAATGTGTTAATAACATTCGTCTTAAACCTTTTTTATTATACTTAGTAATATAATTAGAGCTTTAAAAGAATGTTTTAAAACTAATTATAAATGGAATGGTTTTGGCTTTGTAGTAACAATGTTTTTAATCACATTTGTTTTTAACCCTTAAAGTGTACTTTTGCAAATGTGAAATCTTGTTTTAGAATATTCTTATATTTTGGAATAAGAATATGGATACATTTCTATGTATTGAAAAGAATAGAAATGAATATTAAAAAAGTAGTATAAATGTATATATCTTTTATAAAGATATTTAAATATAAATAAATAAATATATATATACAAGTATTTCCAAAGAGGTTTTAATTAATAAAAGGGTTAATTAATCAAAAAGGGGATTAGAACTCGCTTATGTGACTTGATCATGCTTTGTGCGTTTACTTGTTTATGGAAAGTATTTAATCGTGCACTTAGAAATAAAAGCCGACTAAGTAGACTTGTCTATCTATGAGAGTTAAGATGTAGTGTCCAGACAAGGCTTTGATACAACTAGTGCTCTAACTTACCTGGCTTCGCTCTTGACCGAAGGATAGTATAAGTTGAGAAGTTCGGATACATGATAAGTATACAAGACTTAGTTTCCATATGCGATCGTTATCATTGTTTTTGAATATGACCTAATTCGTCGATTCAGTCTTGAAGAGACTATGATCAATAAGTGTTTTATTTATTGAAACCACTTCAAGAGTAAGATACATGTGCATCTCTTGGAAGTGGATCTATTTGGGTTGCTGGAATCTTTGTGGAGATTCGTGATCTATTCGAGATGCTAGAATCCATTTGGTGATTCATGTTCTGTTCGAGTGATGAAGACTCGTGTGAGAGATGTCGAACGTTATCTCGACTTTGAAAATGGCTAAAGACAGAGTAGGCTGCATAATCCAGGAGTTTAACTAACCCGTGAGGGGTACATCAACTCTAGTATCTAGAGTATGCTTATAGATATGTTGCGCACGAGGAGTTGATTGTATTTTGTTCACATGTTAGGGTGTGGGTTAGTTGTGTTTACCTTATGCTATATTTTATCTAGAGATATACGATGCTTGGAAGGTGTTTTCTGATCCTTGTGCATGAGTTCAGATTTGGCTTGATCCGAAGAGATCTCAAAGGGAAATCCATATATACGAACATACCTTAGCATTTTTTATTGTACCTCAATATTGTTGTGATGTGATTAATGTAAGCATCACTGCTATTTTCTGATTTATATTCGTCATCTTAGACTATCTATTATATCGTAATATGTACTTATTAGATGGTTTGGTTCTTTTAAAGAATAACCATTACGACGGTTCCAAAAGGTATTGTTTTATGCTGTAAATATATTTTTTGAGTTTCTCACACACCAGAATTATGGTTGACACATGGTTTTTGTTTCACTAAATTCCTCATGTGCTCTTTCGAATAGTCTGAGAAGGACATGTTTTAGTTTGATGTTCATTGGAGCTTGAGGAGATGAGGTGGATGTTTCACCTACCATAGTATTATTATTTCCGATGTATTACTATTATGTATATATATCAGCAATTGTGATGACATGCTATTATAACTGTCCAAGCTATTGATAGTATTTAGAATTGTAACTCTGAAATGTTATGTATTTTAGAGCGATAGTTTATACCGTCTTTTGATATTATATGTTACCGTTCTGTTGTGAGATTCTGATGTTTTTGTTCTCCTCTTTCTTGTTATTTTTCTTTACCCTAACGTTCTGTCTTTTCGAAACTTAGGTGTTCGACACATGAATACCATGGATGTATTAGTATCGACATTCGGGGGTCAAAAAGGCATTTTGTTTAATGGTGTTTGCTTCGGTTGTTAGACATACTTCTATTCAAATATTGCTAGCTATTGTTGCAACTCACGACATGGAGTTGGAACAATTAGATGTAAAGACATCCTTTTTGCATGGAGAATTGGAGGAGACCATCTATACGAAGAAGCCATAAGGGTTTTTAGGAGATGCGGGTTTGCAAGCTAAAGAAGTCTCTATATAATTTGAAGCAGTCGTCAAGGCAATTGTACAAAAGGTTTGACTAATTTATGCTTACTCTTGGTTTTGATAGAAGCGTTAAAGACGTCTGCGTTTATTTTAAGCATATGAATGATGCTAACTGGATATATTTTCTCTTGTATGTGGACGATATGCCAATTGCTTCCAAGGACAAAGCTGAAATTGATGGGTTAAAATTGAAGTGAAGGTGGAATGCAAGATGAAAGACCTTGGAGAAGGAAAAAAGATTTAAGAGATGGTAATCCAAAGAGAGAAAGTTGACAGCATTGAGACTGACACAGAAAAAGTATATTCAGAAAGTGCTTGCTCGGTTCAACATGGAAAAGGTGAAGGCGACCAGTACTCCCATGTCTTTGCATGTTTAACTTGCAAAGAAGGGCTCTTTGATCTCATGCGAAGATAAAGCTTATATGGAGAAGGTAATTTATGCTACTGCGGTTGGAAGCTTGATATATGCTATGGTCTGCACAAGCGATTGGTTTGGTTAATTGCTATATGGCTAATCTGGGAAAATCGCATCGGAAAGCAGTGAATTACATTTTTAGGTATCTTAGAGGAACATCATATTATGGGCTTGTTTTTGACGACATGGAGACAGATTTCAACTTGGTCGGATTTTCTAATTCTAATTATGTCGGAGATAGAGATCAAAGGAAGTCAACCTTAAGTTACATGTTTACACTTGAAAAGACACCCATTAGTTGGAGAGCGAGGTTGTAGACTATAGTCGCCTTGTCTACTACAAAGGTGGAATTGATAGATGTTGTTGAAGCAACTAAAAAATCACTTTACTGGAAGTGGTTGTTGTGTGATTTAGGCTTTGTTCAAGGGAGTATAATAGTAAATTGCGGCAGTTAAAGTGCAATAGGTGAGAATCAAGCATTTAGTTCGAGGATAAAACATATAGAGGTAAGAGTATTTCCTTATCTTTACGAATGAAGAAAAGTAGGCACGTCTTCAGAAGATTCACACCGAGGAGAATGCAATTGACATATTCACTAAGCCTTACATGTTGCAAAGTTCGAGCATTGGTCGAACTTGATTCGCTTATTGAAGTGCTAGGTGCCACTTGGTGGCACATGAGGAGAGTGAGTTGGTAGCTTGAGACATTTGTTTTCATTGTGGAGATTGATAGGTCCTACATGGAGAGGGTAGTTTCAAAAAAAATTTTGTCGGGCGGTGGCCTTGCTGGAGTTCGTTAACAAAGTGCAATAGGTGATGGTCATGCCGAAGCTCATTGAAGAAGTATCAATGGTGTCTTGTTCGATAGTTGCTTGAACTAAGAGGATGTAGATGGAGTTAGTAGGCTTGTGGTTATACTATCAAGGTGACGATTGCTAGATTTTGGTGATACAATATTTTTATATTAAATAAGATTTGGAAGATATTGTTGATTTTGATGATATAATATTTCCAACTATAATAGATTTGAAAGATATTTGAAATAATGACTCAAATATATTGCCACTTTTATATCATTAAAGAGGGCAATGAATTATCTACACGAGAAGGAAAATTATTTTGGAAGAATATAGTAATCAATTAAATTTCTAATCAGCTGATTAAAGAAGGCATTTTATCAAGCGTATGCAAATTAGAGAAAAGTGGAAAATCAAATGAGTAAACGTTCCCATATGAACATGAGAATTGATGAGGCATTAATTTATAAGCATAAATCAATTACTCCAATCCCAAGTAATAATCTATAATAAAATAGTCATTCTTTAAAGATTAATATCATCTTCTCAAACTATATTTCTTATTCTTCTTCTTAGCCTTCATTATCAATTTTGTAAAAAAAATTCTTTTTTTAGAAAGTAATAAAATCTCCTCTCTCGAAAGTGAATGTACAATATTTCGCGACGGTGGAACCACTATAAATTCGTGTATGAACTCTCTATTTGTTTTTCTATGATTTGTTTGGCTTCTTTAATTTCTATTTGTTTTATCATACTACAACATGATCTAATTGTTTTCACGTGCGTTTGGATTGATATTTAATTCATTTGTGTGAATTACCCTAACATAAACCTCCATTTTTTTTATTATTAAGCATCAAATTTGTTTTGGCATTGCAACCCAAAAAACAAATTAGTAGAGCTCTCAGAGAGTCATCGTTGATAGTTCAACGTGATCGTTCCTAGCTAGATCATGTAAGTGCTTTCTACCTACTTTGAGTTAACCACACCATGATAACATGAACACAAGTGGACTGTTGGCTTAGTTAATCATTAAATAAAATATCTAAATCGAAATTATTTATTTGATATATCGAATGAGTAAATATTGAATGTCATGGATGAGGCTTCTACCTATTGCAAAACATGCCCTGGGCCTAGGTATGAATCCAGATTGACATTGCTTCCAAATTCAAGCTACGACTGAGAAGATACTATTATTTTTATAATTAATTCTTCCACCTTAACCATTGTGCTTACCTAGGAGAATTATATGTGATTTCCCACAAACATGTTGCTCAAGTTTTTTTAGACATGTGTCTCGTGATGAAACAAGAGCATTGGTTGAAGCATCAGTCGAATTCGAGTTAAAACAAGGAAGTTATTGCAGTTCGAATAACTATTCAGTCTTACATTTACTAGCCAAAGAGTCAAAGAAAATGGCTAAGTATCGGAAGCTTGAAAGACTATGAGTAAGTGTTGGATAACACATGGAAGGTGTACAGAAAGGGTGCAAGGCAAAGGGGTCGATTCAGTGTTAATAATACATTTTCTTGTTCAGAGTCATCAATGTCCGATATTTTAGAGCAGGCCAAATGCGTGAACATTATAGTAAATAAGATAATTAAATGTTTAGTTTAATTTTACAAATTTGAAAGTAAGTTAACCGATTAATAATTTAATTAAAATAACGAATGACATTTAGAGCCCATAACATCAACTCATATTTCCTAAAACAAACTCCTTATCTTCATTCCAATCATCTAAACAAAACAATATAAAATCCCTAAACATCCTTTGACCACCATTTGCAAGCTACAAAAGAAGGGGGTCAAATCTAATCAAACTCAAGCTTCATTTGTAAGGATTTAAAGCAATTTTCTTCATATGTGCGAGTATTATTACATCATTTACCATCTTAAACTTTTTAAATTTGGATTGGGATTCTTTTTTTTTAAGAACTAATTGATGAGTAAAATAAAATATTTGGACTAATAAACTATTTAATCAATTAATTAATTTAATTAGTTTACTTGGCCATAGAACATTTCTTTACTTGGCCATATACCATTTTTGGCGGGACTTGATCGGAAAAGGCGAAAAAGCGGTGATTGATCATCGAAAAATTGATGGCAGTTATGGATATATATTTTTTGTTAGATTTTTTACATCCAATAGCAATTTCTCGAAAAATGAAAAAATAATTATTTTTTGAAGTCTTTTTAACGATTGTCTTTTGATTAACCATGTCTAATGGGACATAAAAGCCAGTTGAAATCCAAATCGGGTTGAGGTCCCAACCTGAGAGAACCGACCTGCGTCTAATCACACTTCCAACTCCCTGTATACTATGTCAATTTCCAATTTTTCAAATATTTGATTGATACTTTTCAGTTTTAAAATTTTGATGAGTTGAACTTTGTGGTCGTCGCTGACAATTCTTTCAGCCATGTTTTGTTGAAGCTTTCATGCTTGTAGGAGAAATATACTATTAATTCATTTCATAATCAATTCTCAACCAAAGCCATTGAAATTCCCACACCTCAGTTAATAAATAGACACGAATCATAAATCCCCAACTACCCAAATTGATTACCCAACCCTAAAATCTTAACATTTTCAGCTCAACTAATTTCAACAATCTCAACCAATTTTCTCTTCCTCTACTTAAGCCCGTTATACTCAGATCCAAATCAAAAATCAAAACATCCAATTCATGGATCTTTGCACTATTTTCTCCTCGCTAAAATCCCAGCCAACCCATCTTCTCCTTCTCTCAATCCTCGGCATCATCACATTCACAAAGCTCTCATTCAAGCTTCTTTTATGGGTTTACGTCACCTTCTTACGCCCCGGGAAAAACCTTAAAAAGTACGGTTCTTGGGCCATAATCACAGGCTCAACCGACGGCATCGGAAAATCGTTTGCTTTCCAGTTTGCCAGAAAAGGTCTAAACCTCATTTTAGTAGGAAGAAACCCGGAAAAGTTGAAAGACGTTTCCTCGAGTATTTTGTCTAAAAACAGTGGGATTAAAGTCGAGACTGTAGTGATGGACTTTTCAAGCGATTTGGTGGAAGGTGTCGAAAGGATCAAGGATGCCATCAAGGGAAAAGATGTGGGCGTTTTGGTAAATAACGCGGGCGTGTCGTATCCGTATGCACGATATTTTCACGAAGTCGATGATGAGTTGTTGAGGAATTTGATTAAGGTGAATGTGGAGGGTGTTACCAGGGTTACGCATGCTGTGCTTCCGGGTATGATCGAAAGGAAGAAAGGTGCTATTGTTAATATCGGGTCGGGTGCTGCAATTGTTATTCCTTCCGACCCGCTTTATGCGGTGTACGCTGCTACTAAAGCGTGAGTACTTTTGTCTTCCTGTTAATGTTTTCGTTGATATGCGTAGTCTGTTTTAGGTTGGTTGACTGGAGTTCCATAGAAACCAGTATACGAGTTAACTTTGGCATGAAACAGTTTGAAATTAAATATGACTTTGATTAATCCGAACTAAATTTTTCATCCAGTAGGAGGTTCGGTTTTTATTGTGTGCTATTTTATTTTATTTTTTATTTTTTCTATTTCTTATTTAGTTTTGTTAAAATGAAGCAGACATATTTGACAGAGTTGGTTAATTATTGTATAAATAACTGTCTGTTAGCTGATAACAATATCTCAGTCCAAACCAGGAATTATTTGAAAACATATTCTAGTTTTGCAACTTTTGGCTGGTATTCTTATCTAGACATTGAGACTTCGCAATAAGAACGTGGATGGTTAGTTACCCAGTGTTTACTATTTTAGTTATTCTAAGTGTAATTGTTTGTGCAGGTATGTTGATCAATTCTCAAGATGTCTTTTTGTAGAATACAAAAACAAGGGCATAGATGTTCAGTGTCAGGTATGGGAATTTCTTTATTTTTAGTTTGAGGGTGAAAGTGTTGCTTAGAGTTTATAAGTTTATGCTTATTTGCTTCTAAATTTTCCCATATCAATTGCTACGCATTCGGTTGTAGACAAATATAAAAACTGACATACGATTAGTTTTTTCTTGTCAGTGTAAAATGCTTGCTATACAGTTAATATAACTCGAAGGTCTATATATTATTGGTGTATAATACACCATCAAAACACAACATTTTACCATTTGCATTTGAACATACCATTGCTTTTAACATATCCCTGTAGGAGAGTTTTAGGCTTGGTAGTATTGCAGATACGCTTTCAAGTATCTTTCCGTTTCAACATCTTTATCTTGGGTTCAACTAACACCTGCACTAATTAGTATGCATTTGTAAGGATGGAAGTTTGTTAGTTAGCTCAGATTGGGCATTTTGCCCTCGTCAGTTTGTCACTGACCAAATACATGCATACCTATCAGCTCACCGTATACCATGTGACACATCAATTGATAGTTCAAAATATATGATTGTGTATACGGTATGTACTTATGTTTCAAATACCATCAGTCAATCTATAGCTACTGTTAGGGGATATACTGGTATTGTATGTGTTATTGTTCTTTAAGCTTTGGTACACACTACCATGAATCACATAGAAGCACCATTGCATGTATAATAAGAATTACACTAATAGATAGTACACGTTTATTTGATTTTATTCCCCTAGTTGGTTTGTATTGTAAATGATATTTGAGGTGGATATTCTTGTTTCATCTGTGTCCTTGAAGTTACATAGTCATAATTGTTAAGTGCTTGATATGAAAATTGGATAAGGGCAGCTTGTAATATGTATCACGCAGTCAGTATTGTACATGTGTTGTGCACATAGTCCCACCAATATACCATAATAGACAAAGAAGATCTAACATACTACACATCACAAATCCAGTGTGACACGCCAGTATTGTGTGAAGCATCATTCTATCCAGTTCCTCGTTGCTCCCTTTTCATTTTCAGCACTCGTTTATAAGCAATTAATAGTTATCATCATGAACAAGTTTTTGATTTTATCTTTACTACCAGTATTGTAAATTTTTATAAGCAAACATTTTTATTTATTTATTTTTCCACTGGTAATTGCGCAGCCTCAAACTTGTAACAAATTATAAAAGTTTTTCTTATTTTTGACCCATTTTTGTCTAATTATTCCGAATAGGTACCATTGTATGTAGCAACAAAAATGGCGTCAATCAGAAGGTCGTCGTTCATGGTACCATCATCGGACACCTATGCCAAAGCCGCCTTAAGATGGATAGGCTACGAACCCAGATGCACTCCATACTGGCCCCACTCTGCCATTTGGTGCCTGCTCTCCCTTCTCCCCGAATCAGCCATTGACAACTGGCGCCTTGGTTTCTGCCTTGGTATCCGCAAAAAGGGGCAGCTCAAGGATGCCAAGAAGAAGGATCTGTAGATTTGCTCTTTAATTTATTTTAAGCTTTTGTTTTTTTACGAATAATTGTGTTATGAACGTGAGATGGTTAAGTCGTTAAGTGGTCTTGTGTTCATTGTATCTGTGGTTGTATTTTTATACAGTTGCGTTTTCTCGTTTTCACTATTTTGAATATATATTAACTGAAGAAAAAAGTTGAGTAATGTTGTTTCTTATGTGATTGTTTCATTATTTCATGTTTGATCCGGTTACGTTGAAAATCTTTGGATTTTTATTGGATTTGGCCTCGTTTGTAAACTTATTATCATAAATAGCCCAGTTTAAAAACTAATATCGAATATAGCCCTGTTTTGAAAAATACACTGGCTTCTTTTCAAAAGTCGCCAGTGTAATTTTTTATTTTATTTTAAAATACACAGGCGACTTTTCAAAAGTCGTCAGGAAAAAAAAATTACACTGGCGACTTTTGAAAAGGAGCCAGTGTATTTTTCAAAACAGGGCTATATTTGATATTAGTTTTTAAACTGAGCTATTTATGATAATAAGTTTACAAACGAGGCCAAATTCAATAAAAATCCAAAATCTTTTGATGAAATAGGCGTATGTGTAGGGTGATCGTCCATTGTTGACTTGGTTCTTTATGGATGTCGTGGTTTATTTGTTTATGTAGGCACTTGAGCCTGGTTTAAGGTGCAAAAATCATTTGTTTTATAACAAAAAATCCATGATATATGATTTGTAATTAGAGCATAGAGCTTATTTGCAAAATACTTATTTTGAGACTCCTTAAAATGAGTTTTGAATGGTAACTTTGAAAGGGATCTTGAATAATAACTTGCAAGTACTTTTAAATAGCAATTTATGCGTAGAAGTGTTTGGATATGATCTGGCTACTTAGTAGAAATGTTTGATCAAAATAGCTTAAGAAATTGCTTCACAAGTCATAAATTACATATAATTGCTTCTTAATTTTTTTTTACACTTATTAGCTGCTTTTGAGAGCTACTTGCAAATGCTTAGACATTTAAAATAATTTTGACTACTTGTAAGTCATAAGTTTCTGACTACTTATAAGTGGTCATTGCAAGTAAATTTGATTATTTGTAAAGATTTGCGGTAAAAATGAAGGCAAAAAGCACGTAAATACGTTAAGCTTTCATAGATTCAATGTCAACTAAAGTTGGTACGCCAATGAAGGTCATGTTAACTGTAATTTTTTTTATATGACGAGTGATATTTAATTTAAGCAGAGCATTCATTTTTTTATCTCGAAGTATTGAACCCAGTACCTTTAGAACCAAACTACAGATTTTACCATTTAAACTAGTACTCCTTGACAACTATAATTTTTTTATTACAATACCATCACCAATAAATTGGTCACCGTTTACAAATAAAATCTCTATGTCAATATAATCGGTATATTAATATTAAATTTACCATTTTTAATAATAACACATGTAATATTTTTTCAAAGTCGATGGTCACAATTTGTTGATCCATTTATATTTTTTATTCTTTTATTAATAGTTCTCTCAAAAAGGAAACATATGTTTAAATTTCGTCCACATTACGTTAAGGGTATTGATTTTTTTAATCCCTTTTACGAAGCGACAAAATGAAACATATGATAAAACATTATTATATTATGAGAAATACCAAACATTTCAATTTTACAAACAAAAATTTAATATGCTATTACCAATATAACAATTTGTTGTTTATCAATATGTTAACTTTGCTTATCAATAAGTCCAAGGTCACGTCCCAATAGTAAGGCACTAAGACATAGGTTCTAAGGTCACGAGTTCAAATCTTGCGTTGCCTAATTCGAACTTTAGACACATTTTGACATGTAATATGTATATGCTACCTAAGATATGTGGTACCAGTTGGTTACCACCCTCTATTAAGTACGAAGTTTCCAATAAAAAAATGACAATGTAATGGTAAGAGCATTCCCAACCGAGTGTCGGTTGAGTAGCAACCGGTTGGGCTCTTCTGGGTTGCTTTCGCTACCCGAAAGGTTGTCAAAACAACCCAGAGGGTTGAAGGCTTAACCGACCATAATAAAGCCGGCCAAGTGCAAAAGGTCATTTAAATGACTGTTGCCTCTCCTTCCTCCTCTATATAGCTTACCAATTACAAAATTTTATTTACACTATTTATTTTATATTTCTTTCTCTCTTCAACAAATTATTTTCAAACAATCTCATTAATCTCGAAAAATTCAAAAGAAAAATCTCAAAAATCTTCATCCCTTAGATTTTTGTCTCAACTCAGATCATAATCAGAATCCAATTCAATTACAATACGTTCAATTCTCAACATGGTCAAAATCAATATCATTCTCAAAATTCTCAACAGCAAAATCAAAATTCAAATTTTGGTTTTGCCCAACAAGCTCCAAATTCGTATCATCCACAACAAAATCAGAATTTCTTTCATTCTCAACAAGATTCGAACCATTATCAAAATTCTCAAAATTTGAATTATTCGCAGAATAGTTCGTTTCAACAAAACTATAACTATGATCAAAACTACGTATCTCCTAATAGCCAAGAACAGTCAGTATTGCCTTATCGTTCTTAAAAATTATAAGGAATCCGAATAATCAATTTGGAGACAACAGATGGGAAAACCAAGAAACCCAACTCGATGGCAATGAAACTGCCGAAGAAGAAGATGTTTATAGGAATTCTAATTTGTCTTCCGCTCAAGCTTGGGGAAAGCAAACAACGGGAATCAACATGAATGAATCTCCTAATGCGGGACCAAAATCCTCAAAAATGGTTAAATGGTCGTCAGACGAGCAAGCTGAATTATGATTCTATTGGGTTGAATGTTCTAGAGACAATAAGAAAGGTACGAGCCAAAATGAAAGTTCCTTTTGGAATTCTGTACGCAATTTGTTTAACCATCGAAGTCCAAATAGTCTTCCAAGAACCGCTGATTCTTTGAAGCAGTCTTGAAAAAGAATAAATGCTGCTTGTCAACGTTGGCAAAAAATAATGGCTTGATTGGATTCAAGAGAACAAAGTGGGGAAAATGACATGGACCTGGTAATGATTTTAAATTTTTAGTTCAAATTATCAAGTTCTATGTTTTATTCTCCTTATAGTACTTCATCATCTACAGCTTGATTAAGCAAATGCAGTATATATGTATGAACATAATAATTGATGCAGCTAAGCCCAGAGAAGAAGTCCTAAGTCGTCCACGAGCTAAAGCTAACACGGAAGATATAAGTCGTCTACGACTTAAGGGCAATGTTGTGAGTCGTCCACGAGTTAAAGCTAACGAGGGAAATATAAGTCGTAACCGACTTATAGAAACAGGCATGAGTCGGGACCGACTCAACTGGGGAGAAGGCCTAAGTCGTGACCGACTTAAGGAAACAGACATGAGTCGCATGAGTCGTCTACAACTTAACGAAGGCGAGGAGATAAGTCTTCAATGACTCAACAAGAAGGATACAGGAGGAGCATCTCGAATGAAGAATGCACAAGTGTTAAGTCAGATACGACTTAAGGCAGATGATAAGTCGGCACCGAGTTACGACTCAGTTAAGTCGTATCATCTTATGTCGTCGAAGCCTGAAGACCGTTGATCCTTACGCCGAGTTAATCTGGACCGTTGATTCTTAAGTCACTACTATTGATGAGTCGTGAGAAGATGTTAAGTCGGCAATGACTTAAGTGAATAATGTTCTGTTGTATTCTCCAGATTGTTAAATCATAGGTCGTCATCTTTTTTAAGTCGTAAGTCGTTCTGTACATAAGTTGTGAGTCATGTTTGCTAAGTCGGCTGAGGCAGGTTGTGTTGTAAACTGTTAAGTCGTAAACGACTTATGGTAGGTCGGTTGTTTTGAGTCGTGAGGTTATAAGTCGTTACCGACTTAGGAGTTGTGAATATTTTGTAATGCGTGAGTTGTAGCCTATAAATAGGCAAGTGGTGACATTTTGTAAGGTTGTTGATTTTTGAATAAAATTCTCTTTTGTTAGCTTTGTGCTTTCATTCAAATTGGTAGTTGAGTGTAATCTCCTATCTCCTCTTTCGGATAATCGAGTGCGCTCGATTCAACGATTGTAGAAGCCGATTCGCGGAATCAAGTGCGCTTGATCAACGCTCGAAGAATTGAAGATCTCTCCTCACGGTATCGTGCGCGATCAACGTGTCAGAGATAGCTAGAATTCGGCATCTTCGGATCAACGAATTTGGGCATTTCAGTATCTTCCAATCCACCGATTACTACATTCATCGATCTACATTGTGTTTGTTTAATCCGCTGCGTCAGTAATCAACCATTCAACATGCACCATTGCTACGATATACAGGCAAAAGAGGAAAAATGGAGTTATGTGCGACAAGAACACTCAGTAATGCGCTTTCTTCCTAGAAAGATTAGCGAAGATTCTAACCCTGGTAGTTCTGAGCCACATGAAGACACTCCCTTCACAGCTAGTACAAGTGGTAGGCCTCCGGGGAAGTACAAGGGGAAGAAAAAACCACCACTGATTATAGTGCACATTATGAACATATTGGTGTGCGAATGGCGACCGCTGAAGATGCAAATAAATTATACATGGAAACAAAAGAAGCGAAGAGATCTGAGAGAGTAAAGGAAAAACCACGACGTCACGATGAAAAACAAAAGTTAAGAATTGACGAGTTAGAGTTAAGAAAACAAGAATTAGCTCGGCAACAAAGAGCTGATGATATTGCTCTTTTAAGTTTCAACCTAAACGAACTCAATCCAGTGCAATGGTTGTATATGGAGAAGCAAATTGAGGAGTACCATAGACGTCATGAGGGTTTGTAGGAAACTAGGTTCGTACTATGTATCTTAGCATTGCATATTATATTTATCCTCTTAAGTGTTAGTTGTAGTGTCATTGTTAGTGTTGTTGTTATTTTGATTGTTGCTGTTTTAGTTGCAGTTATTGGTAATGCTATTGTTATTGTCATTGTTGTTGTTATTGCTATTATTATAGTTTATTGTCATTCTTGTTTTGTCAATCTCACTGTTGTTATTATTATTAACATGTCAACAACAACTTGGAATAGATATAAAAAATTCAAACACAAACACTATTACAAAACATCAACAACAACTTAGTACAAAAGATATTAAAAATTCAAACACAAACACTACTGCAACACGTCAACAACAATATTACAATAGATAAGTGGAACACAAAAAATATCCAAACATCACTTCTACTAATGGTTTCCTATATGTTTCCAATAGTGTTCCACTAGTTCTTCTTTTATATCAAGATGAGCTTGGGAATCTCGAATCTCCTGTATTCTTTGCAAGTATTCGGCAAAAGTATTTGGGTCCTTAGAAGGGTTTTTTTTTCAAAATGCCACAGCAATGTTTGGATAGTTTCTCAGTTGAAGCTCATATCTACCATATTCTTCTTCGACAATCATATCATGTAAAATAATATAACAATATATGATATCAGATAATACCATCAGATCATGTTAGTATACCTCTTTTCTTAATATATGAAACCTACCTTGAAGCACTTCAAATGCTCGTTCCACATCTTTCCTCAAACTCTCTTGTTGTTTGGTGAACCTAGCTTCTTTTGTGTTATTTGGTCTTTTATAAGCTTGCGCAAGTGTTTTCCATTTTGGATAAATTCCATCTACCAAGTAATAACCCATGGAATGATCTTTGTCTCTTATTTTGTAATTGCATGGAGATGATATATCATTACATAAGTCGTTAAATAAATATGATTATCGTAAAACGCTAATATCATTCAGTGAATCTGGTGCTCTAAAAAAAGCATGATGTATATACAAACCAAACGAAGCAACAACTTCCAATACCAGAGTTTCCTTTTTGCAATGTCCTATGCATTGGCCCTGCAATGCAACTGGATAGTTTTTCCACCTCCAATGCATACAATCTAAGCTACCTAACATGCTTGAAAATCCACGTTGATATCACATTGGTAACAATCTGTCAATGTCATGTGGGGTTGGGGACTGAAGATATTCTTCACCAAACATACAAACAAAGGTTTTGCAAAATCCTTTCATACATAAGTTTGCCATTGAGTCTCCAATCTGCACTTTGTCATCTTGCGAATCACTAGAAGTTTCGTATGATATCACGCGAAGTGCAGCCGTAACCTATTATAGTGGAGAAATTCCTTGTTTGTTAATTCCATATCTTCTGTGGGTGAAAAATGTTTGTTTCAGTTAATTTGTCGAGAAATCGATCAAAGATATTCTTCAACATACATAATCTTCATCGAAAATCCACATCCCCATACATGTGGTTTGCCGTAAAATGATCCTTGATCAGTTGATAATGACCTCCAGCATAGTCTCGTCCATAACCCAGGTCTTTCCTTCCAATAATGCTACCTCCTTGGGTTAAAGCAGAGCTTTCAAGAATTTCATGGTCCATTAAATCCCTCGTTTCAGTAGGGAACATTCTTTGTTGATTAATACAATGTTCAATGAAATCGTCCGAAGATGATAACGATGACGAAAACGAGGATGAGAAGCACCACAAACTTTTTAGAGATCTCATTTAGTACAGGCAGAAGAACGATAATGATGAGTTTGGAAGTTTGAATGATAATGTTTCTCGACATCCTTAATCCTATTTATAAGTTTTATTGTTTAATGGATACAGAATGACAAAGTGTCCAGTCATATCGGACACTGCAGCCATATTGATTAATCACATGGATGCAGCATTTATTATACTATATAATGCCATATTGATAAATCACATGTCCACGTTGCACTAAAGATGGAGGCAGAATGGTCCAATGTTGGGTCACATCGGAAATTGTAGCCACGTTGCACTGCTTTACATAGATTAAAGCTTTGTCATGTGAAGACAGAATGTCACAGTGTCAGGTCTTATTGGACACTGTAGCCACAATGCATTGCTTTACACAGATTAAATCTTTGTCATGTGGAGTCAGAATGACACAGTGTTGGGTCACATCAGACACTGTAGCCACTTTGCATTGCTTTACATGGATTACAGCTAATAGATATGGAGTCAGAATGACAAAGTGTCAGGTCAAATCGACCACTGTATCCACGTTGCACTGCTTTACACAGGCACTGTATTATGCTACACATAAATATCGTTTTGCTTATCATACTTCTCTTCATTCATATCATAGCAATAATATATGAAAATGGTCGATTACAATCATATTTCTTTGCCCTCCTCCTACTCATATGAAGGTCCGTTACAACACAATAGCTCGACGAATACATCCTCCCCTTAATCACCAACCAAGTGGTATGTTGAAAAGGAGGAAAGACACAATGCCGATGTAAGAGAGCATGAGATAGAAGTGCAAGAGCGCATGCAGCTGGAAAATGGTAGACATCAAAGAGCAGAGCGACATAGCCATAATGGGAGAGGAGAAAGAAGGAATGAAATACGACATCAAGTACCTCGCACAAATCAAGAGATTAATACTGGAGAGATTTACTGTAACTATGGGGTTTATGTTTTGTATACTGTTGTAAGAAACGAAACCGACATCCGTCGACGCTACTATAGATGCCGTAATTCTCCTGATGGTTGTGGACTTTGGCAATTAATTGACGATCATCTACCTCATCGAGTAGTTGTGTATGCTATTGACTTGAAGAACAAATTCAGATGCTTCAAAGGACATTAGGTTCAATTAACTTATCAGGTATTCGAAGACAGTTTTTTTAATCATCAGTTGTCTTGTTTATTTTCCATGATGTTGTCGTGTTTTACTATTTGTTGTCTTATTTGTTTTCTATGAAGTTATATGTGTTTATTATTTGTCATCTTGGTAAGTTAAGTCTTGTTTGTTAATGTTTTCCATGGATTAAATGTTGTTATTATTTTAAGTGCATACTTGATTTCAAAAACACAGACTTTACTTGAATTTGAAAGTACATATAACTTACTGAAAGTGCAAAGAACTTGCTAAAGGTAATTAACTTAAAAAAAACTTACTTAATTAACCCAAAGGTCATTTAAATTATATAATATATCTTACCCAGAGATTATATGCAGCATGTCCAACAAAATCAACGTGATGCTCCCACAAATAACAAGAATCAAATGTAGCTTGTGTTAACTGAAGTAGATCTTCTTCCTTCACTGTATTTATAATGATTCCATATCTTCGAAAAGCTTTAGTAAACATGACAAAAGTACTCCAAGTTTTTAGAAGCCTTCGAATTAATCTACAATCAGGATGATTGTTAAAAGCCTAGTTTAGAGTGACCCAAAAATCTTTCTCCAACCTTTCTTCCATGTGTCTACAGTCGGTTTCTATGTATGCTTTGAAATAGTACTAAATAATCATCGGGTGTCCAACTCATTTGACATTGAAGATTATTTAAGATGTTGTGAATTATTGAAGATGTTGTGAATTTTCATTACAAAACATTTGTTAAAATATAAAGTTCATGATCCTCGTCTCATGAATCAAGTGCTATCTGATCGACCACGTGGAAAGCATCCACAAACATGAATATAAACAAACACAAGTGTGTTTGTTCCTTCACAAAGTGAAGTACATACACTCAAACAAAATAAAAAATCCAACACTGATAATGCATTGATACAAACACTACTAGTAAATACAAACACTGATAATATACTGATACAAACACTACTAGTAAATACAAAACACTAAGAGCATTCCCAACCGAGTGTCGGTTGGGAAGCAACCGATCCCCAACAGGGGGTCAGTTGAGCTCTTCTGGGTTGCTTTGGCAACCTGAAAGGTTGCCAAAGCAACCTAGGGGGTTTCTTCGGCAACCCGGAAGGTTGCCAAAGCAACCTAGGGGGTTTCTTCTTAGCCGGCCAAAATAAAGCCGGCTATATCTTAGCTGGTTTTATTTTGGCCACGACTATTATATAGCCATTGGCATTTAGTCGGCTAAGTGCCAACGGCTACATACCCGATACTATGGGACCGTTGCCCATCCCTCTCCATATCCTTCTACATAACTTCCGAATTTCAAAATTTTATTTACACCATTGCATTTATTTACACCATTGTCGAAAAATCATATTAGCTCTTGAATTTCAGTAAGGTTATCGCTCAACCACCAAAATCTTAACCTCTCTCTCCATTTTGTTATCATCTAAATAATAATAATAAGTATTAAAATAGTGATGAATTTTGATTAAAACCATAAATCATATAGAGGGAAATACATTGTAAATTCTAATTAATCAAACAAAAATTATAATATTTTATTTATTAGATATAAATTCCACTTTAGAGTGATGATTGAGTTATGGTTTAGGGGAAATTTATACAGTGACAACAATGTGGTATTTTTAATAAAGGAAAATTTTGTAAATTACTCTTCTAAATATTATACAAAAAATATATTTAGCACTTTCTAACCATGCATAACCGCTAGGAATTTAAATGAGGTCAGTAGTTTCTTAAAAAGGAATGTCAAACATTTCTAACCATGCATAACCATGGGGACTTTTAAATGTTAGAAACTACTTGAATATTTATCCCACTCTTGTATACGAGTTCCATTCATGCATAACCATAAGGACTTTCAAATGAGAATAGTAGCAATTATATTGAGATTATAACTATTCACTCATGCATAACTGTGAGGATTTTTAAATGAGAGTGAATACCTTGAGATAGATTTATAAATTACACTAAAAATATAATTCCTTGCTTTTGAAATACCAAATTTTTAAATGAGAGTGAATACCTTGGGATAGATTTATAAATTACACTAAAAATATAATTCTTTGTTTTTGAAATACCAACTTCTGTACACTATATTAAATTTTGGTGTATGGATTGCAAGAAGGATGATAGCAATAAAAATGATCATGAAATATGTACTGATTTTAAAAAATATTATAAAACTTATTCAATTTTCATGAAATTTTTAACATATACTTCCTCTAGCTATGAAGTATAATTTAATCACTACCCGTCATGTTCTCAATCACTATTAATAATTTTTGATAAATTTCAAATGGTTCAAGAAGTCGCCAATCATATTTTCAGAGTAAATCCCTTACTAAATTAAACAAGAGTATTATTATTAAAGAAAATCAAGATAAAAATTTAAGTTATTTGAAAATTTTCTAAATTCAAAAGAAATTATGAAAATCTATTTTCTGTAGAGGGTTTGGTAAACAACATCTACTAATTTTGAAATTAGTTGAAAATATCAATCAAATGCATATATGATCTCAAATGCGATGATGCCTGATACCACTTGTATTCTGGTTGCTCAAGGTGACATACGATGGTATATTACTAAACAAGCAGACCATGCTCTCTTCAATATAACTCGAATTGGTTCAAAACATTTCAGTAAAGCCATTTGTATCAGACAGAGGAAAAATCATTTATATCAAATAAGAATACAAACAATTAAAAATTCTTTAACCACGGATTTGTTAATCATGGAGAAAGGCAATGAAAGTCAATCATTATACCAAAATAATTGACCATAATGTTTTGAAAATTCAGTTCAATTGAAACCACTGTTTGAAAATTTTAAGTCCGTAATTTGATTTAGCACACAACTTGGAACTTTTAGATATTAAACTAATAAAATTATTTTCAAGTCAGGATGATAAAGTGGCCAAAAATTATATCTGAAATACTACAACTTGTTGGCATATATAAGAACCACTTTTCAATTAATGTACTGAAATGATTGCTATTTTTAAAAATATTACAAAAGGAATCAACGAAAACTCAAAACATCAAAGTAGTAGTGCTATCAATTTTATTTCTAAAACTTAAAGAATTTCAAAATTCAAAGTAAAAATGTTCAAGTCATGATCGAGTTACTAAAGCTATGTTAAGAAGTTATGAAACAGTTTTCAAACAATGTCCCGAATGATTTGGAGTTTTTAAATGGTTTAATTTCAAATTATGGTAAAACACATAAAATGAAATTTATAGAATTTTCTATCTATTTTCTAGATCATCTTGAATTGTCCAATTCAGAGTTAAGGAGCTTGAAATTTGACAATTATACTAAAGCAGTGTTAACAAAAACAAAATTAACAATAAGGAAAAAAATAGGATTTAGAGATCATACCTTTACTTACCTTCAATGTTGGGTTCTGGTTCATTTTTCATCAAAGTATGTAGATCTCCACCTCATTTTTCTAATCTAATGAACATTGGAATTGTAGTTTTTCAACCATATAGAACAACTCGAAGTCACCTCTATTGTAGTTGTTTCTTAGCCCATTTCCGTCCCTAAATGTTATAGGAGTCTAATGGTCTAGCAAAGGATGTAAGACCACTCTTATTTTCTTTTTAACCTTTGGTACCCAAATTTGTCTATATAACAAACCGTCAGCATTTACAATTGTACCATTGGGAACCCGAACTTGATTAAATTTAAGAGAATTTACGTTTGTAACTTTTGGAACCCACATTTGTTTAACGGTTTTGTTTTTATTTTTATTCCAACATTTATTTTGACTATACCCACTTTTTCAACAAATTAAAGACTACGAAAAATCTTTGTGAAATGTGACATTATCATAATTTATTTTCTTAATTGATTCAAAACTATCATATCCAAGTCCTTTTCTATATTTAACGATTGTTTGACATCATAACAACATATTCAGTGATTTTCTTCCCTTCAGAATTTTTCTTATTGTTGATTCAAAGTTGTTGAAACTTAGATTTAAGAGCATTGTTTTAATTCAAAAGTGAGGTGTATTTTTTTATGGAATTTTCTCTTTTTGTGTCATCTTTGTTTTCCAAGGTCAAAATTTCATGTTTGAGAATTTCAATTTTAGTTTTAGACCTATTAATTTCTTCCTCTAGAGACTAACACTTCTCACATTTTGAGTTTAACTTTTTAATGTTTTCAATCATCAGTTCTAACTCATTATTCATACTAAGTAGACTATTTTTCTTAGATTCTAATTTATTATATCGTTGTTGAAATCTATTTAATTTTGAGTTTAACTTGGGATATACCAAGTGTAAATCATCATAGGATAAGTGAGCTACCTCATTTGGTTCATCGTCGCTGTGACTTGATTTACCATCAGGCACATAATAGCTTTTTGTTTCTCACTATTGCCATTCTCCTCGTCTTCTTCTTCACTCGCATCCCAAGTGGAAGCAGAACTCCTCTTCTGGTTCTTTGTTTTGTTGAGTCGATTCTGTGGACAATTTGGCTTGATGTGACCTGCTTCTTACATTTACAGCATATGATTTCTTCCTTATCAGAATCAACCAGAACTTTGACAATTTTGGTCTTTGTTAGTTGGTTTATTGTTCGATCTCCATGCTTTTGGGTCCACTTTTGAATTGCTTCACCAATAGTGCTAGCTCAACCATGACATCATCGTCATTATCACTATCGGTTATACCTTTTAGGGCAATTGATTTCTTTTTCGAATTTTTGCTTTCACGTTCTTCTCTAACCTTTGGTTCCATCTCATAAGTGATGAAATTTCGTATTAGTTCCTCCAATTTAAGCTGTTTCAAGTCTTTAGATTCCTGAATTGCTACCACTTTTGCTTCAAAGCTTCTCTAGAGGATTCTTAGAATTTTTCGAATCATATTCAATTCTGTATAAGCTTTTCCTACCATTTTGGATTTGAACACATTATTTGAAAATCGTCTATACATCTATTTTATATTTTCATCTTTTATCATCACAAAATTTTCGCATTTATTGCTGAGCATGGCTAGACGGTATTCCTTGACCTATGATGTACCTTCATGAGTTAATTCAAGCATATGCTAACTTTCCTACGCAGTCACACAGTGAGAAACATGATTGTATTCAATTTTATCTAATACAAAAATAATAGAATTCATAGCTTTTGCATTAAACCGATGCAAACTAAGTTCATTATAATAGCCATGAAGGTACATCGTAAAACTTGGCACATCCGGTATTTTTTTGCATCCTCATCCTCCCGAGGGAGTTGATACCTTCTGTTTCAGAATCTTACAGTTCCTCATCGTCTGAGCAAAAAGAAATGGATAGAAAGTAGAAGATGCATATAAAAGATATTAGAAAGTCGAAACAAAGGGTAGAATAAAACTATGGCAAAAGTTTATGGTTCGGCATTGAACCATCGAGAGGTATTAGTACCGAACCATCCAATGTGGGTTTGGGTGGTCGACTTCCAAAGGAAGGTGCTGATTTGGCTTCTGGTCATGCTATAGATGGCCGGAATGTTGGAGATCAAGTGGCCGCTGTGGTTCCACCATGAAAAGACTATGTACACGGAACTACTGAATGAATGGTTTTCCCAGATCAAGGGAACCCATGTATCGTGAAACTAACCGAGAGCATTTGCCGGGACAAATACTCAGAGTAGATCACGATTACCGCTATTCAGTAGATCCACCTAAGCTATATTTGACTGAAATGGTAAGAGGACTTATAAGTGAGAGCCAGCATCGGACCAATGATGATTGGGGTTCCTCTCCAAGTTGGAATCCATTCACGGAAGAAATCCTATGCGAGGAATACCCAAGGGGATTTGTGATGCTAACAATGTCGTCTTATAACGAGAAGACCTATCTAAGGCAACATCGATGAAGTATAATTGGCATATGGATTCTGCAAGAGCTACTGATGCTGTATAATGTCACTATTTTCCATTTTTCCTTGAGAGGTTGGCGATGATGTGGTTCACCCGGCCGCCGCCGAAATCCATATCTTCTTTCTAGTAATTTGCATTGAAGATCATTAAGAAATTTTGTATGCACATTACCTGTCCAATGGACGACATGTCACTATCCAACCTACATTATTGCATGGAGGTTCCTTACTACAATGACCGAAGTAAGTAACGCTCAAGAAGATATTGTGTTGATGGCATTAATTAAAGGGATCCATCCCAAAACTGATTTTGCAAGGTGGTTGAAGATTAAACCCCCACCAACAATGGATGTGTTCTACAGAAAGGCAACTCAGTTCTTGTGCATAGAAGAGGCAAGCACAACCTCCAGAAAGACTGATGCTGGTCAATTAGCAGAGGTGATACAAAGTGGTGTTGCTGTAAAACAATCCAGGGGAATTTCGATAATGTTATAGTTAATATGGAAAATAAAAGTGATGGATAAAGCAAGAATAACTATGGAGCTAAAGGTAAGAAATCAAATTCAATGAGACGTGCAAGAATCCCAAAGTATGACTATTAAAACTTGCCATAGTTAAAAAATTGACTTTGACTGCCTAGCTCCGATACCACTTGTTGGATTGAATTAACCCTAGAGGGGGTGAATAAGGTTTATAATAAATTCACAGAATAATAAAAATTGTAGCACATGTAATAAAAAATTAAATGCGGAAATAAAGAGATATATAATTTTATCTAGTTTCAGCAAAACCTATCTATTGCCTCCAAGGTTTCTTCTAGAATCAAACAATCGACCATTTATAGACCTTGTAAACTTGGGACTATCGCTAACCTGATTGTTTTAACCTTATGCTCAAAACCCTACCTTATCCCTATCCTCTAGTTAAGAATTTCTTGAACTACGCCCCATAGTTCGAACTTGGTTAAAACTAGAGTTTAATCAAATTAGAAAAAATACAATAAATATGAAAAAGAACCCTAAAATAAACTAATCTCAAATTATATATATATATATATAGCTCAAACAAAATTAAACAGTGCGGCCTAAATAAAAATGATAATTTTAATTTCCAGTATCCTTGTTCATTCAAAGTCAGTCTCTTTTTCCTCTTTGTTCTTTGAATTAGGGTTTTTCGAATTATCGAAGCCTCTTGTCAGTTGATTGAAGTATATATGCCTCATCTCTCTTGTTAATCGATAATGTTGCTTACACGATGATTTCATCCCTTGGTTGCTCCAATTATCAATCAATGCTCCAATTTTTTGATGGCTTCGATTGGTCGAGTATTTCAGTTCCAAGCTTTGGTATGATTTTTCTGATTTGAGTTTAAGTTTCTACTTTAAACTCGATGCCATTAATCATCGATGGTGATTGGATTTTTATAGTGATTGGTTCCTTATATTTCATATATATTAGATCTGATTCTTTCGGTTTGAATTTTTTAGTTGATATCCTTGGCCATTCGTTTTTCTGGTTAATAGTATTTTTATTTCAAAATTGATCACCACTATTGGTATATTTCAAAAATTTTGGGTTGAATTTTTTAACCTATATATATATTTCCTTTGTCGTTTAAATTAGAAGTTCTGATTTTGACTTTGACTTGTTCATTTCCTACGTTGATGTGTTGTGCTTTAACATGCGTGTCCCTTAATTCCTTGCTTGATGCAATTGAATTGCTGTACGTTGCTCCTAACTTCCGTGTATATACATACATACATACATACATACATACATATGAATGTATATATGTGTAAATGGATGCAGCGTCTCCTTGTGCTTTGGATGATCAGTGTTGACTTAGTGATTCTGAGTTATGTAGTTGAGTTTGATTCTTAATTCTGGTTGTTGCTTGATGAGATATTAACCGTTGTATGCTTTGACTGTGTATATGTGTGCACAACAGTTTTGCACATGTTCTTGCTTTGATGTTGTTTCAGCTTTGCCTTAACCATTCTTTGGCTAAACTGCTATTTTAGTTTTGCCTTGATCTTATGGAGTGAGAAGGGGCAGAGGATGCATGTGCAGGCAAACGTTGGTTATTATTAGAAGCAGTCGTTTGTGCAGAAATAGTAGTTGATGCTGTATTGAATTGTGCATCACTTTTCCTTTAAACTGCATGTTTGTGTTTCGCACCTTATTAAGCTTATGTGTACATCCTTGTGTGTGCATGAACATGTCGAACTGTTGTGTTTTGTGTTACATAAAGTTGCATATATTTCACTTGGTTGCAACTCAGGTTCCTTTAGCATGCTTGTGTGCATTGCTCCACTTGTGCACTTGCTTTTGAAGTTGTTGCACTTTATTTTGCTTCACTTTATTTTGCTGGTTGCACTTGTATATGATAACTTTGTTTTGTTGGTTACACCTGTGTTGCTACGCATGTATGAAATGCACTTGTATTTCTGGTTTTTGTTTGCACTTTGTGCTGTTGTGCATTTGTCTTGCTTTTGTTTTGTTTAGTGATGCACATGATTTTGATTTATTGCTTCACTTTGCTTATGTTAAGCTGTTTGACTTGACCTCGTAGTGCTTGTGTTAAGCTATGCAGCTTGACCTTGCATTTGTCCCTGTAATTGAATTGATGCAAGTATGTTTTATGTATGTGTTTGACTTTATGACATGTACAGTGATACACCATGTTGTAGATTGATCACGTACATTATTGATATTTTTGGTGCCTATTTCAAAATATAAATACAAAACCTATAGACTGAGGCAATTATTGAGTTTAGAACTATTTATATTTTTGCAGTTTGAATTTGTTTCTTTTTCCTTTTTACTGCGTTGTTATTTAACAGGCAAAGAGGTTGTTCAGAGAGAAGACAGTTGAAGCAAGAAGATAACCAATCGAATTTGAGTGAGTGAGCGAACAAATGAGTGAGTGTATTGTATATGAGAGTGAAAAATAATGTTTTATATAAGAGTGTAAAATAGAGTTGTATTTGAAAGTGTAATATATGGTGAAAGCTATGTTATAAATGTGTACTATTTGAAATTGTATCGAAATAAATCATTTGTTGAAATAAAATTTAATTTGCTTACTTCAATCTGTGATTTTAAAATAATATTATAAAAAAAAACACACACACACACACACACACACACATATATATATATATATATATATATTTATCATCAAACAAAAATCATAAACTGGTATATTCGACAAGGGTCAAAAGCTACCTTCCGAGGGACGTATATCTCGGGATAAAATATACCACTGAGGTAAACATAGTTGGTCCATGCCTTAACACGTGATACCGTATATCATCAACTCCCGCTAGCAACATCGATAAAAATATCTATATATGGAGTTGATATACCCTTTCAAGTAAGCTAAACCCACTAGCCATGCATCCTACTTTGTTTTCTATTATTTATGATGGTGAAGTCATGTTCGACATGTCTCACATGGTTCTTCACCACCCGAATAGATCACAAATCCTTTCATAGATTCTAGCATAATTAGCCTGAAAAATGTTAGTGCTGAACTCTCCATTCGACTTAACCTTAGGATTAACAGTTCAACTATATAATAGTCTGAAATGTTAACATTGACCTCACCTTTGGTCTTAACCTTAGGATACGTAATTCTACTCTATAACATTCCACTTCACAACGGCTTCCAAAATGCAGACATGTATACTGGTTTTGAAGTGGTATTCGGTAAGTAATACACTTATCTAATCTTGGACTCTTCAAAACTAAATCGATGAATTTTCGGTTAACTCAATTCCGGTTCTTTTAGAGATAAGCGAACTATACATAAAGGAGTCCTCCTCGAGGGATCTCGTGTATATACTATTCTTAAAGTTAGAGACGTTTCATACCAATGAGTACACCCTAGGATATCCCAAACCGAATGAAGCCTTGAAGCTTTCATATACTTCATAAATTCAATAGTTAAGTTTGATAGTCGACTAGTCGACTATCTAGTTCTAAAAACGATCGCTTATGGAAATAAAGTTTCCTACACTTATCACATTTCCAACCTTCTCAACTAACTATCCCTCGGTCAAGAGTGAAGCCGGTAGGTTAGAGCATTATTGCTTTTAAACCCTACTCGAACATCATTCTTTACTCTCACAAATAGATGAGCCTACTTCGTTGGCTTTTAGTACTAAGTATAATATTAATTACTTTCCATAAACAAGTAAACAAAACAAAGAAACTCCTAAATCCTTTTTTAAGAAGTTTTGTTTATAATTTAGAAACCCTTTTAAAAATTTCATATATACACACACTAATTTATTTATAAGCTAAGATATTTAATAAAATTCTAAAAACAATTTAAAAGATATTTATATTACATAAACTTTTTAATACTTTAATAAAATAATTAACTAATTTTCTAAAAACTATATATACTTCAAATATACTTCAAAATACTTATGATTATGGTGTAAACATTTATTTAAAATATTACTTAAAAATATCTATTTTATAATTTATTTAAAAACTTCAAAAAGTATATTTTCCTCTGTTTAAAATAAACCTTCTACTTTAATAATTCACAATTAATTAATAAAAATATACTTAAATTCCAAACTAGTTTTAAAATCTCTAATATAAGTTGGAAAATACTTGTAAAAATATTGAAGAGGAATATAAATTAAAACTCATTTTAAGCAATTAAAGTTCAAAATAGAAACCATAGCATTTCAAGAATGCTGTAAAATGCGTTCAGAGATATTACGGTGGATAGAAATGTTATCGTTAAGTGCTCTAAATAACAGTGAACTAGGGCAGTTTTATATACAAAAATGTTTTGTCATTTTTCAATATGTTAACAATCTTTTTAACATCCAATTTTTTTTACTATAAAAAATGCACTTAATATACATCACAAAACATGGTGAGAAACCCATAGAGATCTCTCCATAAAATATTATAGAAAATGCCAAACACAAGGCATTTCTGATTGCTTCTATAGCGACTATTATCTATAAAACCATTTTAATATTCAAGCCTAATTCAATCAAAGTCCAACCAAACCCTATGTGCTTCATGTCAAGGCTATTCAACAGTCATAAAAAGTCACATAAGTCTAAAATACATCATTTACATATGTCATTTTCCCTCTAAAGCAAGAATCACTAGAGATATAGCAATATAAATTCAAGTACATAACTATAGTTTAAACAAGCATATATATGTACTTTATATACATTCAAAAAGTGATTTAACTCACCCTTCAACAAGTAAACAACCAAGCACAAGCCTCGATCTTGATGGCTTTTGGTGTGTGCGCTCAAATTCCTATAGCTTTATGTTGGTGAAAGGTGTTTCTATGTTAAAGGCTTATGGCTTGAGTTTGGAGAGAGTTTGAGTTGATTTTCTTCTAGTTTTAGAAAGTTAGAATAGAAGAGAATAAGATATAAAGAGCCATAATTTATTTGCTAAAAACGTGAAAATGGTTTCAAGAGCTATATGGACCTCTACGTAGACATTAAAAGGGTTACCATAACCTTCTCCTCACCTCTTCTAGCTGGCCAAGCATCATCACCCCTCTATGCGCCTCCATGTGACTTACTTTCCACCTCAAAAGCAAAAGAAAATATCTCCACTAAAATATCTGCCACCTTTGACCTTCTAGAAGTTTTCCTAAATAAGTTTAGTTAACCATATTTAGTCAAAATATTTTTATTAGTTATTAATGACTTCATATGCTATTTAGACATGTATACAATATATAGAATAAAAATCTGTTTATTAATAAAACAATTTTTAGTCACATTATCTATATTTCTTCAAAGTATTTATTTTTGTAAACAGATTTTGAAAATAAGTTTCCTATCATTACTTACTAAGTAAAAGTAGTTTAAAAAGGTTATAAAATAACTTTTATAACACTTAAACATTTTTAAATGTTATGATATATTTAAATACGAAATGTTCGAAATTATGGGTCGCTACACACTGCTATTGAATTCCAAGTAAGTGAAAAATGTTACCAAATTTATAATTGCAACATAAAAGTTGGCATGTTTTACCACCATAAATATGGGTTTTACCAAATTTAAGGGCATAAACACTGATCAAATTAGAGGGAGTATATTTTACTGCCTTAAATATGGAATTTTCAAACTTTATAATTGCAATATGTTTTGCACTGTCAAGGAAACGATAATTTTCTAATATTAAATTTTTAGCAACTGCAAAAATGTTAATAAATTACAGTCCAGATAAAAGAGATCATAGAACAAGTTTCTAGAATTACAATGCATATTTAATAATTAATATCAAGATTCATCTGGAACCTACTCACCTTTAAAATTTTCTTACTACAACTGACTGCAATTTTTTATGGTTGAGCTGTTTCATACTCTTTAATACCAATCCAATGTATAATACCAACCCTTCAACAAAAATTGTATCCCTGGTAAATAGTTAAATTTTCTATATTCTAAGTTATAGACTTAGTCACTGTAATCATACCCAACTTCTATATAGTGAAAATTGTGAATCCCAGTAACATGAAATCTAAATTTAACACTACTTTTGAGAATAAAAGGAAGTGAAATATTAATCATATTTTAAATCAATTAACATTAAATCAATAAATAATGATCACCTACTTCAAAATCAGTTTATACTACCAACTTTAAATTGAATCAAAAAACTCATTTACCATTAATTAACATTAAACATTTTGAACAATAAAGATCAAGTTGATTTTGTCGAGCAACATTAAGAAATTGTGGAAAGTTTACCTACAATGACATTACCATCGGCATGGATGATAGATCTGGATATCAAATAAAGGAAGAAATGTGGAGGTTATGGTTTTTAAGAGAATACAATGAAGTCTTAAGTAATTTAGGGTTCTTGAGAGAGGATGACGAAGTATGTGAGAAGGTTAGGATTGTTGATAGATGATGAAGGTTTTGACAAAACTGGATGAACTATGGTGGGGAGGTTAAGGTTTTTGAAAATAACGACGATGCATAAATTAGTTTTTTAGTTGCATGAGTTACTTTCCATGCATAAAAGTTAAAAAATTATAGAAAAGTGTGTCGCAACAAAAGGAGGGCGATCTCCAAAATTATTCCATTAACTATTGTGAAAAATTAACAATAGCTCTTTCAGTCATATATTTCGCTCTTCTTCATGCTATCAATATTAGTTTATCTTGTTGGAATTATAAATAATTATTATTTATAAATTATTTATTAATAATCAGTAATTATAATAAATGATAAAATATATATATACATATAAATTATCATTAAAAATTATTAATTATATATTACCATTTATAAATCATAAATTATTAATTATAAATTATAGATGACTAATCGTTAATTTTTATAATATTTTAAACAATTGCAAACATATTCAAAAAAATTAACGCTAATTCGACTTTGAACGTTTCCACAAACAATATTGTTCGATCATTTACAATATACGAGTATAAGTTGTCATAAATCAATATTTACAACATTAGGAAAAAGAATTGTAAAAGACAATGCTTTTACAAGGCTTGCGTGATAAACGTTGTTGAAAAAGTGTTCCTTCAACTTCCTGTAAGTCATTTTTCATCCATTTACTGATTTTATCCATATGCCTCTCGTTTTAAATTTTATATCTATAGTACAGCTATGTCAAAAGGCCAAAAGTGCCAAAAGTGCAAGCTTAATTTTTAATAATGGGAAAATGATTTGTAGTTGTTAAAGTCTATTGAAACACTATAGTCAAATCCTTGAAGATTATTTCCTATGTTAGAAGGCTTGGCACCCCAATAAATGTGCTAATATTAAAAATATTATAATGTCACAATAGGTAGACATTGTCATGTTTCAAGAAACAAAAATATCTATCCTTAATATATTTCATTTTAATTCTCTGGGTGGAAATGTATTTATTGTTGGAGTTATGTGGCTTCTTTGAGAGTTCTAGTGGTATATTTTTGGGTAGGAAAGTGACAAACATGTATTGCTGCAAGAATTAAAGCATAGACACATTTAGCATATGGTTCTGGAAAATATAGCTAATGGAAGTTATATTGTTCTTACCAGCATATATGGGCCATATACTAGAGTAGAGAGGCAGGGATTTTGGGAATATTGTATTGATTTAGCTATTGGAATTAACAGACTAAGGGTTGTAGGAGGTGATTTTAATGTTATTAGATTCTATGAAAAAAGAAGAGGTAGAGAAGGAGATGTTGGAGACATAATGATTTCAATAATTTTGTGGGTTGCTTTAGGCTAATTAACCTTCCTCTCAACAATAGAAAATTCACTTGGAGTAATAGAGAATCCCCTATAATGGCCAAACTTGATTGATTTTTTATTAATGATGTATGGGATGATAAGTTTCTTTAAACATTTCAAGCTGCATCCAATGCCATATTTTTAGATCTCTCCTATAGTTTTATACAAAAGACAATTTAAGAGCACTTAAACTTTTTAGTTTTGAGAAAATGTTGTTTGAAGAGGAAAAGTTTGATGATTTAATTGTTAAATTTGGATGATTCAAATATATTCCAGGTGCTAATAAGGAGAAGATATATTAGTTAATTCATGCAATTAATCAAATATGGGAAGCAAATAGGAAAGTTAATCAATTAATTTAAGATGATATATTATTTGATTTTGACAATCAATCAAAAATTGGATATATGTGGAAAGCAGAATAGAAAGAAAATCAAATAATTGATTTAAACCATTAATTGATTTTATGGTATCGACAAAGAAGAATAATATGTATGGAGAACCAATTAACTAGGGAATAAATGTAGAAAGAAGTTCAATTATGCTTAATTTGTGTTGAAATCAATTCAAGCAAATCCGGTAAGATTTCAACCCTATTTCTAAGGCAATCTTCATCTTTATATATATATATATATGTGAATGCATTTGTTCATCTTTTTTGATAAGAGAGTTCTTCAAATATCTTCAATAAGATCCCTCTTAATGCTAAACTTGGGTCAGACCAATGTGCTTATTTTCGAGAGAACGAGGACACTTGAGTAAGATAGAGTTCTTAGTCAAGTGAAGCTAGAAAGAGAGAAATGAAGGTTATTATGCAAATTGTCATTTGTTTGGGTACTTACATATTAAATCATGAAACCAAGTTAGCCCAATCGACCATTAACATCCTTTGTTCAAGCTTTTTATTTATTCAAAAGAAAAATGAAAATGAGAAAGAAGATACAACCAAAAAAATCGCCCCTTTATAGTGGGTACATGTCCATTTAGAGAAAATTATGGCCCTTGACTTTGTGCCATGTTTCACATGATGTGGAAGAGATGTGGAGATCTGGTTATGTTCAAGGAGCATTACGTTTGAATCCTGATGGCCTAAATTATCTGGTTTCACGAAGACTGGGTCACTCTGCCTTTTGACTCACGATGTCCTTGAGGAGATTCCACGATAGCCTTGAAATCCATTTTATTTGGCTTTTTAAAGAATATGCCACAATGGCATTGAGGGATTCTTCTCAATAGCTATTCTAATGACTTGTCTCATAGGACCTCTGAAGTAATCACAATGGCTCTAGTGCTTCATTTCACAATGGCTCTAATGAATGTCCTACGATGGCTCTAATGAATGAATCACGATGGATCAATGCATATTACATGATGGCTCTAATGAACGTCTCATGATGACATTAATGAATTATCTCATGATGACTCCCATATTTCTTTTCATGAGGACTCCTAGAAATGCTCCATGAATGCTTTGACATATTGCTTCACGATAGCTCTCAATGCTTTACACATGATGGTTCTATGAGAACATCTCACGATGACTTATGGCCCTTCATTCCACGACAGCTTTTTAAATTCCTCACGATGGCTTTAAGTACTTCACTTCTTAATAGTATTATAAGATTCATCATGATGGCTTCAATGGTTCACATCACGATAACTCTGGAGCTTTGTCAATCATCTTATGATGACCTTCGAAAACCATGTTATGATGGCATAACTTTTTCTATGCTAGCTTTACATTTCCTCTCATTTCATAGCTACATTTCAATTCATGGTTATTCATAAGGTTGCTCCTCGATACCTTTTGCTCGTGTCCCATGATAGCTCTTATGCATATCCCATGAGAGCATCCTATTTCGTTAATCCATGATGACTATCCTTTAGGAATTCTTGAGGTATAACACTTCCCCCCTCCTAAACGTTTTATGAAATGTTCACTTATGCTTTAGCTTAAGTATCCTCTTATACCCTCCTTTTTTTGAATGAAATTCAAGGGTATCGATTTATTAAAGTTTATCCCGACCTTCTTAACTTTCAGATAGTCTCCTTTAGTAACTTTGTTTGCTACACATCCTATCATTTATTTTTGATGACATTTTCTTTTTTCTGTCGTTTTCTTTTACTTCCCTTGGATGGGTGCTTTAATCAGGTCCAATAGCATGGCCAATGGCTTGATTGCCCATTATCCTTTGGTAGTTTCTTAGGTCGGGCCTTGCGACGGGACCAAAGGCTTCATTTTTATTCATCTTCTTTGAATAGGTGCTTTATAGGTGCTTTGACTAAGCTCGGTGGTGGGGCCAAAGGTATAGTTGATCAATACTCTTTGAGTGGTTACTTTGGCCAAGCCTTGTTGCAAGACCAAATGCTTTTTCATCAATCTCCCCAGGATGGTGCTTTGACCAGGCTTGGAAGTAGAACCAAAGGCTTAATTGACCATCACTCTTTGGATGGTTACTTTGGCCAGGCCTTATGGTGGGACCAAATGCTTTTTGTCCATATCCCTTGGATGGGTGCTTTGATCAGGCCTGATAGTGGGATCAAAGGCTTAATTGACCATCACTCTTTAGATGTTTGCTTTAACCATGCCTTGCAGTGGGACTAAAGGCTTTCCATCCATCTCCATTGGATGGGTGCTTTGACCAAGCCTGGCAGCATGATCAAAGGCTTAGTGATGACCATCACTCTTTGGGTGGTTGCTTTGGCCAGATCTTGTGACATGATCAAAAGCTTTTCGTCCATCTCCCTTGGATGGGTGCTTTGACCAGGCCTGGCAGCGGGATCAAAGGCTTAGTTGACCATTACTCTTTGGATGGTTGCTTTGGCTAGGCCTTACAACAAGACCAAAGGCTTTTGTCCTCTCTCTGGTTTGAGGGGTGATTCTGTTTAACCAATCTTACTGACCTCGTTCAGGTTGGAAGTTAAGTTAAACATAACACATCTCAGTCCAGAGGCAATCATTTTGGCATAGTTTCTTTGGTAATCTAGTTTATTCATCAATGTTTTAAAGTATGGTTTTTAAATGCTTGACATTCCATGTCCTTGATATTACATTTTCATCAGGTTTGCCTAGTCGATATGTCCTTGGAGGAATAACTGGTGAATGATTGGTGGTCCTTCCCATTTTCTCCCAATGGACTGTCTATAGGGTCTTTCATATTTTCCATCACCCTTTTTAATATAAATCTCCCATTTTGAATGCTCTTTCTTTCACTTTAGAATTGTACCATTTAGAGATTTACGCTGATATTCACCTGTTCGTATTGCAGCTTGATCTCTCAATTCGTTAAGTAGGTCAAGCGATTCTTACATCATTTCTTGATTCGTTTCGTAAGCATATGAAATTCTTTGGCAATATGGGACCACAATTTCAATTAGTAACATTTCCTCCAACCTGTATGTCAAGGAGTATGGGGTATGTCCAATGGCCATTTTTATGGAAGTTCGGTAGGACCATAGGATGAAGGGGAGTTCGTCTACCCAATTTGACTTACCTAATATCTTTTTCAAGATGTTTTTAATGGCCTTATTTGCTGGTTCCCTAGTAGCTTTTGGGCACACTACTGGTGAAAAACTCTTTATTTGTCCGTTCTTTTCATAGAAATGAGTAAGTTCTTCACTTTAAAATCGAGTTCTGTTGTCAAAGATGATTCTTTTTGAAGGCCCAAATCTGGTGACTATGTTTTTTTATGACGAACTTCAAGACCTTCCCTGCACTTATACTTGGAAAAGGTTCGGCCTCTACCCACTTAGTAAAGTAGTCGATGGCTACCACGGAAAATTTTTCTCCCCCTTTTAAGACGGGGAGAGGTTAAGTTAAATTAATCCCCTATACACTGAAGGGTTGAGGGCTAGCAATGGTAGTTAAATTGCTAAAAGGAAGTTATAGTATCCTAGAAAACCTTTGACATTTATCACACCTTTTCATATAATTCATGGCCACTTCCATCATTTATGGCCAATAATACCTGCCTCATGACTTTCTTTACTATCTTTATCCCATTAGAGTGATCTCCACAAGGAATTCCTTTATCAATTTCGCTCCTATCTCTGGTGTAACGCACTGCAAATAAGGCATCGAGTATCCATTCCTGTATAAGATTCCATCAGCTATGGTATACGAAGGAGCTTGGTACCTTAGCTTCCTTGCTTCTTTCTTCTCTTTTGGTAACAACCCCTTCTTAAAATATTCAACCAACGTGCCATCTAGTTATTTATGTATTGGTTTTCATAGACAGCCACTATTTCAGGGGTTTCATTGTTATTGTCATTTCCTTAAAAACTCTCTTCATTGCTTTGTAGTTGTTGAGTCTAAGATCTAGTCAGAACCAAAAATCTGTTATTTAATTCACTCCTTCCTCGATGTTGGAATTTTTTTAGAGCCCGACAAGAATCATTTTGACTTTAGGTGCCCCTCTCGAACTTGCCAATTTTGCTAAAGAGTGTGATTGTGCATTTCTTTCTCTTGGTATTTGGTGTATGGAAAATCTTCAAATATGGCTAGCATCTCATGGATTCTTTTAACATATCGAGCCAGACGAGCATCTTTAGTTTGGTATGTCTTATTTAGTTGATTTACCATTATTTGTGTATCGGTAATACTTCGATCCTTGGGATTTTGAGTGTTGTGCTAGAGTTAGTCCCATAATCATGGACTCATATTCAGCTACATTGTTGGTTGCCGAGAACCCCAGTTTCATGGCATAATGTAACCTGTGTCGGTCGGGAGTAATCACAATGCAGCCTGATCCGATATCTTGCTCATTTGATGCCTCATCGGCATACAGTTACCATTTTGGTTCAAATTCCTTCTCCCTTTCCAATTTTTTGATGAATCCCTTACATTCTATAACAAAATCTGCTAAGGCCTGTCCTTTAATTGATGTCTTGGGTAAATAATTAATGTTATATTGACTTAACTCCATTTCCCATTTTACCAATCTTCCAAATACTTTAGGTTGAACCTGTATTAATGGGTAGTTGATCAAAATCTTTATCAAATTCACTTGAAAATTTGACCTTAGCTTCTGGGCCGTCAACAATAAAAAATATGCTAGTTTTTCTATAACTAGGTACTTGGATTTTACATTTTCAACCTTTTGCTTATGTAATAACCGGAAGTTGAAGGCAATTTTCCTCCTTTAACAAGGCTGAGTTGATTTCATGTTCTAAAACTACCATATGCAAAAATAAATGCTCTCCTTCCATAGGGCTTGAAAGTATCAGTGGCTTTTCTAGATGATCTTTTAATTCCTAAAAAGATTTTGGCATTCTTCCATCCATTCGAAGGTTTTCTTTTTTCTAATTACATCAAGGAAAGGAATGCACATTTCCACTGCCTTGGATATAAATCAGTTTAGGGCTATAATTCTTCTGTTTAGTCCAATTACATCTTTACATGCCTGTAGAGGTGCCATATACCGAATGGCCTTTATTTGGTCGAGATTAGCTTCGGTTCCTTCTATACTTACAATGTATCGCAAAAAAGACCGAATTCTGAAAAAGCCTTTTTGTGGGTTCAACTTCATCTTATACTTCCAATGCTAAACATTTCCCCTAAATCTTCTACATGTCTGTCTTCCTCTTTGGATTTTACCAACATGTCATCAACATAAACTTCCATGTTTCTCCCAATCTGGTCTCTGAACATTCTATTCACAAGCCATTGATATGTGGCTCTTGCGTTCTTTATCCCAAATGGCATTACCTTTTAGCAATACTTCCCTAGCCCGTTACAAAACTAGTATGCTCCTAATAGGGCTTAAACATTGAAATTTGGTTGTATTCCGAAAAAGCATGGACAAAAGAAAGCAATTTATAACCATTAGTTGCATCGATTAACTAATTGATTCAAGGAAGAGGAGAATAATCCTTCGGACGTGCCTTATTTAGGTTTATGTAATCAACACATGTTATCCATTTTCCCTTTGATTTTTAACTAACACCGGATATGTCAACCACTTTGGGTAAAAGACTTCTCTATTGAATCATAACCCCTTTACCTCCTCCATCAGCACCATAGTTTGAATTTTGTCAAATAGTCTCTTCTTTTGTCTTATGGGAACAAATTTAAGATCAATGTTAAGTGCATGACACAATAGAGCTGGGTCGATTCCCTCCATATCGGTGTGGGTCCATGCACACACATCTGTGTTTGAACGTAAAAATGAAATCAATCTCTCTCTTGTTTCTTTTTTCATTCATCTGCCTATTTTCAAAATCTTGGTGGAATCTTAAGAGTTTATCTTTATTTCATCTAGGTCCTCTGTGGATTGCATTCTTTCGTCTGTCCATAGAATCCATGTCTGACGTTACTTATTCTGAAATTTCACTCTTATCTTGGATAATGTGGTTTAATTCTTCATGATTTCTCTTCCTCATTCTGGATTTGAACTCCTTATTGGTCGCTCAATTTGTCTATGGTTGAAATGGTGACTTATTTGCTTTGGATATCAGTTCCTATGGACTTATATGCAAGGGCTCTTTATTTTGGTTATAGTTATTTAACTCAGGTCCATAACAAGATTCTCCCACTTTATTATATTGCATAGGAGTTGCAAAATACATTTCACGAGATGTAAATTGCTCGCTATGAATGGTTCCCATTTCGATTTTTAAAGAAATTTAACCAACATATATTTTGCTGAAACAAAGGCATCAATTTCGTCTAGTGCTGGTCTCTCGAAGAATGCATTATAGTATGAAGGTTGTTTTATAACTACGAATAGGGTTTCAAACATTCTTGTGCATGGTGGGGTGCCAATTTGAAGGAATAGCTTGATTTGGCTGACTGAATTTGATTCTTTATTGTAGAAACCAAAGATTGGCTCTAGGCTAGCCTCGAGATTTTCCTTTGGAATCCCCATCTATTAAAATGTGCTCTTGAAAATGACGTTTACTAGACAATCAGTGTCTATTAGGATCTTGGATACAAGCGAAAGCTCAATTTGAGCAGTTATCATGAGGGCATCATTATTATGGTTCTTAACTCCTCGTAGCTCTTTTGGAGTTACTACCAAGTATGGCATTGGAATGGAACCATTGAAAGATTTCAAAGGTGGATCTTTACTTATCAAGTATATGCTCGTTTTGGCTTCGTTCAATTAACTATTCCTTGATCCTTTAATCAAACCTGCAATGTGTGATGCTCTATGAATAACATCAATGTGATTGATTAGCTGCAACAAATCTTATGGAGCTCATTTTCCACGATGTTGGTTTTGTTAGCTAGTGGTTTCTCGTTGCATGGAGGTTTTGGTTTAGTCTTGGTGAACCCTTTTAGGATTCCTTTCCTGATCATATTCTGAATAATCCTAACAAGAACTCAACATTTGTCAGTTTTATATCCATTCACTTTGTGGAAAGCATTGTAGTCCCCTCCTCTTGTTGGTTCTAGGTTTGTTCTCACCTTGAAGGACATGGATACTTGATTTCATCCTTGATTATAGCGTACATATAGGAAATATGTTGGCTTATTTCTAAGTTGTTTGCCTTGGTTAATTCATCCAACCTTCCTTGTTTGGAGCTGCAAAGTTTCCTTTCGCTTTAGATTTTTCTTGTTATGAAATATCTCGTATATCCACACAAACTTGTCGGCTTGAAAATGAAAATCTTGTAGGTTTTTGTATCCATGAATATACAACTCTTTCCAAAAAAGTGTGTTTTCTATTAATCTAGATTTCACCACCATTAATTTGTCCTTCTCAATTGCTCTTTCTATCTTATTAGCTTTCGCATTAAACTACTTTAAGTAATCCCTTAACAATTCAACAAGTTTTTTTTGATGTTAGCCAGTGTAGTTACATCAATTGTTGGTTCTTTCAAAATACAAAACCGCGCCTAAAATTCATATGCGAATTGCTCCCAAGAATAGATCAGTTTTTCCCTATAGCACTGATACAATTATGCTGCAGCTACAAAGAATATGGTTGGAAACAATCTGCATCGTACTACCCCTGCGGTATCATATAGGTCCATTTGGCTTTCGAATGCCATTAGATGATCATCTGGGTTATTGGTGTCATCTTACCTGATAGACAGGATTTAAACATATGATGGTAAGGGCACAACCATAATTTATTTAGTGAATGGTGCACCCCTAAAGTTGTTGTGGACTTTAGGATCCATCGTTCACTTCCTTTTCAAATCAGCCATATCTTTTTTTTATGAAAAATGTGTGATCCTCTACGGATAGAGGAGAGCACACATGCGTAAATATATAAATACCACTAATATAAAGTGCTGCCAACATGCCTGGCAGGTGATAAAAAACCAAAGACAAATATATCAAAACTCAGGTACTCCTAAAATGAGTTCCGGCAAGGCCACCACCCATCACACCCCAATATCGAGTTTCGGCAAGGCCACCACCCGATATTAAGGTGTTAGAAGTACCTAAAAAACTAGTGGAAAAAAGGACAAAACAATAACTATAGAATGACGTCCCAAACTAATGATGAAGCTCCAACCAACTGAATCGGGAAAACCCGCTCTGAAGTGAATCTGTTCTGCTCTGAAGTGGATCTGCTGAAAGGAGAAACCGCTCTGAAGCCTTCTGCTCTGGTGACCTCTCAACCATCTGATGTCCAGCAATCTGAAGATATGAAAACCTGCAAAATAATCCTAATATCCTACCTCCCGTACCTAAACCGGAAAAAGACTAAAGAAAAGATTAGAATGATACATATATATGTATATTTATATAATAAATATACATAAGTATGTATTTATAAGGGAGGAAATAGAAAGCTAAAAAAGACTAACTGGACAATAACAGTAAAAATAAAAAACCTAAAAACCAATACCAAAAAGAGACTAGTACAAATATTGAGACGGATCTATCTTATGAACCTTTAATCATAAGTAAGTTATGATTAGAAGTGAATTCATCATCCAAATTAGAGAAAATATTAACAATACTATTATTAATGTTAAAAAAATTATTATTGTGTTTAAAGAAATTAATATTATGATTAACCTTGTTAAGATACCTTTTGAAAAGAATATTTTTTGCTAATTTATATTTGGGGTTAGAGATCCAATTAAAACAAAATGAAGAAATTATACAAATCAATTTGTTAAAATGACAATTATTATTAGTGAAAATTCTATGATTTCTTTCAAACCATATAAACCATCTAATAATAATGAATAAAGTGTCTAGTAAAAATCTAATATTCTTTTTGAACTTGAATATATAATTATTCCAGTAGAAATCACAATCCGAAATTTTAGATGTTATATTAAAGCTAAAATTTTTAAGAGTATTAATTAGAATATAATTAGAATCCATACAATTATAGTAAATATGATTAATGTCCTCAAGATACAGATTACAAAAATAACATTTATTATCATTTTGAATATTTTTTCTCTTTAAAAATTCGATTGTATTAAGTTTTCCATGAAGAATTAACCACATGTGAATTTTGGATTTTGGAGGAGCATTAGATTTCCACAAATACTTAAAAGAGTTATTTATTGTGCCCGAAAAATTAATGAATCTGTAGAAAGAATTAGAAGTATAATTCTTACTTTTATCCCATTCCCAACTAATAAAGTCATTATCATTATCTATATTATAAAGATTTAATCTGGCATAAAGCAAGGAAAGTTGTCTAAAAGTTGAATCAACTAAAATTCTGTTAAAACTGAAATTCCAAGGAGGATCATTTTCTGGAAATAAACTTCATTGATTAAAGCATACTTAAAGTGGCAAATTTCATAAAGATCCTTAAATTCTATCTTAAGAGGCAAGATCGAAACCCAGTGGTCATGCCAAAACGAAGTACGATTACCAGAGCGAACAATTGTATTTATTCCTAAATTAAAAATCTCTTTACATTTTAAAATATTTTTCCAAAAGTTAGAAATATTTTGAGTGACAGGAGAAGCAACTTGATATAAATTACTATTTCCATTATAGTAATATCTAGAAATAATTTCCAAATAGAGTTATTATTTATATCTTTAAACTTCCAAAGTCATTTACCTAACAGAGACAAATTCATATTACGAAAATTAATAACACCTAAACCACCTTCCATTTTGGCCTTACAGACAGTTTCCCAATTTACAAGACATTTAATATTATTATTAGAGTTTTCTCCACTCCATAAGAAATCTCTTCTAATCTTATCAATTTTATCAATAACCCAATCCGAAAACAGATGCATGGACATCCAATAAATCGGAAGGGCTGATAAAACCGAATTAATTAAAACTAGTCTACCAGCTCTAGATAAAAATCTCTCATTCCAGCTAGAAATCTTATTCTTAATTTTATCTATAATAATAATCCAATCATCATGCTTGAGATTGGTGGGTCTAATCACAAAACCAAGGTAGTCAAAAGGAAATTTCATAATATTGCAATTTAGAGTATTAGCAACTAAATTTTCAACTTTTTCAAAATCATTTAAAACTAACACAGAACTTTTGTCGAAATTTATTTTTAAGCCAGATAAAAGTTCAAAACTATAAAGGATAAACTTGAGGGTTATAATGTGCCTAGGAAGGTGGGAAGAAAAAAGAATGGTATCGTTAGCAAATTGAAGAACCGATATACCATTACGCGATATGTCATTTCCTACACAACCTAGAGATCCATTATCCACCGCTCTTTTAATAATTTTAGCAAAAACATCCGCAGCTAAGTTAAATAAAAAAGGCGATATGTTATTCTTACAACAGTGATTGAAAAATTCTTGCACAACCGCCACACCATCAGTGATATTTCTTTCTTTAATAAAAGCCGGGATCCCCTTGCCTTAAGCCTCTCTTAGATTGAATTCTATTACCTAAAATACCATTAACCATAACACTAGAGTTTCCTGTTCTAAGCAAAGACATAATCCAACTGATCCATCTTTGCCCAAAACCTCTAGCCTGAAAAATATCTACAAGAAAATCCCAATCCACCGAATCAAAAGCTTTAGCAAAATCAAGTTTTAACATCGCACAGGTTGTGAACAATCAATTAAATCATTCATTCTTGTACTAAGTCTATTAGCTAATACTTTAGAAATGATTTTAACTGAACAGTTAATCAAAGAAATAGGTCTAAAATCTTTTAAGTTTTTAGCACCTACTTTTTTATGTAACAAAATAACATTTGCGAAATTAAATCTCCCTAATTGCAAATTACCATTATAAAAATCATTAAACATATTAATTAAGTCAAATTTTAAAACGTCCCAAAAAGTATTATAAAATAAAATTGGAAACCCATCAGGTCCCGGGGATTTATCACTAGGCATGTCATTAATTGCTTTTCTAATTTCATCTTCAGTAAAAGGACTATCTAACTCAGATAAATCAATAATAGAATCAGATGGATACAGATCTATCCATCTAACATTGATTCTATGTTTGATTTTAGAGCCAAAAATATCCTTATAATAGTCTGTAAAAGCCTTATTATGATCTCTTTGATCAACTACTTCTATATTATTAATAAATATATAGTTAATTGTATTACTACATTTACTACCATTAGCTATATTATGAAAAAATTTGGTATTATTATCTCCTTCGTTGATCCATTGAATTCTGGAACGCTGTTTCCACATAACCTCCTTCTTTTCTAAAATAGAATTTAATTCCTCTTTTAAATTAGCAAGAACATTACGTTCACCTATATTTAGAGATCTAGATTCTTCTATCTTATTAATTTTAAGCATTTCATTTAGAATATTATCTTTTTTAATTTTAAGATTGCCAAAAACATTTTTGTTCCAGTTTTTAAGAAAAGTTCTAAGATCCCTAAGTTTAGAAACAAAAGCTTTTGCAGAATTATTCTTATTTATGATATTATGGAAACTCAAAGAAATCCATTTACCTTTAACAAGATTCACAAAGTTAGATTCCAATAGCCACATCTTTTCAAATTTAAAATTCTTAATAATAACTCTATGGAAATCACAAGTAAGAATAATTGGACAATGATCAGAGTAAGTATAAGGTAAACCAGTGACTTTACAAATAGGGAATTTTTCTTCAATTTCATCACTAACAAAAAATCTATCGAGGAGAGCCATGGAAGGAGACTCTCTAGCGTTATTCCAAGAAAATTTTCTATTAGAAAGGGGAATTTCAATCAAATTAGAATTAATAATAAATTGATTGTTCCTCCATTGCGGAGTAATCCCCTTCCCTAGGATATCGCTCACCAATGAAACGCATAACATTAAAATCACCCCCCAAAATCCAAGAACCCGAGGCATAAACTTTAAGCATTCATTCCATAAAATTCTCCGATTAATTTTAGAATTAGGTCCGTAAATATTTGAAATATTTAAAAAAGAGTTATCAGAAAGATTAATAAGTATAACATGAAGAGAATGCTGTTTAACAATACATTGAAGTAATTTAAAATAACTATCCCGCCACCCTATCATTAATCCCCCTGAAGTACCCACAGAAGGAAAAAAACCCATTTTTTAAAATGATACCCGCCTAATCTTCTAAAAAACCTAACATCAGGACAGCTAATTTTAGTTTCTTGAAGCAATGCAATGTCAATCGAAAAATCTTTAAAAAACGCTCTAACCTTATCACATTTATATAGATCATTTAGGCCTCTAATGTTCCAACTAGCAATCCTCATAAGCTAACTGAACTAGCCCTCTCTAATTCCTTACATCTAATAAACTCCCTATCCACCTCTACATCAGTAAAAGTGAAAAAAGTATCTCGAGAAAGTTGACTAAACTCAGCTGAGGAAAGGCTGCCTAATGCATAAGTAGAATACGTACTACCCAAACATAAACTCATACCTGAGCCTGGATTCATAGTGCCACATGTGGCACTCGAACCAGGTAACTCACCAATAGAATGTGACTGGCAGTTGCGAAGCCTAGCACTTCGGCGAACGGATCCACTAGAAGCTACAAATCTCTTATTCTTATCTTTCTTCACCGATGAATCCAAAGCCTTTGCTGAAGTAATACTTGTAGCCGCACCAATGTTCAAAGAGAAACCACTATCTGTAGGCATAAGATCTGATTCAAACCCTACTGAACTAGCTGCAGGAAAACCCACTGAAAACAGATCCGCGCTTGCATTCTTTAATGAGAATATGACTGGAACTGAAGAAGAAAAATGTAAACTATCACCAGCTAAATTCTTAGACAAGACTTCTGGTTGTAAACCCTGATAATCTATGCCAAACTCCGCAATGGGTGCACGAAGATTGGTGTCCATATCCATTGTGCATGAGTGAAAATCAGCTGAAGACGTTTCCTTATCAACCATGAACTTCGGCGTTAAATCAAACGAAACAAACGACTCATCTTCAATACTATCTTTGACCACTAAAGAGCCATTAATCCATTCCAGAAAATCCACCAAGACCAAAGCACTATCTGAAAAATCTTTAGACTTGCACATGATACTGTTGTTGTCTACTTTATCTAAAACTGAGAAACTATCCGATATAAATACTTCTTGTAAATTTTCAGAAGTATTAATCAAATCTAATGATGAAATCTCACAACACTTTAGAGAATCTAAAACAAAGTCAATGACAAAACTCTTAATTCCACAAATCAATTGATCCCCATTTCTGTTACTGTCTATATCTGTTGAGTCCACATCCATAAAATCGCCATAATCATCAGACTAATCTATCGAAGCACTACAGTCGAGAGAACTAACCCCTCCGCTACAATCAGAAATTAAGAGGCACTCTCTCGAATTTTTCGAATGAATTGGAATAATATGCTCGGAGAAATGCAATATATCACTATCAACAACAAGAATATCTAAGTCAGACGAAGAAAGACAATCAAATTTGTTGAATATAGAAAGCTTGAAGTTGTTCTGGACACAATGTTTGGATGTGCGTTTATTCCTTCGAGCAGAAATGAAGGGGTGACACTGATCTTCAACTAATTCACATTCTATCGTTGTTGGCAAACAGCAAGACAGATCCAAACAAGAGTAAACATCAGGATCCATGAGAATGGGGTCAAAACCCAGATAATTCTCTTTTGAATCGAGAGAATTAGAAAAAAACAATTCAACTGGGAAGACATCAGAAGAGACAGCCTTATCAATCAATATATCAGAATGACCAACAAATTCTGATGAACCACCAGAACAATCTGTGAATTTGCCATAGTTCGGCTCGTTGATGATGTCAAAATGATAAAAAAGATCATCGAGATAGCTTAAACCTAATTCTTTTTTGGGCCAGAGAAAATCAATCAACAGACCTCTTAACATCAAATATTTCAGAACAAATTGAAAGCCATAGTTAACCAGTGAGGAAGAAGAACTATCCTGCTCTTTAGAATCAATGAGTTCCTTACCATTTCCAACAACAGATTTCCCGAAATAAATCTCTGGGTTACCAAATCTTTCCAAATAACCCTTACCTATGTTCGGCTCATTAATGATGTTGAAATGATACAGCAATTCATCCAAATATTCAATTCCTACTTCTTTCTTGTCCCAGAGAAAATCAAGGAGAACACCTTTCAGCATCAAGAAATTCAGAGCGAAAAGGAAGTCATGATTTGTCGAATTCGATTTAGCACTCGAATCAATCGCACAATCTCTACTCTTATGCCCAAAATTACCGCAAGTGAAGCATCAAATAGGATCTCGACAATTATTAGCATAATGGTTAAAATCCCCGCATCTGAAACAGAAATTCTTACCCTTTCTAGAATCAATCCAATTCGAATTGGTTTTACGATAAAACTCTCCTTGATAATGATAAGGAGATCGGTTCTTAACTGCTTGAGCGTAAGAATATGGTAAAGAACTGCAATTGGGTAGAATAGATGCTAAAGACGAATTGGAATACAGTCGATAATCTTGGGAGGAAGATGAAAGCTTCGGTCGAAATTCTTGCGAGAATGAAGAAACCTTCGACCAATTTTCTTGAAAAGACGCCATGAAGTATTGCCTGAATCCGGTGGAAATGAACTAAACTTTTTAGTTCAGTATGAATCATTCCTATGATAAACCAGTGCACAACCCACCGGAGAATGGGTTAAGAATAGTTTTTAACAATGTCTATACTTGGTAAATAAGAGATTTTCAAATCAGCCATATCTTTTGTCATCTTGTTTGCTAGATCTCTCAAATATGCCTCATAATCCTTATAGTTTTTTTGTTGGTTTGTATTGTTTTTGTGAAGCAGAGCTTGCAGACTGTTCATACGATAATCTTGAATTCCTGTTGGGTCTATGGGACAACTAATTTTCCTCATTTCTTTGTAATCCCAAAGTGCTTTTTTGGACATTTTTTCTTTTCACGTTTGATTCTTCTACTTTCCTTCATGGAGATCCAATTTCTTCCTCTCTCTCACTTCTTTTATTTGACATTTTTGAAGATTTTTAAGAAACTAATTTTCCGATAAGTTCATGCATAGTCTCTAACTTCCTTTTTAGAACTTGGAGTTCATTTTCTTCCTTGGGCGTTTCCTTTGGAGTGAATGTTTATCTTGCTTCCACATTCTCTATATTAAATTTAGGAATTATATTGTTTCAAGATTGATGTGATGTAGTGCTTCCTCTTGAACTTGAACGTTCATCTTCTTAGATGATATTTCCATCCGGTAAGAATAATCATTGACGAGTTCACAAATAAGCCTTGAGTTGGGCTCTCAATGGAAGAACCACTTAATGTTAGTGCTAAACTTGGGTTGGACCAATGTGTTTATTTCCAAGAGAATGAGTACACTTGAGTAAGATAGTGTTCTTAGTCAATTGTTGGTAGAAAGAGAGCAAAGAAGGTTATAATGAAAAATATCATTTGTTCGGGTACTTGCTTATTAAATCACGAAATCAAGTTAGCTCAATCTGCCATTAACATCCTTTGTTCGAGCTTTTCATTTATTTTAAAGAAAAATAAAAATAAGGAAGAAGATACATCCTAAAAAATCTCTCAAATACTCACGATGGCTCTAGTACTTCATTTCACGATAGCTCTAATGAATGTCCCACGACGGCTTTGATGAATAACTCGTGATGGCTCAATGTATATTATATGATGGCTCTAATAAATGTCTCATGATTACTTTAATGAATTGTCCTACGATGACTCCCATATTTCTTTTCATGACAACTCCAAGAAATGCTCTACGAAGGCATTGACGTATTGCTTCATGGTTGCTCTCGATTTTTTACACCACAATAGCTCTTTGAGAACACCTCACGATGGCTTCTGGTTCTTCATACTACGATAGCTTTATAAATTCCTCACGATGGCTTTAAGTACTTCACGTCATAATAGTTTTATAGGATTCCTCACGATGGCTTTAATGCTTCACATCACGATAACTTAGTAGCTTTGTCAATCATCTCACGACGATCTTCGAAAATCATGTCAAGATAGCATAACTTTTCTATGCAATAACTTTACATTTCTTCTCTTTTCATAGTTAAATTTCCATTCATGGTGATTGATAGGTTTTCCCTTCGGTATCTTTTGCTCATGTCCTACAATAGCACTTATGCATATCCCATGAGAGCTTCCCATTTTGTTAATCCACGACGACTATCCTTTAGGAATTCTTAGGGTATAACAATCCCTATTTCTATATCTATTTTAGTGTGAGTGACATTTATTGAATGATTTATATGCTTCTCATATTATTGTACCCCCTCTTGAATTGAAGAAATAATAAAGGTTGATGAGTTCAAGGATGTAGGCATGGCCGAATCTCATGATATCGATGTCTTCTTCCCTTTCTATCTTTGTCTATATTTTGTAACCTTTGATTTTCATTTTATTCTCTTTGTTGGATTGGAATTGTTAAGATTTTCCACAGATTAGATTATTAGTTTGACATGTTTTTGCTGTCCAAAACTCGGATTTTGCCCTACATTAATTTTGAATAAATGAAACTCATTTGTTTGTGAAGGATATGCTGCTAAAAGAATGGATTTAAAATTAAATAATCTTAGGAAATTTCTTAAAAGATTGGAGAATGTGTCTTTTAGTAGTATAAGGGAGAGAAAAATATTATTGAATGAAGAAATCTGGAAGCTTGCTCGTTTGGAGGAAGTGAGAAACTAATCAGCACATGAAATACATATTAAAGAAACCGAGTTGTAGAAACTTATATTTCAGGAAGAGATTATGTCGAGGCAAAGATCCAAAGTAATGGTCGAAAGAATGGGATTCCAAAACAACTTATTTTCATAGGAATGAAAATGAAAGGAAAAAGGCTAATCAAATTTCTCCTAGATGCTATGAAAGCTAGAAGTTTTGGACAGAAATAGTTGAATTGGATCAAGATAATTTTAGAGAGTGGTATATCATTTATAAACATTAATAGTATAGATGGTAAGAAGTTTAAGTATGAAAGAGGTTTAAGACAAGGTGGAACCTCTTTCCTCTTCTATTCTATATTATAACAGACATAATTGCCATAATAATTCAAGCTGCGGTCAACTCTAACATTCTCTCTGCCACTGGTTGTAATATAATAGATAATGGAAATTCCATGTTGCAATATGCCAATGATACTATTATCTTCAGTTCCACACAACCTGAACATGTTGCAGCATTGAAATTGACCTTATATGGTTTTGACAACCTTTCGGGATTACAAATAAACTTTAATAAAAGTTCGGAAAATCTACTTGGTGGTCCCGGTCAATATAGTAATGATTTAGAAACATGTATGAATTGCAAATTAAGGAATTTCCTATTAATTACTTGGTCATAACTCTCAAACTTTATAAGCTAAATATGAAGATTGATGGCTTTTGATAAATAAAGTTGTTTCTAGGCTAGCTAGATGAAAGGGAAATAGTTTGTCTAAGGCAGGAAGACTTACAGTACTAAATTCATTCTTACTGCTATGCCAATATATTGGATGTCATTTTATAAATTGCCTTCATGGGTGATTAAACAAATTGATATGATTAGAAGAAATTTTATTTGGAAAAGAGGAAGAGATGGTTCATCTATTAATAATTTGGTTGCCTAGGTTAATGTGTGAAAATCAAGAGAGCAAAGTGGTTTAGGGGTAGTTGATTTGGAAGATTTAAAATTATGCTTTGCTATGTAAGTGGTAATGGAAAGTGGTAAGTACAAATAGGGCAATATGGAAGAAGTGGATTATAAACTGTTATTATAATGATAATTTATTTTTTGAGATTTCATTTACTCGTCAGATATCCAATTTTTGGAAAAATATCGCCTCCTTTTAATGTTTTTTTCTATTTGGTTTAAAGATGGAAGTTAATGATGATAAACGAATTCAGTTTTGAATGCAACCATGATCGTTGTTTATTTCTTTAAAAATAGAATTCCCTGATTTATATGCACTTTCCTTAAATCAAGATACCTTTATTGCTGACCTATTTCATAAAAATTATAACACACCTACCTCTATGCCGATACTATCCAAGAGTATTACTTGGTAATACAGTCAAATAATATGAAGAATGAGGCTATATGGGGTACACACATGAATATTTCCTTGGGCTAACACTGGTACGTATTTAAACATCAAATAAATAACTCACCTATACACATACAATATCGGCACAAAGCAATAAACACGTATGGCTTCAGGTAGAACAATACACAATGTACAGAAATATTAGAGAATAAAGAGTCAATCGCAGCGACAAAATATTATATATATATATATACACACACACACAAGGCATGTTTGATATACATAACGAGAATATACATACAAGAGGCAATAAAATACATGATGGTAAACAACTACACCGAATATTGGTCTCCTCTGTTCCCTAAACACAAGCTGGTCATATTATCCCTATATCTGAAAAGTCTCGGACTGACTCGATTATTTTGCAAATAACATATGGGTCAGACTATGCCGAAATCATAGGGTCAAAATACATAAGTAACTCAATATATACAAGGTATAGTCATATGATAGCATCCATAATATCAATAAATATGCATTAACTTATGCTTGGTGTATAACTAAAATATCGTAGACAATCTCAAACGTCATAAAATATAAAATATCACATGACCAGGCATAAAGATATCGTCACTCTTATAAAAGTATATCGAATCAGAAATCACAAAACCATACATAAAGTCATCACTCATATAGAAAACATACTAACTCAAAAATGGCAGAATAACCATCAAATGGGTTAATCAATTGTATCCAAAATTCATCATCTAAATCTAGTAAACATTTATAAAGAGATATCACCATATATAATTAGGCTGACACATAACTTAACCCAAATATAACACTCAATCTCAATAAATAAAATATCCATAATACCAATTTAAATAATCATCCATAAACCAAAATATTCTAACGATGACAGACGCCAATGAAAGATACAATAGGCCACAGCCTGACACACGCCTACGAAAGTATAGTTGGCGGCGCATGTTTATAAAGAATATTCGACGACACATGCCTAAGAGATATAATTGGAAACACATGCCAATAAACAGTAGTCAGTGACACACACTAATGAGAAAGATATTTGGCAACACACGCTTGAGAAGGATAATAGGCGACACATGCCAAAGAAGGACACAGTGATTGATCATACTTTGGACACAGTCTCAGGTATAATCACAACCCAGCTTCCCACGAGGAAGTATAAGTATATCCAAATCACACAAACGAGTACCAGGAGGGAGACTGAGAACGTATACCCAACTTCTCCAAGAGACTCACATGTGTCTGATTGATACGACTCCTGCAGTTTTAGTTGCCTCGATGACCATCATGACTTATATCCATCAATATACTCGACTATGCGAGAACTCGATCACGATTCTACATGTGCCCCCAAAATTGTTACAGACTGCTAGCCAAGCTGACATAAAAGGGTAATACATTGCCGACACATGACTCTATATGTTGCCGACACACGGCTATATACATTGCCAACGCATGGCTATAAGAAAAGGTGTTACAGATTTGGGGCACGACCACAGTGATCAGGCCATTAAGATGGATATTAGCCAATCTAGTTCGCTCCCACACCATAAAGACAGTCGGATGGTGATAGAAAAATACTAAATATATATAATAGATTATACACAGTTACATACTTGTGCCAACACATAGCACGATACATATGCCGACACATGGCTATATACGTTACTCACCGCAGCGAGCCCCATTATACATAATAAATCCCCGTATGAGTGTCATCCACAAGAAAAGGATAACAAAATAAATAACACCCCGGCTTTCCATACCACCGTGTGTTACTAGTCTATTTATTCATTGCTTACACATAAAACCCGCTTCTTTAGTATTCTATATAACGTGTCCAAAGAATAACCAGAGAAATATTACCAAAGGTACCATAACAAACGGTATTATAACTTTGTTTATTCTAATTCCTCGTAACACAAAATTGGAATTATCACAGAATCACAAAAGAATGTCATCACTATATCATTCCAAATCACTAAACAAAATCAATGTCAATGGTAATCATTCATATAATCCAATTCAACAAATAAGAGAAGAATGATCAAAATAATAATATAAAATAGATTATTCAAATAGATATATATTTAACGATAAATAAATAGATATTTGATAATGAATCATTTACAACATATAATCTTATATAACAAAATAAATACTTAGAAATGGATAATAAACATATATTTCAGAATTAACTAAAAAATTATCTAACTGAAATATAATATATTATTCAAAATAGATAACTAATTTCTCAATCTTTTATTAAATTAAATAATAATTTAGCACTCATCAATAACATTAGAAAACTCACTTCTTTCTTTTTAAAACCTAACAAAATAATTTTAACGCTAAATATTACGCATAACAATTATTCCATAATTTTCTATAACTAAATAATATTTTTAAATAATTTTAAAACATCCAAATCAATTTAATATGCTCATAATCAAATAAATACAATTTTTTCAAAACTTAATTATATATTAAAATTTCATAAAATAAACTTTTAAAACTATAAAATGTCAATCAAGGACCATCATATTTTTCTAGAAATTTATAGGATTTTTTTAAGTTTATTAAAATAAAAATAATAATTTTTTATTAAATAATCTATCTACAAAGTAAATAAATAATAATTAGTATTGAATAAAACTTTTCTCTTATTGAATTTATATATTCAAAAAATCTTACATTTATAAACATTTTATTTGTATAAAATATTAATATATAATTTATTTTATAAATTTTAAAACACACATCATACATACAAAATTATGCAGGACCGGTTGCCCTAAGTGGTTGGCTGGTTGGAAGCATATTTGTGCATACGATCGCTGAATTAGGCGATCTTTTTCTCCTCTTTCAACCATTTCTCCTCTAATTCAATGCACAAACATTATATTCAATCAAACAACAAACCAAACATATCACATACAAAGAATTAGATGATATAGACAAAGACTTGCGAGTGCATTAATTCACTCACCTGAAGCTTGCTGCTTCTTCTTCCTCTCTTGTGCATGCTCTAGACTTCAAACGCGTCAAAAAAACCCAAATCCCTTCATTATGCAAGTGTGCATTGGTGTCGAGATACACATATCCAAATTTGAGAATTTATAAGATTTATTAGAATTTTATTTTGATTTTTTAAGTGATAGAGTATGGGTAGGATGTATGATTTTCTAAAGCCAAAAATGTAAACATTGATGTTGTATTTATAGATGGAGGAGAAACTTCCAAAGTTAGAAGAGTCTGGAGATGGAGGGAAGATCAGGAAACATGGTTTAGGGTTTGGTTCTTAGGCTGAAAGATAATCGGCTTAATTTATTTTTTTCTTTATTCTTTCTTTTATAAAACCATTTTTATTTAATTTTTTACATTTTATTCTAATCAAAACAAATTAATACAAAATCACAAATAAAATTTTTACTTACAATTCTTGGTTATTTATCCAAAATTATAAATTTTTCTAAATTTATTTTCCATATTCTATTTCATTTTTAAAATAAATATCCTATTATTTAATTCTAAACCCAATAATTAAAAAATCTCCATATTTATTTCGTTCACAGTTCTTAAAACTATTTAATTTCATTACTAATTACCTTGTTATAAAATTACAATGTTCTAAAACAAATTCAAATTATTCATTCATAATTCCAAAAAGCAAAATTTTGATTAATTAAATATTTACTATTAATTATCCCTAAAAACCAAGTTGTTACAGACTCCCCCATTAACAAAATTGCGTACTTACAATTTCCTTTGGAAGAATCTATAACAAAACTAATACCTCCATAATTATAAAATACTTTGTTTTAATAAACTTATTATCCAATATTATTTTTCAAGATTTTCATCTTATACACAATTCAAACCCTATTCGAAAATTCATTTTTTTTTTCAAATTAACTTCAAAATATTTTACAAAGACCAAAATCTTATCAACAAATTCTTTCAATAAAATTTCAATTCATGATTTAATATATATGCTTTTCAATATAATCCTTAATTTCTAGACATCTTAAAACAAAATTCTTTACAATTACCATTTCATTCCAAACTCTCATTAATATAAATAATTTAATCAAATTATAAAATTTAATATTTTCAAAAATAGAAATGATATGTCTTACAAAAAATAGTCCTTAAATAAATATTTTTCCAAAATAATCAAATTACAACATTTCAAATCATAGATATATCCACTGTGTATATACTCCTGTTACAAACAATTATATATAACATGGCAGTCGATAATCACATGCTCACATATCAAAAAATTTCAAAATGTAATACAAACACTCACACTGATGATGCTTCGCCATGAGTTTCTAGTGGCTCACTTCGTCAACTGGCTGTAGTGTTGCCATGTGATCAACGTTGCCCCACCACAACTTCAGCCTTCCACTAATACTCAAATGCTGCAATCGTCATAAAAATATATATGAAAATATAACTTTATTATCTTCAAAACAATTAATACAATTATCTTTAAAATATCATTTCAAAGATATGTTCCACACTTTAAAATATTACAACACTTTTTAAACTTTATAAAACATTTTAAAATTTCATGTCTATATGTCTCGTTCTAGTGTTTAGGAATCTCTATCGAATACATGTGCACCGCATCGACCAGGATTCTTATACCACCCTACGGACAGATTAACACAATTCCTTTCAAAAATTTCTATAATATTATTGATACAAATCCTTTAACATACTTCCCTTTCTAAAATAATTATCAGTTTATATGAAACTTAAGCAAGTACCATACTTTATCAAAACATTTTTCTTTTAAACAATTAATAATATCTAAACATTTTTCAAACACTCTTTGAATATCTATATTACATTTCAATAAATATTATACTATATCGAACAATAACCCATTATAATAAACCTTATATAATATCAAATAAACACCATGCACATTTCTTAATAGCAAACAAAGATAAAAATAGCTTCTATTTCACAACTTTAAGAAGCACTTACAAGTATTCAACTACTAATGATAAAAATTAGTTCAACACAAATAATTATCAATAACCAAACAAAAATAAGCAACAACGACTAATGCACTCAGCGAAAAATGGATTTATCAGTTTTTCGCTATGCACTCTGATCAAAATCAAATCAAAACATGACAACTCAATATTAAGTCACACAAGGTCATTTATTTTCTATTTTCATACACAAAATGTCAAAAATCCAAATATCTTATACATATAGAAATTAACAAATACATCACCAGATGATTACTAGGGTGATCATCATATGCTCCTAATATTCCCAACTATAGGGTAACTACCCAACATACCCAGTTCAACACAAATAATTATCAATAACCAAACAAACATAAGCAATAACAACTAATGCACTCAGCGAAAAATCGATTCATCAGTTATTCGCTGTGCACTCTGATCAATATCAAATCACAACATGACAACTCAATGTTAAGCCATATAAGGTCAATCATTTTATATTTTCATACATAAAATATCAAAAATCCAAATATCTTATACATATAGAAAATAACAAATACATCTTCAGATGATCGCTAGGGTAATCATTATATACTCCTAATATTTCAAACTATAGGGTAACTACCTAACATACCAAAAGGATGTTAGAACCTCAGTTCCTGATATTTTGATAATAACAATTATATGTGTTTATCTAACCAAGTTTTACAGGAAAATATTGATGACCAGATTCCAGATTGATGGACGTAGTCGTTTACAGATTATAGAGTCTGTGTCTAGTTAGTAATATATGTTAAAATCTCTCCTAATTGGTATAGATGCACAAGCTATTGAATACACACACTTGTTTTCAAAAGAAGTTTTAAAGATGTCTGAATTAGCAGAATTCAGACGTCTGAATCATAAATTCAGACGTTTGACTGCTGAAGCAAAGCACTTTTTAAATAGCAAATTCAGACATCTGAACACAATATTTAGACGTCTGAATAAGGTCAAAAATGCACTGTTTTAGCGCTGCCTTGTTATTTCACTACACTCAGAAGGCTGAATTTTAATTCAGAAGTCTAAGTTAAAAATAACGGCTAATTTTTTGAAAGGTTGCTTCTCTTCCCTGAACAGAAACAATGTTCATTTCAACAGTTGCTTCTATTCTGATTCATGGCAACTCTTCACTAATCATTGCAACCTTTAAACAACTATAAACAGCAAGCAATTTCAACACTATTCTTAACCAATTCTTATTTTGATTTCTAAACTCTATATTCTTGCTATTTACTTTCAAGTTTTACAAATCAAACTATTTGATCACCAAACACTCAAGCATACTCTTGTGTGGTCAACTAGACTTCCTTTCTTCACAAATTACACTTTATACCATAAAGGAGAAGATTATAGGAAGGGTGTACTTATATTGACTTATCAGTGCTATTTCAGGGCATACTCAGTCAGAAACATTTCCATTGTATTTAAATGAAAGTGTATATGGATCGATAATATAGTTAAATTACGACAAGCAAGTGCGGAATTATAAATAATAGTAAATAGCAGTAACACCAGGGATTTTTATACTGGTTCGAACTTCTCGTTCTACGTTCAGTCCCAGACTCCTTCTGGAATTTCTCTAACAACCCTCACTTAACCCGGAGGAACAGGTATTACACCGCCTGAGCAACCGAACAGGACTTTTCCGCCTAAGCAACCGAATAGGACTTCAAATACAATTTGGTAAATTGTTTCTTGACTTGTGTGTTCTTTGAATAACACGAATATAGTCAATGTAGTACACCCTTCCTATAATCTTCTTGATATGATGATTTGAATGTGCAAAAGATAGGAAGTAGAGAATTGAAAATCACTTGATATTATAACAATATAAGATCAGAATAGATAGAAAGAATTAGTTAAAGAAATAGTGGATTTTCATCTCTATTTATAGTATTGAATAGTTTTAATTCAATAGTTGCAACTATTTGAAGAAGTGCAACTCTTGGTGAAGAAGACAACTCTTCAGATTTTGATATTTCATGAAGAGATGCTTCAGTTCGTCAAGTTCAGATGTCTGAGATAAAAGTGACAGATGTCTGAATAAATTTTGAAATTCAAAAAATAAAAGAAAGACAAAAAACAGTCAATTTAGACGTCTGTCTTTTAATTCAGACGTCTGTCTAGGATGACAGACGTCTGTTATTAAATTGACAGACGTCTATTTCATATAGAAATAGAGGCACTTAAAGCATAAAGTTCAGACGTCTGTTATATTACTTTTAGACGTCTGATATTGATGTCAGACGTCTGAAATAATATACAGACGTCTAATTCTGTACTGTTTTGTTCCTTCCTTTATTTTAGCACTTTTGAACTTGAGATAATATATAATTTTGAAAATACCTTTTTATATCTTTTAAATAATAAAAAGATATTTATTTTAAAACATGATTTTCAAAAGTATATTTGTGTGTGTGTGTGTTTCATCATCATATCAGAGATTGTACATAGATATCTAAATAGAATTTTGAGAACTTTAATCTTGTAGATGATATGATAATAGCTTCTTTTGTAGATTCCTGCAAGAATATTTGACATTATAGTATATAGATTGAAATATATAGTTGTCGCATTAAAATCGAAGAAGGAAGGTTCCAACATTCTCCCCCTTTTTGATGATGACAACTATATAATTCAACGATTAGTATAACCATACCTTTTGCTCCCCCTGTCAATATGACCATAATATATAGCAGAAATGTTATTATTTCTCCCCCTTTGTCATTAACAAAAAGAATTGTTGGGGGTGGTTAGATAAAAAGAAGTAACAAAGCTGTGAATAACAAAATAATTAAGAAATGTAAACAAACCAAGCATGTACCAAAATGATAATAACAAATCAGTGTTTAAGACACAGCATTTGTTTACCCGACACAGTTGACTAAGAAAGACAGATAAAATTATACAATCAACTTAGAAGTTTTAAACACAACAAAAAAAAAATTTATGAAAGAAAATTTGTTTGAACCAAAAGACAAACCAAAAGAAAACCATCTTCATTCACCATTCTCCCCAAGTTGGAGAAGAAGGAGGAGAAGATCCATGAGACTTTTTCCATAATTGACGAAGAATTGTCTTGATATTTTTCAATTCTTGTGCATTCTCTTCGACTTTGGCATCTAAATCATCGAATCTAGAATTGATGGAAGAAAAGCCTTGTGCTATTTGTTGAGAAATTTTCTTTTGATTTTTAGAGATAGTGATGTCAGATTTGAGCTTTTCATTTTTAGTATAAGTGCGTGAAGTACCAGAAATTAGTTCAATTTCGTAATTTTCCGAGTTTGAACTTTGGATAAAAGCTTGCTCAAAAGCTTCATCTTCTTCTTCTTCTTCATCTTCCCTTTCTTCATCATCCCTTTCTTGTTCAGTATCTCCTTCATCTCCAACATTTCCGGAACTGCCTACTTTTGTTTTACCTTTTTCTTTTTGTAAAGCTAGTTGTTCCGCTTTATAATCATTATATGTTGGAAATGTCGGAGGAGATTCCGGTAATCCCATCAGACTAAAGAAGCGAATGTTGGATACCTTGATCTTTTCAAATTCAATTGACGGACTTTGAATAGAGAAGGCAGATAGAATTCGAGTAATATAAGGAGCATAGACAATTGAACGTTTCTTGGAGTCATGATAAGTACGAAAAGCATCATAAAAGTATTGAATCCAATTGATCTGAGTATTTGATAAAATTGATTGAAGCGCCTTATCTTCATCAACGTAAATGACCTCATGGCTTCCTTGCCGGGGAAAAATTGTTTTTATAAGCATTCTAAGCAATAGTCGAGGTCGAGGACGAAGATGATTTGATCTATCTGTGGACTTTTCAGGTTCAAAAAGATAATATTCTATTTGTTTAAGTTCCTCCCCTTCTAACTTAAAGTCGTCTAAGTCAACCCCATCCGAGCTACATTTCAAAACTCGTCCAATGTCAGAGGGAGTTATTTGCAGAATGTTTCCAAATACGCTTGTCCAAAGCGTTCCATTATCTCGATGAAGTCTAATTTTTGGATTGTTAACATTTGCAAGAAATAATAAGACACTAAGTTTACAAATGTTGACTTGATTATCTTTGAAATCAATAAGACTTGTAATCTGAGATCTATCAGTATAGAGCCTAAGTTTGTACATATGAAAATGATCAAGATCATGAAAAATACAATGAAAAGATGGTAGAGAAGATAAATGCTTGTAACGAGCCATACTTCGGGGTTCGTGGTATAACCAAGCTGCAATTTGATCTTCCGAAGGAAGAATATGAGGAGGTTGTTGAGATGAATCTCCTTTTTGTTTCTTTGATTTGGACGCCATTTGTTTAATTTGAAGAAGGCTAGGGTTTTGAGTTTGAGAGAAAATAGATGTGAAGAAAAGAATAAACCGTTGGTCTGATTTAAATAGTTTTCGTCTTAACAAGGTTTCAGACGTCTAAAAAATATACAGACGTCTGAGGTTCTGTAGATTAGAATCAAGGACGAAAAGATTAGACGTCTAAAAATTTATAACAGACGGCTAAAAGGTATGACAGACGTCTAAAAAAAAATTGACAGACGGCTCAGAAGGTTTAAATTGAAACAGAGAGTAAAAAACATTTTGAACTAAATTCAGACGTCTGATAATTTTATGTTTAGACGTCTATATTGAATAACAGACGTCTGTTATTTTTAAACAGACGGCTAATTGTAACCAGAAAATTTATACTTTGATTTAGACGTCTGTGATAAATGATTCAGACGTCTATGTGGCTGAAAACAGTAAAAGTAGTTGTTTTACAGACGTCTGTTGAAAGATGTAGACGTCTGTATGTCTGATGATGAATGTTTTTGCTAAGTTTAAAGAAAAGAAAAAATATTCAATTATTTATTTATTTTGATAAAAACAAAGCAAATATGAATAACCAAATAAACATACAATCATATATATATTTTCTACTTAGGAGTCTTTGGAGTTTTTGGAGACTTCGGAGACTTCCCTTTGGATGATTCGTGTTGATTTTGTTCATCAGACTGTTTAATGGGAGACCATTGAGGCTGTCGATCCCATGAATTTGGGGAAACAGGTGGTTGTTGAGAACTTTGTTGCCAAGAATTCCAACCCGATGATGTTGGTTGAGAGTATAAAATAGGTTCAGCAACAATATCTCTTGGGATATCTTTTCCACAGAATTTTATTGCAATGGACTCTAGTAAGCTAAGTTTTCTAGAGTTAATCCGTTGCTCATAGTACATATCCCTTTGTAGATTGATAATATTTTGTTGATCGTGATGAATATTATAAATCTTCTCCTTAGTTCGTGGTGAGAGGTCAAGACATTTCTTGGCTTTCTTCCGGTTAGGTGTATGTCCAGAAAGTTCTTTTCCATTATTATGACGGGGTTCATTTGATGGAGTAGGAGTGTCAAATTCGAAGGAAGATGTAGTTGGTGGAGAATACTCTGAATTTGAATAGTCTCCGGAATGTGACCCAGCCATGATGACAAGAAATATAGCAAGAAGGAATTCCATTGTTTAAGATTTGAAAGGGATTGAAAATGTAAGATGTCTTTGAAAGCCAAAAGTCGAAAGACTATATATATTTGATACTTTACCATAATATATGAAAGAATGGATGGTTGATAGTAATTAGAAAATGTAAGCCATGAATAATCTTAGAATGTTTTTAGGGAAACCAGAGGAATAGGAAGTATATTTAATGTAAACCACATGTTATTTTTGGTTTAAAAAAAAAATCAATGTGGTTAATTTTTTTAAATAAAAACGTATTTGACCATAAATTTTAGTGTATAATCAAGTGTTTAATCAAACTTTGATTCCTAGTAGGCAAAATCACAAATGCTATTTATCTTAAAATTTATTTTAGGCAAACCTTTTACTAAATCAATTTTTGGATAATTTATTAATAGTTTTTGAAATTAATGTGAATAAATCTCTTGTGACATAGCCAAGGATCATTTTCTTTGGCTATTAAACACATATTTGTGTTATGATTTATTTTCATATTCAAAATATAAATATTACGATCTCTTACTCCTTCAAAAATAATATTTTTGTTATGATAAAAAATATTGCATTTATTTTCAGAAAATACTATGTTAAAACCTTTATCACATAATTGACTAATACTTAGTAAGTTGTGTTTTAGATTTTTAACAATAAAACAATTGTAATAAGAGGTAAATTAGATGTACCGTCATTGCTCATATCGCCTTTGTCGATGATGTAACCTTTGGAGTTATCTCCAAAAGTGACAGATCCTCCATCTGAGTAGATAATGTTTGTTAACATATTTTTGTCGCTTGTCATGTGTTTTGAGCAACCACTGTCTAGAATCTATTTTCCTCTTTTCTTAATCGGTACCTGCAAAAAATATTGAAATTCTATTGGTACCCACTTCCTCTATAGGGTCCTAAGGGTTAAATCTTAGGAAGCCAAACCCAGTTGGGTTTAGAGTTCCCTTTAAAAATAAAATTTTCATTCTTATGTACAGACATAATAAAAGATTTAATGTAGTTTTTCCTAATCAAATTATTATTAGTTTTTGGAACCCAAATCATAATTGATTTTGGATGAATAATTTTTGAAGAAGTTTTTTAAGTAGATATAGATTCCTTTTTCTTAAAATTAGTATATAAAGAACCATTATTTTTAGAATGCTTTTCTATTGGTTTTTTATATCCTAACCCCTTTTTATTTGAACAAGTTTGAGAATTCTCAATTATTTTAGAGAGACTCTCTCTTCCACTGTTAAATTTAGAATCATTTTTACAAATACTTTCCAGTTTTGTTTTAAGATGTGATACTTCTATATCAAGTGTTTTAATATTAGAGTTTAAATCATAATTCTCTTCTGCCAATTTAACATTCTCATATTTTTGTCTTTCCATTTCACTGCTTAAATCAGTAAATTGAGATGTTATATTAACATAAGATTCTTGAGATTTTACTAATTCTTCCTCTAATATTTTCTTTTTATCTTTTAACATGTCAGTTTCTATTTCAGTTCTATTTAATCTTCCTAAAGCATCTTTATATTTACTCTTTAGGATTCTAAGTTTATCTAACAATTCAGAGTTTATTTCTATTAAATCGTTAAAAGTTAGATCACTTACATCATCATTTGTTGCCATAAAACAAACATTGGCTTGTTCTGAATCACTGTCATTATCACTGTCTGACGAAGAAGATTCTGTATCATCCCATGTAACTGAGAAGGCTTGTTTCTTTTTATATTTGTCCTTTTTGAGATTATTCTCTTTCTTCCGATCAGGACAATCTTTCTTTATGTGGCCCTTCTTGTGACATTCGTAGCATTCAAGAGATGAGCTTGATGGCTTATTAAAACCCTTGTTATTTCCAAATTTATTACCCTTTTTGAATTTTAAAAACTTTTTGAAATTCTTAGCTATAAATGCCATATCATCTTCTGATTCAGAGTCTTCTTTTTCTGCTTGAAAAGCGATAGTTTTCTTGTCCTGTGCTTGTGCTCGTCTTGCTTGAAAATTTACTTCATAGGACATTAGATTTCCTATTAACTCTTCTGTTTTTATGATTGAAATATCATTAGCTTCCTCGATAGCTAAGACTTTTTGTTCCCATTCATCAGTTAAAGAGTTAAGGATTTTTGATACAACATCAGATTCAGTAAAAGTGACTTCTAAAGCTAAAAGTGAGTGATAAATATCCTGGAATCTAGAGTACATTTCACTAATACTTTCTCCTTGTTTCATCCTAAAGTTTTGAAATTGGTTTTTAAGCATAGAGATCTTGCTTTGTTTTACTTTATTTGATCCTTCGTGTGTAACCTTAAGAGTATTCCAAATTTCATATCCAGTTTTACAAATACTAACTCGATTAAATTCATTTTTGTCTAATGCGCAAAATAACATGTTCATTGCTTTTGCGTTTGCAGTAGCATCTAGTTTTTGTGTATTAGACCAAGCAGCATACCCTGTAGTAGGAATAGTATATTCAGTTTGAATGATATTCCAGGTTTCAAATCCACTTGCTTGCATAAAAATTCTCATTCTAGTTGACCAATAACTATGATTTAATCCGTTAAACAATGGTGGTCGTGTAGTGGCTTGTCCCTCAGTAAAACTATTGCTAGTGTTATTGTCCATATTTAAAAAAATATATCAGATAACTATGTTATAGTTATGTGATGACCTTGCTCTGATACCAAATGAAAGTGTATATGGATCGATAATATAGTTAAACTACGACTAGCAAGTGCGGAATTATAAATAATAGTAAATAGCAGTAACACCAGGGATTTTTATACTGGTTTGAACTTCTCGTTCTACGTCCAGTCCCAGACTCCTTCTGGAATTTCTCTAACAACCCTCACTTAACCCGGAGGAACAGGTATTACACCGCCTGAGCAACCGAACAGGACTTTTCCGCCTAAGCAACCGAATAGGACTTCAAATATAATTTGGTAAATTGTTTCTTGACTTGTGTGTTCTTTGAATAACACGAATATAGTCAATGTAGTACACCCTTCCTATAATCTTCTTGATATGATGATTTGAATGTGCAAAAGATAGGAAGTAGAGAATTGAAAATCACTTGATATTATAACAATATAAGATCAGAATAGATAGGAAGAATTAGTTAAAGAAATAGTGGATTTTCATCTCTATTTATAGTATTGAATAGTTTTAATTCAATAGTTGCAACTATTAGAAGAAGTGCAACTCTTGGTGAAGAAGACAACTCTTCAGATTTTGATATTTCATGAAGAGATGCTTCAGTTCGTCAAGTTCAGATGTCTGAGATAAAAGTGACAAATGTCTGAATAAATTTTGAAATTCAAAAAATAAAAGAAAGACAAAAAACAGTCAATTTAGATGTCTGTCTTTTAATTCAGACGTCTGTCTAGGATGACAGACGTCTGTTATTAAATTGACAGACGTCTATTTCATATAGAAATAGAGGCACTCAAAGCATAGAGTTTAGACGTCTGTTATATTACTTTTAGACGTCTGATATTGATGTCAGACGTCTAAAATAATATACAGACGTCTAATTCTGTACTGTTTTGTTCCTTCCTTTATTTTAGCACTTTTGAACTTGAGATAATATATAATTTTGAAAATACCTTTTTATATCTTTTAAATAATAAAATGATATTTATTTTAAAACATGATTTTCAAAAGTATATTTGTGTGTGTGTGTGTTTCATCATCATATCAGAGATTGTACATAGATATCTAAATAGAATTTTGAGAACTTTAATCTTGTAGATGATATGATAATAGCTTCTTTTGTAGATTCCTGCAAGAATATTTGACATTATAGTATATAGATTGAAATATATAGTTGTCGCATTAAAATCGAAGAAGGCAGGTTCCAACATTAAAGTCCTGTTGTAGTATCCTCAGGCGGTAGAAGTCCTATTTGGTTGTCTAGGCGGTGTAATACATGTTCCTCTAGGTGAAGCGAGGGTATTGATTAAATCCAGAAGGAGTCTGGGACTGGACGTAGAACGGGAAGTTCGAACCAGTATAAAAATCTCTGGTGTCTTTTACTACTATGTTATTACTTCTATAATTATTCCGCACAAGTAATTAATTTAGTTAAAATTTCATATTACACGATCACATAGTCACTTTCATTTGGTATCAGAGCTTGGTTATCTCTTAACTGTAACACAGTTATTTGATATTTTAGTAATATGGAAAGTAACACCAACACAAGTTTTACTGAAGGGCAATTCACTACACGACCACCACTATTCAATGGTTTGAACTATAACTATTGGGCTACTAGAATGAGAATCTATATGCAAGCTAATGGTTATGACACATGGAATATTTCTCAAACTGAATATCACATACCAACTACTCAATTTTCGGAATGGTCTAACACACAAAAACTAGATGCTACTGCAAATGCAAAAGCTATGAACATGTTATTTTGTGCTTTAGACAAAAATGAGTTTAATAGAGTTAGCATGTGTACTACTACTTATGAAATATGGCGCACATTGAAAATTACTCATGAGGGTACTAACAAAGTGAAACAAAGCAAGATCTTTATGCTTACGAATCAATTTCAGAATTTTAGAATGAAGCAAGATGTATCTATAAATGATATGTACTCTAGATTTCAAGATATATATCATTCACTTTTGGCACTAGGAGAAAAGTTTACTGATTTTGATATCGTCTCAAAAATCCTAAATTCTCTAACGGATGAATGGGAACGAAAAGTCTTAGCAATTGAAGAAGCTAATGACATTTCAACCATCAAACCAAAAGAGTTGATATGAAATCTAATGTCTTATGAAGTTAATCTCCAGGCTAAACGAGTACAAGCACAAGATAAAAAGACAATAGCTTTCAAGGCAGAAAAAGAAGAATCTGATTTAGATGATGAAGATATGGCTCTTATCGCAAAGAATTTCAAAAAGTTTTTGAAGTTCAAAAAGAACAATATGTTTGGACATAACAAAAATAGCACCAAACCATCAACTTCTACTATAGAATGCTATGGATGTCACAAGAAAGGTCACATGCAGAAAGATTGTCTTGATCAAAAGAAAGACAATTTCAAACACAAAAAGGAAAAATACAAAAAGAAGCAGGCATTTTCAGTAACATGGGATGATTCAAAATCCTCTTCCTCATCAGATAGCGACAACAACAGTGACAATGAACAAGCAAATGTTTGCTTTATGGCTACAAATGATGAAGTAAGTGATTTAAATTTTGATGATTCAATTGAGATAAATTCAGTTTTATTAGATAAAATGAAAAACATCAAAAGGAAATATAAAGAGGCTAGTGAAAAGTTAAACAGAACCGAACTTGAAGTTGAAATGCTAAGGGATGAAAAGAATATTTTAGAAGAAGAACTTCAAGCTTCTCAAGAATATTATTCTAATACAACTTCTCAAATTTCTATGTTGAGTCAAGAAATCATAACTCAAAAAGAAAAGAATGACTCTCTCCAAGTTGATAATCATGATTTAAAATCAAATGTTAAAATATTAGAATTAGATATCTCTAGTCTCAAAACTCAGTTAGAAGGAATTACCAAGAATGTTTCAAATTTTAATAAAGGAAGAGAAAATCTCTCTAAAATTTTGGAAAATTCTCAAACTGTGTCAGATAAAAAGGGTTTAGGCTATAAGAAAGCTTCAAATAGTTTACCTAAGAAAAGGAATTCTTTTGAAAATCATGTTCAGAAAAGAAATCATGGTATTATTGATAGTATTTCAAAAAGTCCAAAACATTCTAAGAACATTAAAATGTGGGTTCCTAAAACTAATAATTTTTTGGTTAGGAATAAATACATAAAATCATTTATGGAAAATGTTCATAAGAATAAAGATATTATTTACAAAGGGAATGCTGAACCCGTTTGGGTTTGGTTTCCTAAGATCTAACTCTTAGGAGCCTAACAAAAAGTGGGTACCAATGTCACTTTCATATTTGTTGCAGGTACCACTTAAGAAAAGAGGAAAATGGATATTAGACTGTGGTTGCTCAAAACATATGATAGGAAATAAAGACATGTTGACTAACATTATCTACTCAGATGGAGGGTCTGTCACTTTTGGAGATAATTCCAAACGATACATCATCGACAAAGGCGATAACTGATATTAGCATCCCGTGCTAATTCAGACGTCTGAATTATCAAATCAGACGTCTGTTTGTCAATGTGGGAAACAAATTCTACCCAAATTCAGACGTCTGTTTTTCCCTTTCATCAATGGATCGACAACCGGAATCGTGGTATTCGTCAACCATCAAATCCTAACATACCTTCGTCATCTTTATCTCAACCTCCTCATCAATAAGAAGAAGAAGAAGAATACTATGAGGAAATTCAAGAAATCCGAGAAGATGCAACACCAAAGAAAGCTTTATAAACTCTTTCGCAAAATCAAAAGAAACTTCAAAAACAAATGGTGAGCATGGAAAGAAACACGAACAAAAAATTCAACTCCATCAAGGGATTCTTAAACAAAATCTGGGATAAGCTTTCTTGTATGTCTTCCTCATCTTCCGACATTCAACACAACCTGGCCCCATTCAATTGGTCTTCCGATCAAGAAGAAGAAGATGTTGATCACGACAGTGATGAATTTTAAGTTGGTATGGATGATTTTCTATCTTTTTGTTATGTTGTGTTATCTTATTACTACAATTCTAGTTTCCGTGTCTTAAGTATTATGTTATGTTCTGTGACGTTGTCATTTGAAACATTGTGTTCTATTTTAAATTAGCTGTACGTTTCTCTCCATTCATTCTCTGTGATATTATCGTATTCTGTATATTTCATTGCTACTTTAGTCACTAATTCCTTTTAGTAATGACAAAGGGGGAGAAAAAGGTAAAAATATTGTTGTATGAATTCTTTTATTCAGGGGGAGAAATTTTATATTTTCATACTAACCAAGTTTTAATGACAGGAGAAGTTATTATTACTAACCAATATTTTCATAGTTGTCATTATCAAAACGGGGGAGAATGTTAGAACCTCAGTTCCTGATATTTTGATAATAGCAATTATATGTGTTTATCTAACCAAGTTTTACAGGAAAATATTGATGACCAGATTCCAGATTGATGGACGTAATCGTTTATAGGTTATATAGTATGTGTCTATTTAGTAATATATGTTAAAATCTCTCCTAATTGGTATAGATGCAAAAGCTATTGAATACACACACTTGTTTTCAAAAGAAGTTTTAAAGATGTATGAATTAGCAGAATTCAGACGTCTGAATCATAAATTCAGATGTTTGACTGCTAAAGCAAAGCACTTTTTAAATAGCAAATTCAGATGTCTGAACACAATATTCAGACGTCTGAATAAGGTCAAAAATGCACTGTTTCAGCGCTGCCTTGTTATTTCACTACACTCAGAAGGCTGAATTTTAATTCAGAAGTCTGAGTTAAAAATAACGGCTAGTTTTTTGAAAGGTTGCTTCTCTTCCCTGAACAGAAACAATGTTCATTTCAACAGTTGCTTCTATTCTGATTCATGGCAACTCTTCACTAATCATTGCAACCTTTAAACAACTATAAATAGCAAGCAATTTCAACACTATTCTTAACCAATTCTTATTTTGATTTCTAAACTCTATATTCTTGCTATTTACTTTCAAGTTTTACAAATCAAACTATTTGATCACCAACCACTCAAGCATACTCTTGTGTGGTCAACTAGACTTCCTTTCTTCACAAATTACACTATATACCATAAAGGAGAAGATTATAGGAAGGGTGTACTTATATTGACTTATCAGTGCTATTTCAGAGCATACTCAGTCAGAAACATATCCATTTGTATTTAAAAATCTGTTGTAGTATCCTCAGGCGGTAGAAGTCCTATTTGGTTGTCTAGGCGGTGTAATACCTGTTCCTTCAGGTGAAGCGAGGGTATTGATTAAATCCAGAAGGAGTCTGGGACTGGACGTAGAATGGAAAGTTCGAACCAGTATAAAAATCTCTGGTGTCTTTTACTACTCTGTTATTACTTCTATAATTATTCCACACAAGTAATTAATTTAGTTATAATTTCATATTACACGATCACATAGTCACTTTCAAAGGAATAGGACACTTAGTCTCATCTTAGGTCTTGACTTGTATCTTTTATATACAATGTATTTTTCTTGACCTTGCTTGGTACCATTTTGCAACACCCCAACCTCTATACTCATACTATCCAAGAGTATTATTAGGTAATACTATTAGATAAAGTGGGGAATGGGGTTGTATGGGTACACACATGATTATTCCGCTAGGCTAACACTTGTGTGTATTTAAACATCAAATAAATAACTCACCTTTACATACACAGTATCGGCATGAAGCAATAAACACGTGTGCCTCAAGGATAGAATAATACACAATGCACAGAAGTATCATAGATCAAAGAGTTAATCATTGGGATAAAATATAATACATAAATTTACAAGGTATGTCTAATATACATAACAAAAATATACATATAAGAGGCAATGAAATACATGATGGTAAACAACTACACTGAATGCTTGTCTCCTCTATGCCCAAAATACAAGCAGGTCATATTGTCCCTGTGCCTGAAAAGTCTTGGACTGACAAGTGTATTATGCAAATAACACACGGGTCAAATTATGTCTAAATCATACTGTCAATATACATAAGTAACTCTATATATGTTAGGTACAATCATACGCTAGCATCCATAATATCAGTAAATATGTGGTAACGTACACTTGGTGTATAAATATTATAGTTCATAAGATATTGAATACCACATGAACAGACATAAAGATATCATCACTTTTACAAAAGTATATTGAATCAGAAATCACAAAACCATGCATAAAAATCATCACCCATACTGAAAACACATTAAATTAGAAATCGTAGAATCAACATCAATGGGTGAATCATCTATATCCAAAAATCATCATCCAAATCCAAAAAATTCTGTAAAGAGATATCACCATATATAATTAGGCTAACATGTAACTTAGCCCAAATATAACGCTCAATCTCAATAAATAAAAATATCCACAATATCAATTCAAATAACTATCCATAAACCAAAATATAGTAGTGACGACACATGCCAATAAAATATATAATTGATGACACATGCTTATGAAATTATAATTAGCGACATACACTTATAAAGAATAATTGACGACACATGCCTAAGAGATATAATTAGCAACACATGCCACTAAATAGTAGTCGATGACACATGCCAATGAGAAAGATATTTGGCAATACACGCCTGAGAAGGATAATAGGCAACAAACGCCAAAGAAGGATACATGGATTGCTCATACTCGCGACACGGTCTTAGGTATAATCATAACCATCGTCTCATGGAGAAGTATATTTCTAAATCGCACATGTCGGAACCAGACGAGAGACTAACAACACGCACATACCTGCTCTAGGAGAGTCATATGTGGCTGACTGGCATGGCTGCTATAGTCTTAGTTGCCTCGACGGCCATCGTTACTCATATTCATCAATGTACTCAATTTTGCAAGAACTCGGTCACGACCCTATACGTGCCCCAAAAATGGTAATAGGCTGCTGGTCTAGATGACACAAAAGGGCTATACATTGCCGGCACCGGCTCTATACGTTGCCGACACATGGCTATATACATTGCCAACACATGGCTATAAGAAAAGGTGTCATAGATCTGGGGTGCAACCAACACGATCGGGCCGCTTGGATGGATACTAGCCAATCTAGTTCACTTCTGCACCATAATGGGAGTCAGACAGTGATAAACAACACTAAATACATATAATAGTTGACACGCAGCTACATACTCGTGCCGACACACAGTACGAAACATATGGTGACACATGACTATATATATGACTCACGGTAGCGAGCTCCATCATACATTATAAATTTCTGTATGAGCGTCATCCATGAGCAGAGGTTAACCGAATAAATAACACCATGGGGTCTTATATCACCGAGTGTTACTATTCCATTTATTTAGCACACTCGCTCCTTCAGTATTCATATAATGAGTGCAAAGAATAACCAGAGAAATATTATCGAAAGTCCCATATCAAACAGTATAACTTCGTATATCCTAATTCCTCATCATACGAAATTGGAGTTATCAAAAAGTCATAAAAGAATGCCTTCATCGTATCATTCCAAATCACTAAACAAAATCAAAATCAACAGTGAATCATTCATATAATCCAATTCCATAAACAAAAGAAGAATGATCAGAATAGTAATAAAAAATAGATTTTCCAAATGAATATACATACATACATACATATATACATATATATATATATATGTTATCCCGCCTTTTGGCAAGGCCGTGACACCAAGAACTTGACTAGAAACCAATGACAGTTCGTCTTGGAGATTGGTTATACGCAGGCTCACTATGGATATTGACGAATTTTGTCCGAGCCCGGATCGAGCTAAAATTGATATGACACGACAAGCAAAGCTATGAGAGCCAACGTTCCGAATTTCAAGTCAATCGGAGTTCGTATGCTCAAGATATTGATCGATCACGGTTGAGAAATCCAAACTTGCATCGATTATAACTCGAGATCTACAAGTCCAAATGCCACTAAACTTTCATAGGAGCTTACGTATGACCTAAGGAATGTTCATGCAAAATTTCAACTCGATTGGAGCAAGTCTTGATCGATACGAAATTCGTTCATATCGATCGCGGATGGAAAAACTCCAACTTGCATCGATCATATCTCTTGATCTACAAGTCCAAATACTATCAAATTTTCATAGCAGCTTACGTGTTATCTCGCCTTTTGGCAAGGCCGTAACACCAAGGAATTGACTGGTAACCAATGATGGCCCATCCTAGAGATCAGTTATACACGGGCTCACTACGGATATCGATGAATTTTGTCCGAGTCCGGATCGAGCCGAAATTGGTAGGACATGACAAGCTAAGCCAAGAGAGCCAACGTTCCAAGTTTCAAGTCAATCTGAGTTCATATGCTCAAGTTATGATGGATGCAAGTTGAATGAAAAGGCCATGTTTTCGTATCCATTAGTGAGCCCCATTTCATATCCATCAAATGGCCTGGTTTCTTATCGATCAATATTGACCTCTTCGTATCCATCGGCTGAAGGTATGATCGAATCCATCAAGTTTCTCCTACTTCGAATCCATAACTGTTGCTAGACTTCGTATCCATTACATTCGCATCAGAAAGGAATTAGCCTCATGCCCGCATGGTTCATATCCATCAAGTTGAAGTCCTTCGAATCCATCAAGTACAGTCATTTCGTATCGATCGACTGAAGCGCACCTTGATCGATACGAACGAAACTTCACTCGAATCCAGATGATTATTGATACCTCCGAATCCATCGAGTCAAGGCGGCGAAGTCTCCGGGATGACTCGATCAAATAGGCGAAAAAGGAGGATCGATACGCAAGTTACGCTCCACGTCATCACGAAGGCGCGTGACACCATCGATTCGAATGAATCGATTTGAACGAAGCAGCCTGACGAAGATCATCATTTCGAATCAACCATATCTAGAGATCCATAAGTCCAAATGCTATGAAATTTTCACAGAAGCTTACGTACATGTTGAAGAACGTCCACACCAAATTTCAGCTCGATTGGATGTTTTCTTGATCAATTCGAATGGAGTTCGAATCGATCTCGAAGTGGGCCCAGATTTCCTGAAGACGGGCGCGTGGGCCCCCTCTCGTGCCAGAAGTGGTCTACCGAAATTTAGGCAAAATATCAGCCTCCTACACCTATAAATAGAGCCCCTGGTCATTTAGAAAAGGGGTCGGACAATTCTAAGAGCTAAAGAACGCCCAGACTCTGCCAGATTTACTCAAAATCACCACTGCTTCCTTAGATTCAGACTTAACTCATAAAATCAGTTGTACTACTTTGTAATAAATTGTAATCTTCAAGTATCGAGCAATAAAATCATCAAACTTCATAGTGGACATAGGCGAAACGCCGAACCACTCTAAATTATTGTCTTCTGTGCAATTTACTTTCTGTTATTTGGAGTTTTTGTAAGATAATCCACAGTTTTAATTTTCTTTCTTCACTTTTATCTCTTCAAAAACTTCCGAAGAGTGTTGTGCCCATTTTTTGTACAAACACTTTGGCGCTTTCACTGAGAGAAAACCAGTTTTTTCTCCTGCTCCTTGGATCTACCATCGACACCGGATTGCATAAATCCAAGAGGAAGATCCAGATCTGTCGTCAAGTGGTTCCTTCTATTCTATTTAGATTGCTCCATATCTAAGAGGAACTACATCCATCCACATTTTCGTATCCATGTTCTTGAATCCAGAAAATATGGTGACTTTCGTATCCATGCTCTCAAATGCAGAAAATACGATCGATTTCGTATCCATCATTTCGTATCCAGAAAATATGTCAAAATTCGTATCGATCATTTCGACTCGATCTGCTTCGCATCGCTCTGTTCGAATCGATCATTTCGACTCGATCTACTTCGCATCGCTCTGTTCGTATCGATCGCTTGTGCTCTGTTCGTATCGATCGCAACTGCTCCAATTCGTATCGATACTCGCACGCTGTTCGTATCGATCCATCTGTGTCCAATTCGTATCGATACAAAATTTCAAAAAAAAAAATTTCGGGTACGACCCAGATTTCCCCCGAACCCTAGCCGCAGCGCATGGCACCCGCATTGTCAATTCAATCACCAATTTAATAAAGGAACATTCCATCTGTGCTTCTGATTGTTCCATGACTGAACAAGACATAGTAGATCACAACAACAAATGTTGAGTTGCAATCAAGGAATGGGTGGAATGCAACTTCCTCCAATTGACCAGCTTTCAAACTCCTGAATTGACAACTGTGGTACGAAGGCTAATATGACGATTCCCCTACACTGTTTACTCTACCAACTCAAAGCATAGCTGGTCACCGCTGAACCATCTTCTAATGCCCGCATCTTAATCATTCTACATCCACATGACTAAAAGCATGGCATACAACCTCAAGAGGACTTCCTTAATACCCTATATAGGTCTCCTATCTGGGTGAAAATTAGAAATAATCACCAATTTATGAGCCCATCTTTACCAACTCACCATCCAATCGGTATCACCAAACCACTCGAACATTGGGCAAGCGTGCATACATCATTCACCAGTGTTACAAGACCCCTTGGCAATAAAATGGGTCTGATCTTAATGCCGATTGGAGAATCTTTCCTAGTCGAGACCTATTCGTTGAAACCATCCTACATGCAGAACATTCAATGAGAATTCAACATGTTAACTATGTCGGTGTGTTATGGAAATACAACCCCCGACACTACCCTATGAAGTGGGAATGGCGCGTGGATTTCTCCATGGGTGATAAATGACGCCAACATGTCTAGGCTAATATTGAGTTGGCGAGTCAGATGAAGGATCAACATAGCAAGATAAGGAGGGAACATACTCCATACTCTAGATCAGAAAACTCCTTTTCTCTAGATGGCTACCGTGAACGCCAATGCCATAAGGCTGCTCCGGGAAGAATAGCTCCGACAATATGTGCAAGCCCTATAAAGCAAAGGACCGGGAACATTCGACCCCTATCGATCAAGGACTTTGATAAAATTGAACCATTTGCGTTAGTCTTCCAACTGAGAAGGGCTAGACTGAAGTGCAATAGCGAGCATACGACGCTGCCTCACTTATCAATGAGATTTGATCTGATCTCTTTTGAATTATTTCTAATTCAATTTCATTTACATTGCGAAATATGACCTACATGAATTAAACTACTTGCAAATGATGCAGGTAACCGAGTACTTAAGATTGGGTGCAAAGCAACCTCCGCGAACTATGATCAAATCATTGAGGTATCATCATGACGATCATGATTTAACCACTCATCGGCTACTATACGCCCCTGACTGGGGGAAAGGCATCGAAGCAGAAGAGACCGACAAGGTCAGGACTCTAGTACAAGGTGGATGCAACCGACCATCCACTCATCCGCCTATGCAATTTAATTGGAGATCTGGGAAAGACTAGGAGTAATATATCCCAACAATGTACTCTCCATCTCGCACTTGAAGCTCGCCAAAATACTTATGCTTCTTTTGATGCTCGATAAAATCGAAATCACACCAAGGGTGGACACAACGTCACCATCCATGCATCCAATCCTACATTAGACACTTGGGGTTATTTGAGAACACATGTTTAAAGTGGATATGATTTGGCCATTCACTCCCCAGTTTGCGTTTGTGATTCGGCAAAACAATCACGCCATAAACCGACTTCATCAAGGGCCAACCCTTAATTTAAAGTCATCAACGACTGACTGCCTACTCGCCAACCATCACGAGCTGTCATTTCAACTCTCTTCCTTAGTTCGATCGAAAGAATGCAAAATATAAATTGGACGTGACTCGACTGTCTGCTCTCCAATTCTTGCACCCGACTTAAGGGAAAATACACAACTAAGAGTGGATGTAGTTCGACCATCCCTTCTTATGCTCAAGCATAAAGCTTGCCAGAACACTAATCTTACTCCTTAGGCTTGGCAAAAGCGGAATCCAAATGAACATGGACGCGATCCAATAGTCCGTAAACTAAATCTCATCCTTCGTTGAGGGGCATATAAGTGGAAGTTAATCGGGATCCCACCGATCACCCGCTAAGTGAAACCCGAGCTCGAGGACCAGCCATCACGCCAAAGTCAAGAAAGGGTTGATACACGACAATCCTTCATTCAACTCCGAACTCCCAGAGCGCGAGTCGGAGTATAAACATCAACTCCGAGTTCCCAGAGCGCGAACCGAAGTATAAACATCAACTCCGAGTTCCCAGAGCGCGAACCGGAGTATAAACATCAACTCCGAGTTCCCAGAGCATGAACCGAAGTATAAACATCAACTCCGAACTCTCAGAGCGTGTGTCGGAGTATAAACATCAACTCTGAACTCCCAGAGCGCGAGTCGGAGTATAAACATCAACTCCGAACTCCCGGAGCACGAGTCGGAGTATAAACATCAACTCCGAGTTCCCAGAGCGCAAACCGGAGTATAAACATCAACTCCGAACTCCCAGAGCGCGAGTCGGAGTATAAAAATCAACTCCGTATTCCCAGAGTGCGAAGCGGAGTATAAACATCAAATCCGAGTTCCCAGAGCGTGAATCGGAGTATAAACATCAACTCTGAACTCCTAGAGCACGAGTCGGAGTATAAACATCAACTCCGAACTCCCAGAGCGTGAGTCGGAGTATAATCATCAACTCCGTATTCCCAGAGTGCGAAGCGGAGTATAAACATCAACTCCGAGTTCCCAGAGCGTGAATCAGAGTATAAACATCAACTCCGAACTCCCAGAGCACGAGTCGGAGTATAAACATCAACTCCGTATTTCCCAGAGTGCGAACTGGAGTACAAACATCACCAACTCCAGATTCCCAGAGTGCGAACTGGAGTATAAACATCAACAACTCCAGATTCCAAGAGTGCGAACTGGAGTATAAACATCAACAACTCCAGATTCCCAGAGTGCGAACTGGAGTATAAACATCAACAACTCCAGATTCCAAGAGTGCAAACTGGAGTACAAACATCAAAAAATCCGGGTTCCCAGAGTGCGAACTGGAGAATAAACTTCAACTAACTCTAATTCCCCAGAGCACATGCTAGGGTATAAACACCAAATGGGTGTGACTAACAACCCATCAACCAACTCCAGTCCTCAAAGCATGGATTGGAATATGAATACCAAAAGGGATGTGATTCGACTGTCCATCTATCGGCTATGGTTCCTCATCAAGTTCTGTAGTGCAAAAAGCGGACATGGTTCGACCATCTGCTTTCCAATCTTCCCCTGACATGGGGGCACACTTAGCACACAAAATTGGATGCGATCCGACCATCCAGCACTAAGCGGATGTGACCCAACCGTCCATGCATAACCTCTTGTCCCCGGCACGGGACCCATAACATAAATTTATAGGGATGCACTCCAACCCTACAAGACAAAATTTCTTCCTTGATTCGACAGGGAGGCGTGGATTCGAAAAAGGGACCTAGCTGGATATTCTATTCTGAATTGATATTACTACCATCCAATTGCAAATGAACGTGGCATGACCGTTCATCTGCTAACTCTCACCCGAGATCCGACGGGTAGTGCGTGCAACATGAACGGATGTGACATAACCATCTGCCAATCGATTCCTTCCTACAGTTCAGTGGGAGAAGCATCAAACTAAAGTTGTTGTAATTTGACCGACCACACTTCGACTTTTGCACTTGATTGGGGGCAGAGGAATTGACCGAGGAAAACACGGCCTGACCATTTTCTACAAAAAAAACTTAGTCCCCAGAGTGTGGACAGGGGTATAAACATCAAATAGGTGTGGTTAATGGCCCTTCAACTTACTTTGATCCCCACAGTGGGCTACAAGAATAGACAAATGGATGAATGTGGTTCGACCATTCAATCACCCACTCTGACCAGAACTCGATGTGAGGAGTGTAAACTCACTACAGGTGCAATTAGACCATCCACGAACTAACTCTGCTAACCCAAGACTGGGGGCAGACGTGCAAATCACCGAAAGAAGAGAAAGGTGACTCGCTACATCTCCAGCTTAGCATCCTTTACAACTTAAGGAAATGACTACAAGGAGACCTTAATGCTAGCCAATCAGAATGATGCCCAAAGTTCTGGGCAACCACTTATATCGACCCGCCAGATCGACGGGCAATATCGATCTACACCTTTCACATCGTACCATTGAATCGACAGTCAATATCGGTCCTCTTCGACTACAAATCGATGTGACCCGAACGTCCATCGAATACCTTTGACCAACAGAGCACGGATAGAAGAATAAACCACGAATGAGTGTGACTTGACCATTCGTCCTCCGTCGCCTTCCTTCGATCCGTCAGGAAGAGCATGAGACCAAATGAGCATGACATGACTGCATTTGAGCTGACTTTATCCCTAGATCTGATGGGAGAACGTAAATCGAAATGGACATGGTTGATCACCCAACTCCAAATGAATGCAATGTGACCATTCATTCATTGACTCTTACCATGATCCGACTAAAAGAGCAATTCAAAACAAGTGCAACCTAAACATCTGCACACTGATTCTTACCCTGAATTCGACAAGGAAAGCATCAATCCTGCATTGGATCTGATTGGACGATTCACTCTTCAGTTTTTGCCCAAAGTATGGCGACATAAGCAGCGAAGTGAATGTCATTAACCGTCCAGAATCTAGCTTATGTCCGAATGTTGGCAAAGTAATAATATATCCCGCTAAGAGTAAAGAACTAGAACATAATACAGGATAGGCACAACTCAGCCTTCCATCGGTTAACTCGATCCCATGGTTCAATGGGATAGAATACAAAATTGAAGCGGACATTATCTACCATACCACTTATTGAGATATTCCCCAGACTTGGGGGCACGAACAAGAAGATAAGATAATATGATTCAACCCTTCATCAGTCAACTCTGGTTCTAAATCTTGAACTACAGTATAGACACAACTAGGACGAGACTAGATCGTCCGCGTAATGCATCTGCCAACCCGAGACTGGGGGCAAAAGAGTAATTATCCGAGAGCTGACTATGACAACTTGAACCTATGACCCAATCCTGGTATTCATAACAACTCTAGGTTGCAACCGAAAGGATGCTTAGAGATAGAGTCATCAGATCAATACCAGGACTTATGGGCGACTGATCATCATTCTGACCCTTACAATGAGCAACGGATCACGAGTACATTGAATGAAAAGCGCATCATTCAGAAACACAAGTGAATTCAATCACAAAGCTGGAGCCGGCTATGTAGCAGCGTGCAGTACAAGGCTAAGTTCTACTAATCCTTTGATTCAACGTCCTTATAAGCCTGATCATTTACCATTGCAAATAAACATATGAGGCGCCTACAACCCATCACGAGTATTGTAGATCAGATCACAACTCTACGCAATTATGAAGAAAGAGTCAATTGTTTTACTTCAGGTGAATCTTGATGTGTTCGCCTGGACTCGACCTCACACATATATATATATATATATATATATATATATGTATATGGACTCTCACTAGCCATGAAGAGCCCTGCATTAAATGTCGACCCGAGGCTTATCTCGATGAACAAAAACGATGCGACATGGATCCGGAGAGATCTGTTGCACTTAAAGAGGAGGCGAATCTTCTCAAAACCAGTGGGTTTATCCATGATGCCCTCCAACCAAAGTGTGTATCCAATCCTTTACTTATAAGAAAAACGAACAGAGAGTGGAGGACATACATCAACTACTCAGATTTGCATGGGGTATGACAAAGCACGGCTTTCCACTTCCAATGATCGACCAACTGACGGACCTGACCATCATACATGAATTACTCACATCCATGGATGCAAACTCCAGATACAATCGGATACTGAAGCATGTCCTAGACCAGGAATACAACTGTCTCGTTATTGACCTGGGCCTATAGTGCTATGCTGAAATCCCTAAATCCGAACTTGAGAACGCTTATGCTACTTACCAAAGGACGATTAGCAGATCATTCAAAAATCATATCGGTCGATCGATGAAAGTAGATGTGGTTAATATGCTCGTGAGATCACGGCTATCAAATGACCATATCGATGACTTGACAGAGGTATTCAATGCTCTCCAAAAAATGCAGGATAAAACTCGATCCTTTGAAATGCTCTTTCACCATTACATCAGAAAGATTCTTTGTTTTCATCATCAATTCCCATGGAATCAAGACTAATTTCTAGAAAATTTCGATAGTTAGTGACACCCATGTACCGAGGATAACAAAGCAGCTCTAATAGATCGCTTAAAGAGACCTTCCATTTTACCCAAACTTTTGGATCGCGAAGATTTATACATCAATTGGCCCATGTCAACACGCGTCATAAGCATCACAATGCTATGTGAAGAGAAACAAATCCAAGGACTAGTATATGATGAAGTCTAGCTATTGAAAAGCTTACGCCATTAACGTCTATATCGACCAGCCGTTACGATAGGTCCAATAGCGACCTTAGATGTCTTAAAAGTTACTCAAATGGAGTATCAAGCTAAGCTAATTTGATATCCCTTATCTCCCTCGGAGAGCTCTCTATGATCAAACATTAGCATACTTCATATCTGAACCCACCACATCAGACAACTATCCGAAGAACAATGGTGAATCATCCAACCGATGGAGAACGTACACAGATGTAACTTTCAATAATCGTCTTTTTAACGTCGAAGTTGCGTTGATGACTACTGAGGAACGATCGATCTACCACGCCCTGAAACTCAACTTCCCAACGACAAATAACGAAGCTAAGTATGAAGCCTTGGCGCTCAAACTTGCAATAAAACTAGGAGTGGAAACTTTGCATATATTATGTGATCATTGGTTAGTAGTATACCGAGTCAGGGAAGATTATTCAACTAGGGGGCCACCCACGTGCCCACGGATCGAGTCGAAATCGCCTGGGATCGATCGCGTGGGCCCACCCACGCGCCAGAAGAAGTCTTCCGAGATCTGAGCGAGATATTTGCCTCCTACGCCTATAAATAGAGCCCCGGGGCCTACAGAAGAAGGACTTTTGGCCTCTCTATGCCGAAATGATTATCAAACTCCAGTTGTACTGTTGTAATCTTTTGTAAACAGCGAGTGAAATTCAATAAACATCAATCATTTCATAGTGGATGTAGGCAATTCGCCGAACCACTCTAAATCCGTGTGTTTCTATGCATTTTCTTATCTGTTTATTAGTTTGTTTGTTAGATCTGCTTCATTTTACATATGTTTTCTTCATTTTATCTCTTCAAACACATCCGAAGAGTGTTGTGCCCAATTTTTATACAAACACTTTTTGAATTTTTGACCTTCACAGGAATTGGATACTTATCTGATAACGATTACAACAACAAACAACTAATCTCAGTCAAGCAGCAATCAGTTACAACAATACATGGTACAACAGTTTACATTACCGAGGAAATCGGTCGAAGATTACAACTTTCATCGGAAAGACGATAACTGTTCAGAATGAAGATTGCAGCACTTCAAAGCACATCATGTTTCCACAAGACGTACTTTGGGGGGCAAATGTTATCCCGCCTTTTGGCAAGGTCGTGACACCAAGAACTTGACTAGAAACCATTGACGGTTCGTCTTAGAGATCGGTTATATGCAGGCTCACTATGGATATCGACGAATTTTGTCCGAGCCTGGATTAAGTTACAATCGACAAGACACGATGAGCAAAGCCATGGAAGCCAGCACTCCAAATCTCAAGTCAATCCGAGTTCATATGCTCAAGTTATGATCGATGCAAGATTGGATGAAGAACAGCCTCGAGTTCGAATCCATCGACTGGCCACTGTTCGACTCAATCTCGTTCGAATCCATCGACTGGCCACTGTTCGACTCGGTCTCATTCGAATCCATCAGGAAGCCTCTATTCGACTCGATCTCATTAGAATCCATCAGGAAGCAACTGTTCGACTCGATCGATTTCGTGTCCATCATCAAAACCCACTTCGTATCGATCAACTTCGTGTCCATCACTAGAAGTCTACTTTGTATCGATCGAATTTGTATCCATCGAGGGACAACACACTTCGTATCGATCAGCCAGTGTCAACTTCGCATCCATCGACGAACCACTGTTCGTATCCATCGAGTTGGAGTGCTTTCATCGATACGAACAAGCCAACCTCCATCGATTCGAACTAAACCACCTTCATTGATACGAACAGAACGTGACCATCGATATGAATTGGACCTCCTCTATCGATACGAACAGAGCAAGACTATCGATACGAACAACGTAGTTCCGATCGATACGAACCAAACAGCCTGCCGAAAGTCTCCATTTTGTATCGATCATATCTCACGATCCACAAGTCCAAATGCTATGAAATTTTCACAGGAGCTTACGCATATGCTAGAGAATGTTCACGCTAAATTTAGACTCCATTGGATGCAATCTTGATCGATACGAAATCCGTTCGTATCGATCACAGATCGGGTCGAAACTCCATAGGCTTGGTTGCACGGGCCTACTCACGTGCCAGAAGAAGTCTCCCGAGATCTGAGCGTAATATCTGCCTCCTACACCTATAAATAGACCCCCAGAGCCAACAGAAAAGGGATCTTCTTCTTCTTTGAATTCTCGAACGCCCAGACTCTGCCGGATCCAGTTCTAAACTCCATTGCTGCTGCTGCTAACAAATTTTACTGTTGTAATTCATTATTATCCGCTGTAACCTGCTGCAATCAATTGTAATCATCAAAGAAACATCAATAAAGCAATCAACTTCATAGTGGACGTAGGCAATACGCCAAACCACTCTAAATTCTTGTGTTTCTGTGCGTTTTAATTATTTTCATTATCTGTTTTTGGAGTTTTTGTTAGATAATCCTCCTTTTTCATTTAATTTCCTCATTTTATCTCTTCAAAAACATCCGAAGAGTGTTGTGCCCAATTTTGGTACAAACAATATACACACACACACACACACATACATATATATATTTAACAACAAACAAATCTATATTTTATAAAAATCGTTTACAATATAGAATCTTATATAACAAAATAAATACTTAGAAATGGATAATAAATATGTATTCCTGAATTGACTAGATAATTATCTAATTCAAATAAAATATATTCTTTACAATAGTTAACTAATTTCTCAATCTTTTATAAAATTAAATAATAATTTAATACTCATCAATAACATTAGAAAAATCATTTTTTATTTTGTAAACCCAACAAAATAATTTGAAAAGCTAAATATTACGTATAACAATTATTCCATAATTTTCTATAACTAAATACTATTTTTAAGTAATTTTAAAACATCAAAATCAATTTAACATGTTCATAATCAAATAAATACATTTTTTTCAAAACCTGAATTATATATTAAAATTTCATAAAATATACTTTGAAAACTATAAAATATCAATTACGGACCATTTCATGTTTTTATAGAAACTTATAGGATTTTTATAGATTTATTAAAATGAAAAACTAAATTTTTATTAAATAATATATTTCTAAACTAAATAAATAATAATTAATATTAAATAATACTTTTCTCTTATTGAATCTATATATCCTAAACATCTTTACATATTTAAACATTTTTATTTATATAAAACACTAATATATAATTTATTTGATAAATTTTAAAACACACAACACACATACAAAATTATGCACGATCGACCGTTGCCACCGGTAGACCGCAAGCAGTCGACCGGTTGCCCTAAGTGGGGTCGAAAGATTGCCCTAAGTGTTCGACTGGTCGAAGGTATAATTTTGTATATGATCGTTGATTCAAGTGATCTTCTCCTCCTCCTTTAACCATTTCTCCTTTATTTCTATGCACAAACATTGTATTCAATAAAACGACATCCCAAACATATCACATACAAAGAGTTAGATGATATAGACAAAGGTTTGTGAGTGTGTTCACTTACCAAAAAATTGCTACTTCTTCTTCCTCTCTTGTGCACGCTCTAAACTTCCAACGCCTTAACGAAACCCAAATCCCTTCATTGTAAAAGTGTATATTGGTGTCGAGATACACATATCCAAATTTGAGAATTTATAAGGTTTATTAGAATTTTATTTTAATTTTTAAAGTTATAGAGTATGGGTAGGATGCATGATTTCTAAAGCCAGAAAATGTAACGCTGATTTGTATTTATAGATGGAGAAGAAACATTCAAAGTTAGAAAAGTCAGGAGATGGAGGGAAAGATTAGGAAATATGGTTTGAGGGTTTGGTTCTTGGGCTCAAAGATAATGAGCTTTATTTTCTTTTATTTTTTTAGTAAGGCTCTGACTTTTAAGTAGGTTATCCACTTTTATTGATAAACATTTATAACAGATGTTCGATACAAATGCAGAATAGCTAAGAAAAGAAAATTATGGGAGATAGACAGAATCACCTATGCTACTAAAAGACTATGAACAATAAACCTTGTTATCACTATAAATATCATTAAAAGGCCCTATAACATGAGAATACCCAGAAAAGGTTGAAGCTTGATCAGACACCTAGTTCCCAAAACTAGGAGATTATAAATATTTCATATCCCATATTTTCCTCCATGGTAAACTTGTTACATTCCCCATCATCACCATCCGTAGATAAGAGCAATTTATCCCCCTTAACATGATATATCAAGAAACACTCTTCACCATCACCTCTTACATGTATATGGTAGATGCTAGTTTTTGAGTTAAATCTCATTTCAAAAGGTGGATGAACTCAAACATGCTCACTACAATTGCATACAATTAATCGATTAGCAAGAGGGGCTAAAACCGTGTCATCCGTAGCACTAGGCACATCTGGGATAGAGGGAGGAGGATCCACAATCGCGACTGCAGATGAAATAGTAACCTCCGGCTTGGGTGGAGCAACAAAAGCCAGGCGAGGCTTAGGAACCCACTTCAGGACCGGATGTGGAAGTGGTTTCCTATCAGTAAGCGGTACATGGGGGACATCAATCCGAATAGTACAAAATTTCTTTTGGTGACCAAAGGTGTGATAAGGGGTGCAAATATTAGGTTTCCAGTTGTAATTGACATCATCAACCACAACATGTCCTTCTGCAATACGAATAAATATTTGGGAAGGTAAAGATTTATCCAGGGATATTTCAACAATGGCCTTGTTATACACTAGCCAATCACGAGCAACGGTGTTTGCATCTAAACATTTAAGTTTTCCAACAACACTGGCTAACCAATTTAGCCCGATCATGGGTTGTAACACTGAAGGAATATAAGAAAAATGCGCCCAAGCTAGAATAGATCAAAATGAAAGGATCTGCTCCCAGTACACGAACCTGTTCTTCTTTTCTAGAGAATATGAAAAAGAACATTGAATTATCAAAATGAACGCTAAGGCCACCTCTTAACTTCCAAAGTTGATGATGATGATCTCAAACTATTTGGTATAGTGGATTAGAATCAAGAAAAAATCCCACTAAATACTCTGACCAAAATATTGTCCCTGCTTCCAATACTTCAGTCATAGGACCATCACTTCATCCAACTCCACAATATTCAAAGAACGAGCAACGTATTCACCATCGTTTCTAAGCAAGGCAATAAACAAGGGCGACCACTAAGAAGCAAGGTCAGAGGATGGATTAGGAGCAGTTATGTCCAACACAATATCAGGCCAATAACTAGCATTGACATTTACACAAACAGTTTGAGTGCCTAGTGCACTTGCCATAGAAATAGGCTCTTCCACTTCGCATGCATTAGCCAAAACTGCTTTCTTGCCCAAACTTATTTCAACATCACTAGTAGCCTCAAGAACATCACACAAATCAGTAGACATCCACTGTCCACGATCGAAACAAGCAACCAACAAGGGTGTTAGAGGATTTTCCATAACTTTGCAAATATCTATAGCAAGAAAACCTAAGAGAGGAGGGAAAGTTGCATCTATATTTTGCAGAGATGTATCAAGTGTAGATAATGGGCTAGACGAATTTAATAGAGGAATAGATCCATTTGTCACAACCTGAATAGAAGCAGCATCTTTGGATGCGAGAGGAGGGAAGTCAACAGAAGGGCGAGTTGATGGATTCTTGTTGGATGAGGAGAATGTGAGGGGAAGAAAGTGAAGAGAGGGGATTCGAATAAACTAATGGAAGAGGAGGAATGAAGTTGAAGTGAGGAAAAGCAAAGTAACAACGGTCATTAAAATCGCCAAGTTAAAATCCGAAGGAATAGATCCATTCTTCTTTCTTTCTTTCCTAAAATCTATTTTTATTTTATTTTATTTTTCATATTTTTTCTATTTAAAACTAATTACTATAAAATCCTAAATAAATTTTTTATTTATAATTCTTAATTATATACCCAACATTATAAAATTTTCTAAATTTTATTTCTAGAAATTATTGTCAAGGACAAAAATTTTCAGTATTTTAGTCTCAAGGACGGACCTTTAGTATTTTAGCCTGAAGGACAACTTTCTTTAGGTATCAGTTTTTAGTTATTGATAGCAGTTTTTAGGTATCAGTTTTTAGTTATCGGTAGTAGTTTTTAGGTATTAGTTTTTAGTTCATTAGCAGTTTTGGAATAATGTGTGTCCTTATGAATAATTTTGGAAGAATGTTTGTCCTTATGAATAATTTTTAGGAGAATGTTTGTCCTTGTGATTAAAATATTAAGGTCGTGTCCTTGAGGCTAAAAATATACAAACTTTTGTCCTTTAAATTAATTCCCCCATTTTATCATAATAAAACTATTTAATTCATCACTAATTACCTTGTTATAACATTCCGATGTTCTAAAATGAATTCAAATTATTCATTTTTAATTCCTAAAATCCAATTTTTAAATAATTAAATATTCATTATTAATTATCCCTAAAAATCGGGTTGTTACAAAAATGATGGTGGCTGGATTCTTAATTTTAATAGTGCTTTGGAGGGTTTACATTTGGTATACTATATCAAATTGATGCATTATTAGAACAAGTTAATATAGTAGAAAATGTTAAAGATTCATACAGTTGAGAGATATACGGGGAAAGACAGTTCTCTGTTTTTTCTTTATAAGTATTCAGAAAATTTGGTGGCACATTCATTAAAATCTATAAGCCTTTGTGGAAAGCTATAGTTCCACCCAAATTAAAGTTCCATATGTGGCTATACATGGTAAAATTAACACAATAGAGTCGCTGAACCTTAAAGGGTTAAACATAAGTCATCATTTTGCTTCTGTGACATGCATGAGGAAACTGTACGACATCTTTTATATAGTTGTCCCATTAGTAATTGTTGATAGCTGCCTTAAGTTCTTCAATTTATATAATCTGTGTTGCTTCAATACAAAATTCTAGTACTGGGAAGAAGATAGAGGTAGAACTGATGGTAAAGAAACTAAAAACTTATGTGACATTGTAAATTTAGTTGCTACTTGGTCTATATGGCTTGAAAATAATCTAAGATGTCTCGATGACAAATTTAAACCTGCTGATATAGTCATTAAAAATATCATAAATCTTATCTACTTCGGTTAGGTGTTTACAAAGAAAGGCTGATTGGAAGACTAGATATACACGCTTAACCAAGAGACTTTCAATTCTAGATGATTCTGTGAAGCAAGAGTTGCTCTCAAAAGAAGAATTATTGAAGTTGAAGAAGATGCAGGATGATGATTTGAAGCACTATTTTGATATGCTTTATTAGTAGTTATGATGTAATATATTAGCTTCAGTTTGTATATGTGTTGGTTTGTGGCAGGTTTTTTGGGTTGGCTGTCAGTTAATGTATGAATCTTTATATTTTGCTATATGGCCTTTGTGTTTTATGCCTACAACAGTTGGTTTGCTGACGCGTGTTTTCTTTTGGGTGTTATAATGGTCTTTTGATGTACTGAACTCATGGTTATATATTTTTATAGGCTGGGATTTATTCCCCCCTTTTTTCTCAAAAAAAGTGTCGTTACAACTTAGTTAAAAAAACAATTCTAAAAACAACATTTTTACAATGTTTGCATGACAAACGCTATTAAACTGTTATTTTACAATGTTTAATAGAAAAACGTTGTAAATATAACGTTGTGATAAGGTCAAACATTGTCAAAATGTTATTTTACAATGTTTAATAGAAAAACGCTGTAAATATACCTTTGTAATAAGATTATTTTGTTGTAGTGTGAAAAGGTAGGGTGTTCAACTGCAAGTAGTTAGGGAAGCAGTGCAATGGTGGTCACGGTTGATGTGGCGACGGTATAGAGTGAAACGATTACAGGTAGAGCGTTAGCTGCTAGCGCGCGATTGTGGTGGTAAGTACGGATGCTTTGAGAAACCTAAGGAATATATGTTTTTTTTCTATTATAGCCTAAATTATGAAGGTGGTGGCACATAGACTAAATTTTGGTAAAAGTTTGTCATTTAAACAAAATCCCCCTTTAATTTATATATTTATTTGCATCACAGCTCAAAATGATCAAAATTATGCGGATGGACTAAATTAACCTATGTGATCGAATAAGAGAAAGCATAATAAAGGAAATGAACTGAAGAAATGAACTAGTCAACATATATCTCAATACCATTATAAGAGAATGCAGGTTTCTGGGCCTTAATACAAGCCCAATCATATTACTCTATAAATACAGAGTTGTATACATCTGAATGTAACTTGTATCATTTTGTACCATTTTTTCAAATATACAGACAATTAGTAAAATCATTCTCTTTCAAACTCTATTTGGTATCAGAGATAAAGAAAAAACTGCAGCAGAAAACGCCAAGCCTAGATTATCATCAGAGAAATTTCATCACCTGATAATCTGGCTGCTCCTGGCTATCATTTGAGAATCAAGATTCTCATCATCTGATCACTGCCATTTTTTGAGTTACCTATTCTGTTTCAAGAGCAGTATCCCTTATCAGCCTCATACCTAAATTCTTGGTGTGCCTCGCTAAGAAACTACCATCATAGAAATCTCATCACTTGGAATCTCTGGCTGCACATCAAGTGTTGTCGAAGAATACCCATCAATTAGCAATTCTTGATATTATCTCATCAGCATAATGGCAGAAGGAGATGTTGATAACTCTGCTTTAGCAAATTCAAACCCAAACAACTCTGCAACAAGGCAGAATTCAACCCAAAATTTGATCAAGGCCATAGTCAAACCCCAAAGTCAGTTGATTACCATACAACTCAATGAATCAAACTTTCTCCTCTGGAAATTCTAGATTGAAACTACAATAAGAGGATATGGGCTTGAAGATCATATTCTTGAACATCAGGTTACACCACCTAGATATATTACAAACGATGAAGGAAAGCTAGTGAGCAATCAAGAATATGTAATTCATCAAAGACAAGATAGTCTAATCAGTTCTTGGTTATTATCATCAATTGTCGCAAATTTATTGCCACAGTTAGTTGGATGCAAAACTGCCTACGAAATATGGTCAACAATTGAACAAGTGTTCAATATGCAATCAACAGCAAAAATAATGGACTACCAAAGACAATTACAGAACTGCATGAAAGAGAACTTATCTATGAAAGAGTACTTAACCAAGGTCAATATACTCTTTGATCAATTAGCATCGGTTGGTCACAAGATCACCGATAAAGAGCAAGTCTTGTGCATATTGGGAGATCTTGATGATGAATATGAGTCAGTGTGGCATTGATATCCTCAAAAGAGATACACCATCCATTAAATATGTTCATTCCACACTACTTGCTCATGAAGGTAGAATAGAACAAAAAACTAAATAAACCTGCAATTTCAGATTTTTCTGCTAATTTTGTTAGCAACGAGAAAGGTTAAAACCAAGAAAGAAGCAATTACAGCAGAAATCAAACCAATAACTATCAAAGAGGAGTCCGCAGTAGGGCTGTCAATGGATACCCGAAAAATCCAAAATCCGTCCGCATCTGCATTTGAAAAACGGATAAATATTCGATATCCGAAAAAACAGATGCGGATGCGGATATGAAGACATCTACATTCGAAAATTACCCATCCGGTATTTTTCAAGATTATAGTTTAAATTATGTGTATTTTAGTACAATGAAAGAGTTTTGTTTATGGTTTTATTAAGTTAGAAATTTATATTATACGCACTAAATGCATATTAACCGCTCAAAACTATTTATTATCATTATATTTGTTTATTTTTAACAATTTATTAATCAATGGGATTGAAAAAAGTTTATGTTAAACTAAAAAATTTCATTTATATTTCTTGATTTATCGGTCGTTAGTGGATAGGGTAATTATTCGATATCCGTCCGTATTCGCGGATGTGGATATCCAATATCCGAAAATGATTTCGGATGCGGATGCAAATATAGCACTATCTGCATCTGAAAGTATCCGTTGACGGCCTAGTCAACGGTATAAAATTAAAGGAAGAGGTGGAAGGTGGAGCAGTAACAACAGTAGACTTAGATGTCAAATTTGTGAGAAGCTTGGCCATGGTGCAAACAAGTGCTATTTTAGATTTGATGCAAATTATACTCCATCACAATACAGGAACAAAAATTCAAGAAACTACACTCCAAGTGCCAATATGGTCAACATACAACAGGATGATAAAAATAATTTATAAAGCTTAAATGCAGAATCGACTAAAGTGGAAGACATTCAAGATAAAAGCTGCTATCTGGATTCTGGGGCTACTAATCATGTGATTAACAATTTAAGAAATTTAAATCTTGACAACAAGGAGTATCGAGGTAAACAATTATTGCATATGGGAAATGGTAAGTCAATTAAAATTACTCGTACTGGTAATGCATATATTAAGGGTAAAAGTCAGTTCTATCTTAATAATTTACTAAGAGTCCCTTTAATTAGAAAATATTTAATAAGTGTATCACAGTTTGCAAAGAATAATGGTGTTTACTTTGAGTTTTATCCTAAATATTGTCTAGTTAGAGATATTCTAACTAAAGAAATTCTTTTGCAAGGTAAAGAAGTTAAGAGACTTTACAAATTCAATGTTGCTAATTCAAGAAATTCTGGATGTAAAGAGTGTAATGTCTTTGACATCAAAAAAGGAAGAAAACAGTAAGAAATTTGATGTTTGGCATTGTAAATTGGGACATCCGAGTGTAAAGATTGTAAAGAAAGTGTTGGATAATAATAATATACTTGTTGATAATTTCTCTATGCCTTGCATTTGTACTTACTGCCAAATGTGTAAAAGTCATAAACTTGCATTTCCAGACTCTGAAACTAAGTATAATAAACCGCTAGAATTAGTTGCAACAAACTTATGGGGGCCAACACCAATTAGTACTGATTATGGGTATAAATATTACATTTCATTTGTTGAAGCTTATTCTAGATATGTATGGATATACTTCTTAAAATCAAAATATGAGACTTACAATGCAATGTTATAGTTTATAGCTAATGCTAAAAAGCAAACAAAGTGTCAACTAAAGGTCATTCAAACAGATAATGGGACATAATTCATGCCACTCAAAGAATATTTACAAAAGAAAGGAATAACTCAAAGGATGACATGTCTATATACATTAGAACAAAATGGGCACGTTGAAAGAAAGCACGAACACATTGTTGAGACTGGACTCACTCTACTTGCTCATGCATCAATGCCACTAAAATTCTGGCATATGCATTTGCTACATCAGTATACTTGATAAATAGGCTACCTACTAAAATGCTGCAGTTTAAGAGTCTAATAGAAGTATTGTATAAAATCAGACCTGACTATCAAAGTTTGAAAGTTTTTGGATGCTTATATTTTCCTTATTTAAAACCTTATAATACTTACAAGTTAAGTTTTAGGTCATCACCATGCACTTTTTTAGGTTATGCTACAATCAAAAAGGTTACAAGTGCTTAGACAGTACTAGAAGGATATACATACATACATACATACATACATACATACATATATATATATATATATCAAGACATGTGGTATTCAATGAGCAAGTGTTTCCATTCAAGAAGACAGAAATCAAGACTACATAAAAGATATACAACCCAAAATTTTCCTTACCATCAATACCTGTTCAACTGGATAGGATTATATTAGATCAAAATGAAGCAAGTCAGAATGATCAACTTTCACCAATATCAATTCCAGGAGACTTCAACCCACAATTCACAGTGTCCAATTCAGAACCAGGTCATGAGTCAAATGAATCACCAGAAAGTTCAAACCATGCATCAAAGAAAAATATCAGTTCACAAACGGACTCTTATCAAGTATTGGATAATGCATTATCTCCCAATACTCAACAAGAGGCTATAATAGGTGATAGAGATCAACAACCTACAAGAACTGGGCATTACATGATAACAAGGGCAAAGAGTGGTATATTCAAACCAAAAATATAGTGCAAGCCTGGGCATTGAGGAACCAAGCTCATATAATCAAAGCTATGCAAAATGAAAAGTGGATGACAGCCATGAAAGAAGAATATAATGCATTGATAAGAAACAAAACACGGGATCTTATTCCCTTACCAAGCCACAAAAATACTATAGGATGTAAGTGGACATATATATTAAAGAAAAATGCCGATGGTTCAATTTTTAAATACAAGGCAAGACTAGTAGCCAAAGGGTATTCACAACAGCATGGTGTTGATTTTAATGAAACATTCTCCCCTATTGTGAAACCAACCTCTATTAGAATTATATTAACTATTGCCTTGCATAAAAATTGGACTATCAAGCAATTAGATGTAAATAATGCTTTTCTGAATGGTGTATTGTAAGAAGAAGTTTACATGGAACAACCCCATGGATTTAAGAAAAGGGGAGTGAAGAACCTATTTGCAGGTTAAACAAGGCAATTTATGGGCTTAAGCAAGCTCCAAGAATGTGGTTTGACAAATTAAAGTCAACTTTAGCTAAACTTGGTTACAATTCAACAAAATCAGACAATTCATTATTCACTGAGTTTACCAATGATACTATTACTTATATATTAATATATGTTGATGATTTTATAATTACAGGCTGTAGTTAATCAGAAATCAAGAAGCTTACACTGCACTTAAACAAAGAATTCTCCATCAAAGATTTAGGAAATCTAAGCTACTTTCTTGGCATTGAAGTAAAAAGGATGTCAAACACTAAAATACATTTAAGTCAAAGTAAATACATTTCAGAGATACTTATCAAGGCTAAAATGGATCAAGCAAATCCCCTATCTACTCCAATGACAAGCAACTTGCATTTATCAAAGAAGAAAGGTGATCCAATTAAAATGACAAACAATACAGAAGTATAGTGGGAGCACTGGAATATGCCACAGTAACCAGGCCAGAGATCACATTCGGTGTAAATAAAGTAAGCCAAGTCATGCAAAGACCACTGGATAAACATTGGAAAGCAGTAAAAAGAATCCTCAGATATCTCAGAGGAACTATAAATCAAGGACTGATTCTTGAGACATGCAAAACAGTAAACATTAATGGGTATGCAGATGCAGACTGGGCAAGTGATCAAGATGAAAGAAGGTCAACTACTGGATATTGTATATTCTTAGGCAAAAATCCAATCTCATGGTGTTCGATAAAACAACCCACTATATCAAGATCAAGCATTGAAGCATAATATAGGAGTGTTGCTAGTGCTACAGTAGAAATAATGTGGATTGAGTCACTATTGAGTGAGCTAAAAATTGTATCTAACAACAAAGCAATAATATGGTGCGAAAAATCTCAGTGCAACATTATTAGTAGCAAATCCAGTGTTACATTCTAGAACTAAATATATGAAACTGGATCTCTACTTTGTAAGAGAACAAATTATTAAAGGTAAATTGGTCGTGAATCATATACCTACAGCTTACCAAAATGCAGATATACTCACAAAAGCACTGTTAAAGCAAAGCTTTAGTAGATTGGAACATGCATTGAGAATTGACGAAGTCAAGCATGGCCAGCAAAAACTCACAAATCATAGATTAACTTCAATTACTCAGAAAAGAAGGGAGCACTCTTACAAAACCACTCTTGATGCACGATTTTACAAGATTAAAGCATATGGAAAAGTAATCAAGTCAGCCGTAACTCAACATAGGTTACAATTCTCAGATCACACTTCAAATAACTTATCAGAGAGCAAGCAAACCTATAAAATCACTACTAAAGCAGGATTTTGCAAGATTAAAGCGAAGAATTTTGTAATTTTGTGAAATCCACGGTGATTTGAGAAAAATCGCAAACCCTAACCCTCGTTAGGATCTAGGGGGGAATAAGAGAAAGTAGAATAAAGGAAATGAACTGAAGAAATGAACCAGTCAACAGATATCTCAATACTATATAAGAGAATGCGGGTTTCTGGGCCTCGTTGCAAGCCCAATCATATTACTCTATAAATACAGAGTTGTATACGTCTAAATGTAAATTGTATCATTCTGTATCATTTTTTCAAATATACAAACAATCAGTAAAATCATTCTCTTTCAAACTCTATTTGATCGCATATCCATCTACATAGGATTCAGAATTTAAAAAATATATTAATAAAATGTAAACTATATCTACGTAGTAGCTTAAAATCTTTAGCATCTAAACATGACCTTATGGTTTTCTTGAACATAAATACCATAGATTGTGGTATGTTTAAGGTTAATTTTACTATGAAAACTAAAGGACGGGATCATTACTTTGAAAATCAAATATGTGAAAGAGAACTATTAAAAGCAACCATATGAAAGCGAACTAAGGTATATTTAGCCTTTTGTTATATAAATAAACATGCAACAACTATGCTTAAAAATGTACTTCTAAAGCAGTATAATTTCCAACCAAAAAATGAGGTATAGATTGCATAATTAAATCCCCATAAAATGCAAGTAAAGCCGATGTAGGATAACTGGCCAACCATGCATCATATCATTATATAATCAACACATACACATTAATCAACCAAGCAGCAAAATGCTAATAAGCAAAGCTCATCATGTTAGTATACTAACATCGATAATGTTGCTGATGATTAGAGTGGATGCGCAGTCAAGCCAGACTAAAGGCAGTGCAATGATTCTCATGAACCAAGATATGAGTACCAACCTGTCCAGGATTAGCTAGTAATGAACATACAAGTAGTGCAACAATGAGCACGTACTTTGCAATAGAGACTTGCTTCCCTCTAGGGTTTGGAGAGTCATTGTGTATCATGGAAGGAAATGGGGAAGATTGTAGACATTGTCTAAGCAACATGAATGTTGTGTCATTAAAACAGTGTGGTGACTCTGTAGGAGGACTAGAAAACGATATGCGTAATCAACACTATGAAAGTTATAACTGGATAGGGGTACACTATGATTTTTTGCATCAGGATGTTCCCATATATAACATTCATTGGTCCGAAGAGTGAGATAAATCCCTTTTTGTTAACCCAAAAAAGGATCAACACCCAGAAATCAGATTAAAGCACCCGTTAAAATATAGAAAAAAGTAGAAAAGTAAAAGGAGACACAAGAAATTTTATAGTGGTTCAACGTAATCTCCGATCTACATCAACTTTAATTTTTTTATTAGTTGTTCTCTTCCAGGATTACAACTAATTATTTTAGATTTGAGCACAATCTAGTGGATCTCAGATTTATAATGGAATTTTAAAGAGTTTTACAGGTAGATGATAGAAGTGAAGAAGAAGAAGTTCCAGATCTAAAATTTAAAGAACTGGAAAAGATGAAGTAGAAAAAAGATCCCCTTTGGCTACAGGTAGGCTGGTACTTATAGGGAAAACATGTGTGTTGGGTCAGAAGTCCACTTGAAGCAGAGTCCAGACATAGGTCCTAAGTCATACAATAAGTCATAAGGTCTCCCAAGTTATTAAAATAACTCGGCACCGAATTTTCTTAGTTGGAAATAACTCAAACTCTCTTGCATCGTCTTTCTAACTTCATGTTGATTTGTCCAATGTTGTTTTCATCGATTATTGGTTGATTATGGTGATTGTACCTTCATCTTGAGTTATCCCACCATTTTAGCTGTTATCTCTTTAAATCTTGGAATTGCTCGTCGAAATCATTGGAAAATCACTTAACCGTTAGTTACTGGAGTTGAGCAAGAGGTATATGGTGTTTAGGAGACAGAAACAAGGGGAAATAGGTTGGGGCTAACCTATTTAACTCGAGGCAGACCTATTTTAGTTTGGGGCCAACCTATTTACTTAGCCAAATTCTTTTCCAAACTTCCAAAGTTCTATTTTCTAGTCCTTTTGAGTGTATCTCCAAGTTCGTGAACCATTTTGTCCTTGTTCTGATCTCATGAGTTCGGTTGAAATCTGCTTGGCTAAAGAGCGGGTTAACACTTGCCCCCTAAAAGTATGCCTTTCAAATGTAATGTGCGCTTTACTCAAGAATAAGTTCCATCAGTAATATACTTCAGTAGTTGAGCCTCCGGCCTTGCATCGATCCCGATCTCAGTGAATCGTTCGGTTCCTTCGGATTCTAGTGCAGCTCAAAGGTTGTTCCAAACCTGTTGTAGTCAAAGACTCTAGTCTCTGCTTAAGTGTTATTCATACATCATTATCATTCCGATTTCATTCGGAGTTGTTACAACTCAAATCAAAATCGTCCCGTGTTAACCCGAGTTTTATTTATTTTACTCTAATTACAATATGTTCAAATCCTTTTATCAAATCAATACTCGTACCATGGTTCGATCTCTCCGTATCGGTTTGCATTCAATCTAGGGTTTTGATCTCTTTGGATCCTTGCTAAGTCTGCTTATTCTCCTGCAAAGGAACTCAACAACCAAGTAAGCATATCTGCTCACTCTCTGGTGAGGGGACCTACTTTCCGTACATGCCTATCCACTCGTTCTTTGACAAAGGAGCTTGCATCTTGGACTTTGGTCCCGTCTCTTTGAATGGGACTTAAAGTGGTCGATATTATACAAGTTCATCCGCTTGCTCTTCGACGAAGGGACTTGCACCCTGCACTCTAATCCCATCTCTTTAGACGAAACTTAAAGTGATCAATATCTGTCATCACATTAAATATGTATTTTTTAGAAGTCAAATATTCAAATCAAAGCAAACAAACAGAAATTCTAATTGTTCATCCTAAACATCTGACTCAGAATGTGTTTAGGGACCAATCTAGGTCCTGTACGCATGTAAGTGATCCTAGGTTATTATCGTTCTAAATAGTCATCCCAGACATCCGACTCAGAGCACATCTAAAGACCGATCTAGGCTTTTTACACATTTAAGTGGTTTGATGTTATTATTATCCTAATTGTTCAAAACAAGAAAAAATAAAGCGAGGGAGTCAAACCTAATTCCCGACCATCCCGATCATGGTATTTCAAGTCTTGGACCCGATCCCTGGTTGTTCCTTGATGCGTTCATTGCAGATTGTGGTTGCTCCAGCCGCACTATTGCAGTTCGGTTCCTCACGTACTACTGTAGCTGGTTACTTCGAACTAGTTCTTCTATCAAATCATGAAGGTGTCGGCACTCGTTCGTTTCATGTCGATCCAGCTCATGGAAGATGTAAAACTTTCCAGATCTTTTCTCCCAACCAGTGGACTCTCTCATAGCTGGCTTCCGATTGGGGGTCTACTCCCTAGCGTCCAGATATATCCTCTCAGGGGGTCTCTGTTAGCTTAGTGTAAGAATAGAACTTCGATTCCCTCCTCTACCATTTTGGTTCTCTGAAGTCATCATCCGCTCTTCTCTTACCTTTGTCCTTTTAGTCCTCTATCATCCACATCATTTATTTCAGCATCCTCAGCTTTGGTGTCTTCCTGATGCTAATATCTTTCAGCTTTATGGTAGGATTCCTCAAGATCTATCGGTGAATCCCTTTCCAGTGCAAATTTGAAGTTGGTCTTACTCGCAACTCCAGATACTGCGGCCATTAAGGTTATTAATGAATCCGGTTTATCAACTGCGGCTACTGATGCATTGAATCTTGTCAAATAGCTTCTCAAGGTCTCTCTAGGCTTTTGTTTCATGCTTGAAAGCATTATCACATTCTTTGGTCATGAAACATGAACTCTGAACTTACTTAAGGATTTATTCACTAAATCGGTCACGTGCTTATGGATCCATTTTCCAGTTGTTTGAACCACATCGTCGTCAAGTCCATTAAGTATAATAGGAAACACCTCCTCATTAACTCCTCAAAAGGACCTGACACCTCTATATGTTGGATGTATCTCATTAAATGAACTGTCAAATCTGAATTTCCATTGTACATTTCCGCCTCGAAAGCTTAAAATCAGGAGGATTCCTTCCATTTTAGATATTTGAAGTGAACAGATTTCTGCTCATGTCATCTTAGCTTTGATATGGGAGTCCACCCCTAATTATCCTCTTAGCCAACTCATCAATTCGGTTTTCGCCCTTTAGCGATTGTCTTCAACCAAAAGTGATGTTCTACGACCTGCTCCTATAGGGAAACTCCGGCACATACTCTAGCACGTACTCCTCTGGCCGCACATTAGCATTCTGACCTGCTCCTCTGGCTTCATTCTATCCTACATTCCAATGGGGAAGCTATGGCATATATTCCTCTGGTCGTTGACAATTCACATTCTGATTTGTGTTGCTAGCTTCAACATTATCCATTCCCGACATCCCAGGATTTTTTCCAACATTTCCCTAGAGTATCTTTCTCTCGGTATCAAGTTGATTTGAATCGGTGCCGAGTCTTTCTGCTTGTAGGGGCGTTATTCAAGTTTGCTTCACTCTAACTCCAGATATTTCTACATTAGCTCCTTGTTCTTCTTTTTGAATTTCAGCAGTCCTAGCTCTTCCTTGTTGTTCCATCCTTTGGAAAAATCCTTCAAACATTTCCTGTTTTTGAGTCACTAATCCATTCTGCATCTCCTTCATCGTTTTCTCCATCTCTTCTCTGGTCACATAAATGGATTGATAAGAATTTGAGGACATCTCATGGCTGCCTTGATGCTCTGGTTGGCTTGCTTCAGCCTTAGATCTAATGTTAGATCTCTTCATCTTCTTCAAATTTCAAATTCAAGCTTCGAGTTGTGAAATCTAACTTCCTTCTTAGTGAAAGCACCAAAATGTTAACCCAAAAAATGAATCAACACCCAAAAATCAACTGAAAGCACCAATTATAGTTAAAATAAAGGAAAAAGTAGAAAAATAAAAGGAGACATAAGAATTTTTATAGTGGTTCGTCGTAATCTCTAGCCCACGTCCACTTTAATCTTTTTATTAGCTGTTCACTCTTGGGTTTACAACTAATTTTTTCAGATCTGACCACAATTTAGTGGATCTTAGATTACAATGGAATTTCTAAGTGTTTTAGAGACAAAGGATAGGAGTGAAGAAGAAGTTCCAGATCCAAAAGTTAGAGAGCTGAAGGAGATGAAGTAGAAAGAAGATCCCCCTTTGGCTGCAGGTAGGCTAGTAATTATAGGAGAAATAGGTGTGTAGGTCAGAAGTCCACCTGCAGTAGAGTCCAAACATCGGCCAAAGTCATACGAGAAGTAGCAATGTCTCCCTGAGTTATTAAGATAAATCGGCACCAAGTCATTTAACTTGGCACCAAGTTATTTAACTCGGTACCAAGTTATTTCCTTAGTTGGAAATAACTCTAACTCTCTTGCATTGTCATCTAACTTCATATTGATTTGTCCCATGTTGTTTTCATCGATTGTTGGTTGATTCTTGTGATCGTTCTTTCATCACTTGAGTTATCCTGCCATTTTTGGTGTTATCTCTTCAACTCTTGGAATTGCTCATCAAAATCATTGGAAAATCACTTGATCGTCGGTTATTGGAGTTGCGCAAGTGGTACATGGTGTTCAGGAGGTCTGTTAAGCAAATTTATGGTCAACACCCCAAAGATATTCCAACTAGTGTGATTAGTCTGGTTTGAATGAAGGGCTTGATTTCCTTAAGAATCGCCTTTGTAATTTGCTTGTGTATATCTTTCAAATCGGAACTTTTGACGTCGTCGAAAGGTTTAGGAGCATGGTTATAAAACCTTCCGGCTTTATTGAGTTAATGTGAGAGTCTCTTTGAGAGTTTTCTTCATTGTTTAGATTGGATTTCCTTAAGTTTGTCCTTGGGAGGCTGGATTTTATCCTATTGGAAGGTCAGGATGATTGCCTTCTTTAGGTTAAGGTAGGATATCAAACTCCTTTGTGGATATACAGAGGCTTCTGACTTTGTCGAAAGGTTTGATCTTTTATACAAAGTAAGCTTCAACCTTGTCGAAAGGTATGAGAATGATTTCCCTTAACTTTGATCTTGGCAAAAGCTTTGGTGACTTGGATTATAATGTCGAAAGGTTATTGGAATAGTTATAGCATAAGAGCTTTGAACCTAGTCAGAAGGTTTGGGGCTCTATGTTAATCACTCCAGAAGGTTGAAGTCGGTGTTTGGACTAGATGTATTATCAATCTTGTCGAAAGGTTTAGTCCTTTGATTCAATGATTTCAGAAGGTTTTAGTGATTATTAAACTGATTTGGTTGTCAACTTAGTCGAAGGGTTCTGATTGGAGAGTTGAGGGATTTGTAGGGTTGAAGTTATTACTAATACCAGAAGTGTTGCCGACCTTGTCGACAAGAACCTTCCGAAGGGGTTTAACCTGAAAATATGAGTTAATCCAATAAAGGTTTATGAAAATAGTAAGGTAATTAATAAAGTCAAGTACTTCCCTTTATCTCTCAGCAAAAGCTTCATTTTATTAAATTTCCTCAAATCAAAATCAAAATCAAATCAAATCAAAGTCAACTTTGATCTTATTTCATTTATTTTTATTTGTTTGTACCAAAATTGGGCACAACACTCTTCGGAAGTTTTTGAAGAGATAAAGTGAAGAAGTTAAGTGGAAAAAGAGGATTATCTAACAAAAACTCCAAATTTCAGACATGAAAATAATTAAAATGCAAGGAGACACAAGAATTTAGAGTGGTTCGGCGTATCGCCTACGTCCACTATGAAGTTGATAGCTTTATTGATCTTTCTTTGAAGATTACAAGTGAATTCCGTGAGTTACAACAGATAATTATGATTTGCAGCAGTGAATTTCGTTATTGGCAGCAGCAAAGGAGTTTAGATCTGGATCCGGCAGAGTCTGGGCGTTGGAGAATTCAAAGAAGAAGAAGCCCCTTTTCTGTATGCTCTGGGGCTCTATATATAGATGTAGGAGGCTGATATTTCGCTCAGATCTCGGGAGACCCTCTCTGGCACGTGACTAGGCCTGCACGCCCAAGCCCGCGAAGTTTCGGTCCGATCCGTGATCGATACGAACGGATTTCGTATCGATCAAGATTGTGTCCGATGGAGTCGAAATTTGGCGTGGACATTCTTTAGCATGCATGTAGGCTTCTGTGAAAATTTCATATCATTTGGACTTGTAGATTAGGAGATATGATCGATACGAATTAGGATCTTCGGTTGGCTGTTTCGTTCGACTCCCTTATTTCGACTCGGTCCTGTTCGACTCGATCACTTCGAATCGATGGGCGCGCGTAATCTGGAGGTGACGAGTTGGCCGAGTCATCGTTGATCTTTGCCTTGTTCACATCGAAGTCTGTTGCCCACTTCAAATCGATCAACAGCTTGTTCCTTCGCATTGATCTGTAGCACGCCTTGATCGAATCGATGGAGGTGGTTTGTTCGTATCGATGATGGTGACTCTGTTCGCATCGATGAAAGGGGCACATTTCGCATCGATGGTTATGCTATGTTATGTGGATACGAAGTGGACATTGGATGAGCGAGTCGAAATGTGGCTCTCTGATGGTCGCGAAGCGGAGCGAGTCGAACAGATGTCTCTGATGGATGCGAAGCGGAGCGAGTCGAAGTAGACCCTGGTGATCGATGCGGAGCTGATCGAGTCGAACTCGATCGATTCAAACAGCGGCTCTGTGATGGAGTCGAACTCGATCGAGTCGAATAGTGGCCAGTCTATGGATTCGAACGCGAGGCTATTTCTTATCCAATTTTGCATCGATCATAACTTGAGCATATTAACTCGGATTGACTTGAAATTTGGGACGTTGGCTCTCATAGCTTCGCTTGTCGTGTCATATCAATTATAGCTTGATCCGGACTTGGACAAAATTCGTCGATATCCATAGTGAACCTGCGTATAACCGATTTTCTAGACGAACTGTCTTTGGTCTCTAGTCAAGTTCTTAGTGTCACGGCCTTGCCAAAAGGCGGGATAACATTTGCCCCCCAAAGTACGTCTTGTGGGAACATGATGTGCTTTGAAATGCCGCAATCTTCATTCTGAATAGTTATCGTCTTTTCGATGAAAGCTGTAATCTTCGGCTGACTTTCTCGATAATGTAAACTGTTGACTGTCAACTGCTGTACCCTGTATTGCTGCAACTGATTGTTGTATGCTAGTGATTAGCCGTTTGTTGTTGTAATCGCTATCAAATGAGTTTTCAGTTCCTGTAAGTCTGGAATATTGAATATTAGTCCGACATATATGCATATATGTTAATCTGATTCTCGCTGATGTTCACGAGTCGTTGTCAGTTTATCTTGTATTGAATTCCGTATCGATCCTCTCCTGAATCAACATGAAATTCGTTGTAACAATGCTCGATGGTTGTTTTTGGCCGTTCCTTCATATCGATCCTCTCCTGGATCGGTGTAGAAGGTTAAAACATTGCTTTTGCATCGGTATTCATTGCATTGATGGATACGAAATAAGCATTTCGAATCGATGGATGTGGGGTTTGATGGATACGAAGCTGTCATTCGTATCGATAGGCATTCGCTTATGGGAGCTGCGATTTGATGGATTCGAACTATTCGTTCGTATCGATGCTCTAGGGATGGTGTCGAAGATGATCGATACGAAGAAGGGCTTCGCATCGATGCAGACTCGAGTCCATGGAGTCGAACAGCTTGTTCGAATCGATCCCGTGGTGGCACTTTGTAACCGGTCGAATCCATTGGGAGGCGAATCGTTTATTCCATTCACCTTTAAACCCATATAAATACTCTGTACTTAGCCATTTTTTCACTTTTTACTGTTGTGCCTTGTTTTCGTATCGCTTCTAAGAAAGGAAAACTGCTCGAATTCGAATCGAACCAAAACCCTTAATTCCTTCAACCATTTATTGAAATCAAGTAATCAATTGAACAAATCTAGTCGTAACACGAAGAGATCCAAATTCTCATGCCATTCCATTTGAATCTGTGTCCGAACATTGCTCGAGGAAGGAGATAACATGCGAGGTCGAGGAAGGACAGAATGGAGTTCGAATCGATCTGGGGAAGAAGGAGTGTGAAGGAAGATGGCTTGGTCCTTGTTTTCGTGTCGATCCGGAGGGCTTTGAGATGATGAGATGGAGGCCTTCGTATCGATCGATGGCAACGCTGTTGCATCGAGTCGATATGGTCGACGCGATTGTCTTGAGCGTGTTGATCGATGCGAAGAGGTTGCGTCTGATGGATTCGAAACCCAGGGTCCTCGATCGATTCAAAATCATCGAGTCGAAAGGAATCGATACGACGGAGTCCCAACTGATGGATGCGAACACTCCTCCTGGATCGATTCGAACTCCCCAGCCTTTTGATCGAGTCGAACTTGCACGCAGATGAATACGAATGATCGATGCGAACATGGCTCTATCGATCGATACGAATTGAACGTTAAAGAACCCGTAATTCCCTGTACACTTGAGAAACTGACTCCAACGAGCTTCGAACTTGCATAATTGGACTTGACCTTAGAATGGCACATCTGACTGTCTTGCGAAGCTCGTCAATGGAACCATAATTTAACAAAATGATAACAAATTTTAACTTGGATCGATGGCACGGGTGTGATGGTCAGCGATGACGGTCCTTCCGCCTGAATTTTGAAGTCCCGTCGTATTCATGTTTTCTCCAATTTAGTAGAACTTTTCAGGTGATATACAGTACTGCACTGCACAACACACTCACACACTTTACACTGGGGGATGCACGAGCGTTATTGTCTGTTTAACAATGATTTTTCATAAGCTAGCTAGTCATGGAACCTTCAAGTTCTCAGTAGCAGGAACTCCCGAGTTCAATTCCTTCAACCATCGAAATACCGGTCATTGAAGCCGAGGTTATAGACCCAGCTCCGGACGAGCGTCCAGGTGCCCGGTTCATTTGTCGTCCACAAGATTCTGTGCCGTCCGGTATCTCCAAAGATATGCTGGGACGGATTTTGTAACGACCCTGAAATTCAGACCCAGTTTAAAAATTTTAAAATCATTTATTTAGTGTAGAAATTCGAATTTTCACAAACAAATTCCGTTGATACCCAAACTTCACATTTAAAATGCGTCTAGATAGACATAGGCATACGCCAAATTTCGTCAAATAATATGGAAGTAAATTGCGCTCGTCGCATTTACATATTAGTTTGAATTTTATGTGTAAATTTTCTATCGTCCGAACTCAAATATTTTTCACAATGTTGCATAAGAAAAATATTCTGATCATGACGGGGCATTTCGTTTCGTTAAATTCCGCTTTTAATTGCTAGTAAATTTGTCGCTCGAGCAAATGGTTCAATAAGATTTAACACTTCACAAACAATGTCAAACCATCAATATCTTCATACCGTTGCGTCCGCCTTGTCGCGCTGATCAAAACGGTATATTTATTTGTGTCAATTGGAGTTCGGCGTTGCAAATTATAAATTGTTTAACGAAGTACAAACCGGTCCGTTACGCCACACAAACCGGTACTCAACTCTCCAACGCTCAGAATTCTAGGGGCCTTGTCCCTTAAGAAACCCAATAGCCATCACTCTACAGAAGAATCATTGCTTTGGTCTGGGAACTCTAAACCTCTCTGCAAACTTCTCTGTATATATCCCCCTCTGCCTTGCATTAACTGCTCCGCCTTCATTTATTGCTCACTGCTATTGGTACGTGCTCCTTCCTTTTTCTCTTCTCCCTCCTCTTCATAATTCTTTTATTTTTTTTCCCTCCAGAAAATGAAACTCACCCACCTGCTCCATGCTTCCACCCTCTCCCCTCCACTGTCAATGCTTCCACCCGCTCCACCCACCGGCCACGTTCACCACTACCCGCGCCGACCTTGCATCCGCCCTGCCCGCTCCTCCGCCCACACGCCACGCCAGCCTCCGCCTTCGCCTCCACCAGCCCAGCTCGCCACTAACATGGCCCGCCTCAGCTGCACCAACCCACCCCACTGTCCCACACACTCCACCCGGCCACGCATCCACCAACTGCTCCTCTGCGTCCCAGCCCGACCCAATTGCGCCGCACTGCCCTTCCCCACCTACGCCGCACTGCCCTTCCCCACACGCACCACCTCCCGCCTTCGCACATCTCCGCCTCCGCCTCCACGCCACAGCCCACAGCCCGCCTCTCCCTCTAACCGTCACCTCCGCGCCACGACCATAGCCCGCCAACGGCTCCGCCCCTCGTCACCACAGTCCCGACCCTGACCTCGTTGATGCCCACTAAGCCGACCCCGACCATCCTGCTTCTTTTGTATACATAATATATATACAGTGTATTAGTTTGCAAAGTATAAAGAAGCTTGATTTTATTATATGGAAATAGTACAGTTTGTATATATATATACATTAGTTCCTATAAAGCAGTTGATAAGCTACAAATTTAGTTTGAAAAAAAAAACATAAAAGCTGTTTGTATTTTAAAGGCAGTTTCAGGTTATATATATATATTTTTGTCAAGTACGATTTTACATATATTTGGTATATAAATGAACATGGGTTACAGTATCTCAGATGTTGGTTCGCTTGCTTGACAGTTGTAGCTGATCCGGGATCTCAGGCCTAGGCTTTAATCTACCTTATTTTGCATCTAGTTCCTTGTTTTGGTATGGTTTATATATATTCAAATCGATATATATATATTGCAATAAACAAATTATTGATTAATTATTTGTTGATTGCAGTTGTGTTCATTTTGCGTCGTGCTTGTCAGGGTCTATTTTATCTATTCGTCTTCGTGCTTCGTCATCTTCAACCACGCAAGGTGAATATTTCATTCACGACTCAACCTATTATGCTATGAAAATCAAGTGATAATTGTTGTTAATATTAATTTGGATATTAAATTGTTGATTGTTGAAATTGTTGAAATAAAATTGCTATACAAGTTAAAATGGAGTATTGATAGAACTTAAAATTTCTAAATTGACGCCATGTATTGTTAAAAGATTTAATGTGATAAATTGTGATTTGAATTTGGTTTATGGTAAATAGTTGTGACATTAAAAATTGTTATGTGATGTTGAAATTGGTTATTAAAAATAAACAATAATAAATCTGAAATTGAATGTGATATAGGATAGTTAACGATTTAAAATGTATGATTGATGTAGTAAAGTGATAATAGACACCAAGTGAAAACCATAATGTAATAATCTTTAATCTGCATGAAACGATGGTGTGGATTCTAGGAATAATTATATTAATTTGCATAAATAACAAATGTAAGTTAATACGATTATTTCGGGATTATTTAAATAAATTGTTAAATTGTTATGTATGTTTGCTATTGCTTGTTTATTTACTTTGACACCATCCCAGTTATCACACTGCAAGTTCCCTTTGCTATGCTTTGTTTTATATTGAATGATGTTGGGTTGAAATGATAAATACCCAATTAAACAACTTGGCCTAGGATAGATAATTAAAAATAAGAAACCCGATTGGTCAACACAAATTATTTTTAAAACTGAAATCTATTTGAAATTAAGGAATGAACTTAACAATTTGTTGTAAAGTAAGTAACGAACTTAATGGATTAAATCGAAATAAATTAATAGGAATAAATTAATGGGGTTTAATTGAAACGGATTAATAAACCTATTTATTTGAATAAAATGAATTGGCAAATTTATTTGAAATGAGATTTAAAAACAAGGAATTTTTTAAATTTAATAATTTAAAAATTTATTAGGTTTGTTAGATTTAGATTTAAAATCGGTTTTAATTAAATAGATTTGAAACTTGTCATAAATTAAGTTTGAGATGTAGAAAATTTGACTTAAGTGGAATACGAACTAACTAAAGTTTTATGGATTTAATTTAGTGATAATTTAAATTTAAAATGATTTTAAATTTAATAAAATTGATTTAATCAAATTTATGATTATGGTTAATTTAACGATGAATGTAAATACGAATTGAAATGAATAGAATTTGGTTTAATGATGAGAACTAAAAATTTACCATTAAATCGAATTAATTGGAATATTAACTAAATTTAGGAAGTGAAATTTAGATCTTATTAAATTGAACAGGAATACTTAATTTTATTGTTAACTCGAATGTTGAACTAAAGATTGCATTTGGGAAGAGGTTTTTAATATCCGAATAAATTGAATCGTGAAATGTCAAATTTTGGAAGTCAAATTTGCACCTTGACTTTTGGACTTTGATTTGTTTAAACGTTAATTTAACCGATCATCGGGTAGTGAATACATAGTTATTAAAGAGACCGGGATCGGGAATGGACATACTCTCTGTCGATACCGAAAACCACTTTAATAACTATTATACGTGGAGTATTGATCCAGAACGAAGTGGATGTTTTGATGAACGCGTTGACTGAAGAAAGAGAACGATATTGGATGACCCCTGACATGACTAAAACAGGAGCCGCGCCGAGCCATTGAGGTTCGCCACCTCTAACGGACACACTTCTTCGATACCATATCTATTACTTTTGTGATTCGATTTGGGTGCACCCCTTGATTTGGGAGTGTTGTTTCGCGGTGTTGAGGTAGTAGCTGCTATGCTCAACATCAGTCCGGATCACGCAACTACTAGTATCCTAGTTGGTTGTGCCTCGTGTACCTTGTCATACTGATTATCCTATTCGCGACCACTACGTTTTGGTTTGTACCTTTAGTATATGGATTGCCCTCTGGTGACTTCTGGTTTTGGGAAAACTACGGTCTTGTATATGCTCTTGGGAATTAAATGTGTTAAGGGGGATTATGGTAACGCCTTAACACTATTTTAATATCGTACTTTACTGATTAGACATTATCTATCTATCGTATTCTATTGTATATATAGATAGTTTATCGGATCCTTAGAGATGTTTATTTTATTCATCTTTAAGTTATGGACTTTTTCCCTTGCACTTGATTTTCTTGTATAAGATTTTGAGTCCTGACTCGAGTGTTTCTTTTTGTATATGCTCGGGTCAGTCTGAAGCTATCCAGTTTGCTGATCAAGGTTGGTTGAAGATGCTGAAGGCTTAGCATTTATCTTTATCAGTCTATTTCTATTCCTGTATTGATGTCCTAGTCTGTTGGACATTTATGTATTTTCTTTTAGTCACTTTATGTTAAGACATTGTTGTATTTTATGTAGTAGCTTCATGAACTGCTATTATGACGATGTATTTTCCGCTGCATTATTCTGTGACTATTCTGTGTCTGTGATGTTGTATTGATTCTCATTTACATTTATGTATTTATAATCCCATAATGATTCATGTTTTGTATTATTTAAGTTGACATGTGTGGATTATTGTCAATTTAAATGGTCCAAATATACGGGTTGTTACAGTTGGTATCGGAGCTTCGGTTTCCCTAAAAACCTTAGTTTGGGGTTATATAAACTCATTAGAGATAGGGTAGCAATACCCTAGAATGAGGAGAATCGATTCAATATCCAAATCCTTTCATTTCAAACTTCGTTGATTCGTTGATTGGACTTTCCTTAAAATTCTATGATTTTCTATCCTTGGTTCTAAAAATCTCTTTTGGTATTTCAGGATGGGTACTAGAGTAGACAATAGGGGAGGAAGAGGCCATGGTCCTGCTCAGGCTGCACCTGACGCTCCAGCTCCTGTGAAATTCACCACTCTTAGTAAGGAGTATACACAGCTGGGAGGTATTAAGTTTTCTAGATCCGAGAACATTATCGAGGCTCAGCAATGGCTTAAAGGCTTAGAGAAGATATTTTTTGGTCTGGAGATCATTGATGCTCAAAAGCATCAGCTTGCTGCCTGGCAACTTCAGGATGCCGCACAAGATTGGTGGGAATCAGTTACTTCTCGTATCGAGGAGAACACCATCACTTGGGCCCAGTTTAGGTATAACATTATTTGGATTTCGTAGTCTAAATTCTTCTTTTAATCTTTGGAATGTTATTCATCTAGTCTATCTTTTGATTAGGGATACTTCTCGGCACAATGGATGCCTGCTGATGGGAAAACCCAACTTTATAGAGCTTTTATGGACCTTAAGCAAGGCAGTATGACTTTTTTGGAGTATGAGAGAAGATTCAACGAACTCTCCAAGTTCGGCCCGGGATTGATCGATACACCACTTCTGAAGAACGAGAAATTCATTTTGGGAGCTAGACCAGAATATTATGACTTGCTTACTGGCCACACCCACTGCACCTTCACAGAGCTTGTTGACTATGCTCTTAGATATGAGGCGAAGCCTAGGGGACCTACTGCCAAGGCCACTCCTACTCAGCCCTCCTCTAGCCAGCCCGGGAAGAGGAAGATGAACTTTGATCAACAAAAGAAAGCTTGGCAGAAGACTACTGGATTAGGATATGCCCAGAAAAGCCCAATCGATCTTGCTAATATCACTTGCTTCAAATGCGATAAGAAGGGCCATTATGCTAATAGCTGTCCATCTACCGGAGCTGTTGTTCCCCCACCTTCTATGACTAGGAGAGATTTATGCCATGTCTGCCTCCAGCCAGGACATTTCAAGAAAGACTGCCCAATGCAAAAGAGAGGCACACCATCTGGAGTATTTGCTATCACCACTCCTACACCACCTGCTCAGGATAACCCAGGTACCTTACGAAGTACTTTTTCATTACATGATTTACCTGTTAGGGTATTATTCGATACTGGTGCTTCTCATAGCTTCATATCTATTGATCTTTGTAATAAGCTCAAATTAGAACCTACTCTTGCTCCTACTTCCTTATGCGTCTCCAATCCTATTGGAGGACTTGCCAACCTCAGTAGAATTTGTAAAGAGGTTGTGCTCTTGTATGGAAGATATCGATTCACTTGGGATTTTTATGCGCTTGGCTTTGTAGCATTCGACATCTTATTGGGTGCTGATTGGTTAAGGAAATTCGATGCTGTTATTTCTTGCAAAGCTCATTCTGTTTCTCTAGTCAATGACAAGGGTCTACCGCTTGTCATTGAATGCAAATCACCTCAGAAATACGTCGGAAGCTTCATATTCTCTCTTGATGCTCACCCGGATGAACTTAGTACCACTCCTATTGTCCAGCGGTTTCTCGATGTATTTGGAGAGGTCAACTCCCTACCGCTTAAACGGGAGATCGATTTCCGCATTGACCTTATTCCCGGAGCTACTTCCGTAGTTCTCCCTCATAGAAGAATGGCTCCTAAAGAGAAAGCTGAACTTAAAACTCAAATTGATGATCTATTTGCTAGGAGTTTGATTAGGAGAAGTTGTTCTGAATGGGGCGCCGCAGTTGTATTTGTCACCAAATCAGATGGGTCTCTTCGCATGTGTGTTGATTATAGGGAACTGAACAAACGCACTCTCAAGAACTGCTATCCGATGCCTCGCATCAATGATTTATTCGATCAGCTCCATGGAGCTAAAGTTTTCTCCCAACTTGATCTTGCCACTGGGTTCCACCAACTCAGAGTAGCAGAAGATAGTATTCATAAGACAGCTTTCCGTACCGAAAATGGATTCTATGAATGGTTGGTTATGCCATTCGGTTTGACCAACGCACCTGCTTATTTCGTCGACTTAATGAATCGAGTCTTCCGTGATGTCCTTAATAAGTTTGTACTGGTCTTCATTGATGATATTCTCGTCTTCTCCAAGGATGAGAAAGAGCATGAGACACATCTTGCTTATGTTTTGGAAACTCTTCGAAATCATCAGCTAAAAGCCAAGTTCTCTAAATGCCACTTCTGGCAAGACGAAGTGGGATTCCTGGGCCACATAGTTTCTGAAAATGGGATTTTGGTCGATCCAGCTAAGATCGCCGTAATCAATGTAAGTTCTATCCTATTCGTTATTTCTATTCAATCCCTCTTATCCCTTTCTAATTTGAAATTTATCTACAGGATTGGGAGACTCCCAAAACTCCTACTGATATCCGTAGCTTCTTGGGCTTGGCCGGTTATTATCGTAGATTTATTGAGCACTTTGCCCGGATTTCTGCCCCACTTACTGCTTTAACTCGAAAGGATGTCAAGTTTATTTGGAGTGAGAAGTGCGAATCAGCTTTTAATAAGTTGAAGTGTAAGTTAACTTCAGCTCCAGTTCTTACGGTAATCGATGGAAGTGAAGGATTAACTGTCTATACAGATGCTTGCCGAGAAGGTTTAGGCGCTGTTCTTATGCAAAACGGAAAGGTAATTGCTTATGCTGGCTGCCAGTTGAAGATCCATGAAGTAAACTATGCAACTCATGATCTGGAGCTTCTTGCAGTTGTATTTGCTTTGAAACTGTGGAGGCATCATCTTTTGGGAACTAAATTTGAATTATTCTTTGATCATAAGTCCTTGAGATATATCTTTTCTCAGAAGGATTTGAACCAGAGACAAGTCCGATGGCTCGAATTCTTAGCTGCATACGATCTCGACATCAATTATACTCCTGGGAAAGCAAATGTTGTAGCTGATGCTTTAAGCCGTAGCAAAGCATTGTCATGTTGTAATCTTGTAGAAGGCATGCTATTTCAGCTTGTTATCTCCCCATCTCTTATAGATCGCATCAAAGCTAAGCAATATGAGGACACCTTGCTCTATCGCATGAAGGAGTTAGTTCTTGGTAGAGTTGAAAATGCTGACAGTAAAGTGGGAGCACAGATATATAGTAATGGAGTTCTGAGGATTGACAACCGTATTTGTGTTCCTAATATCGATGGATTGAGACAAGAAGTGCTTAGAGAAAACCATCAGTCATCACTTTCATTTCATCCTGGTGTCACTAAGATGTACCGAAATATGAAGCATTTATATTGGTGGAGTGGGATGAAGAGAGATATTTCTGTATATGTCAGTAGATGCACCACTTGCCAGCAAGTCAAGGCCGATCACCTAAAGACGGCAGGATTACTTCAACCCCTAGAGATTCCGTGTTGGAAATGGGATCGGATTTCTATGGACTTCATTGATGGATTACCGAGGACCAGAAAAGGGAACGAGAGTATTTGGGTGATTGTTGATAGGTTGACCAAATCTGCTCATTTTATTCCTGTTAAGACCACTCGTACTGCTTTAAGTTTGGCCGAGATGTATATGAGAGAGATTGTTAGACTTCATGGAGTTCCATCTAGTATTGTGTGCGATAGAGACCCTTTATTCACTAGTAAATTCTGGAAGGCATTTAGGACGTCTTGGGCACTAAACTGAATCTGAGCACAGCTTATCATCCTCAAACAGACGGCCAAACTGAAAGGATGAATCAGATTTTGGAGGATCTGCTCCGAGCTTGCATAATTGCTTTCGGTGGATCTTGGGAAGACCATCTCCATTTGGTTGAATTCACTTATAATAACAGTTATCAGGTATGTCAAAATTTTCAATTTGAACAAGCGAATTTGAATTGGAATTTAACCACCTTTATATTCAGGCAAGTATCGATATGGCACCGTTCGAAGCTTTATATGGACGACCATGCAAATCGCCGGCTTGTTGGATTGAGCCTGGTGATCGATTGGTTCTTGGCCCAAATATGATTATAGAAGCATCCGAGAAGGTTAATGAGATCAGAAGAAAGATGAAGACCGCACAGGATAGGCAGAAGAGCTATGCAGATAGGCTTAGAAGAGAGTTGGAATTCCAGGTTGGGGATGAGGTATTCCTTAAGGTATCACCTTTGAAGAATGTTATTCGATTTGGTCGTAGAGGGAAGCTTGCTCCTAGATTTGTTGGACCATTCTCTATCACTGAGAGAATTGGTACACTAGCCTACAGAGTTGCGCTGCCGGAGAAATTTGAGGGCGTGCACAACGTATTCCACGTTTCACATCTTCGGAAGGTTGTACATGATCCATCCATGACCATTCCTATTGCTCATTTAGATGAGGTTGATATTGAGCCGGATTTGACTATAGAGAGGAGACCACTTCGTATTATTGATAGGGATACGAAGCAGCTTAGAAGGAAATCTGTTAGCCTAGTCAAAGTCCAATGGAGTCTCGATGATCGTGATTGTACTTGGGAAACCGAGGAGAGTATCCGGGATTCAAATCCAGAATTATTTGTTGAAGGTAAATTCCATTCTATATTCTATATTTTATTCGATAATCTATTTTATATCCGTCGTATCTTTTACCTGTTCTTCCACTCTTTACCTTGCTCCTTTTCGAGGACGAAAAGTTTTGAGTGGGGGAGAATGTAACGACCCTGAAATTCAGACCCAGTTTAAAAATTTTAAAATCATTTATTTAGTGTAGAAATTCGAATTTTCACAAACAAATTCCGTTGATACCCAAACTTCACATTTGGAATGCATCTAGATAGACATAGGCGTACGCCAAATTTCGTCGAATAATATGGAAGTAAATTTCGCTCGTCGCATTTACATATTAGTTTGAATTTTATGTGTAAATTTTCTATCGTCCGGACTCAAATATTTTTCACAATGTTGCATAAGAAAAATATTCTGATCATGACGGCGCATTTCGTTTCGTCAAATTCCGCTTTTAATTGCTAGTAAAATTGTCACTCAAGAAAATGGTTCAATAAGATTTACCACTTCACAAACAGTGTCAAACCATCAATATCTTCATACCGTTGTATCCGCCTCGTCGCGCTGATCAAAACAGTATATTTATTTGTGTCAATTGGAGTTCGGCGTTGCAAATTATAAATTGTTTAACGAAGTACAAACCGGTCCGTTACGCCACACAAACCGGTACTCAACTCTCCAACGCTCAGAATTCTAGGGGCCATGTCCCTTCAGAAACCCAATAGCCATCACTCTACAGAAGAATCATTGCTTTGGTCTGAGAACTCTAAACCTCTCTGCAAACTTCTCTGTATATATCCCCCTCTGCCTTGCATTAACTGCTCTGCCTTCATTTATTGCTCACTACTATTGGTACGTGCTCCTTCCTTTTTCTCTTCTCCCTCCTCTTCATAATTCTTTTATTATTTTTTTCCAACAGAAAATGAAACTCACCCACCTGCTCCATGCTTACACCCTCTCCCCTCCACTGTCCATGCTTCCACCCGCTCCACCCACCGGCCACGTCCACCACTACCCGCGCCGACCTTGCATCCGCCCTGACCGCTCCTCCGCCCACACGCCACGCCAGCCTCCGCCTTCGCCTCCACCAGCCCAGCTCGCCACTGACACGGCCCGCCTCAGCTGCACCAACCCACCCCACTGTCCAATACACTCCACCCGGCCACGCGTCCACCAACTGCTCCTCCGCGTCCCAGCCCGACCCACCTGCGCCGCACTGCCCTTCCCCACCTGCGCCGCACTGCCCTTCCCCACGCGCACCACCTCCCGCCTCCACACATCTCCGCCTCCACACCCCAGCCCACAGCCCGCCTCTCCCTCCAACCGTCACCTCCGCGCCACGACCATAGCCCGCCACCGGCTCAGCCCCTCGTCACCACAGTCCCGACCCTGACCTCGCCGATGCCCACCAAGCCGACCCCGACCACCCTGCTTCTTTTGTATACATAATATGTATACAGTGTATTAGTTTGCAAAGTATAAAGAAGCTTGATTTTATTATATGGAAACAGTACAGTTTGTATATATATACATTAGTTCCTATAGAGCAGTTGATAAGCTACAGATTTAGTTTGAAAAAAAAACATAAAAGCTGTTTGTATTTTAAAGGCAGTTTCAGGTTATATGTATATTTTTGTCAAGTACGATTTTACATATATTTGGTATATAAATGAACATGGGTTACAGTATCTCAGATGTTGGTTCGCTTGCTTAACAGTTGTAGCTGATCCGGGATCTCAGGCCTAGGCTTCCATCTACCTTATTTTGCATCTAGTTCCTTGTTTTGGTATGGTTTATATATATTCAAATCGATATATATATATATATATATATATATTGCAATAAACAAATTATTGATTAATTATTTGTTGATTGCAGTTGTGTTCATTTTGCGTCGTGCTTGTTAGGGTCTATTTTATCTATTCGTCTTCGTGCTTCGTCATCTTCAACCACGCAAGGTGAATATTTCATTCACGACTCAACCTATTATGCTATGAAAATCAAGTGATAATTGTTGTTAATATTAATTTGGATATTAAATTGTTGATTGTTGAAATTGTTGAAATAAAATTGCTATACAAGTTAAAATGGAGTATTGATAGAACTTAAACTTTCTAAATTGACGCCATGTATTGTTAAAAGATTTAATGTGATAAATTGTGATTTGATGTTGGTTTATGGTAAATAGTTGTGACATTAAAAATTGTTATGTGATGTTGAAATTGGTTGTTAAAAATAACAATAATAAATCTGAAATTGAATGTGATATAGGATAGTTAACGATTTAAAATGTATGATTGATGTAGTAAAGTGATAATAGACACCAAGTGAAAACCATAATGTAATAATCTTTAATCTGCATGAAACGATGGTGTGGATTCTAGGAATAATTATATTAATTTGCATAAATAACAAATGTAAGTTAATACGATTATTTCGGGATTATTTAAATAAATTGTTAAATTGTTATGTATGTTTGCTATTGCTTGTTTATTTACTTTGACACCATCCCAGTTATCACACTGCAAGTTCCCTTTGCTATGCTTTGTTTTATATTGAATGATGTTGGGTTGAAATGATAAATACCCAATTAAACAACTTGGCCTAGGATAGATAATTAAAAATAAGAAACCCGATTGGTCAACAAAAATTATTTTTAAAACTGAAATCTATTTGAAATTAAGGAATGAACTTAACAATTTGTTGTAAAGTAAGTAACGAACTTAATGGATTAAATCGAAATAAATTAATAGGAATAAATTAATGGGGTTTAATTGAAACGGATTAATAAACCTATTTAATTGAATAAAATGAATTGGCAAATTTATTTGAAATGAGATTTAAAAACAAGGAAGTTTTAGAATTTAATAATTTGAAAATTTATTAGGTTTGTTAGATTTAGATTTAAAATCGGTTTTAATTAAATAGATTTGAAACTTGTCATAAATTAAGTTTGAGATGTAGAAAATTTGACTTAAGTGGAATACGAACTAACTAAAGTTTTATGGATTTAATTTAGTGATAATTTAAATTTAAAATGATTTTAAATTTAATAAAATTGATTTAATCAAATTTATGATTATGGTTAATTTAACGATGAATGTAAATACGAATTGAAATGAATAGAATTTGGTTTAATGATGAGAACTAAAAATTTACCATTAAATCGAATTAATTGGAATATTAACTAAATTTAGGAAGTGAAATTTAGATCTTATTAAATTGAACAGGAATACTTAATTTTATTGTTAACTCGAATGTTGAACTAAAGATTGCATTTGGGAAGAGGTTTTTAATATCCGAATAAATTGAATCGTGAAATGTCAAATTTTGGAAGTCAAATTTGCACCTTGACTTTTGGACTTTGATTTGTTTAAACGTTAATTTAACCGATCATCGGGTAGTGAATACATAGTTATTAAAGAGACCAGGATCGGGAATGGACATACTCTCTGTCGATACCGAAAACCACTTTAACAACTATTATACGTGGAGTATTGATCCAGAACGAAGTGGATGTTTTGATGAACGCGTTGACTGAAGAAAGAGAACGATATTGGATGACCCCTGACATGACTAAAATAGGAGCCGCGCCGGGCCATTGAGGTTCGCCACCTCTAACGGACACACTTCTTCGATACCATATCTATTACTTTTGTGATTCGATTTGGGTGCACCCATTGATTTGGGAGTGTTGTTTCGCGGTGTTGAGGTAGTAGCTGCTATGCTCAACATCAGTCCGGATCACGCAACTACTAGTATCCTAGTTGGTATCGCCTCATGTACCTTGTCATACTGATTATCCTATTCGCGACCACTACGTTTTGGTTTGTACCTTTAGTATATGGATTGCCCTCTGGTGACTTCTGGTTTTGGGGAAACTACTGTCTTGTATATGCTCTTGGGAATTAAATGTGTTAAGGGGGATTATGGTAACGCCTTAACACTATTTTAATATTGTACTTTACTGATTAGACATTATCTATCTATCGTATTCTATTGTATATATAGATAGTTTATCGGATCCTTAGAGATGTTTATTTTATTCATCTTTAAGTTATGGACTTTTTCCCTTGCACTTGATTTTCTTTTATAAGATTTTGAGTCCTGACTCGAGTGTTTCTTTTTGTATATGCTCGGGTCAGTCTGAAGCTATCCAGTTTGCTGATCGAGGTTGGTTGAAGATGCTGAAGGCTTAGCATTTATCTTTATCAGTCTATTTCTATTCCTGTATTGATGTCCTAGTCTGTTGGACATTTATGTATTTTCTTTTAGTCACTTTATGTTAAGACATTGTTGTATTTTATGTAGTAGCTTCATGAACTGCTATTATGACGATGTATTTTCCGCTGCATTATTCTGTGACTGTTCTGTGTCTGTGATGTTGTATTGATTCTCATTTACATTTATGTATTTATAATCCCATAATGATCCGTGTTTTGTATTATTTAAGTTGACATGTGTGGATTATTGTCAATTTAAATGGTCCAAATATACGGGTTATTACAGATTTGTTTAAGGCACGGCTTGTCGCTTGATGACGTGCAACTGCCTGGGCCAAATGACAGGCCGCATGATCCCCCGGAGGGGTTTACTGCTTTCAACCGTCACGCTTGCACAGCGGGGACACTCCCTCCTTTCAATCAATATGTAAGGGAGATGTTATCATTCCTCGGAATAGCTCCATCCCAGCTACACCCCAACGGGTACGCTTTGTTGAATAGCACCTTCATTCTGTTTATGGAGATTCTCTTTCGACCACCAAAGCCGATCGAGATTAGATATCTATTTAACGTTAAGAGTCGTGGAGACAGCCCTTCTTTCACCTTCTTAGAAGCGGTCAGGAACTGCCACATTGTAATGGGCTCCTGGGGAAGGCTAAGTTACTTTAAAACTGAATGGTTCTACGTTCGGTGCCCCCTGGATTTGCTAGGCGGTGGTTGGATAGACGTAAGCGTTGCAATCTCTCCCTTGAATTATCGAGATAATTATGACCGACCACAAAACTGACATATTTCTCTTCTTTTATAGCTGCAATCTCTCGCCCTGACGGTGCATACTTCAGAGAGCTAGTTCGAATCCTCCAAGCGGTTCCGGATGAAGAGAGGCATATTGACTTGGTTCTGACCGACAGAAACTTGAGGACTGTCGGGCTGATTGAACGGAGGCAGAGCATACGGCTGGAAGGGACACTTAGAGCGGTCTCGAAGAAACGGGTGAAGCGCAAAGCGCCCGGAGTCGTAATAGCCGAAGAAGTCGATCCGGAGAGAACGCCCAACGATAACGAGCTCCAAGCCGGGCCTTTTTCCGATGTCCAGGACTCAGGTGGAAGAAGAAAAGGCAAGGCAGTTGCTCACAAGCGTTCTAAATCCGTGAGATTAAAATCCGTGGTCATGTCCTTGCCCGTCCCGGGGATTAGAATTTCGGAGGCTCCTCCCCCGCCAGTAGAGAATCCTTTTGAAGGGCTTGCTGATGTTCCGATTCCGGATTATGTGTCATTTCAACACGACGCCGGGATGGAGGAGCTTGATAATACTCTTGAACTGAGTGGGTCGCTTGCTATGAGTGCGGCCGACATTTCCGGTTGGTCGGGGGGTTGCACATGCATACACTTCACTACACTACATGATTCATAACTGTAAACCGTCCAACTTAAGAAATCACTAACTCTTCCTTCGTTTCTCATTTTCAGGTACTATGTCTGGGAAAGGATCGATGCTCGGGAATCTCCGCTCGGCCTGAAAGGCTTCTTCCTATTATGATTCCCGCAGGAGGGACTCGGATAGAGATCGCGATCGCGAGTACTCTAACCAAGATAGGTATGGGCGTGACAGGGACAGAGAATACAGACATCGGTCTAGATCACGCTCTCCTCCTCTTAGACTCCCATCTCCACCTCCCATTCTTGTTCCACATCCACCAGAGTCTCCTTGTCACATGCCATCTTCTCATACTTCTAGATCTGAGACTCATCTTCAGAGAGTTGAGACCATGGCCTCCATAATTGTAGAGCAGGTCCCAACTGAGCCCACAGGAGAAGGGGCAATTAAATTGGCTCAGATGAGGAAGGATTTTCCGAATATTTGCTTCGATGGCTATGTCTTCCCACCTCATTTAAAAAGAATTCCGTCAGGGGTGGAAAATAAGATGCATGATTACGTTCATGACATCTACACCCAGTACAGAGAGTGGGTAAAGGCTGCAGAGAAAGCTTCTAAGGTGACCTTTGAGCGAGCCAAAGCGCTTGAGAAAATGGAGACCGAACTCGCTCAAAGGGACCAGATTATTCAAGTGCTCACTACTGAGGCCGAGTCTTCTCGGAAATCTGAAATCGAGGCCACCAAAAAAGCTGACGAAGCGACTGTGGCCATGGAGAGGTTGAGGCAGACACATGTTTCCTTGGTGGAGGAGATGGGCCATCGGAATACTACAGTTACCGCCGAGCGGGATGCGGCGGTCAAGGAACTTAACGAGCTCAAGGCTAAATTTTCCGACATGGCCAAGGAAAGGGATGACGCAAACAACGCAGCCCAGGAGGCATGCGAACAAACTGTTCTACTTATGGGTGAGCGGGATGCAGCTGTGGCTAAAGTCCACAAGGTGGAGATTGAGGTCGACGAGAAAATGAAGTCGGCCGAGTCCAGGCTAGAGGCTGACATCGAAGACCTTCTCGTTGTTTACAACGCTAACGTGCTGAGGCACAGGGGTCTAGCCTGGCTCGATGATTATCCGGCGCATCTTTACAATGCTTGGGGCCGACTGGTTGAGGAAGAGAAGGAGGCGCATCTGGGTGAGTCTGTGGATAAATTTGAACTCGAGAATCGCATTTTGAATGAAGATGAAAGGAAGATTCTTCACGAGTCAATGTAACTACATGAAAAGGAAAGACTCGGCGCCCAGCACTTCGAAGTAGGAGAGGGTTCGGGGGTTGAACATCATGAGGCGAGTCTTGAAGTTCCAGCGTCAACCCAGCCCGAATCCTCATCTGCGGTTGATCCCCAAGCTGTTCCTGCCTATAATCCGGATCAGCCGCAGATGTCTCCGGCTACAGCGCAACTTACTGAAGCCGTTCTGCCGCCCACAAATCAAACCGAGGAAGGTATTCTGAACATTCCACATATCTGTCTCAAGTCGGAATCTTTACCTGAATTAAATTCTGACAGATCTCTTATTTTTGCCCAGTGATTGATGCTGCACCGACCATGCCTCCTGCTACTCAAGAATCATATCAGACGCAGGAGGCTATCGTGACCGAAGCGATCACCGTAACTACAACTGCCCCACTCGACGATGCGCAGGGAAGTACACTTGTATTTGATGAGCAGTTGATGGAAGAACTCTTTCGCCGTCATGGCGATCCTTTAGCTGACTTGTCATTTGTCATGGGCGGAGGTGTTCCTACCACAAGCTCTTCGATGTCGACTACTAACACTCCCAGCGAGGCTCGAGCGGTTACTGAAGAGGAAATCTTGGCACAAATTGCCGCTGAAATGGATGCCGCAACACATGGTGGCAGTTTTGGAGGTGGGATGGCGGCGCTTGGTCCAGCTCCGCTTAGAATGATATCGCCTGGCGGTACATTTTCCGACACAAGTGCGGCCATTCCATCTTCCACATTTGATCCTATCCCTCTGACTCCGCCGGCAGGAAGCATCCCCGTTCATTCGAGTTCGGAGGAGGATGTTGAAATTATGCCCCCTCCCGGAGACCGTCCACCGACAGGCAAAGGCTCAAAGAGAAAATGTAGTGGCGGCTCCAGCGGGTCCACACCAAAAAGGAAGCCGAGGAAGAAGAAAGATTAGATATGCTCACTCGGTGTATTTTTGACTTTCATTTTGTTGGTCGTGTATAGATGCGGGTTCGGCCCCTGCTAGTAGGAATTTTTGGAACAAACTTGTATACGAACTTCTTTTACAAACAATAGAAACGAAACTTCTCTTTTTTGGCTTCTTTTCTGTCATTGTGTATTCGCCTAAGTGTCTCAATATCTAAAGTGCACTTGTGAAGTTTCAGCTTCCGAATCAAGTTTGTTTTTGTTTTCCACGTTCGGAAACTGTGGACATGGTTTGCGACCGGGAAGCGAGTTGAATTTTCATGTCGCACTGCTTCAGTCAATGGTCGATGCTTAAGTCCTGCCCCCCAGTCTCGGGGATGAGTTGTGGAACATCAGTCAGCGATTGATTCTCGCTTATAACATGTTGAGTCTAGTGCCACAGAATGAATGTTTGAGACAAGCGGAGATTGAGCGGTTTATTCACACGTGTCCGATTGTCGATGGTCATCTCTGCACTACGAGGATCCTCATCTGTTTACTGGTGGTTGGTCACACCGGCTTAAGTTTAAACCATACGTCCACGCTCTGGGGACTTGGAATCGACCTTTATACTCCGACTCGCACTCTGGGAGTTCAGAGTGGATATTATACTTCAATTCACGCTCTGGGAATCCGGGGTTGATGTTTATGTTCCGACTCGCACTCTGGGAGTTCGGAGTTGTTGTTTATACTCCGTTTCGCACTTTGGGAATCTGGAGTTGATGTTTATGCTCCGACTCGCACTTTGGGAGTTCGGAGTTGTTGTTTATACTCCATTTCGCACTCTGGGAATCCGGAGTTGATATTTATGCTCCGACTCGCACTTTGGGAGTTTGGAGTTGTTGTTTATACTCCGTTTCACACTCTGGGAATTTGGGGTTGAGGTTTATTCTCCGACTCGCACTTTGGGAGTTCGGAGTTGTTATTTATACTCCGTTTCGCACTCTGGGAATTCGGAGTTGATGTTTATGCTCCAACTCGCACTCTGGGAGTTCGGAGTTGTTGTTCATACTCCGTTTCGCACTTTGGGAATTCGAAGTTGATGTTTATACTCCGTTTCGCACTTTGGGAATTCGGAGTTGTATCTGGATCATGGATGGTCGGATCATATCCACCCTGAGTTAACAAGTGAGCTCGTTAGATGGACGGGTCCACCCTCCTCAAACATGGTTCAGATACAGACGAAGTCGTTAGGCGGACGGATCCACCCTCTTCGTAGACGTATTTTTAATACTCCAGTTCGCACTCTGGGAACCAGGAGCTAAGTAAGGGATTGTCGTGTATCAATCCGTTTTTGACTTTGATGTGATGGCTTGTCCCTGAGCTCGGGTTTCGCTTAGCGAGTGACCGGTTGCATCACAGTCACTCTCTATTTGAATAAATTCCACCCTATGGTGAAACTTAGCTCTCCGTGCATAGTGATGATCATATGAAGCATTTCAAGTAAATCACAGCTCTGGCTCGAAGAGATTGCATTTTATTGCTGAAATAAGAAAATATGGCAAAGTCAGTTGCCTTATTACAAATTCTAATTTCGAAATGCAGAAACAAATTGCGAAATGGAAAATAAACTAAATGGATAAACATAGCCTGTCATGTGTAGTAGCGGCAAAGACTCTCGCTATTCCAGGCTCTTGGCAAAGTAAGACCGTCAACGGATGATAATTTGAATGTGCCATCTCCGAGCCTTCATTCAATAACATACGTCCCTTCCCATGTCGGCTTCATATGCGAAGGAACCAGATAAATTCTTTTCAGGACGAGATCTCCTAGTTCAAAGGTTCGCGGGCGGACCTTGGCGTAATACAATCAGGCGACTCGAATTCGATGTGCGACTGCTCTCAAATCAGCCTCTTCACGCTTCTCATCTAGTAGATCGAGAGATTCAGCAAGTAATATAGCATTTGTCTTTGGATCATAGTATGTCACACAATGAGAAGGTACTTCTAGTTCAACTGGAATAACGGCTTCTGAACCATAAGAGAGAGAGAATGGAGTGTGGCCGGTCGCGGTCTTGTGGGTTGTTCGGTAAGCCCATAAAGCCATAGGAAGTTCATCGACCCACTTGCCCCCGACCTTTTCTGGTCGTTTTTTCAAAATAGATTTTATAACTTTATTAACTGCTTCGACCTATCCGTTTGCCTGAGGGTGTGCAACTACAGAGAATTTCTTTTGGATGTGAAATCGTTTGCAGAAATCTTTAAATTCAGCACTGTCGAATTGGGTTCCGTTGTCCGTAATAATGGTGTGTGGGAGACGGAATTGACAGATGATGTTGCGAACTACAAAGTTGATTACTTTCTTCGTTGTTATGGTAGAAAGAGCCTCGGCTTCAGCCCACTTTGTAAAGTAATCAACTGCGACGATGGCGTATTTCGCACCACCTTTTGCCAAAGGTAGAGCACCAATGATGTCGATGCCCCACATTGCAAACGGCCATGGGCTGACCATTTGCGTTATCTTGGTAGGAGGAGCTCTAGGAATTCGGGCATGTTTATGGCACCTATCACATTTCTTTGCATAATCCGACGCATCGCGATTCACGGTCGGCCAGTAATATCCGTATCGAAGTACTTTCTTGGCAAGTGCTTGCCCCCCGGTGTGATCGCCACATTCTCCCTCATGCACATCGTGCAATACTCGTTTAATTTCATCGTGAGCGATGCACCGGAGTAGAGGGACTGAGTACCCTCTTCTGAACATGATTCCATTCTGGATGGTAAATCGTGAGGCCTTCCGAAGGACTTGTCTCTTTTCACTCCTGCGCTCCGGCAGGGTTCCGTGTTCAATGTAATTTCTGAGTGGAGTCATCCATGAATCCTTTTCGAGGACGGTTTCGCATACCCGGTCTATTTCTACCAGGTCAATGCTTGGGGAGGATAACGCTTCTACGAGAACGAGTCCCATTTGCTGAGCTTTGCCTGTGCTGGCTAGCTTCGCCAATGAATCAGCTTTTCGGTTGCGTTCTCGAGGTATACAATAAATGGCATAATAATCAAACTGATTTAGTACTTCCTGAACTCGAGCTAAGTAAGCAACCAACCTTCGATCTCTTGCTTTATACTCTCCCCGTACTTGACAGACAACTAATTGTGAATCATAATAAATTTCCACTGCGATAATTCTCAAATCTCTAGCAAGTTTCAAGCCAGCTAAGAGGGCTTCATATTCAGCTTCATTATTAGTCGCATGAAAATCGAACTTCACAGCATAACATATGGATCGGCCTTCGTGAGTTTCAAGTACAACACTAGCGCCCGAACACCGGTCGTTTGATGCACCGTCGGTATAAAGCCTCCAGACGTATTCGGGGGATTCACTGGTTTCAGGAAAGTCCTCTGGAATGGTAAATTCAGCTATGAAATCGACTAGGACTTGTCCTTGTATGGCCCGTATTGGAGTGTAAGTAATGTCAAACTGGCTCAGTTCGACGTTCCACTGGAGTAACCTACCAGACGTCTCAGGCCGCGAAAGGACCTGTCCTAATGGCTGGTCGGTGTAAACAATAATGGGATGTGCCTGGAAATACGGTCGGAGTTTTCTTGATGCAATAACAAGGCAATAAGCAAACTTCTCTAATTTTGGATATTTCCTTTCGGCCCCAGTCAACCGCTTGCTGATGTAGTATACTGGCTTCTGTATCTTGTCTTCTTCTCGAATTAATGCAGCGCTGATAGCATTTTCTGATATCGCCAAATAAACGAAGAACTTCTCATGATCGATAGGCTTCGACAGGATAGGTGGTGTGGATAGATGTTGAACTAGTGCTTGGAAAGTGCCCTCACACTCCATGGTCCATTCAAAGTTTCGTTTTTCTTTTTGGATCAGATCGAAGAAGGGGATGCATTTGTCAGTGGACTTTGAAATGAACCCGCTCAATGCTGGTACTTTCCCATTGAGACTCTGGACTTGCTTTATGGTTTTCGGAGTTTCGAGATTTCTGATAGCCCAGATTTTTTTAGATTAGCTTCGATCCCTCGAGCGTTGACGATGAACCCAAGGAATTTTCCAGATGAAACTCCAAAGTGACATTTCAGTTGATTTAGCTTCATTTTGTATTCTCGAAGTATGTTGAACATAGTTTCCAGGTCTTTAACATGGTCGGTGGAGAGTCATGACTTCACAAGCATGTCATCTACATATACTTCCATTGTTTTCCTGATTTGACTGGCAAACATCCGATTGACCAATCGTTGATAAGTAGCCCCGGCATTCTTGAGTCCGAATGGCATAACTTTGTAACAGTAAAGTCCCAGATTGGTTACAAAGCTGGTATGTTCTTGATCGGGTAAATGCATCGGTATCTGATTGTAGCCAGAATACGCATCCATGAAGGGTAAGAATTCATGCTCGGCTGTCGAATCTACTAGCTGATCAATTCTGGGAAGCGGGAAACTGTCTTTGGGACATGCTTTATTCAGATCGAAATAGTCGACACATGTTCTCCACTTTCCGTTTGGCTTTCGGACGAGCACGAGATTCGATACCCATTCAGGATATAGCGCATCTTGAATGAACCCGTTCGCTTTAAGCTTTTCTACTTCTTCTTTAAGGGCGGCAGATCTCTCTGGATCCATACCACGCCTTTTCTGTTTGACCGGGACATGCCGCGGGTCAATATTCAGAGTGTGGCTCGTGATGTCCGACGAGATCCCACACATGTCGGAATGCGTCCAGGCTAATACATCAAGATTCGGCCGTAGAAATTCAACCAATTCCTCCTGAGTTTGCAGGCTTAGCTGAGACCCAACCTTTATCATTTTCGAATCATCGTCATCGTCAATTGGGACATCAATCATCTGTTCGGCCGAGGATGCTTGACTTTCTTCAAGTTCTTCTTCGTCTTCAGTTTCTCTTGGGTCAAGATCCCTTTGGAATTGGCTGGGGTGCCCGGGCCTAGGCCCGGGCGTTAATTGTCAATTATCGGCAAAATGGACGCAGAGAGATTCCTCTACGCCCTTTCCTTTCTCCTTTCGTTGCGCCTCCCGCAGCTCAGCAACATAACAGGCTCTGACAGTAGCCCGATCTCCTTGAATGATTCCCACTCCATGATCAGTGGGAAATTTTAAAGTCAAACACCACAGGGAAATGGCTGCCCTGAATTCAGCGAGGGCCGGTCGGCCCAAGAAAGCATTATAAGGGGAGTCTATGTCCAACACAACGAACTGTAACATCCGTACTCTTCGGCGTTCTCCGACTCCCAACTCCACGGGCAGTTCCACCATTCCAGTGGGTATAGTAGCACTTCCGTTGAAACCATGGATTCGAGATTGACAAGGTTTCAAGTCGTTTGCTTCCATTCTCATTTGATCATAATCTCGTTTAAACATGATATTCACAGAGCTTCCACTGTCAACTAAGATCCTCTTCATCCAAGCGGGACCTACTTGAGCAAAGATGACCAGCGGGTCGATAGTGGGGGCTTCGACTTTGTCAGCGTCTCTGTTCCTGAACACGATGTCATCTGTCATCGTCTTATGTTGCTTGGCCGGAGCCCCTTCATCAAAACTACTACAACACTCGAAGTCCGCATGCCTGATAGAACTGGCATACGACTCCATTTCCTTCCAGCTTCGATCTGCTGGGTGAGGACCACCACTTATTGTATTGATAACCAACCTCTCGCCTGTACGAGCGGGTTCCTCCTGTCTTTCCTGATTTGGCGCACGATTCTGATTTGATGGGCCCGCAATACCAGACTGCGGCGCCCGCACATACTGATCCAACTTCCGTTCACGCATCAGTTTTTCAGTGAGGTCTTGTAAGTAACGACACTCATTGGTGTTGTGGCCATAACTCTATGGAATCTACAAAATTTTCCTGTTTGGATTTGTCTTTCCGTTGGTGGCTTTGGAGCAGGTTTCTTGTATTGCATGGTATTGCAGGTTTGAAGTACACATTTTCCAGCGACGTATTCAATGGAGTGTAATTATCGTGCATGGAAGCCCTACGCCGTGGACCACGATTCCGATCGCGTTTTTTGCTTTGATTTCTATTGTCCCTCTGCTGATTCTGTTTATTTTGTACGTTCAACTGAACTTTTCCAGAACCATCTCCGGACTGTTTAACAGCGATGTTACTCTGGATTCCTTCGATGTTGGGTCCTGCGTCATCCTACTTCCTAGACTGTTTCGCATCCTCCCTTCTCAAGAATTGGGCTGCCTTGGAGTAGAAACGGTCCAATGATGCAGGTGGTTTTCCAGCTAACCAATTTCCAAACTTGGAATCAGGGTCAATCCCTTTAGTCAATGCCATCAGGATAGAGTTATCATTGGGATTGCTTATTTCTGCACACGCAACATGGAATCGCTCAAAGTAACGTCTAAGTGTTTCTCCGAGAGCTTGCGTAACACTAGATAGAGTGTTAACATCTTTAGGCCTCGCTACGTGCATACAGAATTGTTCAACAAACTTGGTGGCTATCCGATCAAAATTAGAAATGGATCATGGTGGTAGACGAGTAAACCACATGGTTGCAATGCCCTCCAGGGAAATGGGGAAACCATGGCATTTTACTGCATCATCATCTCTTGTAGCATTCATCAGCCATTCGTACTTCAGGATGTGTTGATTGGGATCAGAACTCCCTTCGTGAACTGGCAAAGTTGGCATCCTGAAGCGCCGAGGTGATTCAGCATACAATATGTCATCGGTGAAAGGGGTATGACTCCGGGAGATTCCCCAGTCGTCATTGGAGAGACCCTGACTTTCGCGGATCATTTGGCGGATCATCGTTGGTATATCCGGCATATGGATACTAGGAGCATGCTGTGCCAAGGTGTGGTCGGGTTCTACAGCGCGAGTCTGGACCGGACGAAGTCGACGGTCCGTGCCTCGCCTCCTTGGTTTAACATCCTCAGGGACATAAGGCTCAGGACACTACGCCATAAATGACCTTCTGCAACACTTTTGCAAGGTGTTGCCAGCTAAAATGTTGCGACAGCTATAAAATTTTGGTCCTACTGCAACATTGCATTTTTGGTGTTACCTTAGCCATAAAAATGTGTTGCTCTAGCTAAACAAGTGTAACACGATGCAACATTTTTATATAGTGTTGCAATAGATGTATTCAAATTAAAAAATTAATAAAATTAGCAATCCGCGTGAATACGATCCAACGATCTACATTTAATCTGGTTGTTAAAATGGATCACCACTGCAATTTGGTCCAAAATTTCGTTTTCCCGCCTAAACTAGTTCAGATCCCCTTTTGGTTTTCATTTTAATTCGTCTCCTCCCATTCGCCTCCTCCCAGTCGCCTCCTCCCATTTGCCTCCGCCACCAAATTGTCTCCCTCCTTTTCTTCTGCTTCCTCATTCGCCTCCGCCACCAAATTGTCACCCTCACCCCCAGCTACCCCTTGACCCATCGCGACCATCTAGCTCCAACCAGAGCCCTGTCACGACACCAAAACCCGAAGCCAAACAAAGTTTTCCGTTCAAACCCCTTTTGCCACCGCTGTCGTCGCCATCAGCTCTCGCCTCCAACAGAAGACCTGCTCGCCACCAACCCCTCTACCTTTCTCCTTTAGACCACTTCATCTGAAAACCCTTCTAGCGCCTTAATTTCTCCCAAAACCCGAACTGCTCTCGAGATGTAGCTTTCATTCTCGCAACAATTAATCTGCTAATGGTAATAGATTGCAAGATGATGACATTATTAAGGATAAGCATGGGAATGGTACTGGTAATTTCAATAAGGTAGTACGCCCCCCATATGTTTGTGCAAATGCTCCTTTGGAACTTATATCATTTTCTAGTTATATTTTTGCAGGTATCATGTGTATATAATTCACATTATATCATTTTCTTCATGTCGGTTACTAGTTAATACTCACAGACTTGTATATATACATCCTCCTTATAGATAATTTTTAGTGTTTTATTTTTAAATTGTTGTTAAGGGAGATAGTGTTGAATTTTGGAGCTCTAAGTTCAGTTTTATAATCTAGTGCACGTTTTCATGTATTATTGCTGTTTGATGGTGAATTGATGGTTACAATGTTCAGGTTGTGAGTGGCAGAGGTGATTGTTGGTAGAAGTTTTATTGTGGTGATGTGAGTGTTCGGCAGGGGTTGTTGACGGTTTGAAGGTGGCTGTTGGTCCAGTTATTACAGTTGCCTCATTTACTGTTGTAGTGCTTGCAATTACCATTTGTGCATCATTTTACGTCGTTTCAAAGAAGGCTCGATCTTCCGAAATCGGATGAATCGGGGGACTGCGGTGCCCCGGACCCCCGCCGGCGCTGCGCCCGGACCCGCTTCTCGGCTCGCCTTCGGCTCGGCACTCGGCTCGCCTTCGGCTCGGCACTCGGCTCGCCTTCGGCTCGGCACTCGGCTCGCCTTCGGCTCGGCACTCGGCTCGCCTTCGGCTCGGCATATATTTGTCAATGTCGGTGTATGTATAAATTGAAACTGCATATGTAATGAGTGAACTGAGTGATGTAGTGAGGAATATCTGTATATGTGAATATCAGTGTTATATATCATTGAATTGTAAAATAGTGGAGTCAGGAATTTGTACTATTTCAAATGTTGAAATAAAATATTTATTTAAATAAATTACTGTTTAAATATCAAATTCTGTGTAATAGCATTTTATTAAATAAATATTTATTTTTATTAAAAAATCAAATATGCTCTACATTGTGGGCCCCACAAATTCAAAAAGTTCATATCTATAGCAACATTTTGGAATGTTGCTACAGATACCTATGGGTGTTGCCATAGACCCAAATAGGGTTCTATTGCAACAATATTACTTATGTTGCCTTAGATAGTCAAAATGTTGCCTTTGAGGTCTAAGGCAACGGCAAAAATTGCATCACCCTAAAAGTGTTGCCATAGACCTATGGCAACATTTTTCGGGCCTGAGCCAACATTTTTTTTGTGTTGCAGTAGGCCATTTATGGCGTAGTGGGAGTATGCTCTCGTTGGCTACGATGAGGATCAGCTTGGTTTCTAGCATGAACTCCTTGTTCGGTAGTGGTGGTAGTAGCAATGTTGCCTGTTACATGATAAAGAGCAGCACCTTCTTGGGACGAAGGTCCAGTATGATGACTAGTGGATGGTCCAGTTCTGGGTTGTCCAAGATTCGAAGTAGGTGGGTGCCCTGTGGCCTGGGTATAGCTTACATCCAACCGTGGGCGCATGGATCGGTGATGACCGTCAGATGAGGCTGAACTCTCTATGGAAGAATAAGAACCTTGGTCTCTTCTGGATCTTCTGCGCCTTTGGCGATTTAACTGGTTGGTCAACTCTGTGTTGGCGCCCAGTTGTTCAGTTAGCTATTGTCGACTCTGGGTCAATTCTTGGAGCAGCATCTGAAACTCTTGTCTGGTAACCGGCCCTGTTGGATCTGAAGGTCCGGCGGCATCTTGGTTTGATGGAGGCAATTACACGGGATTCTGCCTGTCCCGTCCTCCCTGATCAGCAACTGTAGAGGTAGTCCGTGTACTTACCATGGTGAGGTGATGAAAGTCCTTTCCTAGATCTGATGCAAATCTGAATAGAATGGAAGGGCTTCAAAGTTCTAGATCTGGATCTTCTTCTTGGATTTGTGCAATCTGATATAGATAGGAGATCCATAGAGTAGGAGAAAAATTGGGTTTTCTCAATGAAAGCACCAAAGTGTTTGTACCAAAATTGGGCAAAACACTCTTCGGAAGTTTTTGAAGAGATAAAGTGAAGAAGTTAAATGGAAAAAGAGGATTATCTAACAAAAACTCCAAATTTCAGACATGAAAATAATTAAAATGCAAGGAGACACAAGAATTTAGAGTGGTTCGGCGTATCGCCTACATCCACTATGAAGTTGATAGCTTTATTGATCTTTCTTTGAAGATTACAAGTGAATTCAGTGAGTTACAGCAGATAATTATGATTTGCAGCAGTGAATTTCATTATTGGCAGCAACAAGGGAGTTTAGATCTGGATCCGGCAGAGTCTAGGCGTTGGATAATTCAAAGAAGAAGAAGCCCCTTTTCGGTATGCCCTGAGGCTCTATTTAAAGGTGTAGGAGGCTGATATTTCGCTCAGATCTCGGGAGACCCTCTCTGGCACGTGACTAGGCCCGCGCGCCCAAGCCCGCGAAGTTTCGGTCCGATCCGTGATCGATACGAACGGATTCGTATCGATCAAGATTGTGTCTGATGGAGTCAAAATTTAGCGTGGACATTCTTTAGCATGCACGTAGGCTTCTGTGGAAATTTCATATCATTTGGACTTGTAGATTTATGGTCGATACGAATTAGGATCTTCGGTTGGCTGTTTCGTTCGACTCCCTTATTTCGACTCGGTCCTGTTCGACTCGATCACTTCGAATCAATGGGCGCGCATAATCTGGAGGTGACGAGTTGGCCGAGTCATCGTTGATCTTTGCCTTGTTTGCATCGAAGTCCATTGCCCACTTCGAATCGATCAACAGCTTGTTCCTTCGCATCGATCTGTAGCACACCTTGATTGAATCGATAGAGGTGGTTTGTTCGTATCGATGATGGTGACTCTGTTCGCATCGATGAAAGGGGCATAGTTCGCATCGATGGTTATGCTCTGTTATGTGGATACAAAGTGGACAATGGATGAGCGAGTCGAAATGTGGCTCTCTGATGGACGCGAAGCGGAGCGAGTCGAACAGATGCTCTCTGATGGATGTGAATGGGAGCGAGTCGAAGTAGACCCTGGTGTTCGATGCGGAGCTGATCGAGTCAAACTTGATCGATTCGAACAACGGCTCTGTGATGGAGTCGAACTCGATCGAGTCGAATAGTGGCCATTCTATGGATTCGAACGCGAGGCTATTTCTTATCCAATTTTGCATCGATCATAACTTGAGCATATTAACTCGGATTGACTTGAAATTTGGAACGTTGGCTCTCATAGCTTCGCTTGTCGTCTCATATCAATTTTAGCTTGATCCGGACTTGGAAAAAATTCGTCGATATCCATAGTGAAACTTCGTATAACCGATTTTCTAGATGAACTGTCTTTGATCTCTAGTCAAGTTCTTGGTGTCACGGCCTTGCCAAAAGGCGGGATAACATTATTTAAATAGAAGTCTGAGTCTGCTATGATCCATCGCTGTCAAAATTTACTTTCTCGCATTGATGCCATCAGAGCTAGATTATTAAGCAAAAGCGATGAGATCATGGCTCACGATGAAGTCCTTCTCCAGTGTTTCGGTGGTAACACCGAAGCTGTGAAGTGGCATAAAAGATATCTCACCCAAAAGATCATAGCCAACAATCGTAAAAATCACATTGATTATCTTAAGAATGAAATTGAGGGAAAAGATGAAGCGATTGTTAAACTTAAGCGACAAGTGAAGTCGAATCCTATAATCGATTTTGATGAAAAAATGTTCAAACTCATCTAATGGATAAGAGATTTAGAGATAAAGTTAAGAGATAGTCAAGCTCAATGTGCCTCTCTAGAATTCCTCTCAAGGGAAAGGACTCATAATATTGATCTTTCGGTCTCTTGAGCAACCCCTCCGATTGTCAAACCTCCAGGTCAAAACTTCTCGTGGCTCGAAAATTTCCAACCAAGCGGAACCCTTCCTCGGGTTTAGACAATAATGTAGTTGGAAACTGGTGCTAGAGGGTGAAGTTTGAAATCGCCAAGTATTCCCAAACTATTAATAATTACACCGTCAAGAATCAAAAGTTTGAGCGTGATATTTATTTCCTCCAAAAGCATGTCACAGAGTTAGAAAGGAAAAACAAGACCCTTAGGGCAGCAAACAGGGCCTTTAACCGTGCTTTGAAAACCAACATCGAGGCAATTGATGATGAGAATACAATTGGAAGAAAGGATAAAAAGATTAAAGAAGTTCTCCACGCAACAATTAACCATGTAGTTAATCCTTCGGTGGCGGAGACTCTTAGTAAAGCATTTCAAGATATGTAATTTGCTCATGTATTTGAACCATATAAATTTATCTTATACATGATTTCTGTTGCTTGTAAATAATTACATAACTTATGTAAATTATAGAAATTTGTAAATATCACCTGTTTTGCGATCCTTTTCTGTAGTGTAACTTTTGATGTACCTTTGAATCGCTCATTCAGCAACTTTCATGTTTTTGAACCATTTGTCATTCTGACTTTCCTGATTAGATATCAGTGTCTGAAATTTTTATGTAGTAGCTCTTCAACCCATTCGGAGGCTTTTAATAGCGATCTTCTTTTTATAATAATTTTTTGGCCTAGATTTAAGCACTTGAGATGAATAGAAATTCAAAGATTTTGTACCCTGATTAGGTTTTTCAAATAAACAACCGTCTTGACACCCATATTCAAGTGTTAATAGTAGAGTTTTATGAGGTGTCATCGGACCCAGATTCAAGTATCAGTTGATGGAAGATAAGTTGAAAGTCACGTTTCAGAATCCTTTAATAATAAGTAAGGGAAGATTGGAATGCCAGTTTCAGTAAAAGAATATCAGAATACCCTTCCCGGTAATAAGTAATAGTGGCCCAGAGTACCATCTCCAGACATGGATAATGTAAGGTTAGAAATCCATATCTGCTAATCTGATATTAATAATGGAAGACCAGAAGACCGTTTTCGGCAATAAGTATTAGAAAACCAGAAAACCATTCTGGCAACAAGTAATAGAAGACCAGAGAATCAACCTGGCAATAAGTAATAGAAAACTATAATACCATTTCTGATAATAAGTAATAGAAGTCCAGAAAACCAATCTGGCAATAAGTAATAGAAGACTAGAAAACCAATCTGGTGATAAGTAGTAGAAGACTAGAATACCAATATGGAAATAAGTAATAGTGGACTAGAATACCATTTCTGATAATAAGTAATAGAAGTCTAGAAAACCAATCTGGCAATAAGTAATAGAAGACCAAAAACCAATCTGACGATAAGTAGTAGAAGTCCAGAATACCAATCTGGAAATAAGTAATAGAGGACCAGAATACCATGTCTAATAATAAGTAATAGAAGACCAGAAAACCAATCTGGCAGATGTTCGTGGGAAGAAGTCAGTGACTTCTTTCTGGTTCTCTTGTTGAAGGTGCCATCTTCAGGCTTTGATGATATTTTGCATGCTTTTTCCTTTTTGGGCCCAAGTTTCTTTATTTGTTTTGGCCTATTTCAGGCAGGGATTCTTTTGTCCAATTCTTGTGCTTATTTAAGCAGTTGCCATTTTAGGTGGTGCCGATTTCTGGCGGTGACCATTTTAGTTAGGGACTTTTCTTAGTCCGCCGGACATTTCATCCGGATTTTCGGTGCGCTCGGCTAGCTTATTCTCAAGCAGGGCCCGAGGACTTACCCGACCTCCCTCCAGGAGGTACCTTAACCTGGCTATAGCGTGACGTGGCTAAAGGCTTGCTCGGTACCTTGGCCAGGCCATAGCATGGCGGGACCAAGGGATCACCCGTCTCCCTCCAAGAGGCGCCTTATCCTGGCCATAGCGTGATGCGGATAAGGGCTTGTTCGGTATCTTGGACAGGCCATAGTGTGGTGGGACCAAGGGATTATCCGTCCTCCCTCCAGGAGGCGCCTTATCCTAGCCATAGTGTGGCGCGAATAAGGGCTTATGCTGCTTTAACCTGGCCATTTCTGACTTTGGCATAGCTAAAGGCTTATGCCCTCCCTCCAGGAGGTGCCTTGACCTGGCCATCTTAGCGCAACCAAAGGCTTTCTACCATTATTTGTAGCCTACCATTTTAGGTAACCCAGGTTGAGAATTTTACTCCCAACCATGTAGACTTCTCTTATTTTGAGAATAGAAATTTTATTCCATAACTTGTTCAATCCTTTACAAACCGTTTAAGTTTTCCTTGCCTTAGAAAGTGTAGGACCATCTTTTCAAGCACCTTGCATTGATTTGTATCATGTCCATTGATTAGATGAAAGTTGCAATATAATCCCTCAAGTTTCTTCTCAAATCCTGGCTTCTTTTTCTGAGAAGGCCAATAATTCGGTTCTTCTTTGGTTTGGGTATAGATGTCTTCGATTGAGGTAGTAAGATTACATTCCTTACGAAGTATTGAATTTTGAGCTGTCTTTGACCGGCGTCTAATTATTTTGTGGCTTGGTTCAAGTACCTCTTCTCGAGGAGTAGGTTTCATTTTCATTGTCTGTTGATCCTCCTTCAAGGGCCTTTCTTTCAATTTTAGATTTTCAGTTAGAAATTTCTTAGTGATCTTTATGCTTCCACTTGGTGACTCCTTTATTATCCTTAGTCCTTCGGTTGTGGATTTTTCCATGCGTCCATGGTTTTCCCATGAATAGTGAGCCTCATTTATAATCTTACTCCATTTATGTGTAAAACTATCATAATCCTTTATCATTTCCTTTTCAAAGATAGTCCTATGGGAATATGACTGAATGGTCCTTCTCATTTGATTGAAGATGTGGTCACTTCCATTTACTCTCCCTCCAAGCGCAAAGATTAGGATAAGGCCAATATGAAAGGGGTTTAGACTCCATTTCTTAGGATCGTATGATTCTACTTTCTTTTCATTTATAATACTTAAGGCTTTGAGCCTCAGTCTTTGCTCCTCATCTTGATTAGAGCTCTTGATATATGTTTGGAAGAATCTTAATAAGTGCAGCTCAGAGGACCCTTTTTCAGATCTTTTAATTCTTCTAGCCATGGTTAAACTAAAGTGAAATAACTTGGCGTGGGATTAATCCAAAGGGTGGTTAAAGAATGGTGGGGAATTCAATAAGGTCGGAGGTTCGAGCCCTCCTTCTAGCGCCAAAATGTTAACCAAATTTATGGTCAACACCCCAAAGATATTCCAGCTAGTGTGATTAGTCTGGTTTGAATGAAGGGCTTGATTTCCTTAAGAATCGCCTTTGTAATTTGCTTGTATATATCTTTCGAATCAAACCTTTCGACGTCATCGAAAGGTTTAGGTGCGTGGTTATAAAACCTTCCAGCTTTATTGAGTTAGTGTGAGAGTCTCTTTAAGAGTTTTCTTCCTTGTTTAGATTGCATTTCCTTTAATTTTTCCTTGGAAGGCTGGATTTTATCCTATCGGAAGGTCAAGACGATTGCCTTCTTTTGGTTAAGGTAGGATATCAAACTCCTTTATGGATATACAGGGGCTTCCGACTTTGTCGAAAGGTTTGTTCTTTTATACAAAGTAAGCTTCAACCTTGTCGAAAGGTATGAGAATGATTTCCTTTAACTTAGATCTTGGCGAAAGGTTTGGTGACTTGGATTATAATGTCGAAAGGTTATTGGAATAGTTATAGCATAAGAGCTATGAACCTAGTCCGAAGGTTTGGGGCTCTAAGTTAATCACTCCAGGAGGTTGAAGTTGGTGTTAGGACTAGATATATTATCAATCTTGTCGAAAGGTTTAGTCCTTTGATTCAATCATTTCAGAAGGTTTAGTGATTATTAAACTGATTTGGTTGTCAACTTAGTCGAAGGGTTCTGATTGGAGCTTTGAGGGCTTCGAAGTTTTGAAGTTATTACTAATAACAGAAATGTTGCTGACCTCGTCGACAGGAACCTTCCGAAGGGGTTTAACCTGAAAATATGAGTTAATCCAATAAAGGTTTATGAAAATAGTAAGGTAATTAACAAAGTCAAGTACTTCCCTTTATCTCTCAGTAAAAGCTTCATTTTATTAAATTTCCCCAAATCAAACTCAATTATGGTTACAATCATACCCAAATCGGCGTTGCCACACTGCAATCTTAAACACCGATCAAAAACCATTCAGTTTTGCAAGGACGGACCTAGGAGTGGACTCGGTTAGGCTGTAGCCCCCCTAAAAATCTGGAGTTTAACCAAGATTTGAATACAACATATACCTAGATAAGTTACTTGGGGGTTATTTTAAGGTTACGGAAGATAGATGGATGAATAAGAGTAAAAAAAGATAGAGAAACAACTACTATCGCTTTTTTATTGCAAAAACTCCATGGTTGATGCAAAATGCATCCTAATATGCACTTCATTGCATCTATTTTAAAAAGGAAAACAAAAAACAAAATCAAACATCATATTATTCAATCGGTCGCTAGTATGTTATTGATTGCTAAGTCACTCGCCAATAAAAAATTATAGTGGTTTCGACGATATAAGGCCAAATTGCAAGATATTTATCGGCAATATAATGCCAGATCGACAAAACTTTACCCAATGAATGAAGTAGTCTTTCCTTTTTTAGACTAGGTCAATGGAGTAAGCAGCAAAATATGTTAAAATGAAGTATGAAATAAGGTTCATTTAGCATCACTCCTTTTTATGTTGAAATTTACTATATTTGTGTGTAGAGTTTACATTTATGTTTCAATCCTTAAATCAGCTATATTATTATTTTGGTCACATATGTATATACTTCAACGTGAAAGTCCTGGAATTCTTGATCAAAGCTGTAGTACATTAAAAAAATTATGAATCTAAAATGTAATATTAGACTAATTTTACTAAACTACTTAATCTTTTTATGCCTCAATAATTATAATGATCACAATGTATTGAAATAAAACGTTTATTGATATTTTGTTCTGATACAAAATAATGCTGTGATATACACTAGCCTATATATGGGAAAACTACTTTGATGGGCTATTGGGCTTATAGGGTTTACATACCCGCACCGCATCTATACATTATCTTTTGTACATCAGTACGCAGACAATGGACTTCATTTTACACTTCCCCTCAAAATAAACTAGGGTTTCCAACTGCCTCATGCCTCTTCTCAAATCAACATAAAACTCTTCGGTTTTCTTTCCAATCATTAGAAAAATGAAGATACTTCTAGAGATTCCTTTAGATCTATAATATATTTTCAATTGAAGCTCGAATGCACAAAAATTGCTAGCTAGGGTTTGTTGCTGCTTCTCAAATCAGTAGTAAACACTGAATATTCCTTTAGATCTACAACATACTTTAGATCTACTACATAGCTTCTCAATCGAAATTCGAAATCTCAAACTCTAGCTAGGGTTTCGAGATGCTTTCAGAGCCGATGTGCAGATCTTTGGTTTGGCTTCATACAACAGATAAGTAAAGTTATTTGATATTTTCTTTTACATGAAAACATATCTTCTTAATTTAAAATTTTGATTTCTAGTACTGATTAAACTTTCTGTTTAGGATCAAAGGAATCGAAAGTTCCAAAGTTGCTTTTGAGTTGCTGGTGAGAGTTTCTAGAGTTGCTTTTGAGTTGCTGGTCAGAGTTCTCGACATTGAGCTCAAGCCGTAGCCTGTGAAAGTTTTTGGCTGACAACGGCTTAGTGAAAATGTCAACTCTCTGGTAAGTGCTTGGTAAGTGGTTAACTTGAAGGTTTCCACTCATTACTTGTTCTTTGATAAAAGATAGATCTAGTTCCATATATTTAGTTCTGGAATGTAGAACTGGAATTGCAGTTAAAGATGCTTAAATTATCACAATACAGTATTGCTTTGTTGTTGAGTTTGATTTTTAATTCAGTAAGTAGAGATTTGATCCACATTACTTCAGAAGTTGCACTTGCAATGCATCTGTATTCGGCTTTTGTGCTAGACTTAGAAATAGTTGTTTGTTTCTTTGAACACCAAGAGATTGGATTCTTTCCCAAGTAGATACAGTAACCAGTAATTGATCTATGATCATCTGGATCAGTTACCCAATCAGCATCTACAAAACCAAATAAACATAATAGGAAAATAAGCACAAGGACAAACTTAGAAAAAAATTTAGACTGAAGGACAACAGGTTTTTTTTAGGCTGAAGGACGATGCTAGTTATAACTAGCATTTTGTATAGTGTAAAACTGAATATAATGCTAGATATAACTAGCATTTTGTATAGTGTAAAAGTTGAATATAATGCTAGATATAACTAGCATTTTTCCTTCAGCCTAAAAATTAAACTTGGTGTCCTTCAGCCTATTTTTTTTAAAAGTTTGTCATTTTCTCTAGTTCCCTCTAAACATAAATTAGTATAGTTTTTCAGAGTTAAACTATAATTTATTGTACCCTTTAAGTATCTCAGAATTTTCTTTACAGGCTTCCAATTCTAATTAAGAGGACTTTGTATAAACTAGCTGACTTTGTTTAAACAGTATGTTATTTCTGGTCTAGTTATAGTCACATATTGTAGAGCTCCTACAATACTTCTGTACTATTTTGCAGTTGATATAGCTTCTCCTTTGTTTTTGGATAAGTGTAGTTTAGTAATCATTGGTGTGGGAAGACTGTTCACTTGATCCATTTTGTCTTTATTGAGAATTTCTGAGATATACTTTTTCTGACTTAAATAAATCTATGAATTTGAAGTTCTTTTGAGTTCAATTCTAAGAAAATAGTTTACATTTCCAAGATCTTTGATAGAAAATTCTTGGTTTAAATTCTATATATGACCTCTGATTTCATTATCATTGCTGTCAGTAATGATGAAGTCATCTACATAAATTAACATGTATGTCACTGTATCTTTATGAAAGTCGGTGAATAAAGAATATCTGACTTTGTTATGTTGTAGCCAAGTCTAATTAGAGTAGTCTTCAATTTCTCAAACCATACTCTAGGAGCTTGTTTGAGACCGTAGATAGCCTTGTTTAGCTTACACACAAGATCTGCATTTCCACTTTGTTTAAATCCACGTGGCTATTCCATATATACTTCTTCTTGTAGAACACCATTCAGAAATGCATTATTTACATCCAATTATCTTATACTCCAATTATTGTGTAGAGAAATAGTAAGAATAATTTTGATTGATGTTGGTTTTATCACTGGTGAGAATGTTTCATTGAAGTTAAATCCTAATTGTTGTGAAAAACCTTTTGCAACCAGCCTTGCCTTATACTTGGAGATTGTTCCATCTGCATTTCTTTTTAGTTTGTAAGTCCATTTACACCTAATAATATTTTTATGATATGGTGAAGAAACAAGACTCCATGTATTATTCTTTACAAGAGCATCATATTCTTCTTTCATAGCTGCTTTCCATTTTCACTTTGCAATGCCTGTTGATAAGTGCATGGTTCTTTAGTATATATATCTATGATATATATTTTTGGTTTGAATATTACCACTTTTAGATTTGGTTATCATATGATGACCCTCTCTTGTTGGAGCAGCTTGTTGTCTTGTGTTATTATCTTGTGTTTCAGGTTGAGTATTGGACAACTGAGCCTCATCATAAGCTTGTCCAGACTCTGACTAGTGACTTGGATCCTGTTGAGATGGGACATCTGAATGATTTAGGTGATTCTTGGCTTGACTAAAGGTTTGGAAAATCAAGTTGAGCTCCTCTGTCATTCAGGTGATCTGAATCTTGCATCTAAGTGATACTATCATGACCTGTAGGTATTGGTGCTATAGAGAGTTTTGAGTTATAAATTTTCTGTGATGTCTTGATCTCTTTTTCACCGAATGGAAGTACATGTTCATTAAATATGACATGTCTGGAAATGAATACTCTTCCATTACTGTCCAAACATTTACACCCTTTTACATTATTGGGATATCCTAAGAATGTACAGGGGTATGATCTGAAGTTTAGCTTGTGATTATTGTATTGTCGTAGACAAGGAAAACATAGGCAGCCAAAGACTTTTAAGCTTTGATAATCAGGTTGCTTATTGAAGAGCACTTCAGTTGGGCTATTGTCCTTTAACACTTTTGTAGGCAGCTGATCCGAGTCACTACAGTAGCAAAAGCATTTGGCCAAAACTTAAGTTGTAAAGATGCTTGTGCAAGCATGGTAAGTCCAACCTCTACTATATGTCTATGCTTTCTTTCTATCAATCCATTTTGTTCAGATGTGTGTGGGCAAGTAATTCTTTGAATTATTCCCTTCTTTTAAAAATATTCCTTGAGAGGTCTGCACTCAGTACCTCCACCAGTTTGCATAAGTTTTACCTGAAAAATGGTTTGCCTTTCTACTTGAGCTATAAATTGTAACACTGCCTGATATGTTTCTGATTTTGCTTTCAAAAAATATATTCAAACATATCTAGAATATGCATCAATATATGATATATAATATTTAAAATCATAATCATTGTTTATTGGAGCAAGACCCCATAGATCAACAACATCAAGTTCCAAAGAGTTATTATATTTTGTTAGAGAATCTTGAAAAGCAAGTTTATGACTTTTTCCCATTTGACAATATGTACAAACATATGGAGTAAGCATATTATCATAAGAAATATTATTTTTATTCAAAATTCTCTTTACAACATCAATACTAGGATGCCCAAGTCTAAATTTCCAAGTTTCAAACATACTCATATTTTTTTTCATTTTGAGCAGTTTTGGAGATATTACAACACATTTTCCAATGTTCCACATATCTTGAGTCAACTAGAGTGAACCTGTAAAGTCCTTTCTCTATTTTACCCTGCAAAAGAATTTTTTTAGTTAGTTTATATTTGACTAAACGTAATTTGGGTAAAATTCAAAATACACATTATTGTCTCTAGCAAAATGTGAAACACTTATTAAATTTTTCTTTATTTGGGGGAACCTTAATAAATTATTTAGATAGAGTTCTCTATCACCTTGAATACAAGCATTACCAGTGTGTGTTATCTTAGTTAATACACCATTACCCATGTGTATACATTGTTTACCTCAATATTCTTTACTACCAAGATTTAGATTGCTAAGATTATTAGTCACATGATTAGTAGCTCCAGAATCAGGATACCAGATTTCATTTACAATGTCCTCTAGCTTAGCTATGTCTCTGTTATTGCTTTTTACTGCTTCTGTCTGGTTTCTTGGTTCTTGAAGAATATTTGCCAAAGTTGCATTAGGATTATAGGCTTTTTGGCTGTTTTGCTGTGCTAGCACATAATTTGCATTAAACCTAAAGTAGCACCCGTTTGCCGCATGACCAAATTTTTCACAAATTTGACATTTGAGTCTGTTATTGTTGTTGTTATTGAATCTTCCACCTCTTCCTCTGTTTCTAGATGACTGGCCTCCTCTTTGATTGTTACTTCCTTCGTATCTAGATGAACTGTTTCTTTCTTGATTTTTGAATTTGTTGTTTGATGTATAATTGATAGTAAAGTCAAAAGTAACTGGTTTCTTATGTTCAATTCTACCTTCATGAGTAAGAATTGTAGAATGAACATATGATAAGGTTGGAGTAGTTTGCATTGAAGAAATTATAGAAACAACTGCTTCATACTCCACATCAAGACCACTAAGAATTGACAAAATTTTCTCAGTGTCAGATATGGCATGCCCTGCAGCACAAAGTAAATCACATACTATTTTCACTTTTGTTAAATACTCTCTCATAGACATGCTTTCTTTCTTTAAATTTTGTAATTGTCTTTTATAGTGCATGACCTTTGCTGCAGATTGAGAGTTGAACACCTGTTCTATTATTGACCAGATTTCTTTGGCAGTAGTACACCCTATCAACTGTGGTAATAAACTTGCACTTATGGTAGATAGAAGCCATGAACTCAACAAGTTATCTTGCCTCTGATAGATTGTATACTCTCTATTTGTCACTGAATCACCATCTGTAGTACTAATATATCAATTTGGAACAGTTTTGGTTCCAAGAATATATGGTTCTAGCCCATATCCTCTTATAGCAATTAATACTTGAAATTTCCATAGCAAATAATTTGTTTCATCTAATTGATTTGCTATTAACTGACTTTGAGGACTAATTATGAGTTTGGATACGTTTTCATTTGTAGATTGCAGTGCAGGGGTTATAGTTGGATTTGGAGATGTGGATGAATGATTATCAATATCTCCTTCAACCATATCAAGAATTTCAAAAAGAGACAGTAAAGAATACAGATTCAAGAAACAGAAAATGATATTATACTGAGTAGTCAAGAATTACTCAATAATGATGCAGTCTGGTTTCTTTAGAGCAAGGCAAAGGTAAGGCAGAAAAACAAATGAAGGAAATTACTGAACTGAGTATCAAGAAATGGTTAGTAATGATGTAATGCAACAAATAAATTACTGAACTGAGTATCAAGAATACTCAGTAATGATGTAATCAAATTTCTTGCAAGTAAACTGAGAGCAACCAGCAAATTAAATGATGAAAATTTTCTGATAATTTGCTTAAGCACGGCTCAATGATGAAAAGAATATGAAAAAGGTTTAAAATAGAACAATCTAACTAGCAGATTCAGATGAGGAGAATGAACTCCGATGAACTGCTGTAGTTGCAGCCTGCCCAAATGTTGAGAATGATTTGATGGGTAATGGCAAGGCAATGAGGGTACTTCCGGGAACAGATCCAGTAGAGACGGGGTGGGGCCTGTAGCTCAGAGGATTAGTGATTTCAATGTCGTTAGACAATTGTGAGCTCTGATACCATATTGAAATAAAATGTTTATTGATATTTTGTTCTAATACAAAATAATGATGTGATATACAGCAGCCTTATATATGAGAAAAATACTTTGATGGGCTATTGGGCTTATAGGGTTTACATACCCGCACCACATCTATACATTATCTTTTATACATCAGTACGCAGACAGCAGACTTCATTTTACACAATGGAAATATCAAAGTTGCTAATTTGATTATAATAAAGCTTTAAAGTTTAAACACTTTATTTAATTGGAATGTGAAACTTGTTCGAGTGTTGGATATTCGACCGAGTATGTGTTCGAAATAGGCTCATTCGTGTCATTTGATTTTCATTTAAGACAAAAAAGAAAACCAAACAATGTACAAATCATGTTCGTTTGAATATTGTAAGTTTTGTTGTTGTTGGTACGTTATCTGATTCCTTCAAAAAGTTTGAATTTAAATCTTATCTAGTTGATCCATATTTGTCCAAATTTCTTATAGGATAAAAAATCGAACACACCTCCACTCGGTTTTATCTAAGCAACTTACACCTCTTGAAGTCTAATGATGACAAAAAAATAGTCTTATAATTAATTTGATACAATGATTAGAGTACTTGTCAGTTGTCACTTTAAGATGATAAGAAATTCAACCGTTTGTGAGCTTTTTTTTTTTTAAAAAAGAGTAAGAGTGGTCCTTTATATATGCGAAACATTCTTCTTTTTTCTTGTCTCATGAGTTTGAACTTATGAATTTTAGAACCTTGTCTAGAGCGTCATCTATTAACTAGTTCAGCTACTGGTTCTTGACTCAACATATTTTTAAGTTAAATATCTTTTACAAATTGTACGGAAAAAATGTTATAAGCTGGAAGTCCAGCCCTACATTCTGGATCTACCTTTGGGTGTACACACGTCTATATGAGTAAATTTCTTAATCCATGCACTACAATTTAGCCAGCACATCAAATTCACTCAGCAAAAACTGAATTGGTTTCCTTGGAATCCAAGCACCCATATTTTCAAAAAGTACAAGTTTTCAAGCCACCCATTTCCATGAAAAAGTGTTTCTATATTTGAAAAAATATTTAGTTGCAGATTATACTTTTGGCTCTTCTTCTTTTATGGATGAGATGTTTCATGCTATATATGAACAAAACGGTTATAACGAAATACATAATAAACTTAGGAAATCAGACAAGGACCGGGTACTATATAAATAAATATGCAACGTCTAAGTTAAAGAATTAAGAATGTACTGCAAAAAGCAGTATAATTGTCGACCTGAAAAAAAAAAAGTTAAAGGCATACCTAGTTAAATCCCCGCAGAAATGTTACAAAAGACAATGCAGCATTAGTTGGCAGCCAGGTATCATGCCTATATATAAACGGACGTAAGCATCCTTACATATATACAAACACAATGATCAACAAAATTGCAAGTAAAGTTCACGTCTATATACAGTATACTTGTGTGTGTAATCAGGAGTGTTGTGCAATGGTGATCATGAACCAAGAACTGAGTACCAATCAGTGCAACAATGAGCATGTGTTCCCCTGTGGTTGGACACACAGAATGTACAGTTGAAGCAAATGAAGAAGACTATGACAACGTCTAGTCAACATGGATGCCATCTTAATTAACAACTGAATTAGGTGATGCTAATAGATATCAGGTTATTGAGATATTTTACCAAGTGACTCTTATTCTCAGGAAGCAATACGTAATATGATGACATGAGCCCAAGGATGCCGTAGTTCATGGCTGAAATTTGTTGTGATATTTGCAACAAGTTCAGCATAAGAAATTAATATACCTTCTAAGAACATTATCAACCTGGAAAAAGATGTATACTAACCATACTTCATGCAATCCTAAGCATACTGAAATTTAAATCCAGTGATGGATAACTTGCTAGTGGAAAAATTATCACACTTATATAAAGTAAACTACATAATCACTCCTACGCAAACACAAAGGGCAAAGTATATGGCTAGGGAAATTCCAGCCAGAATTCTATTAATAATCATCATGTCAGTATTTTCAAAAGATTTCAAGCCAACAAGAGTCTACGTGGAAGTAAAGAAAATATGCAATGGCAATCATGCTCCTAACCCAAAGTACAAGTACGTCCTAGACTGGTTAATACAGGAAACACCACCTACAGAGACCAAGAGCGTATGTTTTGGTATAGGCGACTGCAGCCTTTTCCATACTGTGTTTGGATATGCAGGATGTGTTCAAGAAGCAAACCCAAATGATTGCAGCCTCTGTCTTCAAGATTTGAATACCATTTTGACAGCAAGAATACGTAGCGATGTGTGTTTTCTATGCTCCAAAAAATTTCAGTTTTTCCCCTGTAATATTAATAAAATAACTGATCGCCTTGAACTGGAACAAGAGGAAGAAAGGCCCTGGATGGGGTATAATTTCTAGTCATGTTCAGTTTGATTGCACTTAATCATAATATATGTATGTATGTTTGATACGAAGTCAAGGTTTTATTATCTATTTTCATGATTCATTTAATCGGTTTTTCTTGTGAAAACTTGTCAGACGCATATGTTTGCTTATTAGAAAAGGGCTCTCTTAATTGTTAACAAATAAAGATTGGCATACTTGAGATCCTATTAAAACCATACAAGTCATATAAGTCGAATCTCTATTTTTCTATTTGTGGAATTATCGTTCAAATAATGTCAAAAGTGATGCAATTCTTTTTACAATCATTACTGTTGGTTTATGAATGTTTTGTAAATGTCAAATTTTATAATTTATACATTGAAAAAGATTGTAGTACAAATATTTTGCAGATAGCACACTAACGTGCACAACTAAAGGGGAAACAAGTATATATTCAATCAACTAAAACACACACACATATGTATGTTGGGATAAACTAAAATTTAATAATAAGTTTAAGAGTTATGTCTATTTAAATAAAAGTCGTGTTGTTTTGTAAGGAGTCGTGTCCACTGAAACGAAAATATGCCTATTTAACGAGCTGGGTTTATTTATAAGGGTGTGTAGTTCATTATAAATATATGATCATTTTGATGTATTGTATAAGAAAAAATGACAAGCTAGAACAAAATTGAATTAAAAAGAGGAAATGTTATTTCTCTACCTCTCGTCTAAAATTATATTCCTCTCCCCAATCAACAAATTGATATCACAGTCACAGTCACAGTCATAGCTAGGACGAAATCATGATATTTCTATTTTTTTGGTCATTTGTTCTCGCAAAAGAAGATTTTGAAGAATGGACTAATAAAAAGAAAGAGGAGTTAATTTTCAAAGAATAGTAGAAGATCGTCGAAAATGGTTATGAACGGCCAAATGATTTGAAAAGCATGTCACAAATAGAAAAGAAAGCGTCTGTGAAATTATGACTGGGTGATCATTATGCTCGTGTTTTGATTATTGAGAATGTCGACGAAGAAGCGTTGGAATATGTTATTGGAGAAAGTTCCGCAAAGAATTCATGGAAATTATTTGAAAGAGGTGTATGGAAAGAATGACACAAAATAATAGAAAAAACAATATAATTAATGAAAAAGAGAAAAATTGTGAGAATGGGAAAGATGTAAAAAAAATTTGGTGAAATTTGAGTCATTAGGGGAGAAAAAATTAAAAGAAAAAGGAAAACGTGTAGAGGATGAAAAAGAAGAAGACGAATAAAACAAAGTATGCGAAGATGACGCTAATGAAGAAAAGTAGGAAAATAAAGAAGATGAAAATGAAGAAGACAAAACTCAAGAAGATGAAACTCAAGAGTTCGAAGGAGATTTGAAATACAGGCAAGAATCTGATAGGATTAAAACAGAGAATATTAAAAAAATGAAAATAGAAATGATCAAAGAGAGAATCAAAATGGCAAGTGATGAATTTCACGATATTGGAAACAAGAGCTTTCGAAGAAGTCGAAAGGGAGGCAAAGCTACCCTTCCACCACAGCTAATCCTTTTGACACAGTGGATTCTGCATACATGAAAGAGTCTTGTATGAGTTCAAAACACCTTTCGAAGGTATTGAATAACAAGCTTGCGCACAAGAACCAAACCCTTCGAAATAGTTGGTTTTGCCACTGTTAATCTTCCACACAAGGACATTTTTAGCAAAGTGCAACTTTCGAAAGTAAAGATAAGCCTTTCGAAACGATTGGACCCTTCCACAAGCATAAAGAAACTTCACATAAGACCAAGTGACCTTCCGCAATGATCCTTTCGTCACCTACTGGTGTTCGAAACCATTCGAAAGCGCTTCCTCATCCACTAAATAATCACTCGTTATGACTAGCACCAGACCAAAGCAACCAAGGAGAGGTTTCGAAAGAGAAGAAGGAGTGGGTAGTGCTTCTGCTTACATCCAAAAACACGATAGGGAACCTTGACCCTTTTGCTACTAAAAGAGGCAAACCTTTCGAAGACATCGGAAGGTTCCATAAGTACACGAAAGCAGTATTGGTGAATGTTGGAATAATATCCGTTGTTAGTGCACATTTGATGGAGGTGAAAAGGGCTAATCCAAACATAATAAGAGACCCAGATATCCACCTTTGAAGCTATGGAAGCCGAATGACAAAAGTGAAAGGATGGATGCGAAATGCTGGTGGAAAGACCTTTCGACTGCTTCAAAAGGATGGAAGCGGAAGGGCGAAAGTGAAAGGATGGATGCGAAAGGCTGGTGGATAGACCTTTCGAACGCTTCGAAAAGATGGATGCGGAAGGGGATCAATCTGCATCTATATATACGACCCAAGGGGTCCAAGTTGGGGACCGAATTTTGAATTCTAGAATTTCTTTCTTAGTTCATAGCAATATCAAATTCTTGTAACCCTAGATCAATTTAAGGAAAATTCTTTTACTTGTAATCCAATTTAGATAAATAAAAAGTAATGGATGCATGGATCCAATATCGATTTCGAATATGAGGAAGATCATTTCGGCCATTAGCTCGACTAATGACCAATTACACATGACATTCACTTATTTTCTTAACCCCTATTTGACTTATGCAATGCTATGGAGTCTACTTGAATATTTTTAATTTTTGAATCACATTATCATCGCCTTTCATGATATGAAATATTAAATTGACGTGATGATGATAATCCAATATTGACAAGCCAATTGAATTTGTATCATTTATCCAAGATAAGGTTCCATTGCATACCGACTTTAAATCTTATTTATTAAAAAGATTATATAACAAGTCCCTTTGAGAGAATAAAAATCCTCTACTCATTCGAAAGGGGTTTCGATGGGACTCACTGTATGATTTTCAAAGTTATATTAGCTGGGAGGACTCCTTCGAAAGGCACTTAGATACTCCAAAACATATAACCCCTATCAAAGGAGCCTTTACCATGACTATAGAACCTATGCTTTTAAAAGGGATCCTCCTTTAAAGGTGTAATGACCTTTTCAACCCATTCGAAAAGGGTTTCGAGTGGTTTGTTTCTTTCTTAAATTTTTCTTCGAAATGTTGACTAGATTTCTTGTCAACAATTAACATCTCCGAAGGGACACATTTCGAAGACATGCAATCCCTATTGACTCATTTGAAAGGGGTTTCGAAGGGTTTGGTCATTCTTTAAGTTTTGTTTTGAGGTGTTAACGAAATTTCTTGTTAACATTTTTGGCGCTAGAAGAAGAGGCCTGAACCTCCGACCTTGTTGTTTCCTTATAGATTAATTATGGAACATTTTACTTATTATAGGAAAATGAAATCGAAAAGGCTTAGTCGAATGGACGAGAAAGCAGTACACACAATAAATTTGCAGTTACTTCAACTTTCAATTTGGAGGGAGTTGTGCAAGGACAACCATCGATCCCAGCACAACCAGATGATAATGCAGTCAAGATAAGGCATTTTGAGCAACAATTACTAGAAATGCAAGAGCTCATGAAAGCAACTCTATCTCGGAAATCTTTCAAAACTGCAAAACTAACAACTGGAGACGAGGTGGTCTCCCCAAGGAGAAACTTGAAAGCTCATACATACGAAGGTAAGAGCAAGGTCGGCCTAACATCATCAAAGAAAAATGAACATCATACAATCAAAGTCAATCATAAAGGAAGAATACATGATATATCTCTAGAGCAATCTGGAAGCTCGACTTCATAGGAATACAACCCAAATCAAAAAAGCTATCATGACACTGAAGCTTATTTGAAAGATATGGCAGAGAAGGCTATCAAAGATATGCTAAACGCTAAGGGGAAAAGATTTTTGGACGAGCGAGTAAATGACAATGAACGAATAGATCCGTTTAGAGACGAAATCATGTCGGCGGTAATTCCATCTCATGTCAAGATCCCAACCATGAAGTATCATGGCACTACCGATCCCCATGACCACTTGATGGCTTTCGACTGCCAAATAGATCTATATAATGCTTCTGGGGCAGTGCGGTGCAGACTATTTCCAGTAACCCTTCAAGGAGCAGCCGCAAAATGGTATCGTCGGTATCGAGAGAAGACTATTTAGTCATGGAAACAATTTTCCTATGAATTCTCTGCTCAATTCTGCATATACAAAGATCCCACAGTTGATTAAACTGTTTTAGCAAACATCAAACAAAGGCAGGGAGAATCACTAGGTGACTACCTTAGAAGGTTCAATACAGAGGCACTAAAAGCCAAAGATATTAACAATAAGGATAAGCTGATTGTTGTAGTGCATTCACGGATGTAAAGATTTATACGACTTTCACTTACAAGCTAATAAATTCATTCGAATGAATGAATTGTACTATACCAAGAAGAAAGTTAACCTTAAGAAGGAAGGTGGAAGATTTAGGTTTGACCGAGGACATAAAAGGCCGAGTGGGAAGATTCCAATACTAATTCAACCGCTTTGAACAAGCCATTGTCTTATATATATATATATATATATATATATATATGCTACAACAAAAGAAAAGTTTAACTTTCCAACTTCATTCAAGGCTAGAAATTACCCTAAGCGAAGGAAGGGAACGATATTGTGCTTACCATGAAGCAAATGGCCATAAAACTGATGAATGCTAAGTGTTGGCTGGAATCATTCAATTGTTAATTCATGAAGGACGCCTGAATTAATTCATCCAGAACCAACAGAAAGCACCCCGGACCACCGATAAACCGCGAAAGTTCCCTAATATTGCTATGAATAACTTAGAAGATGAAGATCCATTAACGTCCACCTTTGCATAGAATTGATGTGATTCATGGGGGACCACATCCAGCAGGAACTAGTAAGTGAGCCAGAAGCAGATATATCAAGAAAGCTAAAGAAGGAGTATTTTCTATCCAGGAAGAGCCCCCGTTTAAAAATCCACGGTTGAATATGCAGATGCCGAATCTTGTCATCACTCCCCAAGAACTCAAAAAGGGAATCCATCACCTCCATAATGACCCTTTTATGATCACCGCTCAAATTTGGCTCTCTATAGTGTCAAAGATTCTGGTTGACACTAGAAGCGCAGTCAATGTCATCTTCAAGCATGCCTTTGATCAAATAGGAATTCCTGAAGATAAGCTGGAGTCTAGTACTGAACCTATTTTTGGGTTCAATAAAAAAGGTCAACTCCGATGGGGCAAGTAAAGCTGCTAGTACAAATAGGAGTACCGCCATGCTGTAGAATTTTTAAAACTCCTTTTGTGTTCATCGATCAACCATCATACTATAATGCATTCTTTGGACGCCCTACATTAGATGAGGTGGATTCATTCATCTCACTAAAGTATCTGATGGTGAAATTCTTAACAAAAAGAGGTTGGGTACCATTCAAGGAGAACAATTTAACTCTCGCGAATTGTATTTTTCCACTCTTGATCAATATAAAAGGGAGTACTCTTCTTATTATAATTCCTCTACTATTTTTCATCCTTTAGATGATAGATTTCTACATCCAACATTTGAATCAAAAATAAAATCTAATAAAATAAATTAATGTGTGTTTAGAAGGTGCATCTCATTTGGGAGCAAAAGGAAGAGGGCTGATGCTAACTCACTAGAGGAAAGCGAGATCGTTGGAAAATTAAAATGCCGAGGGAATACGGAGAGGAGCCTACGGAGGATCTCGAGGAGATATGTATAGATCAAACTGACTCGACCAAGATCATTAAAATGGGAAAGGAATTGAAGGACAGCTTGAAAGAGGATTTAATTCAATTCCTCAAAGCTAACAAAGATGTATTTGCATGGAATCATTCGGATATGATCGAAATCGATCCATCAGTTATCTGTCATGCATTAAATATTGATCCAAATGTGACCCACGTTCGATAAAGAAGAGGCAATTTGATAAGGTTCGATCTGATGCTCTGAAAGAAGAAGTTAAAAGGCCGCTTGAAAATGGATTCACTCGAGAAGTTTTTTATCTAAAATGGCTAGCAAACCCAGTGTTGGTAAAAAACACAAATGGAAAATGGAGAACATGTGTCGATTACACGGATCTGAACAAAGCATGCCCAAAAGACTGTTATCCATTACCCAGAATAGATCGGTTAGTTGATGCAACTAGTGGTCATAAGCTATTGTTCCTCATGGATGCTTATTCAGGATATAAACAAATAACCATGTTTAAACCGGATGAAGAGCATATAAGCTTCATTATCGATTGGGGAATTTTCTGTTATAAAGCAATGTCTTTTGGGCTGAAGAATGCGGGAGCTACTTATTTGAGATTGGTCAACGGAATGTTCAAGGGGCAGATTGGATGAAATATGGAAGTTTATCTGGATGACATGCTAGTAAAGTCTCAAGAATCTGAGAATCACCTTAAAGATCTTGAAGAAACGTTCGAAGTATTATTAAAAAATCAAATAAGACTGAATCCTCAAAAATGTTCTTTTGGAGTTCATTTCGGAAAATTCTTAGGTTACATCATTAGTGCACAAGGAATCATAGCTAGTCCTGACCAGATCCAGGCTATCAAAGACATAGCTGAACCCAAGGCTGGCAAACATGTAATAGGTGTGAATGGTAGAATTACAGCCCTAAGCAGATTTATCTTCAAGGCAACTGATGAATGCATCCCCTTCTTCAATGTGATTAAGAAAGGAAAGAATTTTGAATGGGGAGAGGATTGTAAGAAAGCCTTCCAAGAATGAAAAAATCATTTAGAAAGTCCTCTAATATTATCTAGCCCCGTGGATGGAGAAAGCCTATATTTGTATATAGCGATTTCAAAAAACGCGGCTAGTTCAATGCTGATTAGAGAGGATAATGAAACTCAACTTCTCATTTATTATGTAAACAGACGATTGAGAGATGCTGAGGTTTGGTATCCAGTCATAGAAAAGTTAGCCTACTGTTTGATACCGATGGCACAGAAACTCGAAGCATACCTTCAAGCGCATCCAATTAGAGTATTAACCAAATTTCCACTCAAACAAGTCTTCAGTAAACCTGAGACTTCAGGGAGGCTAGTAAAATGGAGAATTAAACTTAGTCAGTATGACATTGAATTTTAGCCATGAGCAACAATTATAGGGCAGGCGTTAGCAGATTTTATCAATGAATGTACAAACTTCATTAAGGAACAATCAGAGAAAGAGAAAGATCAAAAACCCACATGGAAACTATTTGTGGATAGGACATCAAATGAGCAGGGAGCTGTAGCAGGGTATGTCAGAATAACACCAATGGGCATCGCTTACATTACTCAATGAAGTTAAGGTTGCCGCAACAAATAACGTAGCTAAATATGAATTGATGGTAGCAAGATTAACTCATGCCTTGCAATTAAAAATCCCACAGATTCAAATCTTTAGTGACTCTTAACTAATGGTGAATCAGATAAAGCAGATATATCAAACCATAGATGCCAAACTAGCCTTATATGTTAAGAAGATGCTAAAAATACTTGAGTTATTTGAAGATTTTTATATATGTCAAGTCCTAAGGGAAGATAACTCTCAAGAAGATTCGTTGGAAAAATTGGCTAACTTAAGAGGAGCTCCAGAAACCCGTATCTTACCAGTAGGATATCAAGCAAATCTCAGCATTGAAGTGGAAATGCCTGAACCAGCGAAGGAACTACTGATTTTAACTAGATCCCAAGCCAGCATTCAAGAGAGAAAAGGAAGAGAAATTAACGAACAAATTCCATATGAGAAGCCCAATCATCCAAAGGCCTATAAATTTATGATAACACTTGGATGACACCTATTGTAGAATATCTTACTAGTTGGATATTACCGTCTGACAAAATGGAAGCTAGGAAAATCGGACAACAGACTCCGACTTTCACAATGATGGATGTAATTCTTTATAGGACAAATTTTCAAAGTAGGCTACTTTTCAAATCAATTTCGCGATCGGTGTTGGTTTTGAAACTTATTACCAAACACGGCTAGTTTCTGCCCAGTCAGCAGCCCAGTCAGCTGTTTTATAACTGCCAGGAAAAAAGCCCAACTCTTAGTTGCGCCTATGGGAAGTTGGAATTTTGTTATGGTGCACAACTCTTAGATGCGCACAAATTTTTTACAACTGTGCGCATCTATAAGTTGCGCATTGGCTTTCCAATAAGCAGGCGCAACTCATAGTTGCGCCTGCTATAATATCGTGCAGACGCAACTATGAGTTGCGCCTGCACAGGTTGCTGCTGTTAAAACAGAGGCAGCAGCAACCCTTCCCTTCATTACCCAAAAACATTTCCCAACCTCAACCCCTTCTTCCATGCCCGAACCCACCAGCTACAAACTCAAATTTTAGTCAATTACCACCAAATTATCACAAAATTTTCAAATTTCTTCTTCATTCTTCGATTAAACCAAAGCTACAACAATGGAAGCGGGATCCTCTTCAACACAAATAGATTTTGTTAATTTCTAAACCCTAGTTTTTTTGATTAATTTCTAATTTGCTTATTATTTGGTTGTATTTGCTATAAATATTGTCAAATAGCTTGTTGTACATCTTAGTAATCCAATTTGAAGCGTTGAATCACTAATTGGTTGTAAACGATTTTTAAAAATTGGTTTTTTTGGCATGAATTTTGAAAAACCGGAAAGCGGACCGGTAGACGATAGCGTGCTTTATATGCAGGATAATCATCGCTCTAATTTTGAAGAGTTAATGAGGGTAATATTATTTGTTTTGTAATTATAGTAAATTTTTGCAAGCTATTTCGTATTTTGAATTAACTATAAGTTATAATTCTTTATTTTGCAGAGTGTAAAACCGGTGGATTGTCTGGATCATTCGAAAAGTTTTAAAGATTTGATGGAGATGGTTGAAGATCAACGGGTTTAACAATTACTACATCAAGCAGGATTCTGGTATTTCATGCAGATTAAATATATCAGATTTGACAGGTCATTACTCACAGCTTTATGCGATAGATGGAGACTTGAGACTTGCACTTTTCATTTTTCCATTGGAGAAACGACAATTACACTATAAGACGTATCTATTTTTCTTGGCCTTCCCATCGAAGGCGCCGTGTTGAACTACGGTGGTAAAGTGGACGCCGATGAGGTTTGTCAACGTTTGCTTGATGAAATTCCACCCCCAGAAGCGGTGGTCAATAGAAGAGAGTTGAAGGTCAAATGGCTAAATGACCTTATAATCGTCAGGGAGATTTCAGTCGATTCATCTATTGAGGAGCTAGAACAGTTCACACGGGCTGTCATATTGCTTCTTATAGCATCTCGTCTATTTTTGAACCATTCGAAGGGTAGAGTTAGCATTAAATGGTTGTACTTGCTAGAGGATTTTGCCACCATTTTCGATTATTCATGGGGTAGCGCGGTTTTGTGCGAATTGTACAAGGAGTTGGATAATGTGGCACTAAGAAAGACGAACGGGTTAGCAGGTTGCCTAACCCTTCTACAGGTATGTCGGTTTTGACTTATTGGTGTGCCAAATTTATGAAATGTTTTGAAAGACGTTTCTTAACACTAATAATATGCAGGTATGGTCTTGGACGCGTATTTCTGTTGGACAGCCAAATGTTCGTGCCAACGTTGCTCCGGGATTACCGTACGGGGCAAGGTAAAAGCAACTTGAAACGTACACTGAAAACTTTTTGATTTCCGCCAATATTCACACACTATTTTGATTATGACTGTAGATGGACCGGAGATAGACGTTGGAGAGATAATTTAGCCCGTCATCCTACATTCTATCGCAATGAGCTCGATGTTATGGACGATCATGATGTTGACTGGACGCCATACACGGCTGAGATCGTACAGGATCTGCCACCTATTTGCTTGGACGGGGAGCATAGTTGGTATGCAAGGACCTCGATTATTTTCTTTCAAAGTGTAGCCATGCACTACCCCAACAGAGTGATGAGGCAATTTGGCCTTCATCAGCATATACCGGATCCAACCGAGCAGATTTTCCCACACGGTTGGAATAGAGACTTGTACAACACGTACGTCGCAAGGTGGGATCATAGGTTGGATCACGTTCAGGTTGAACGCGTACCAAGAATGTCAATCGAACAATACTATAGTTGGTACTGGCATATCACACGGCGATTTGTTTTCAAAACCAACGCCGATCACGAAGTTGATTTGAAAAGTAGCCCATTTTGAAAATTTGTCCTTCTTTATAAGAAAGGATATGCCATTCCTTACTTAAGATGTATGAGTTTAGAGGATGGGAAGAAACTATTGGTGGAAGCACAGGAAGGATTTTGTGGAGACTGTTCCAATTGAATAGAGTTGGCTAAAAAAATAACGAGACAAGATTTCTATTGGCCTCAAATAGCAGGTCAAGCTATAGAGTATGTAAAGGAATGTGAAATATGCTCGAAATACTCAAATACTCCTTGTTTACCACCAAGTCAATTAACTTCGATCTCTAGTACATGGCCCTTCGATGTATGGTGAATCGACTTAATCAGACAATTCCCGATTTCCGAAGGAGGAGCAAAATATGCTGTAATAGCCACTGATTATTTTACTAAGTGGGTAGAAGAGGAGCCATTCCCTAAAATCACTTCTGGGAAAGTGCTTAGATTCATCATTAAAAACATCATTACCAGATTTTGGATCCCTTATAAGATTATACCTGATAATGGAACACAATTTGAAAGTGAAGAGTTTTCTCGATTTTTCCATAAGAATGGGATTATCAAAAGCTTTTTTTCCATGGCATATCCAAAGGCTAATGGAGCTGTTGAGGCGGCAAATAAGACTATTAAGACTATCCTGAAAAAATGATTGAATAAAGCCAAAGGAAATTGGGTAAAAGAATTGCCACTTGTACTCTGAGCCTACCATACATCCACTAGAGCTGCAACAAGTTATACCCCTTACTCTCTAACATATGAGTGTGAAGCAATGTTGCCAATTGAAATTGAGGTACCCTCACATCGAAGAATCTCTTATGAATTTGGTCCAAACCAAGAAATAAAGAGAATCAATGGATTTAATACTTGAGCTAAGAAATGAAGTAGCTATTCGGACAGCAGAATATCAGAGGAGAATCTCGAAATACTACAACTCAAAAGTAAAGACAAAATCATTTCAAGAGGGGAATTTAGTACTCCGAAGGGTGATGGCAAACACAAAAAATCCCGCGGATGGGCCGCTAGAACCAAACTGGGTGGGTCCTCTAATCATACGCAAAGTAATCCCTTTTGGAGCTTACAAGTTATGTTGACCAGATGATAATATGGTTCCTAGAATGTGGAATGCGGAACATTTGCAACCATATTTTCTTGCAATGAACGAATAAAGCACCTCTTTCCTAAGAAAAGTTTACATGGTTGGGAGTAAAATTCTCCTTGAATTTGGAAACTACCTTAAACGGTCAAAAGCCTTTGTCCTCCCCGAGATGGTCAGGTCAAAGCACCTCTTGTAGGGAGGATAAAGTAATTCTTTATCTATGCAATGCTATGGCTAGGTTAAAGTATCTGCAAGCCCTTGACCGCGCCACACTATAGCCAAGTCAAGGCGCCCCCTGGAGAGGGGACAGAGTAAGCCCATGGTCCCGCCACACTATGGTTTGACGAAGGCATCGAACAAGCCTTCAGTCCCGCCATGTTATGGCCTGGCTGGAGCACCTCCTAGAGAAAGGACAGAGTAAGCCCCTGGTCCTGCCACGCTATGGTCTGGCCAAGGCATCGAACAAACCTTCAGTTACGCCTATAAGGCCAGGCTGGAGCGCCTCCTGGAGGCAAGTTGGGTAAGTCCTTGGGTCTTGCTAATGGATAAGCTAACCAAGTGTACTAGAGAACAACAGACTAAGACATCTAAACCCGAGAAGCAGCACTCCAAACAATGACAACATACAGAGCCTAAAAGATGGCACATGTCAAGAGAATCAAAACCCAATAGGTGGTGTGAAACAAAAGGCTCAAATAAGAATCTATAGCTTATGACTAATTTCCATAAGAGGATTTTTAGACTTCATTTACTAATGCCCGAATCCGGGTTTCGGGCCTCTTACTATTGATTCCTGGTTATTAATGCCCAAATCTGGGCTTCAGGACCTCTATTAGTAAAACCTCTGTTATGGATATCTTTTCTTCTATTAAATCTTGGGTTTTATCTTACTAATACCCGAATCTGGGTTTCAGACCTTCTATTATTTCCGGATAAGGATTTCTGGACTCAAATTATTCGTTCCCACAAAAGAGGGTTCCCATTCTTCTACGAGTTATTTCTAGATAATGATATTAGGACTTTTCTTATTAAACGATTATTCTTGGTCTTTCGTCAGTTATTTTCAGAAGAGAATTTTTAAAATTCTATTATTTATCTCCAAATGAGGATTCCTGGTTTTCTATGACAAGAAGAAGGCATCTGAACTTTAATTATTGATGCCAAGTTTAAACTATATGCCTGGTCTTCTATTAATATAACAAGGGTTTAATTTCTGGATTTCTTTTGTTATTACCAAAGTTGGATGATGGGACTTCTATTATTATTGCTAGACAAGAATTTTTTATCTTCAATCATTCCCAACTGTAGATTTCTTATCACTTGCTAACTCCAGATAATGATCTATTAATTTCTGCTATTTTCAGATTTATATTTCAGGAATTTTGTTATAAAAAATGCTAATATTATCTTCAATCGTATTACGAACAAACCACTGAACATACTTTTACATGAATTTTGAACTAACAATAAAGAATGTTACCTGTTATCCCTCCTTTTTGCAAGGCCGTGACACCAAGAAATTGACTAGAAACCAATGACGGTTCGTCTTAGAGACCGGTTACACGCAGGCTCACTATGGATATCGATGAATTTTATCCGAGTCCGGATCAAGCTACAGTCGACAAGACACGACGAGAAAAGCCATGGAAGTTAACACTCCAAATTTCAAGTCAATCCGAGTTAATATGCTCAAGTTATGATCGATGCAAAATTGGATTAAAAACAGCCTCGCGTTCGAATCCATCGACTGGCCACTATTCGACTCGATCAAGTTCGAGTCCATCGCCTGGCCGCTGTTCGAATCGATCGAGTTCGAGTCCATCACAAAGCCACTGTTCGAATCGATCGAGTTCGACTCCATCACAGAGCCGCTGTTCGAATCGATCGAGTTCGACTCCATCACAAAGCCACTGTTCGAATCGATCGAGTTCGACTCCATCACAGAGCCGCTGTTTGAATCCATCTAGGTGGATCACTCTTATCGATATGAAATAGGCCACCTCCCATCGATTCGAACAAGAAAAGTGCCTCGATGCGAACAAGGCGAAAGTCCTGGAAACGACTCGATCAACTCGGCAAAAAATATGGATCGGTGCGAAGAACGCGCGCCACGTCAACCTGCTAGCGCATGCCGCCATCAATTCGAAATCATCGAGTCGAAATGATCGATATGGACGAAACAGCCCGCCGAAAAGCACCATTTTGTATCGATCATATCTCCTAATCTACAAGTCCAAATGCTATGAAATTTTCACAGGAGCTTACGTGCATGTTGAAGAATGTCCACGCCAAATTTCGACCCCATCGGACACAATTTTGATCGATACGAAATCCGTTCGTATCGATCATGGATCGGGCTGAAACTTCACGGGCTTGGTCGCGCGGGCCTACTCATGTTCCAGAAGGAGTCTCTCGGGATCTGAGCAAAATATCAGCCTCCTACACCTATAAATAGAGCCCCAGGGCATACAGAAAAGGGGATCTTCTTCTTCTTTGAACTCTCCAACGCCCAGACTCTACCGGATCCAGTTCTAAACTCCATTGCTACTGCTACCAACGAATTTCACTATTGAAAATCATTGTTATTTGCTGTAACCTGCTGAAATCAATTGTTATCATCAAAGAAAGATCAATAAAGCAATCAACTTCATAGTGGACGTAGGCAATACGCCGAACCACTCTAAATTCTTGTGTGTCTGTGCATTTTAATTACTCTAATATCTGTAATTTGGAGTTTTTGTTAGATAATCCTCTTTTTTCATTTAATTTCTTCACTTTATCTCTTTAAAAACTTCCGAAGAGTGTTGTGCCCAATTTTGGTACAAACACTTTGGTGCTTTCATTGAGAGAAACCCAACTTTTCTCCTGCTCTGTGGATCTACTACCATCGTTGGATTTGCAAAAATCTAAGGAGGGGATCCAGATCTGTCGTCCAGTGGTTTCTTCTATTCTATTCAGATTGCTCCAGATCTAAGAGGAACTGACTGCATTCATTTATATTTTCGTATCCATGTTCTCGAATCCAGAGAATATGGCGATTTTCGTATCCATGTTCTTGAACCCAGAGAATATGGTAATTTTCGTATCCATGTTCTCGAACCCAGAGAATATGGTGATTTTCGTATCCATGTTCTCGAATCCAGACAATATGATCATTTTCGTATCCATGTATTTAGATCCAGAAAATATGACAACATTCGTATTGGTCGAACTTCGTATCGATCAGCTTTCGTATCGATCGACTATTCGTATCGATCAGTTTTCATATCAATCAACATTCGTATCGATCGAATTTCGTATCGATCAGCTTTCGTATCGATCAACTATTCATATCGATCAGTTTTCATATCAATCAACATTCGTATCGATCGACTTTCGTATCGATCACTTTTCGTATCGATTGGTTTTCATATCGATCACCTTTATGTCGATCCAGCCATGTGCATTTCGTATCGATACTCACACACAGTTCGTATCGATCCATTTTCATCCAATTTGTATCGATACTCATGGCTCTGTTCGTATCGATCGAAAATGCTCTGTTCGTATCGATCAAAAATGCTCTGTTCGTATTGATCGATAATGCTCTGTTCGTATCGATCGCAACTGCTATGTTCGTATCGATCGCAACTGCTATGTTCGTATCGATCGCAACTGCTCTGTTCGTATCGATCACAACTTCTCTATTCGTATCGATCGCAACTGCTCTGTTCGTATCGTTCGCAACTGCTCTGTTCGTATCGATCGCACTTCGTACGATCCAAACGCGTCCAATTCGTATCGATCCTCAAATACCACTTCGTATCGATCCAACCTTGTGCATTTCGTATCGATCCAATTGTCCACTTTTCGGATCGATACGAATATCACCAACATTTGTATCGTTTGAACATTGCTGAGAGCGATACGAAATTTCAAAAAATAAAATATTTTCGGGTACCCACATAGTGAATTCAAAGCTCAATTTAATGAAGGAACATTCCATCCACGCTTCTATTTGTTCCATGACTGAACAAGACATAGGAGATCACAACAACAAATGATGAATTGCAATCAAGGAATGGGTAAAGGAATACTACTCAACCGGTGCTCCTAGAGGCTGGAGAACCTAGCTAATGCTCCAAGAACTAGAGTTGGTTAATATATCATGCTTCCAAGGTGAACTGCAACTTTCCCCAATTGACCAGCTTTTAAACTCCTGAATTGACAACTATGGTACGATGGCTAATATGACGACTGCCCAACACTGTCTACTCTGCTAACTCAAAACATAGCTGGTCGCCGCTGAACCATCTTCAAATGCCCGCATCTTAATCATACATGTCCATATGACTAGAAGCATGACATACAACCTTAAGAGGACTTCCTAACTATCTTATATGAGCCTCCTACCTGGGTGAAAATTAGAAATAATCACCAACCTATGAGCCCATCTTAACCAACTCACCATCCAATCAGCATTACCAACCACTCGAACGTTGGAAAATCGTGCATACATCATTCACTAGTATTACAAGTCCCCGTAGCCATAAAATGGACCTAGTCATAATGACAATCGGAGGATCTTCCCCAGTGGAGACCTATTCATTGAAACCATCCTACCTGCAAAATTTCCAGTGAAAATTCAATATGTTGACTATGTCAGTATACTATGGAAATACAACCCCCGACACTACCTCATGAAGTGAGAATGGCACATGGAATCCACCAAGAGTGATGAATGCCATCAAATGCAGATGTCTTCCCCCATTCCTCAAAGAAAACTGTCATTCATGGTTAGACATACCAGTTCTACTTCTCATATTGCTGAAGGGAATAAAGAAGCTGGAAGCCAACGAATTTATCCAAAGCCCACATCTAGTTGCTGCCAATACCCATAAATGAATTCATCACAAGAGCTTATTTCCAGACTTTGATAAGAGAACTGGTGGGTAGACGCCGACGAGTACACCAACATATCCAGGCCAATATTGAGTTGATGAACCAGATGAAGGATCAACATGGCGAGATAAGGAGGGAACCTACTCCATACTCTAGATCGGAAAACTCCTCTTCTTTAGATGGCTACCGTGGATGCCAATGCCATAAGGCTGCTCCGGGAAGGATAACTCCGACAAAAGTGCAAGCCCCATAAAACGAAGGACCGGGAACATCCGACCCCTATCAATCAAGGACTGTGATCAAATTGAACCATTTGAGTTAGACTTCCAATTGAGAAGGGCCGGACTGAAGTGCAATAGCGAGCATACGACGCTGCCTCACTTATCAATGAGATTTGATCTGATCTCTTTTGAATTATTTCTAATTCGATTTCATTTACGTTGTGAAATATGACCTACTTAAATTAAACTACTTGCAAATGATGCAGGTAACCGAGTACTTAATATTGGTTGCAAAACAACCTCCATGGACTATGATCAAATCATTGAGGTATCATCATGACGAACATGATTCAACCACTCATCGGCTACTATATGCCCCTGACTTGGGGCAAGGCATCAAAGCGGAAGAGACCGACAAGGTTAGGACTCTAGTACAAAGTGGATGCAACCGACCATCCACTCATCCGCCAATGCAATTTAATTAGGAGATTTAAGAAAGACTTGGAGTTACATGTCCCAACAATGCACTCTCCATCTCGTGTTTGAAGCTCGCCAAAATACTTATGCTTCTTCTGATGCCCGATAAAATCGGAATCACACCAAGGGTGAATGTGATGTCACCATCCATGCATCCAATCCTACATTAGACACTTGAGATTATTTGAGAGAACACATGTGGATATGATTTGAACGTTCACTCTCCAGTTTGCTTATGTAATTCGACAAAACAATCATGCCTTAAACCGACTTCATCAGGGGCCAACCCTCAATTTACAGTCATCAATGACTGACTGCCTACTCGCTAACCATCACAAGCTGTCATTTCAACTCTCTTCCTTAGCTCGATCGAAAGAATGCAAAGTATAAATTGGACGTGACTCGACTGTCTGCTCTCCAATTCTTGCACCCGACTTAAGGGAAAATACACTGCTCAAAGTGGATGTAGTTCGAAAATCCTTTCCTATGCTCGAGCACAAAGCTTGCCAGAACACTAATCTTACTCCTTAGGCTTGGAAAAAGAGGAATCCAAATAAACATGGACGTGATCCAACCGTCCATAAACTAAATCTCATCCTTCGTTGAGGGGCATATAAGTGGAAGTTAATCGGGATCCCACCGATCACGCGCTAAGTGAAACCCTGAGCTCAGGGACAAGCCATCACACTACGGCAATAAGGGATTGATACACAACAATCCTCTAACTAACTCCGGCTCCCAGAGTGTGTGCATGAGTATAAACTTACGGACATGGGTTCAAGGAGGATGGATCGGTCCATCTAACGACTTCGCCCGTGTTCAACCTAAACCCGAGGAGGATGGATCAGTCCATCTAACGACCTCGCCTTCCATATTTACAAGCTCGAGGAGGATGGATCCGTCCATCTAACGACTTCGCTTGCCTACTCGGGGTGGATATGATACAACCATCCACGTACCTGATCAACTTCTCGTTCCCAGAGTGCGAGCGAAATCCAAAAAACATGCAACAGATGTGACTGACCGTCTGTTTACCAACTCCGAATTCCCAGAGTGCGAAACGGAGTATAAACTTCAACTCCAAATTCCCAGAGTGCGAATTGGAGTATAAACATCAACTAACTCCAGATTCCCAGAGTGTCAACTGGAGTATAAACATCAACAACTCCAGATTCCCAGAGTGCGAACTGGAGTATAAACATCAACTAACTCCAGATTCCCAAAGTGCGAACTGGAGTATAAATATCAACTAACTCCAGATTCGTAGAGTGCGAACTGGAGTATAAACATCAACAACTCCAGATTCCCAGAGTGCGAACTGGAGTATAAACATCAGCTAACTCCAGATTCTCAGAGTGCGAACTGGAGAATAAACTTCAACTAACTCTAAGTCCCCAGAGTGTGGACTGGAGTATAAACACCAATTGGGTGCGAATGAGCACCCATCAACTTGCTTCGGTCCCGAGAGCGCAGACTAGAGTATAAACACCAAATGGGTGTGACCAACAACCCATCAACCAACTCCAGTCCTCTAAGCATGGTTTGGAATACGAATACCAAAAGGGATGTGATTTGACTGTCCATCTATCGGCTATGGTTCCTCATCAAGTTTTGTAGTACAAAAAGCGGATGTGGTTCGACCGTCTGCTTTCCAATCTTCCCTTGACATGGGGGCACACTTAACACACAAAATTGGATGCGATCCGACCATCCAGCACTAAGCGGGCGTGACACAAACGTCCAAGCATCAACTCTTATCCCCGGCACGGGAACCATAACGTAAATTTATAGGGATGCACTCCAACCCTACAAGACAAAATTTCTTCCTTGATTCGACAGGGAGGCGTAGATTCGAAAAATGGACCTAGCTGGATGTCCTATTCTGAATTGATATTACTACCATCCAACCGCAAATGAATGTGGCATGACCGTTCATCTGCTAACTCTCGCCTGTGATCCGACGAGTTGTGCGTGCAACATGGACGGATGTGACCTAACCATCTGCCAATCAATTCCTTCCTATAGTTCAGTGGGAGAAGCATCAAACTAAAGTTGTTGTAATTTGACCGGCCACACTTCGACTCTTGCCCTTGACTGGGGGCAGAAGAATTGACCGAGGAAAACGCGGTCTGACCATTTTCCACAAAAAAACTTAGTCCCTAGAGTGTGGATAGGGGTATAAACATCAAATAGGTGTGATGAATGGCCCTTCAACTGACTCTGATCCCCAAAGTGTGGCTACAAGAATAGACAAACGAATGAATGTGATTCGACCATTCATTCACCAACTCTGACCTGAACTCGACATGAGGAGTGTAAACTCACTATAGGTGTTATTAGACCATCCATGAGCTAACTCTGCTAACCCAACAAATCACTGAAAGAAGAGAAAGGTGACTCGCTACATCTCCAGCCTAGCATCCTTTACAACTTAAGGCAACGACTACAAGGAGACCCTAATGCTAACCAATCTGAATGATGCCCGAAGTCCTAGGCAACCAATTATACCGTACCGCCGGATCGACGGGCAATATCGATCTGCACCTTTCATATCATACCATTGGATCGATAGGAAATGAGGTCCGAGCATTCTACATCGTGCCGTTGAATCAACGGTCAATATCGATCCTCTTCGACTACAAATCGATGTGACACAAACGTCCATCGAATACCTTTGACCAACAGGGCATGATAGAAGAATAAACCATGAGTGAATGTGACTTGACCATTCGTCCTCCGTCGCCTTCCTACGATCTGTTTGGAAAAGCGTGAAAACCAGATCGGCATGACTTGACTGAGTTTGAGCTGACATTATCCCAAGTTTCGACAGGAGAATGTAAACCGAAATGGATGGGAAGCATCAATCCTACATTGGATCTGACTGGACGATTCACTCTTCTGTTTTTGCCCAAAGTATGGTGACATAAGCAGAATGTCATTGACCGTCCAGAATCTAGCTTATGTCCGAATGTCGGCAAAGTAACAATGTATTCCGCCTAGAGGAAAGAACCAGAACATAATGCAGGATAGGCATGACTCAGCCCTCCATTGGTTAACTTGATTCCATGGTTCAATGGGATATAATACAAAATTGAAGCGGACATTATTTACCCTGCCACTTATCGAGACATTCCCCAGACTTGGGGGCACGAGCAAGAAGATAAGATTAATATTACTCAACCATTCATCAATCAACTCTGGTTCTTAAAGCTTGAACTACCGTATAAACACAGCTAGGATGAGACTAGACCGTCCGCGTAATGCATCCGCCAACCCAAGGCTGGGGGCAAAAGAGTGATTATCCAAGAGTTGACTATGACAATTTGAACTTACGACCCATGCCTGATATTCATAACAACTCTAGGTTATGACTGAAAGGATGCCTAGAGATAGAATCATCGGATCAATACCCGAAATCATGGGCAACTGATCATCATTCCGACCCTTCCAATGATGAATGGATCGCGGGTACATTGAATGAAAAGCGCATCATTCAGAAACACAAGTAAATTCAATCTCAAAGCTGGAGCCAGCTATGTAGCAGCATGCAGTACAAGGCTAAGTTCTACCAATCCTTTGATTCAATGTCCTTATAAGGTTGATCATTTACCATTGCAAATAAACACATGAGGCGCCTACAACCCATCACGAGTATTGTAGATCAGATCACAACTCTACGTAATTATGAAGAAAGAGTCAATTGTTTTACTTCAGGTGAATCTTGATGTGTTCGCTTAGACTCGACCTCATATATATATATATATATATATATGGACTCTCGCTAGCGATGAAGAACCCTGCATTAAATGTCGACCCGAGGCATGTCTCGGTGAACAAAAATGATGTGACATGGATCCGGAGAGATCTGTTGCACTTAAAGAGAAGGCAAATATGCTCAAAACCAGTGGGTTTATCCATGATGCCCTCCAACCAAAATTAGTATCCAATCCTTTACTTATAAGAAAAGCGAACAGAGAGTGGAGGATATACGTCAACTACTCAGATTTGCATGGGGTATGACAAAGCACAGCTTTCCACTTCCAATAATCAACCAACTGATGGACCTGACCATCAGACATGAATTACTCACATCCATGGATGCAAACTCCAGATACAATTGGATACTGAAGCATGTCCTAGACCAGGAATACAACTGTTTCATTATTGACCTGGGCCTATAGTGCTATGCTGAAATCCATGAATTCAAACTTGAGAACACTTATATGCTACTTACCAAAAGACGATTAACAGATCATTCAAGAATCATATCAGCCGATCGATGAAAGTAGATGTGGTTAATATGCTCGTGAGATCACGACTATCAAACGACCATATCGATGACTTGCCAGAGGTATTCGGTGCTCTCTAAAAAATGTAGGATGAAACTCGATCCTTTGAAATGCTCTTTCACCATTACATAAGAAAGATTCTTTGTTTTCATCATCAATTCTGGTGGAATCAAGGCTATCCAGGAAATTCCGACAATTAGAGACACCCATGTACCCAAGAAAATCAAGCAGGTACGGAGCCCAAGTTGGAAGATTACCGTCCTAAGTTGATTCAACTCTAGGACCACCTACAAGTAAATTCTCTTCTTCAACTTGACCAAGAGAGGGAAGAGAACTTTTGAATGAACTAACAACTGCATTGATGCACTTCTAGCTCTGATAAATCGCTTAAAGAGACCTCCCATTTTACCCAAACCTTTGGATCGTGAAGATTTATACATCAATTGGGCCGTGTCAACACACGCCATAAGCATCGCAATGCTATGTGAAGAGAAACGAATCCAAAGACCAGTATATGATAAAGGCTGGCTATTGACAAGCTCACCCCGTTAACGTCCATATCGACCAACCGTTACGATAGGTCCAATATAAACCTTAGATGTTTGAAAAGTTACTCAAATGGAGTATCAAGCTAAGCCAATTTGATATCACTTATCCCCCTCGGAGAGCTCTCCAAGGTCAAACGTTAGCATACTTCATATCTTTACTACATCAGACGATTATCCGAAGAACAGTGGAGAACCGTCCAAACGATGGAGAACGTACACCGATGGAACTTCCAATAATCGGCTTTCTAACATCGAAGTTGCATTAATGACTCTTGAGGAACGAACGATCTGCTACGCCCTGAAACTCAACTTCCCTGCAACAAATAACGAAGCTGAGTATGAAGCCTTGGTGCTCAAACTTGCAAGAAAACTAGGAGTGGAAACTTTACATGTCTTATGTGATTACTGGTTAGTAGTATGCCAAGTCAGGGAAGATTATCTGACTAGGGGGCAACGTCTTGCTCCTTATCTCAACTGGGTCCAAAAGCTACTAGCTGACTTCGACTATTGCACCACTACACAAATCTCAGAGAACAAAACGAAAAGGCCGAATCACTCGCCAAGCTAGCCAGTTCTGGGGATGCGCGATAAATAGACTTTGTCTCAGTTGAAATGCTTATTATTCTAGGCATTGACATATGAAGATCAACTAGACTTGGAGATAGATCTAGAAAAAGAGTTAGATGACTTCTATCAAAGATTATCCACAATCGGGGATTCTTATTGAATAAAGGAATGAGAAATGGCATATCCTCCGTGAAGCATCACTGCATGATTATGTCTCGATCGTTCGACTCCATCGATACGAAGCATACATTCCAACATCTCAGATCGATCCAGGAGAGGATCGATACAAAGGAAGGACTTAAAACAACCATCGAACGTTGTTACAACTCGAATTTCACATCGATCCAGGAGAGGATCGTTACGAAACTCGATAAAAAAAAACTTGGCAATGACCCGTGAACGTGCAAACGTTGATGGGAGTCAGGTTAACATACGTACGCATATGACGAACTAATATTCAATTTTAAAAATTTGCAGGAATTGAATGCTCACCTGATGACAATTACAACAGTGAACAACAAATCGCTAGCACTCGACACTCAGTTACAACAATGCACTACATAATCATTGGCAATCAACATTTATATTACTGGAAATCAATCGAAGGTTACATCTTTTGACGAAAAGATAGCAACTACTCAACGAATCAGATAGAAAATTTTCAGAATGAAGGATGCAACATTTCAAAGCACGTCATGTTCACACAAGACGTACTTTTGGGGGGCAAATATTATCCCGCCTTTTGGCAAGGCCGTGACACCAAGAAATTGACTAGAAACCAATGACGGTTCGTCTTAGAGACCGGTTACACGCAGGCTCACTATGGATATCGATGAATTTTGTCCGAGTCCGGATCAAGCTACAGTCAACAAGAAACGACGAGAAAAGCCATGGAAGTCAGCACTCCAAATTTCAAGTCAATCCGAGTTAATATGCTCAAGTTATGATCGATGCAAAATTGGATAAAAAAAGCCTCGCGTTCGAATCCATCGACTGGCCACTATTCGACTCGATCGAGTTCGAGTCCGTCGCCTGGCCACTGTTCGAATCGATCGAGTACGAGTCTATCACAAAGCCACTGTTCGAATCCATCTAGGTGGACTCCATCATAGAGCCTTTGTTCGAATCCATCTAGGTGGATCACTCTTATCGATACGAAATAGGCCACCTCCCATCGATTCGAACAAGACAAGTGCCTCGATGCGAACAAGGCAAAAGTCCTGGAAACGACTCGATCAACTCGGCGAAAAATATGGATCGGTGCGAAGAACGCGTGCCACGTCAACCTGCTAGCGCATGCCGCCATCGATTCGAAATCATCGAGTCGAAATGATCGATACGAACGAAACAGCCCGCCGAAAAGCAACATTTCATATCGATCATATCTCCTAATCTACAAGTCCAAATGCTATGAAATTTTCACAGGAGCTTACGTGCATGCTGAAGAATGTCCACGCCAAATTTCGACTCCATCGGACACAATCTTGATCGATACGAAATCCGTTCGTATCGATCGCGGATCGGGCCGAAACTTCACAGGCTTGGTCACGCGGGCCTACTCACGTGCCAGAAGGAGTCTCTCGAGATCTGAGCAAAATATCAGCCTCCTACACCTATAAATAGAGTCCCAGGGCATACAGAAAAGGGGATCTTCTTCTTCTTTGAACTCTCCAACGCCCAGACTCTGCCGGATCCAGTTCTAAACTCCATTGCTGCTGCTACCAACGAATTTCACTGCTGAAAATCATTGTTATTTGCTGTAACCTGCTGAAATCAATTGTAATCATCAAAGAAAGGTCAATAAAGCAATCAACTTCATAGTGGACGTAGGCAATACGCCGAACCACTAATTTCTTCACTTTATCTCTTCAAAAACTTCCGAAGAGTGTTGTGCCCAATTTTGGTACAAACATTACCTACTTTGTACTTTGTAGGAAAATAAGGTCATTAAGGATGGAATAGTGCAAAAGGAATGCATTAGATTTTTGTCCTAAAGAACAAAAGCTTTTTCCATATAGGGAGGACGGGCAAAATGTTAACCATAAAACTCATTTAAGAACAAAGGGATGAAAGAAGGCCCATAAAAGTGTTGAAGAAGCTTCACAAGAATTGAAAAGAAGGGTTTCACTATAATTCAAAAGTAGTGTTTCGAAGGCATTAAACTAGCCTTTGAAGAGGTTAGATTGGTGCCACAAGCAACTGATGCTCCTACCAGTATTAAGTGAAACAAGAGCTTTCGAAGAAGTCGAAAGGGAGGCAAGGCTAACTTTCCACCCCAGTTAATCCTTTCGACGCGGTTGATTCCGCATACATGAAAGAGTCTTATATGAGTTCGAAATACCTTTCGAAGGTATCGAATAATAGGCTCGCACACATGAACCAAACCCTTCGAAATAGTTGGTTTCGCCACTGTTAATCTTCCACACAAGGACATTTTACCAAAGTGTCCCTTTTGAAAGCAAAGATAAGCCTTTCAAAACAGTTGGACCCTTCCACAAGCATAAAGAAAACTTCACATGAGACCAAGTGACATTCCGCAATGATCCTTTCAACACCTACTGGTCATTTTGAAACCATTCGAAAGTGCTTCCTCACCCACTCAAATAATCACTCATTATGATTAGACCAGACCAAAGCAACCAAGAAGAGGTTTCGAATGAGAAGGAGGAGTGGGAAGTGCTTCTCTTGTTACATTCAAACAAGACGATATGGAACCTTAACCCTTTCGCTACTTAAAGAGGCATACCTTTCGAAGGCGTCGAAAGGTTCCATAAGTACATGAAAGCGGTATTGGGGAAGGTTAGTACAATATCCATTGTTAGTGCACTTTTTATGAAGGCAAAAGGGGAGGCTAATCCAAACATAATAAGAGACCTAGATATCTACCTTTGAAGCTATGGAAGCGGAAGGGTGAAAGTGAAAGGATGGATGCGAAAGGCTGGTGGAAAGACCTTTCGACCACTTCGAAAGGATGAATGCAGAAGGCGGTCAATCTGCATCTATAAATACGACCCAAGTGGTCTAAGTTGGGGACCGAATTTTGAATTCTAGCATTTCTTTCTTACTTCATAGCAAAATCAAATTCTTGTAACCGTAGATCAATTTGGGGAAAATTCTCTTACTTAGAATCCAATTTAGATAAATAAAAATAGTGGATGAATGGATCCAATATCGATCTCGAATATGAGGAAGATCATTTCGGCCATTAGATCGACTAATGACCAACTGCATATGGTACTCACTTATTTTCTTAACCCCTATTTGGCTTATGCAATGCTGTGGAGTCTACTTGAATATTTTGATTTCGAGTCACATTATCATCACGTTTCATGATATGAAATATTAAGCTGATGTGATGATGATAATCCAATATGACAAGTCAATTGAATTTGTATCATTTATCCAATATAAGATTCCATTGAATACTGAGTTTAAATCTTATTTGTTGTAAAGCTTGTACATCAAGTCCCTTTGAGAGAATAAAGATCCTCTCGACCCGTTCGAAAGGGGTTTCGAAGGGACTCACTATATGATTGTCGACGTTATATTAGCTGGGAGGACTCCTTCGAAAGGCATTTGGATACTCCAAAACATATAACCCCTTTCGAAGGAGCCTTCACCATGACCGTAGAACCTACACTTTCGAAAGGTTCCTCCTTTAAAGGTGTAATGACCCTTTCGACCCATTCGAAAATGGAATCGAGTGAGTCGTTTCTTTCTTAAACTTTGCTTCGAAATGTTGACTAGTTTTCTTATCAACAATTAACATCTCCGAAAGGACACCTTTCGAAGACATGCAATCCCTATCAACTCATTCGAAAGGGGTTTCGAATGAGTTGGTCATTCTTTAAGTTTTTTTTTGAGATGTTAACGAAATTTCTTGTTAACATCTACTATGATGCTAGTTCAATCATTGCTCTCATCGAAAATCCAATTCCTTATGGAAATAGTAAGCACATAAGGATCAAGTATCATTTCATTGGATACTTGGTGAAGAAAGGTGAAATTATGATTAATCATTGCAAGACTTAAGAATAAATTGACGATAACTTCACAAAGCCTATTGAAGGACCTACGTTTTCAAGGAATGTTGCTGCATTCACTGCAAGAAAATAGGCAATTTCACTACATATATATTTGAAATTCAATATGTTTCCAAAAGCCAATACACCAACAGCCTTAACAACTTACATAGTATCTGAAAACCAATTGCATTTGAAAATATTGTATGCAAAGTTGTACATTTATAAAAAGCTCAATCTGACATTATGCTCATACATATAAGAATGACATCGTCAACTTGTTTTCTGAAACTTAGCAATTTAAAATTGCACACTCAAAGTCTAAAATGTTTGTACTTGAAATCAAACATACTTTAAACTTTTAAAACTGTATATATGCATATACTGAAAACTGGTCCTTATATGCTTACGAAATTTGATGTTCTTGAAATCTGCCTCATATATATAGGTGAGGCTAATAATATTTGAGAATTAACATTTCTGTACAGGTTGATAATATACAGTATATAAGTACTTTTGAAACCTGATTTGTTTGAGGAATTCAAATTTGCAAATTTTCAGAACTCAGATGTTTAGAAACAACCTACTCAAATAGCTGAAGCTGGTATGTTTCAAAAGTTTTACTGACACATACTTTTAAAGCTACAGATATATGATGCTTTTCATATTTTAAAAACGGTTTATTTTTTATTTTTATTTTTATTTTTTCAAAATTATCCATACATATTTTGAGACCGCATACTTTTGAAATCAGCTTTACATTTTCCCAAAAGTATATACATACACTTGGAAATTGGTATGCATTGAAAGCTTATTTGTTTGGAACACTACATACTGACAAGCTAATATACGTTTTCGAGACTAGTGTATGCATACATACTTACATACATATATATATATATATATATATATATATATGTATGTACATACATATACGTATATATGGGGTATATATGTGTGTGTGTATATATATATATGTGTATGTATGTATGTATACAGAAATTGAATGTACTTGAAGTTCGTATTTGTCCAAAGTTTATGTAAAAAATTTGATATGCTCAAAACTTAATACCCATTGGAAACTTATAAACATGGATATACCCAAAACTATGCATATTCAAAACTGCAATATACTCAAAAGTTTGAAAACTTCAATTCCACATATACATGAAATCATTTATTTTCAAAATCAACTTTGTTTGTTAGGCTTATACGTATGTATCAAGAAACCTGATATACTTAGGGCCTTATGCATTTGGAATTGTATAGGTATATGTAAGACTCTGTTTTAAAAATCTTCCAAGATCAGCATGCTATAAACTCTTGAAGTAATTTCGAAATCCTTTTTCAAAATTAATAAAAGCAGAATTTTTATTCTTTTGAAATCCATAAATAGATAGCATATATAAGGAACTCCTTATATGAATTCAAAATCGAAGATATGTTTATTCATTCAAGGCTGATATAGTTATAGATTTCTATCTCCAAATCAGTATCCCTTTTGAATCCTGCCATACATACTTTAAGTTATATCGTACATAATAAACTTGAAAACCGGTGTGTATTTAAACCTTATATTCATACGAGAGACTTTATATACAAGACCCAATATTCATTCGAAAACTTATACATGTACAAAAACTTTATATATATATATATATATATATATATATATATATATATATATATATATTCTGAAAACTGGGCACACATATGCATATTATAAAACGAGTATACTTGAAACTACACCATTTGAAAACTCAGATACACAAAGCCTATTCACATAGGGACCTGATATCCTTGAAAACCAAAATCTATTCATTTCCAAAAGTCCATACTTTCAAAATCTATACATCTGAAAAATTTAACATTTGAAACCAAATACATTTAAAGCTTATATCTTCAAACTACATATTCAGAAAGAAGCTCATATGTCTGGACTTACAAAAACTTACATAACAAAAATCTAATTCATATGGAATCATCATTTTTATATCTCGTGTTTATGCTTGAAAGCTAATGTATATTTTTCGACTTAACATTTGAAATCCAGAGTTGTGTTTGAAATTGAAACTTATTGTAACACCCCACCTCTCTGCCCATACTATCCAAGAGTAGTACAGAGTAATACTGTCGGATAATACAGAGAATAAGACGATTTGGAGCACACACGTGAATCTTTCCTTAGGCTAATGCCGTACGTATTTCAACATGAATATAAATCACCATAAAACGTATATAGTATCGACGCAAAACAATAAGCACGTGTGACTCCAAGATAGAACAATACACAATATACAATAAATATCAGAGGTCACATAGTCAATTGCAGAGATAATATATAATATACAAAATATATCCAATTTACATCATATTGATATACACACAAGAGACTGTACAATACATGGCAATAATCTACGATACAAAATATCCGGTCTCCTCTATGCCCAGAATCTCAAGCTGGTCATACTATCCTTATCCTAAAATGTTTCGAATTGACCCGAGTATTATATAAATAATAAACGGATTAGATTATTTCTAAATCTAATGTGAGCACATAGCAATAAGCATGGTATTAAAAAGCCAAACACGAATACGACTCAACGAAACATCATAATAATAAAATACCATGCCAAACATTCCAAATATCCCCCAATGGATACATACCAACAAGTAAGAATAATAGAATCATAACAATCAAATCCATCAAAATCTTAAAATAATATGGATAAGCGTACAACGTATCCATAAAACCACAATAAAGAATTGAGTCTCAAATCAAGCCAAATCCAAGGGTCAACAAACTAAATATCTCAACTTGCAATCCTAATAGAAGGGTAGACTTCTGACTGTCAAGCCCTAAAATCAGGAAGGTGTAATCCCAAACAAATAATTACAGCATCAAATTTCGACTTACAACCCTAATGAAAGTTTAACTTCCGATTGTTAAGTCATTGAAGATAAATCAAGAAATGTGGAAGCCGAATAGAATGAAATCTAAACCTAATACAGAAATCAATATCCCTGAATACTATCTCGACTTACAGTCCCAATGAAAGCAAAAAATCTTCTGACTGTTAGTCCTAGGAGATAGCAAGAAATCCAAATCCCAAATAAAACATAATCAATATAAAATATCAAAAGAAATATCCAAGTAATTATCTCGACCTACAGTGCTAATGGAAGGGTAAACTTCCACAGTTAGGCCCTCAGAGATATCAGGAAATATAATCTCAAATCAAAACCGATTAAAAACTCAATGTGCAATATCAAATATCTCGACCCTCGATCCTTAGAGAGGCTAAATCTCGACTGAATGGTCCTAAGAGATAGAAACAGCAAATCATACAAAGAGGAGATCTCTTAGCCAAAGGCTCTTATTAGAGAAATGACAGACAAGCTCAAAGCAAGTCTCTAATGTCATAGATAGACAATACACAACTGTCTCAGGTTAGGCCACCTCAAATGACAGACTAACACGCAGCCAGTCTATAATGTCAACGATCATCGTCTCTCATGAGGTGATAATATCAAATATCACAAATATAATGGATCTACCTAAGTCATCTAGATGGGAGACTAATATATTGCGGCACTGCTTCAAGAATTGCTAATGACCGCAGTCCGTTTCCTACTTTCCCTTAAAGTAGATTTTTATAATCAAAAATCCCTTTTTGAAATACCCTTTTATTCCTTTTTACCAAATATTCACTTTAGAAAGTAATTTCCTTTTTGGAAATATCATTAAAAACCCTCATATATATTTATAAAAATTCCATACATTCTATTATTCTTGAAATCTCCATTTTTATTTCTTAAACAACTTTTATTTCCAAACAATTTCCAATAAATCGTTTTATTCCACAACCACTTTTATTTGTTTATAAATATATTTCAAATAAGTTCTAAAACATTAAAACTAATTTCCTAAAGATGTTAAAAATATATTTTAAAATGAGAAAACCAGTAATCGTCTAAAATATAAATTATGGAGTAAATTACTCCAAAATCAACAACAAAATTAGTAATAATAATTTTATCACTCAACCCGAATCAAATTACATCGAACTGCGATCATCCACAAATGCATGCTCAACAAATAAAACCTTAGAATCCATCTCGACCAATAGTTTAGATGAGAGGAAATACTCTCAATTGAATGGCCCTAATAGATGTAGAATATACAAATCAAAATGCAATCAGACAATATCTCCTTTGCATTTGGACAATCCATCATACAAAAAATCTCATAATCTAATCCAACGTCCAATATCATATGCAATATAAAAAACAACTAATTCAACCAATATCTCAAACAACATTTCATCCAAACCATTCGCTCGATAATTTCTATTGAATCAACCAACCAATTCAACCAATAACCACTACAACAAAATGACCATATTACAGCTGCAATTTTACAACTGTCACAAAATGCCAGTTGTAATAGAAGTTTTTAACAACTCTTTTATTTTGCTAGTTATAATAAACTTATTTTCAACAATTCTTTTATTTTTCCAGTTGTAACAGATGCCTATTACAACCTTTTTTTTTCAGTTGTAATAGATGTCTATTTTCAACAAATATTTTATTTTGGCAATTGTAATAGAAGCCTATTACAACCTTCTTTTTTTGCTAGTTGTATAAATGCCTATTTCTAACAACTATTCTTTTTGCTAGTTGTAATAGATGCCTACTACAACCTTTTTGTTTACCCATTTTAATAATAAATTAATAATTATAATCAAATAATAATACTTAATAATTAAATAAGCAATAATAAATTAATAATAAATAATAATTATTGTTAAGTAATATTAATTAATAATTTGTATAAAATATGAAATAACTACTATTAATAATTAATATGAGTAATTACTATTCAATAATTAACAATTAATATACTAATTAATAAATAATAAACAATAATTATAATTAAATAATTTATAGTTATTAAATAAGGATTATTTTCTAATAATTAATAATTAATATTAATTAATAATAAAAGATTAAAGAGTAACATTTAATAATATTAATTAAGAAGCAATAACTAAGAAGTAATATTTAATATTTACTAATTAATTTTTGATAACCAATAATCAACAATTAATAATTACAAAGTTTTTTTAGAAATTTGTATAAACTTATTTTCAATAGCTCTTTTTTACTAGTTGTAATAGAGGCATATTAAATATTAATAATAATTAATATTTTATAATCAATATTTAATAATTAATTAATAATTAATTTGAAATATAATATAATTTGTACTAATAATTAGTAATTAATAATAATAAATTAATAGTCAGTAACAAATAATTAATATTTAATTAATAATCAATAAATTATTAAGTAATAGTAACAAAGAATTAATAACAAAATAATAATTAAATATTACTAATAAAAAGTTAAAAATTAATAATAAATAATAATGAGAATTAATAATTAAAATTACATATTAATAATTATCAAAAAAATTAATAATAAATAATACTTGAAAAATAATAATTAAATCTTAATATATCATAATTAGTAACTACTATTAAATAATAATAATTAAAATGTTAAAAAATTCCTATTAATAATTAATAATTAATGAATAATTATACATAAATAATAAATATTTAGTTCATCATTAATAATTTGTAGATAATCATTACTATTAAGTAACAGTAACTAATAATCTATAATCAATGATTAGTTTTCATATTTGACAATTTAGTATAAATAATTTTTAATAATTTGTAAATTATAGCTACTATGTATTAGTTACATTTATTAATTAATAAATATAATTAATAATTGATATTAAATTTAACAATTATATTTTATAATAATTACTATTAGTATTTAATATTAAATAATTACTGTTAACCCGCCTTTTGCCAAGAAAGTATATAGACGGATTTAACCTAACGGGCTTCACAATTGTCAAGGTCGATAAATGCAGAACGACGGTTGTAGGACCCGGAAATAGCGCTCGAACAGTTGTACAAAGCCGGATTGAATAGAGTTGATAGGCAGATAATTCAGGATGCTTGAAGTATGGATTTTGGCTTGGATAAAAGAGGGATCGGCATGATGTAGTGGAAGGGGTCGACATCCTCAATCTAGAGGGGTTGGCATGCTTCGATGGTGAAGCAAGTGAAAGGGATTAGTATAGGTTGGCTTCTATAGAGGATTCGGCATGGGTTAATGAAGACGGATCGGCATACCTAGGCGAAAAAGATCGGCAGGCTTCATTGAAGTGGGGTCGGCATACATAAGCAAGAGGGATCGGCATGCTTCACTGAAGAGGGGTCGGCATACCTAAGCAAGAGGGATCGGCAAGCTTCACTGAAAAGGAGTCGGCATTCTCGAGCAAGAGAGGTCGACGGGCTTCACTGAAGAGGGGTCGGCATTCTCGAGCAAGAGGGGTCGGCGTCTATCAAGGTTCAGGTGCATTCATGCATACAACAATCAATATCTCAACATCTACACATCCAAATGATGTGAAACTTGAAGGCTAAGTGTATCATAACATGGAGAAGCTTCTCTAGGGATCGTGTGGTATTTACAGCAAGTTGGAAGGGTCGGTACCTATCCCTCCATAGGGATCAACGGAAACCAGAATTCAAATAATACCACTTCACGGAAAATGTGATATCTCACAAAAGGTACATCGGAATTGCACGAAATTTAGAGAGCAAGTAGCAAACACCATGGGGAACCACCCAGAGGGATAGCAACCCATTTTGGCACCAAAATAGGGGTCGGTACCAATCCCTATTATGGCCCCAATGGGTCTAGAAATCTCTGGTGGTCTCGTCTTGGTCTCTCAAACCTTCTTTCAAAGTTTCAGCCCGATCCGTGCACGTCTTCCCCTATAAATATAGCAGGCATGGCATCAAAAAAGGGGGCTTCTTTCTACCTCTCTTCATCTTCTACCTAGGCTAGACTCTGCCATTTTGATTCCTGGATTTTGGATTGTAACTGTAATCAAACTACAATATAAATAAAAGGAAAATCTTTGGAGTGGACATAGGTCAGAGTCAGCCGAACCACTATAAATCTTGTCTCTCTTTTACTTGCTTTCATTTTTAATTTATTTATTCTTCATACTATATTATCTACATCATATTCTATATGTGATCTATGACTGGATATTGGGGCTTTCACGTATAATTGGGTGTTGGTGGCCAATTTTAACGCCAACATTTTGGTGCTTTCACCGAAAAGACTTGCATAAGACAGATTTTGAAGCTTGGACACTTGGATCTAGAAAGCAATGGCTAGGCAATTAATAAGGAGAGTGCTGCCGGTAAGGAGTCACCATGGAGGGAGTCAGGAGGCTTCCTCAGGAGCTGAAGCCAATCAAGCATCTATCACACCACAAGGGATGAAACGGAAGCAATGATGGATGTTATGCAGGAGAGGATGTCGAAAAGGCAGGAGGAGATGATGCAGACTTTACTCCAACAAGTTAGGCATGTAGGAACACAGAATCAAGGAGTTGAAGTAGTGGGAATAGCTGGAAATTAGAACCGGGAGTAGGGAAACGAGGCTAATAGGCAGAGGAATGGAACAGAGCAGCTAGGGGCAGCTGCCGCCATCCAAGAGGGGTCGGTACTGCTCCCTCCAAAGGGATCGGTACCGACCCCCAAAGGCTGGGGGGCATGCCCCCAGGTCTTACTAATCGTGACCCATGGTTGATGCTATGCAGTTTGATGCTGATCGGAATAAGGATGCTCGACCGAAGGAGTGCGTTTCGGAATTCCCTCGTAGACATGGGGGAAGCTTAGGCATGATGATAGGAGACTACCATTTGAAGACAATGACAGGTTTGCAGAGATGATAAGGCGAGCTATGCATGGAGGATTAGTGAACAGGGATTTGGAGGATGTAAATAAAAGTCCATTCACTCCAAACATCAGGTAGGCTAGAAATCCACCGTAGTTCAAACTACCAACGCTTGAGACATATGATGGAAAAATGGATACTGCTGTTCATTTGACGAGGTACATGAGACGTATGGAAGTACTGGGGGCATCGGAGGAAGTCATGGCATGGTGCTTCCCCTTAACTTAACGGATATAGTTGCACTCTGGTTCAAACAGTTGGAAAGCGGCTCTATTGGCACGTGGATGGAATTGATCGAAAGGTTTATGAGGCAATTTCGGGTCCACATCACAAGACCCAAGAGTGTGACGACTTTAACATCGATGAAGCAATGGAAAGGAGAATTACTCAAGAATTTCTTAATCAGGTTCAACGCGGTAGTGGCTTCAGTAGATCGACCGGACCTGTCGATGGTTCTGATGGCAGTAATGTCAGGGACTGCGGATAACTTGGATTTCAAGATATCGTTGGAATGGGATCCACCAATAGATCTTGGAGAATTTTACCATGAAGCAGAAAGGTTTCTACGGCAGGAAGATGCAAAAGCTGATAGAGAGGGAAGAGAGGAAGTTGAGGTTTATGCGGTTAAAGGCGGAGATCCACCTAGGGAATATTCAAACAAGGATAAAGGAAAACGGAAAGCAGAAGATGGCTTCGATGGACTGAAGCAGCCACGAAGGGAACGGAGATTCACCTCTTACACGGAATTGACTGAAACATTAGAACAGATATATTTGGACACTAAGGGGCAGGTCCCCTATCGAAGGCCGATAAGGAGAGAGCCTACAAATAATGAAAAGAAATCAGAAAAATACTATATATTCCATGAGCTGGATGGGCATCGAATTTTAGTATTTATTTTGTACAAAATAATTTTACATAATTTTAGTCATCACCAAAATAATTTTAGTATTTATATTGTACAATATCAAGTAAATAGAGCGGCTAAATAAATTTTTATTACATCAAATTATTTTACATAATTCATTGCATCATCATTAACTAATCTCGTTCTCGTGTAGGGTAATAAGAAATAAATATAGTGTCATGCCCGGCATATGAAGATGCTAACATGACACTTGACTGATTATAGTTCCTAGTTTTACACATCATAATTTTCAAAATACTCTTATTTGCTAGATAAGCCTTCTACTTTATCTTTGAAGTCCCTATTTGTCATCCCAAGGATACCTATCTAAACTATAAACCTAGCCTACATGAATGAGTACCCATGAGTTTATGAGAGATAATAAAAACATAGGCCATAATGTCCGGTATGAGTAAATCTTTACCCTAAGCCACCATAGTGAGACCACGTCGTTGTAGCACGGAACGAGTTTTCCCCTCACTTTTACATCATAGCAATTACATCATATCATGTAAACAAACATCACATTATGAGCATACGTTACCATCACGCACAATTCATAACACTTATTATCCAATTATGAACCATGTCATATTTATATCATCAAATTCAAGTTAAGTATACCATATGCTTAACATTAAATAATGAACCATGTCATATAAAACTCATTCATCCATACAACATCACCTAAACTCTTGTTTAGGTCTCAATCTTTAAGTTATCATTAACTTACTTTAGTGATTACCTCCTTATGTCCGTCTACCACTAATTTATCTTTTCTTGAACAACGTCACCTGATAAAATGAACATTCATTTCACCATGGGAGCCACCCTGACTAAAGCCACACTGACTAAGATATTGAATATAAGCACCCTGAATATATTTGAGAAAGCATCTTTATTGAGCGTCAATAGCCCCTCTTAGTTTTGAAACACTTTCGTTTTAGGTTGCCGAATTATTTATAACACCACTATGATGTTTTTGCACCCTGTCATACTCACTTTAGAGTTTAAATTTTCTAGATTGAACCCTGTCGAGGCACCCAGCCATATACCATTGGACTTTAGACTTAGTAGTCGTAGCACCCTTCTATACAATAACTCTATGAGTTTGTGTAATTTTACGATCCTGGTTCAACCTTTTTTGTTATTTATTTGTTATGTAACTTACACATTCTTTAGATAAAATATTTTTATCTTTGATTAAATGATACCATATCATTTCTTAGCTACTCCAAGCTTTCTTCCATTTCAAAATAAGTTAACACAATTTAACTTATAAATTCCTTTCATTATTTCATCCCTATGAAAAAGTCAATCAACACTTGGAAACTTTCTTCCAAAGCGTGCTAAGTGTTTCTTATTTTACTTAGAAAATTTTAACTTCCCAAGCTACTAGATATTGGCTACCACAAGTTGAGCCTAGCTATCACAAGTTGACTTTCATATAGCTATCGCATGTTGAGCCTATCTATCTCATGTTAGCCACTATATAAGCCTTCGCATGTTGATCTTCCTAGCCATCACAAGTTGACTCTCAACTAGTTGTCAAGGGTTGATAGTTTAATTAGCTATCGTAAGTTAAACTCTTACAAACTATCGCAAGTTAACAACCTCGCTAGCTATCGCACATTGAGCCCTAAAAGGCTTTCGCTAGTTGACTCTCCTATAACTATTGAAAGTTGACATTGCTCTTAGCAATTATATTTTGAATAACGAATAGCTATCGTAAGTTGATAGTTGTCACAAGTTGACTTTCTTAGGAGTTCTCGCATTTTGACCTCTAATAGTGGTCGCAAGTTGACATCTTATTGGCTAACGTAAGTTTGATAGCTTTAGTGCTATCGTAATAATTATTAATGGGTTTTCACAAGTTAAAATGGCACTCCTGTAATTTACTTGAAAACTATTTTATTACTAATAAAAATAATCACTTTTTACGGAACCATGGTTTGTGTTGAATTCTCGTTGGTCAATTTATGCTTTTACAATTTTCTTTTCAAAAGTGGTTAAATACATGCTTTATTAATTAATTAATTATCTTTTTAATTAACTCTTTCCTAAGCCAAATAATTCGTATAAAATTGAAAATTGATGGGGAAAATCCCAAAAATCTACTAAAAATCTAGTTTATCATATTTTATCTTATAATAAAATTTCAGATCAAAATAATTATCTTTATTAGTTATAATAATTAATTTTATCGAAATTTGTCAATTTCTCAACTTAAAAAATTCATAACAATTCCAAATGAATTCCAAACTTGTGAAATTAAAATCCCATCTTTATTTTACCATTATAAACATTATATTAAATTTTCATCGCATTTGAATACAATTAAATTATGTTTTACCTAAATTATTTTCATTAAAATTCAATATACAAACAAACTAATCATCAAACATATTTATCACCATCAAAATCATACATTCAAAACCAAATGTGAACTCAATGGGTTAGGAAAAGTTTAGGGAGATTTCACTTACCTTGGTTAAGAAAACCTTGATTTAATCTTCATTCTTCTTAAAAATGGAAACTTGAATCTTCTAACTTTTGTTTTCCTTTTTTCTTGCTTAGAAAATATGGTGGCCAGCATTATAATAATTAGGCATTTTGTTTTGGAAATAAAAACAAGAAGAATGAGGGGAATGTGGCTAAGGTAGTTATGTTAGTGATTTTGGCTTGGGTTAATATTCCTTTTCGCCTATTCTCACTAATGTATTTCCCTCAATACAAGTTTCTTCTGGTTCAAAAATCTAATTTATCTATCCTCATTAACAAAACCAACTTTAATAACCCTAATTGCCTTTGGTCAATTCAATTAACTTTTTAAAGTATCCCGCACTTAGTTAATAAAATCTCCCTTAGGCAATTCTTGCAATTAAATTATTTTACTTACTTTTTAATTATTTCTTCTTATTATTTATTTAAGTTCATATGTGATATAGTTTTGATAAAGAGAGTTGGTGTAAATAATCGTTACTACTAGGGATGGATTAAAATAATAAAATTGGATTTTACCCAAATAACATGTAAATAATAAATTCGGTTAAACTGTCACACCATAAGCTAAGGTGATGTGTGGCCATTAGTATTAGAACTGTTCGATATTAATGGCTGATTGAATTTACACTTACGAATTGCATAACTGCAATGTTAAATACTCCATACCATACTATTTAAACTAACAATATTTCTATAAATCAATTAAACTAATTAATATTTATGAAATATCTTAAATTTTGTGTAACGATCCAAAAAATTTAACATTCTGAATGGGAATATTTAATTTATTTAAAATATTCAAATTTCATTCGAAATTAATAAATAATAAGAAAATCAATTATTAATATAATGACTCAATTTTTAATGACGTAGTTTTAATTTAATTTATAATCTTTTTCCATAAATTTTAATTTGGAAAATAAATAAAGTATTATTTGGTAATTTTTCAGCAAATGATAGCATTTTCAAAATTTTACAAAATAAGATAACCAGCGTATATTATTATAGTTTTGAGATCGTATCGCATTTTTTCTGCATGATCATATTTTTATTTTTTTTCATTCGCGGTTCCGTGCAGTCAATTCCCCGATATTGCCCCGATATATCCCGTAGCGGACTTTTGGCGCAACGATATTTCTATAAAGCGGCCCAATATAGCGGATCCGCTATTATCCTCGATATTGTGACAATATTCCGCTATATCCCCGATTTTGTTGCCCCGCTATATCCCTCTTTCCTATAAATAAGCATTTTGCTTGATGTCTTGCTTTTGAGTTTTATGGTAACTTCAAAGTTGATGTAACAATGATATATGATGTTGGTTATTATAACTAGTTGTAACTTTTTAAGTGCCAACTTTGTTTATCTTTAATTTATTATAACTTGTTTTGCTTGGTGGGAAATAATAAGTTATACTTGTTCCTCTTTTTAATGTAGAATATTCATCATTCCCCCTTTTAAAGTCGTCCGCTATATCCTGATATATCCTCGATATATCTCCACTACAACTTTTCGCATCTCAAATGCTATGGAGCGGTAGGGCGCTTTAACTGCACATCGCGGTTCGTACGCGAACAGAATGCTATGTAGCGAGGCGTCGTAAATATCTGAATAAATCAAATACCACACATACAATTCAACACAACTTTGACTTTTCTTTCCTTCTATCCCCTTTTCCCTTTCATGCTCTAGTAAACTCAAAGAAAAAGGAGAAAGCAAGTTCCAACCCTTTAAAAAATCGAATAAAATCATTCGATTATCGTAAAAATATAAATTTTAAATCATTAGACTCGGATAGCCTAGATCTACATTTCTATAGGTGTTTGGTGAGGCTCGGGTATGTTTTGGGTAGATTGGCATTGAAGTCGAGAGTAGGAATGACTAAGGTTTTGGTATGGTGGAGCTAGAGGTGGAGATAAGCGGGAACGAGTGTGACATGATGTTTTTGATGAGAAGCTACATCTTTTGGCACCGATGAGGTGGGTTCGATTGAAGATTTCAAGATGAGACCTTTGCAACAGTAAATGGAGGAGCAACAATCGTGATTTTAGGGAAGGGGTCGAGTTTAATTTTGAGGGGTCAGAGAGGTTGCTCTAGCGAGTGGAGGTGATCGGTGATGTCGGATTTTGGTTTTCGTCGTGAATCGAGAGAGAGATGGAGGATATGCATATCTATGTAGGTCAGCCTGTGTAGGTTTGGTGCATATCTGTGTACAATATCATTTAGGAAGAAGGAGTTTGGGAGGGACGGGTTAGGTTAATTTAAAATTAAATTTGTAAATAGTGAGTATAATTATATTTAATTTAATCTCAAACTTATAAAATTAATATCTCTCTCATACAAGATCCAATCGAGACACTCTCTTTTGTGTTGCGCTCGTAATGGCAATAGCTATGCGATGGAATTGGTTTTGTCAAATTTGAAACAAGTGAAATTTTAGGCTAAAACTGAATGTCGTTCAAAATAGAATGCTCTGGTGTCAACCGGAATTTCAGTGAGTTATCTCGCGTCTGATTAGCTACTATATGACATATAGTAGATAAAAATTATTATTTTATATTGAAATGATTGATTGATTGATTCAGTTTGTTTAAATATCCACTTTTGAAAAGTGAATGACATTAAAAATGATATCCATGGAATTTTGTAGAGAAATCCGGATTTCTCGTCGTTGTGATTTTTAATTTCGGTTATATACCTATTGATTTTAATTTCAGTTATATACCTGTTACATAGATTGTTAAATGCTAAAATTTGATAGTTTGTCCATAGATGTGACATTGACATATGTTAAAACTTGAACCTTTTAGTGATAAAGGTAGTAATAGCATTGGTTAAGTGTTATGGTAGCTATTGGCCTCAATATAATGTTTGAGAATACTATTATTTGCTGTTTTGATCTGGAAAATAGTTTTGATTCTAAGAATGATTTTAAATCTGACTTGATTTTAAATCTAACTTTTTGAATTTTCCATGATATTTTATTTAGAAATGGTGTTTAAACTTCTCAATTTTATTTCAACCTTTTTGTTAATCTTTTATAATTATTTAGAAATGGTTTAAGAGTATTTTGAGAAGTATTTATCTTTATAGAAAAGTTATTATAATAATGAATGTATTTAAAAAGAAATAAAGGGGTTTATCTTTTATTTTAAAGTAAATTTGTTTTCAAAAGAAGATTGAAATACTTTGGAATAAATATTTGTGAAACGTTTTATGTAAAATATTAAATAAAAAGAATAGTTTTATGCTTCATTTATAATAAAAATAATAGTATTATAAATAATATTTTATAAAAGAGAAATGATATCGTTTTTATAATTTGGTATAACAAATCACAATGGTGAATTTATATGTAATATATGAAATGATCGAGTACGGAAAGTATATGAGTTTTATAATTTTATTTGGAGTTTTGTTTTATTTTTGGAGTTTGGTTTTGTATTTGGAGTTTTGTTTCGTAAAAGGAGTTCTATAATTATATTCAGAAGTTTATACAAGGAATTTTATAAATGAATTTAGAGATTTATAAAAATAGTTTCAAATAAATTTGGGGATTTATAAATTGAGTTTTATAAACGATATTTTATAAAAGAAGCTTCATAAAAGAGTTTTATAAATAGTATAAAGGAGGTTTGTAAAGGAGCTTATTAAATAAATTTGGAGATTTATAAAAGGAGGTTTATAAATAATCTCTACTACTAATAATGATAATTCAATGAACAATTTCAACCGTGTCTTTCTGGATTTCCAAAGATACCCTTAGTGCACATAAATGCGTTGTTTAACGTCTGGAGTTCATTCCTCTTCCCTTCCACTTCCACCTAAACCCTAACGTCCAAATTAATGGCGCCCGCGAATATGGAGAGTCTAAAGGATCAAAAACCGCTCCTCTCCTTACCCCTATATAGGCGTTGTTCGCCTGCTCATTCAACTTTCTGCCTTCCTAGGCGTTGTCTTCTGCTTAAGGTAAGCATCAATTCCTACTGTAAATTACATTATACCTTTTGATTTACTTTATGACTGCTATTTTGATTTGACCTGCCGCGTTTCAGGTCCACTGCTGCCATTCAATTTATTTGCTTGCTTGCTGTCCTCTTCGCTCTTTTTTCAGGTACTCTTTCGATTTGTTTGCTTGTTGTTGGGTTATGGTTTTCGTTTATGTTCTCTATCTCCACTTCTCTTCCTCAAATTATTTCCACTGCGTGTTAAGTTTCATTTCTGTTGCTGAGAAATCGTTGTGTTGGTTTCCTTTACTATTAATCGTAATATAGTATACAAATAATAGGTGGTTCTTCCTTTATTCCTACCGTCTAATTTCTTAGGTAATATCATCTTTTTTTATGAATGTCCATGGCTTCCAGCAAGTCTGCTACTTATTCTTATCAATAGGAATTAGTGGCTGCTTTCTTCCACATTTTTATTACACCTTTTGCTTTGGCTTTGCATTTCTACTGCTTTCTTTTAAGTTGAAGTTTTGAACCTTTTAATTTCCTACCTTTCAGGTACGCTGCTGCTATCCTTGCTATTTGAATATTGTTTTCATTGCTTCCATCTTTGGTACGCAGCTGTTGTTCTCCTTATTTGACTATTGTTTACGTTCCATTCGTTTGGATTGACTGCTGTTGATATTTCTTTAAATCCTGCGTCTGTTCTTCCAGCTTGGTTCAATTCTGGAAACAATGCCTGTAACCCTTTTATAATAATTGCATGTTTTTTTGTTATTATAGTATGCAAAGAAACCAAATGGATTTACCAAATATGTGTTCATTTTTATTTGTTAAAGAAATATCTATTGGGTAGATATATGTTTGAGATTGCATTATATAAATAGTAATTATATAATTAGAAAGAATTTTTCTAAAGCACTAGATATAATGAATATATATATATATATATGCCTAAGTTCTTTTTGAAAAATAAAAACTTATGATGCTCGCAATATTTTCAAAAAAAAATAATCAGGAGGCAACAGTAGGAAATCACATTGGTGTTTAATTCATAAGAGTATTCGCAATTCAGATATGTATCATGAGGTAATATAGCGACATGTTTCGTTTGATAGGAAGCGATGCAAGCATTTATCTGAACAAGTAGCCGTTTGGGCAAGTCAACTGATTATTTACATGAGACCATAGATTGAAATACTGTTTTAAAGCACATTTTAGTCGGTCAGAAAAATTCATTTTTTATTTGCTTGAAACAGTGGATTGCTGAACTACTTCATGAATGGATGTTATGCTAGATTTTTAATAAGCTCTAGCAATGACAAGTACATAATTCTATTAGTTTTGACAGAGATGCATACATTTTTGACAGATGTTGATGGTAAGCGTAACAGAGTGGGAGAGGTCTGCGATTAACTGTCGCCTATCACCATGGAGGGGAGCTTGAAAAAAAAAGTGGAGGAAGAAAATGCAGGCAGAACGTGGTGTATAGGAAATGCCAGTTATATCGTGTAGCAACAGTTGACAGCATAGACTCAACGAAGTAAGCAGTAAGGTGACATAGTTTAAGTTTTGTAAAATTTACATCAGGTCAATTGTGTACGTGAATGTAAACCTATTTCACAATTAGCACTCAGAAAAAAGTGTTGAAAAGAATGGTGGTAAGTGCAGTCTATGTAACCTGTTGCGTACATGTTGTAGTTGACTGTATCATAACCTATTGTAGGTCAATATTTGTGTATTATCTCATGTATATTATACATGGTGATATTGTATGAAGTGGAACAACCATTGAAATGCGGTAGGGGTGAAAAATGATGGACTGACATAATAGGTATGTAAAACCGTGGAGGAAAATCAACAGTAAAAGCTCAATGGGGCAGGAGCTTTGATGAACCGGGTCATAAAATAAAGAAGAAAACAGTACAAAGTGGGGTATCATATTTATATGAATCTGGAATGACAAGTACAAATTGGTATATATAAAAGTGTTCATAGTATATACAACATAGTGCATTGGACAGCATAAAAGTGTTAGATGTATTACAGCTGAACAGTGGTAGAAAAGAGAAGTGTACAAACAGGAATACACAGGGTTAGGCATACAAAAATTAAAGTACATAAATATAGTAGTCTTCTATTTTCATAGGGACAGAGAGAAATAAGTACATTAGTAAATCCAGAGAGAGAAAAGTGGAAACAAAACACGGAACTAAGGGCAGGGGAAAACAGAAGTAGGTGTTTTTTCTTGGGTGCGCGTATCCATGTGAGTGACTACTTCTTTCTTTTCCAAGCTCCCCTCCATGGTGACAGGCGACAGTTTTACGCTTACCAAGGTTAGATCTGCTGATTGTCCATTGGCGTTCGACTAACGGTTAACGTATGCTTCTCTTCTTCTCATTATTTTACTATTAGTAATTTTGTTCATATATTTCTCTTATAATTTATTATTTTATTTTGGATGTTCAGAATATATACATTTTGGGATACTCTGTACATATACACGGATAATTTAATGATGAAATTGCGATTATCAAGCGTCTCCAACTCGCCTCCAGATCTTCTGATTATCGACTGAACGATTTTTGATCGACTGAACAATTTTCTCTTATAATTTATTATTTTATTTTGGATGTTCAGAATATATACATTTTGGGATACTCTGTACATATACACAGATAATTTAATGATGAAATATGATGTTATTCTATTTTCGAGAGGAAAACAAGCATGCATGCTCTTAGTTCTATTTTGTTGTATCAGTTTAAACTTTGAATTACTTATGTGTTTGCTAAGTACTAACATGCTTTTCATTACAAATTTATTATTGACAAAAATTGCTTTAAATTGCTTATTTTTGTAATATGATGTTATTTACAAAGTACACACAAAATTGCATTTGGTTAAATTAGTCAAAAATTGCTAATTAATGTTTGTTTTAGTTTTGTTTTAAATGCATAGACCATACTGCACTGTTTGGTACTACTTAAATAGTCTTATTTTAAATTAATACACATAAAGTTCATTTTATTCTTTTCCACTAACCGCTGTGATGGGTGTTACTCTAATTTGAGCATTAATTAAAATATTATTAACTGCTAATATTATTTAATGTTATTGATTTGGTATACGTAATTGGTATTTAATATCATTGATTTGGTTTTAATTTTTATAACGATTTCAATTTTATCATGACGATAAGATCATATTCTTATAAATTATTAAGTCATAAATGTGCAACCAAACTCTATATCGATTATAGTTTAATTACTGAAAATACAAGCAGTTTAAATCTTACGAAAGTGTCAACATTCTTCTTATTTATTAGCTGATGTGATGGTATACAGCTTGAGCATTAATTAAATATTTGTTACATGTTAAAGCTTTGGTTTTTGTGAGAATTATGCATAACATTGGTATAGTTCATCATATAAATTGATATTGCAGCTTAATGGAAAGTGTTGTTGTTGTAAGTAAGCTAAAAAATTTACAAGCAAGTTCCAAAAGATATTGTTCTTGAGACAAATGGAGTATTGCTTGCAATAAATTTACTACTAATCACATTAGCATAATCAGTGAAAGCAGAGTAACGGATTGGAGATACATTACCAGAAAGGAGAAGGAAAAATTACTAAAGAGGAAGCCTCCCCTATCATTGAACATATTGTTATTGGTGCCTCCCCTATCAAAGATAGTATGGGTACACATCTCTTGCTTGCTTTTTTAGTTTAGAATTATGGTCTGGAATTAATTTCTAAACAATCAACTGACGATGTTTTTCTTATTTCCTATTTCGTTTAATTTGAATTGATTTTCAATCGTTTAGCTTATTTTTGATAATGCTACATTTTATCAGTTTCGTTCAAAGCTGCAATTCGATGCAATATTAAATGACACATTTTTAATCCAGTAATTACATATTTGGAAAAGTAGTGCCTTTTTGTTTTAACAAGTAGAATATTTTTCATAGTACGCATAATCTAGAATGGGGGTTCCAGAATAGAATAAGCATTCAGTAATAATAAATTTTTGTCTTTACCAGGAGGAAAATATCAAAACTATCTAGGCAGTTCTGCTAGATCAGTTGAGAAGCTTTGGCAAACATTTTTTGCTACCATAATTGAACAGTGGGACAACATGAGGGATAAGGTACTGTCAAATACTAAGACTCAAAGTTGTGACTAAATAACAAATATTGCTTTATGCTTTTCATGGCAACAAAGATATAATGCACAATAGTGCCTTTTGCAGTCATCAGTCATAAAATAGGTTTTCAATATTTTTAAGCTATGGCATTGGCAGAGCCACATAAGGTCGAGGGAGGGCTACCCCCACTTACATTTTAGCAGTGATCTAAGAAATGAGTAAAGAACCAAATCCTATATAAAATATTCAAATTGAAAAAAAAAGCAGAGCAAAATACAAAAAGTGTGAAATCTTCCTAATAACTTGAGATTTTTAGCGGAAACCATTCTTAAAATAATTTAGTGAATATAAGGAGGGAAGAAAGATTGTTTTTCTAAGATATGCAAGTGAGTTGTGACTATGCTATACTTCCCTTTCTTTCCAAGAGACATATTTACACAGGCAAAACTGTAGTAGTAATATTGTAGTAAATGTACAATAACATATATTAAAGCATGCTAATAACAATTATATTTTGCTAAGGAGTTATCCAAGTTATGTAAATTTTATAGAATAATGCACCTATCCATTCGTCATAAAGTGGAGACCTCAAATGAGTACCTTATATACTATAAAGTTATATCATGGTTCTGTACTTGATGTGGAACTGGGAGTTAGTTATGCTACCTACCATATCCTATATCAAAATTCCATGGATGTATACCTTATGTAGCATAAATTTCCTAGCATAAGATTAGTCCTTGATTATATGAATTAAAATTATTATTTAGCAAAAATAATTAAAGAAAGCATTTTGAAAAAATAGGGAAGTACTCTTGGACGTGTGGAATGTTCCTTATGAAAGGGGTTTAGTTTATTATTCATCTAAGAAAACAGATTATTTTTAGAAGGAATAAATATGAACATGTAATTACTTTAAAATTCAGATATTTGTAAGCTCAAAAGTGCTAAGTAAGTGTAGACAGCTATTTAAAATCAGTTGCAATCTGCACACATATAAATAGGGCACACAACTACATTATCAATACACATGTAGTCAGATGCCATTCATGTATAGGGAATCAATAAAATGAATATTATCCTACAGACCTTGCACAATGAAATAATTTTGCACAACGAGTAACTAGCAAAATTTATTTATGTACTAATGGAAGTTTTCCAAAGACATGATTATGAGCTACAACCTCCTTTTTGACAGTTAGTCTCATATGTTATCTCCAAGAGAAAAAAATTAACTCAGACATTAGATTAACAACTAGGTGTCTAGGAAGGTTATTCTAGGTTTATTATCTGTCAACAATTACTACTATCGGCAAAAGATAAATCAACCACACTTATTACCCTTAACACAGCTGAACAATAAAACGCTAAGAGTGAGTCGTTGTGTAGAGCGTACATAGACATGATTTTACTGCATTAGTAAAGTTGGTGAACATATTACATGTATGTCCAATAAAAATAACTATCTGTTCACTTTCATATTTTTCATATTGACATTGAATGTCTTGAAGATCCACTCCAAAAAAATGTTTCAAAACCTTATAACTGGTCAACAACCTTACGTGCTGTTTCAATTTTCAGTATTTAATTTAATAACTAACTTTACTCAAATTTTTTAACTGCCCCATCTTGGTCACTACTTGCAATCTATTCCCATGTTTATCCCAGCTTGATATTTGAGCGTTAATATGGGCAACTTCCTTACATTGTTCTTCACATTTATTCATAGTGCAACTTTCTTACATTATCAGTAGAGGTTTCGGGTTACCAATGTTTACATTATCAGTAGATGTTTTAGGCCTGGCATTATTCCTATCAATGATTTAATGAGATGAATTGGTAGGCTTTTGAACACAACTTCTTAATGAATGCCTCTAACGTAGTGGTACAAATCTGTGCTTATCTGAAAAATAAACTCAAAGTATATTCACTTCAAAAACAAACCTGAAGTTAACTCCTTATTTACTGCACAGCATGACACCAACGTTATGGTCACAAATATAATAATTATTCTTATATGGCATCAATGTTAAGGATGTCTAATATTTCAAACTCCTTAGTTAACTATATAATTTATTTTACTAAGATACTTTAAATTTTTTACTACAGTAGGGACTTCAAGTGATGAAGGCCGTAATTTTTGCATTAAAGGAAGATTCTATCAACCTCATAAATTCAGTTAATGTAAGTTAAATTGAAAAAAATTATTGGTGAATAAAATAGGTTTAGTTTTTTCTAAGCTAGAAGTCATTTTATGTGATGGCATAAGAAAGATTTTGCAAGTTCAATGAGTAGAAAGCAAAGCTTATAGCTTATGGTATTAGTGGGGTTTATGTCACTTTATCTATGTCATCGCTAATTATTTTTGTTTTTGTATACATTTTATGTTCGATATTATTATACACAATATACATGGTATCATGTACAACTGGACACCATTTTGTGTTGCCTGTTCAATTTGAAATGTAATGGAATTTTTCATTATTAGCTTTATTTCATTTTGTTTCCAACTAAGATTTGTATTATTTTTTAAGCTGCTTGATGGATTAAATTAAATGAACTTAAGCAAAAGCTGTTTCAATTTAATTTAAAGCTAGATCTTGGATTTATCCGTATTTGATTTGCTTGAGCTTTAAATATGAGTTGATCCAATTTAAAAAATATTGGATTTAGGTAGATTAGATCTCTGTGTTATTTACTGTAACTTTTGCCAAATTTATATATATTTAAGGGTCATTTGTATGAAAAACATTAGTCAAACGTATGTATGTGTGTATGTTTATAGATGTTTATTTTTGCAGTAAATGTTCATACAATTATTATCTTTGTAGTTCAAGTAATTTTATTTGGGTTCATACTGTTATTATAATATTTCTTTATTTAAATTACTCATTAGATGATGCTTTTAATTAAGGGATCGATGTGTCATACAGTCTGAAAAAGATTTAGTTTCGGATTTACAGGAACTAGAAGGTTTGTATTTTGTGAAGATATGTACTAGCATATATAATACTTAACTTTGTAATCGTTTATATCATTTTTGATCAATGTAGAAAATCAAAGAAGAAGTGCAGGAAATGAGTATAATGAATCAGGTATTTGCAGGAGGAAGAAGAGGGAGAACAGCTACAACATGAGCTAGAGTGTTGTCAGGTGGATAGTACAATGGATTTTTATAAATGACTGAAATTTTTTGAGGTAGTAAAATGAAATTATATATTGTATTTAGTCATTCATTACGGAGTTGGTTGGTGGCCGAAGTTATATACTCTACTGTATATAATATTTTGGTTTAGAGGAGCTGTAATCTTGCAAACTTCAATATTTTCAGATGTAAAATCGCATATAACTTAATAGTCAGATGTATTGCAAATTTGGTTAAATCTATTGTTCTGTGTTCCAATTTAGCGTTCTTTGCAAGTTATTGAATTACCCGTGAAGTAATTATATGAAAATAGGTGACAGACTCATGCAATATAGGTATAAATGATTTTGTTGCATCCTTAATTTGTGATAAAAAGTTCCCTTTTATTTTCAACAAAATTTATATATGGTAAGCAAGTTATGGAAGTTGGAAATCATTATTTAATGCTATGCTAGGTGTGATATTTTGATTAACGTTGTAATAGGATTTTTGTGTATACATATAGATAGGTAGGCATATACTTGACTCGCCTTAAACTGTAGTTGCATTTCTATGGTATATGATATGAGATGAAACCAATAGTTTAAGAAGATTATGCTTATAGTTATTTCTGTAGCCACTAGCAACTAAACCCCATCTGAAAACTAACTTGATTTTACCCAAAAATTTAAGGTAGTTACTACAAATTATTACAATAGAAGTTGTAATATTTGTAGTTTTTTCCTACCATATTTGCTAAAAGAATTGCATTTTTTCAATATAAATATCTTTTTCTACAAATATTTGTTAAAAACAAATATTTTTTCTTAAATAGTTACATCTTTTTTTTAATATTTGCATTAAAATATCCATATATTTGCAAAACACTAGGTTGATTTTTGGATTGTTTTTATTTTTTTACACTTAGTTGAATATGTGAATATAAAATCAATCAAGAAAATTAGTGGTATTACATGTGGATATTCGATGTTTTCACGATTAAAGTGAGTTTTAGAAGATAGAAGTGCAATTTATGTTCTAAAACAACAATGAAAACAATACCTCAAAAAGAAAAGTATCATCCTATGTTACACATTCTTAATATAACATTATCTATACACCCGTGCAACGCACGTGCTTTCCACTTTACGATGTTAATGTCCTTAAGAAATTTTGTAATAGCTATAATGTTAAGGTCTTTCACTATTTTTATTATCTTTATTTTGTAATAGCTACACTGTAAAAATATGATACAATTATCTAAAAGCAGTCCATTTGGACATGCATATATACGCAAATCTACCTCCAGTAGTGCAACTACAAATTCATACGCATTGTGATTAAATGCAGGTCCATATGGACATGCAGACAATGATACTATCAAATTTACTTTTAGGGGTATAACTATAAATGCATGCACATTGTGATTGCATGCCCACTTGGGCGTGCATATACACTTGTATTTTATAAAAGGAGTTTTGTAAATATAAGGAGTTTATAAAGGCATTTTCTAAAAAGGGACATATAAAAAGACCGCGAGCCGATTTCCATAAATGATCATTTTAAACTTCGGTGGTATGGAAAATGTTCTTTTCTTACTTAACACCAAATTCCAAGGTATGAAAACTCATCTCTATCTTAACAATTAAAAATGTATGTTGAGACAAGGATAGTTTTCTAGCTTGTCCGATCTCATTAATAATCGAGGGATAGAATTTTTTGAAATTGAAAAGTAGTGGTAAATGTATTTGGTCAAACTTCAATATGACCTATTTATTTACACCAAAATAAAAGTGTTTTGGGTTTATTATTATTAATGTTTTTTTTAAATGACATTTGTTTAACCCAATTAAGTATGGTTTTGGAATTGGAATATTTTGTAAGATTCGTGAATATAGTTATACCATTGAGATATGTATATGAGTATATTTCCTAAGTATTGGAAATGTAGTGTTTTGTGAATATAATTATACGGTTGATATTGGTATTTGGAAAAGTTTTCTACATTTTTGAAAATGAAATGTTTTGTGAATATACTTATACAGTTGAAATAAGTATATCAATATTTTTCAAGTATTAAAAAGAATAGAGATTGGTTTGTGATATACCTTTGTAAAAATATTTTGATATAAGTATTTAAAGGGTAATTTTAATTAATGAAAGGATTAATTAAAGACACTTAGTGGGTGCTTTGTGCTTAACCATGCTTGGTTAAATCTCTGGTTGAATTGTTTGTTTATTGGTAGTTAAATAACCAACTATCAAATGTTGGCAAGTTTTTAAAACTATCATTGTCGTCTCGGAGAGACCGAGATCGAACAAACATGAGTTATCCGAAAACCACTTCGAACCGGCATGAGCATTCGAATTGAAGACATCTTGAAGATGATGGAATCGAAGGTGGAGTTCTTTAAAGTGCAAGGGCTACTTGCTACTAATCCCGAGGGTGATTCCAAAATGGATGTAGTAGAAGTAGTGCCTTTGGTTTGTTCATATCCTGAACAACTTTTATGGATGAATGCTAGCATTAAATTGTTGCCTTAAGGGTTGTGTTAGCATTCCAAGTGGGATTTGCTAAAAAGGTAAAATATAGCCTCTAGCCTCACCAACCATGAATGAATAAACTTGGTATATGCTTCAAGGCTATATGGGTTGCACCCATTAGGGAAATGGTCATCACTCGATCTAGATCGATCTTTATAAATGGATTATGTATGCTAGTGACTCAGGATGGTTATTGGCTGAAAACTGGGGTGGTGACATATGTGGCGGGGTCTTACGAGATACCTTTATTTTGAAAGGTTTTATAACATTAAAATCCATATGATGTTTGTTTTTCATGCTAGTTTACCAGACTGATACGAGTGTTATTTTCTTAAAAAGTTCGATCCAGACTGAGTATATTTCCAAATTTAGCTTTGGATGCTTTGGAGCTTTAGAAGATGAGCTGGATACCTCCAAAATGTATTCATGTATATTTTATTTCCACCGCATTTGTTGTTTGTATTTATCATCATTTGTAAAGATAGGTTGTTATAACTGTCCAGGCCGATGATTGGTTAGTTAACTCTGATTGATCTATGTATATTATAGTTTTCTTTTATAAAGATTTGTTGTATATCATATGTTACTCATCGGGATATGAGATTCTATTATACCTTTTCTTTCTTTTTCCCCAATAATATGTCTTTCCGGCACTTGCAAGCTCGGCATGTGAATACTGGGGATATATTAGTGTCGACTTTTGAGGATCGAAAAGGCAGATAGTTACAAATGGTATCAGAGTCTAGGTAGAGCAAACACCTAAGCTTTGGTGAGGTAGACTCATTAGAGATAGGGTTAGTAATACCCTAGAATGAGTTTTTGTGTGTGTGTGTGTGCATGAGCGCGTGTTTGTTAGTGCTGTAAAAATGTTTTCTATTGTGTTGATTTATCTATTGAGTGGTTTATAAATTCTGGTTGATATAGAAGGAACAACAGTATCGATATGGGATTTCTAAATACTTAGACAAGGCAAACCGATACAGTATTGTTTTGAATTTAGTAAATGAAATAATTTTACCAAAACTTTAAATTTTATATATAAAAGAATAATTTCTAAAGAATTGATACTGTAAGTTATGATGTTGTGTTTGTTTGTTAGCAAATGATAATATTCAGTTATTATCATTTATTGTTTGATTAGTCATGCTCACCCAGTTTAGGAGCACTGACTATTGTTTGTTGATTAATTATTTGTACTTAGATGGTTTATGAGCATTTACTATTTTGATTGAATTAAATAGGAGCACCTTGTGAATCCAGTTTCACGGTTTGAAGGCATTCGATGAAACAGTTGGGTTGAAATTGAAATTTAATTTTAATAAAAGTTGTTTATTATAATCTAAAACAAGTTAAATGTTGTAAAATGTTTCTATATAAGAAAGTGAAATTATAAAAATGTAATGACTCAAAATTTTACCACCTTGATTTGCGAATATTTAATAAATTTTAAATATTAAAATAATATGTTTTATAATTACAATGCAACTCTTTTAAATAATAACAAATGATGGTAAAATAGATTTTTAATGACCCAGGATTTTGCCACTTTGAAATAAGCTATTTAAAATATATTTTATATAATCAATAAATGGAATTTTATTAGAAAATAAACCTATTTTAATTATTAGTAATGATGATAAAGTAGTTTGCAAAATTTGTTTACCAATATATATAGTTCGTAGAGAAATAGAAAATATGACCGAAGAACGTTTTCTGAAATTTTGACTTTTCGACACCCAAAAGTTGTCGGGAAACATTGTGCACAGTAGTGTACACATGCACACACTAATAAACAAGGGTTTGATTGAATTTGCAAATAATATACATGCATATACATGTATACACATGAATACTTAGTATATATACACATACATGCATGATTTGACCTTTGATGTACATATGTATAATAAAACCTAAGCAAGTCCCTTAATTTATGCACCTAAGTACAAGGCATGGTGCTAGCATGATTTAAGGAAGGGGGAGGCCATAACCAACGTGTGGAACAAAGAGGGAGAGTGGAAGGATGGTGCATGCATGTTTTTATGATAACTTAATATTATTTAATACAAGGATAGTTTGGTAATTTACTACCCCTCATTTCCTATAAATACCCATCCCCTTCCCACTTTCCATTCTTTACTTCATTTTCTTCATTTCAAAATTCTCCTTCTTCTTCAAAGTTCCATGACTCTTTAATGGCTTCTTCATAGTTTTTAAAGTTTAAAAATCCTAACTTTTTCTTCCTTAAAAGCTTATTTAAAACACTACTTTTCACTTCAGCACCTCTTCTCCACAAAACAAGCACCTACACATCCAAAACAACCTAGGTTGAGCCCTATAGACTCAAGGTTGAGCCAATTGACACCCTAAAGCACACAAAACTTCCATATTTCTAAGGCAAGGTGATGTGTTAGGGTTCGGGTGGAAGATTAGTTTAGTTTCATAACTTTCGGTGAGTAAAGCTTAACTATTTTGATCATAAATATATTGCTCATATAAGTGTATAATTGTTGGTTATTATGATGCTTGGATATGTAATATTGAAGCTGGGTTGATTATATGTGATTGTACTTGAAAATGTATGTGTTTTGGTTGAATGTTGTTATGCTTAGTTAGTCGGCATATAACTTAAATATGATAGTTATATATCATAATTGTTGCAAGTTCTAATCTTAATGTATATGCTATCAATTATATGTTGCTTATGATATAGTTGGGATGTTGGAGATGACGTTATAATGGATATGTTGTTCATGCCATAAAAGTTAGCGATTTGCTAACTTAAAGCGACCTTTGAAAATCGTTTTTAAAATGTCTTGAAATTGGTTTAAATTCCAAAGTTAAATCTGTTTTGTTTCAAAAGTTTACATTTATGTTGATGTTTTAAAAGTAATAAGAGTTCAAAAGGGAAGTTTTAAAAGTTAGGAAAGAAATTTCAAGTTTTTGAAATTACGGGTTCGTATAGCGATAGTCGCTATACGCGCATTTCGGAAAATCGAACTATTTTTCTAATTTAAACTTGTTTTAACTTAAAATCTTTTTAGAAAATGTTTTCTAACTTTAATTTAGTAATTAGAGAAAAAATTCTTAATTATTTATTTAATGATTAATTAATCAATAAAGGTAATTAGTACTTAATCATTTGCTAATAATGGTTTTTAAACTTAAATGTTATTCAATTAAGTTAATCATGATTTATTAATTAAAGTAAATTATTATTTGATTTTTAATTAAGGATTATTTAATTTTTAATTAATTATTATTTTAAAGGGGTTTTATTTAATTAATCTCTGACTAAAGCTGATTATGTTTTAATAAGTTTTACTTAAGGTTTAATTACCTTTAATTAGAGTGAACTACTATTTGATAAGGATTTGATTCTCATTTAAAAAGGTTTTAATTTATTTAAAATCGCTTTGAGATTAAGTAATCAGTTTTGTTTTAAACCCTTTTCTTTTCCCAATTTGTTTTAAATCAAGGGACTTCTGTGTCGCTTACCCTTAAGTAACCTCATATGATTTGGAAACCTAAATGACATCTATTAGCATAAAAAACACCATTCTACTATTACAATTAACTTGGACAATTACTTAAGTTGATTGATTGTTATGTGTTGATCCCTTATATACCTGTTGTTATGCGATGCCATGTTAGACTGGATAAGTAAAACCAAATTAAAAGCACCATTGTGGTCATTAAGCCTCCGTTTGACTTTGTAAAGATAGATATTTCATTTTCTTTTTGAAATGGTTGCGAAGTTATTATATTTTGAACAAGATAATTAAGAATTATTTGACAAATGGTTTTACTAAAGATGTTCTTAACTAATGGGAATGGTTTTCCATGTTATATTAAAAAAAATTATAAAGTGTTTTATAAAGGAATTTGGAAATTTATGAGGTATTTTTGGGTAAATGGATTTGAAGTTTTAAGCAAAGAAGATTTCATAAATAAGGGAGATTTATAAAATGGATTGCTTATTAAAGGAAGCTAATTTGATTAAGGTTGTTTAGGAAGTTGTTTGAACATGAAAGGTTTACACAAAAGTTTTATAAAGATTTGGGTATTTATAAAAGAAGTTTCAGAAAAAGATTTGGATATTCATAAAGAGAGTTTATAAAAGGTTTGGATATTTATATGAAATTTATATAAAAAGTTTGGATATTTATAAAAAGCAATTTATATAGATGATTTTGAATATTTATAAAAGGGTTTTATAAATGAATTTGGGAGTTTGGAAAGCATTTTAAAATGGATTTGAATTTCAAGTAAAAGAGATTTCATGAATAAAATGGATTTGATTAAAATGGATTTATCGAGAGAAGTATAAAAAGAATTTGAAATATGAGTTTCTCTAAACTGACCTTTTAAAAATGGTGGTATGGAAAACCCGTTCCACACTTAACACTGAGAGAATAGTGTTTAGGGTTGTCCTTACCTCTAATTTAAAATAATATTTGCTTAACCATTTTTAACATGATTTGGAAGTAAGAAGTTATTCACAAATGTTTTGCGTATATACTTATGTCCAAGAGATAAGTAAATGAATATTTTAGATAAGCATTTTGAAAAGAGATCTACTAACTAAAGATTTTTTTTTAGGCTTAGTGGTTGCTATGGATAAATAAATCTTAAATAGAATTGGTTGTTTGTTTATTTGATAGTTAAATAACCGACTATCAAATATGGACCAAAACATAAATTTGGGAACATCTAGGAGAAACATGTGAGTTATATGACACTGTCATCTCCGATGATGCTGTACTGTGCATATAAATCTCGTTTCGTTCTTTTAGGACAAATGATAAGGAAATCAATCCACTAACGGTTAGAAGGTGATCTCCGCTCTTTTCTTTGACTATTTATTTCCTAAAGAACCCGGGTTGAGTTTATCGGGAATTATCGAAAGTTGTTTCAAAGAGACCAGGATTGGATATGTTATTCGAAAACCACTTCGATCCAACTTAAGTGTTCGGAAGTGAAGACATCTTGAAGATGATGGAATTGAAGAAAGCTCTCAAGTGCTTCATTCAGTCCCAGAATGAACTTGTATTGATGAATGTTGGCTTTGCATTATTGCCTGGAGGGTAGTGTTAGCATTCCAAGTGGGAAGTGCTAGATAAAGGTAAAACATAGTCTCAAGCCTCATCAACCGAGAAATGACAAAAATCGAGCATGCAGTAGCGCCAAGTGGGTCGCTCCCATCATAGTATGGTCATTTCAAATCTAGATCGATTACTATCTACTCATGTATGCTTCGAGGCCCATTAATGAAGGAGTGATCATATTCGATACTATTAGTCAAGTGGTAGGACAGTCCTATGTGGCAAGGGAACAAGACGTTCTTGTCATACCCCGGTGCATTTTATATAGAGGTGTACCATCAGAAGGTAGTTCCTTACCTTGTCATAGTATGGAATCCAATCTCCAATACGTGCCTCTACGGTTTTGATTGTAGAACCTAGTATGCTAGAATTTAATTAATGTAATAATTTCGGCTATGATTAGTAAGTATTTATACGCTAGACACTATTATAATACTAATGGATTTTCTATAGAAAATATTTTGGTCATCGTAATGTAAAAACCCATCCATGTTTATGTGCAGCATGGTCTTACGAGATACCTTTGATTTAAAGGTTTTTATAAAGTTTAAGACTTATGCTTCACTCACACTAGATCCATGTTTGACCCGGAGTTTATTTTCTATTCCTAAACTCTTGGGTCCTAAAATTTGAATGGGCAGCCGAGTAGTTCAGGGTTTTCCGCAGATTTATTTTGGAGGAGCTTGGAGAAAGTGGCTTCATCGATAGCCAGTTATTTTTCCTATTCCCATTGTATTATGTGTATATTGTATCTGTCAGGTAGGGGTAGCTGTTATAACTGTCGTAAGGTATAATTTGTATTAGTATGACTCTGATGTAACATTTGTGAAATGACTTTGTAAAATGTTATGTTGAGTAATATATATTGTTCCGTTGCGTTGTGAGATTCTATCTTGTTTAGTTTCTTCTATTCTATTTTCTTTCTTCCCTAATGACCCGTCTTTTGAATAACTAAATGATCGGCACACGAATACCAAGGATGTTTTAAATGTTGTCTTTAGTAGTAAGAAAAGCGGATCATTACAATAAATATAATTTAAAAATATAGTTTATAAATAAGGATTTAAGCTGAGAATCTAAGAACTTAAATTCTGGTATTTTGGAAATTATTTTTCAAAGTTTTGGGAAAAATAATAATAGTATTATTTGGATGTATTTATGAATCGAAATATTTTAAAAGGATTTTAAAGGAGATAGAAAGCACTGAACTCATTTCTATCATTGAAAATATTTCTGGTGATGACTACAACATCATCGGTGTTCATTTTCGAATTTCTATGTGGGGGATTGTTATTCTAAAAATTTTCTATAGGGTTGTTTTGGTAAAACAAATTTTGTTTTAAATTCTGAACTTTGGTTTGATATATAAAAGGAGATATGTATATTATTAATATTTTTTCAAAATGATTTGGAATAAAATCCCGGTGTTAAATTATGAAGTTTTCTATTAAAGTTATATTATAAAGACTTATGTATCCTATAAATTAGGATAATTTAGGTTGTATATCTTATTATGATTTTTTGTTTGGAAATTTTCATTTGTTGAAATGAAATGGAATTCTCAGCTATTTTAGACAGTGAAAAACTTTTGAATAGATATAGAAATTGAAGAAAAGTGTTGTTGTGAAAATGTAAGAAGATAAGTTTATGTAACATATAAATTTGAGAAGATAGCAGTAAGTTCAAACAAGTTTTAAATTTATGAACATTCTGGTTAAGTAAAACAAATTTGAGTTTGTATATATACTCTTAGGATGAAGAAGAGTGTTATATATGAATATGAACTTAAGTTTTAAAGTGTTGATAAACATAATTTGTGTTTTATAAGGTGTTTATAAACTTAAGGAAAGTGTTATGAAATGGTTCATAAATGATTTGGTATTAAAGGAAATATACTATAAGTAAAAATAAATGTGGTTGAAAATGAAAGGAAATTTGTGTAGTTAAGGAACCAATTGGAATAAATACGTAAGTTGTACGTAGATCATTTTATTCGCATAATTGTTTTGTCCAAATTCGATTACACGGTTTCGTGGTGATTTATACCGGTTCGAGTTAAGATTTTTCACTTGATTTTTGATGGCGAACACTTGATATAGATTTTTGATTTGATTCTAAAGTTTTCTATCATAGTATATGGATATGCAAGGAGAACATAAGTTTTAAATCAAGGAACCGGATTGGAGTCCGCACTAGAGTGATCGAGTGGGCGATACTAGTTCAAAAATGAAATTTATGTGATCGGGCAAGCAGTTGTAATTGATATTACACACGGATGACATATATACATCGTACGTACTTTAATATAATTATTTGTTTTGACATTAGAAAATGCAAATTATATGGCTATGAATTATATGATTGATGACATTTGTAAGTGAGATTCAAGTACATGGAAGCAAAGGCTTGCTAGTCGCTTTTGGTTTCATGTGTAAAGTTTGACTCGACTAGTATGTGCACGTTTATATTATGGTTGATGATTTTATGCTATAGATATGGGAGGTCACTTTTGGGTTTTTGTTTTCTTTTGTTGATTTGGGCCAGTTGTGGCGATTTGTAGTTCTTCAGGATCGAGCCGCATAAAGGGAGGTGCTGGTGAAATTTTCCATAACATTTGAGACTAAAAATTATTAACACATTTCAACTAATTGATCGTGAAAGCTTAAGGATTTAGTGATAGTTTTCCTTCTTTTTGGAATTTCGAAGACAAAATTCTTTTAAGAGGGGAAGAATGTAACGATTCAAAAATTCTAACGTTTCGAATGGGAATATTTAATTTATTTAAAATATTCAGATTTGACTTGAATTTAATGAATATTAAGAAAACAAATTATTAATATAACAATTCGATTTTTATTAGTTTTTCATTCAATTTATAGGATTTTACCATAAATTTTAATTTGGGAAAAAATTAAATTATTTTTTGATAATTTTTTGACAAACGATTGTATTTTTGAAATTTTATGGAACAAGATAAACAGTGTATATTATTATAGTTTTGTGATCGTATCGAATTTTTGTGCATGGTCAAATTTTTGTTTTGTTGTTCACGGTTCGTACGCAAATGGAATATTGTGTAGCGAGATGCTGGAAATATCTGAATAAATCAAACACCATACATGCAATTCAACACACCTCTATCTTTTCTTTCCTCCTACCCCCTTTCCATTTTCATGATCCAGTAAACTCAGAGGAAAAAGAGAAAGCAAGCTTCCACCATTTAAAAAAATCAAAGTAAAATCATTCTATTATTGTAAAAATATAAAGTTTAAATCTTTAGACTCGAATAGCCTAGAACTACATTTCTATATGTGCTTGGTGAGGCTCGGGTGTGTTTTGGGTAGATCGGCATTGAAGTCGAGAGCATAGGCATGACAAGGGTTTTGGTATGGTAGAGCTAGAGGTGGATATAAGTGGGAAACAGTGTGGCATGATGTTTTCGATAAGGAGCCGCATCTTTTGGCACCAACAAGGTGGGTTCCGATCGAAGATTGCAAGATGCAACCTTTGCAATAGTAAATGGAGGAGCAGCGGTCGTGATTTTAAGGGAAGGGTTGATTTGAACTTTATAGGGACGGGGAGATTGCTCTCGCAAAGTGGAGGTGATTGGTGAAGTGAATCTTGGTTTCGTGGTGAATCGAGAGAGTGAGGGAGGATAAAAGGTTTGTTTGGGTGGGTTTGGTGCATATTTATGTACAGTCTCATTTGGGAAGAAGGAGTTTCGGAGGGAAGAGTTTTATTTAGGGGAATATAAATTTAATTTGTAATTAGTGAGCATAATTACATTTAATTTAATCTTAAACTTATAAAATGAATATTTCTCTCATACGAGGTCCAATTAAGATGCGGTCTTTTACATTGCTCGTAATGGCGAAAGCTACGTGATGGAACTGATTTTTTCAAATATGGAGCAAGTGAAATATTGGCCTAAAATTGAACGCCCTTTAATTTTAGTTCAAAACGAAATGCATCGGCGTCAACTGGAATCTTGATGTGTTACCTCACATCTGAATGGTTACTATATGATATAAATAGTTGATAAAATTATTGTTTTACATTGAAATGATTTATTGGCTTGGTTTTATTAAATATTTGCATTTGGAAAGCGGATAACATTTAAAATGAACTACAAAGAATTTTGTAGAGAAATTCAGATTTTTTGTCATGATTTTTAATTCTAGTTATATACCTGTTGATTCTAATTTCAATTATATACCTATTAGATAGATTGTTAAATGTCAAATTTTGTTAAATGTTAAATGTTAAACTTTTTTAGTGATAAAGATAGTAATAGCACTGGTTAAATGTTATGTTAGCTAATGGCCTCGTTATAATGTTTGGGAATACTAATATTTTCTATTTTGATCCGAAAAATGGTTTTGATTCAAAGAATGATTCTAAAAATAACATTTTTAATTTTCTCTAATATTTTATTTAGAATTGGTTTTTAAACTTCTCAATTTTTTTCCGACCTTCTTGTTAGTCACTTTTAATTTATTTAAAAATGGTTTAAGAGTATTTTGAGAAGTATTTATCTTTATAAAAAAGTTATTATAATAATGAATGTTTATTTTAAAAGAAATAAAGTGGTTTATCTTTTATTTTAAAGTAACTTTGTTTTCAAAAGAAGATAGAAATATTTTGGAACGTGTATTTGTGAAACGTTTTATATAAAATATCGAATAAAAATAATTTTTATAAAAATGGTGTTTTTATAATAAAAAGAATAGTCTTATAAATAATATTTTATAAAAGAGAAATGATATCTTTTTTATAATTTGGTATAATAAATCTCAAATTGTGAATTTATTTGTGATATATGGAATGATCGTGTTATGTAAAGTATATGAGTTTTGTTATTATATTTGGAGTTTTGTTTTATATTCGGAGTTTTGTTCCATAAAAGGAGTTTTGAAATTATAATTAAAAGTTATAAAAGGAGTTTTATAAAATTGAGTTTTATAAATGATATTTTATAAAAGAAGTTTTATAAAAGAGTTTTATAAATAGTATAGAGGATGTTTATAAAGGAGTTTATTAATTAAATTTGGAGATTTATAAAAGTAGGTTTATAATTATGTTTAGATATTTGTAAAAGGGAATTTTATAATTTACAAATAATATTTTATAAAAGGATTTTTGTAAATATAAGAAGTTCTAAGGAATTTTATAAAAAGGGATTTATAAAAATGCTAAGACCCAATTTCCATAAATGATCATTTTAAATTTCAATGGTATGGAAAATGTTCTTTTCATAATTAATACCAAATTCCAAGGTATGGAAACTTGTCTCTATCTTGAGAATTAAGAATGTGTGTTGAGACTAGGATAGTTTTCTAACTTGTCCGATCTAAAGGATAATCGAGGGATAGTACTGTTTGAAATCGGAAAGTGGCGGTGTTTATTTGGTCTAATTTCTATATGATCTATTTACTTACACCAAAAGGAATTTGTTTTAGGTTTATTGTTAATAATGTTTTTTTTTTCTAAAATGACATTTGTTTAACCTAATTAAGTATGGTCTTGGAATTGAAATCTTTCTTAAGATTAACGAATATACTTGTACCGTTAAGATAAGTATGTGGGTACATTTCCTAGGTATTGGAAATGTAAAGTTTTGTGAATATACTTATATAGGTATATGGAAAAGTTTTCTAGGGTTTTGAAAGTAAAATGTTTTGTGAGTATACTTATACGGTTGAGATAAGTATATCAATATTTTTCAAGTATTGAAAAGAGTAAAGAAAGGTTTGTGAATATATCTTTTAAAAGTATTTTGATACAAGTGCTTATAAAGTAATTTTAATTAATGGAAGAATTAATTAAAGAGGCTTACTGGTTGCTTTGTGCTTAACCATGCTTGGTTGAATCTCTGGTTGAATTGTTTGTTTACTCACCGACTATCAAATGTTAGCCAGTTTTTAAAACTATTGTTGTGGGTTTGGAGAGACCGGAATCGCATAAACACGAGTTATCCAAAAACCATTTTGAACTGGCATAAGCATTCAAATTAAAGACATCTTAGAGATGATGGAATCGAGGATAGTGTTCTTTGAAGTGCAAGGGCTACTTACTACTAATCCTAAGGGTGATTCCAAAATGGATGTAATAGAAGTAGTGCCTTCGGTTTTTTCATATCCCGAACAATTTTTATAGACGGATGCTAGCATTACATTGTTACTTGGAAGGCAGTATTAGCATTCCAAGCGGGATTTGCGAAAAAGGTAAAACATAGCCTCTAGCCTCACCAACCGGGAATGACTAAAACATGAGAAATGCTTCAGGGCTATGTGGGTTAGACCTATTAGGGTATTGGTCACCATCCAATCTAGATCGAAATTTATTAATGGATTATGCATACTAGTGACTCGGAATGGTTGTTGGCTAGAAACCGGGGTGGTAACATATTCGATACTATCCAGTAAGGTGTAGGCCTGTCTTGATTCTTAAGCTGTCCATTTTAGGCCCTCGGTACATTTTATCTAGAGATGCACTGTGGCAGGTGGTATCCCTGTATTCTTTTCATTATATGGAATCCATTCTCCAATAAGTTCCTTTTGGACTTAGTTGTAAATTATGCTAGAACTTAATTAACGTAACAATTTCATCTATGATTCAATTATTATTTCAAACCTTAGGGATTATTATAATATCAAAAGGTTTCCTATAAATGGTTTGGTTATCATAGCAAGTATCCCTTATAATTTTGAATATAATTCGATATTCATTTATAATTTCTATTGCCTATTATAATTCTATACAATTCCATATTATAGTATCGCAATATTTCCTATAAATCAGCTATGATTCCATATTCATTTCTATTGCTTGTATAAACAATTTATCCCCTCTAATTTTTAGCTTAAATTGAACCTCGATTCCCCCCCTTTTGGCCACAAGTTCAAGGGCATCTCTCCTCCTTTATTTTCAAATCAAATAAATTTATTTCTAGTTAGTACTGTTCTCTTCTTGTTTGTTGCAAATTCAACAAGAGTCAAGATTGGATCTAAGGAGTTTTGATTCAACATTCAAGGTGCACTTCAAGGCCATAGCTATTGGTAAGTCTTATTCTATTTTTTGTTATGTATACATTCACCTATGTCAATTTGCTAGTATAGATTAATCTCTGTTTATCATAAATTTACGTATATATATATATATATTTGTTGTCTGATTTCATAAGTATATTCATATTCATTTAAATTTTAAAAAACCTTTGTATACATTCAAATTGTATTTAATTTTTGATCATTAAAAAAACATTTTTGAAAATTAAAATGAATTTATAACTATTATTAAATTAAATATGAATTTAGCAATCATGAGTGTTTGTGTGTGTATGTCTATATATATATATCATAAAATATTTATTTATAAATATATATTATTATTTTGAACTTTTCATATACATACATGCATGCATGCATACATACATGTATGTATGTATAATCATAAAATAAATTTTATAATTTATAAATATTTTAAACTTTTAAATTATCATACATATTATAAAATCTATTTTTTTTTATAAATCCACATAGATTTATAATTAAAAAATGTATGGATTTTATAATTATTATTTATTATATATGTTATCCCGCCTTTTGGCAAGACCGTGATATCATCAACTGGGTTAGAAATGGATAGTTACCAGCCTTGAGAATCAGTTATATGCGATACTATGCATGATGGTCGAGTAGATCCGAACTGGGACCCAATTGAGGTGCAATTAGTATGGAGTAACTGGCATAGCCCCATGAAACTATATTCCAAATTTCAAGTCGATCGGAGTTCATATGCTCGAGTTACAGACAAAAAGAGGATTTACATGGATTGATCGGGAATGATCCGTAAAGCAGCCCAAATCAGCGAAGATGGATCGATATCTCAAAATTCATAAGGCCAATTCACTTGAAACTTTTAGAGCGTCAGTATATTGAAAAATGGAGCCCACAAAAACGATCACAGGTCAAAACTTTGAGGTTCAAGGAATGCTGATCATTTTATGTCGATCCTTCAGAATGATCGGTGTAGCTCAGTGAACGATCCAAATGCAACAGAGATTGATCCATATCTCACAATCTATAACTCAAAATGACTTTATATTTTAGGAGCAAGGAGTTGAACGGTCCAAATGCAACAGAGATTGATCTATATCTCACAATCTATAACTCAAAATGACTTTATATTTTAGGAGCAAGGAGTTGAAGTATGTGGGAACCCACACAAACGATCGCATGGCAATCAAAGACAAAAATCACAGTTGGTATAATTTATACCGATCATTCTAAAACAATAGGTTATGATCACCGATCGTTATGGTGGGCCCCTATAGACCTGGAGAGCCTTCTGTCGAAATCTTAGCGAAATATCTCATCATCTCATCCTATAAATACAAACCTATGGGTTCATTTTTAGGATCATTACGCTGCTTGTTACTCGAGACTCCATTGTAATCAAGTGTTAGCTTTATTATATTGTTGTAATCAGATTCACAAGAGAGTAATAAAGGATAATCTTCAAAGTGGACGTAAGCATACAATGTCGAACTACTATAAACCTCTGTGTCTTTTATTACTGCTTATTCTCTATTGCTTACTTGTTCATTTACTCGGTTTAGTTTTGCTTTTCTGCATTTACTTATCCACAAAAACTATTCTTGGGTGTTTGTAACCATTTTTGGTGCAAACATTTTGGTGCTTTCACTGAGAAACTTGATCTCAGCTTATCAGGATCCCTTTGTTGCTACTGGATTGCATAGATCCCTCGAAGGAGATCCATAGTTATCTTCAGGAAGTTTGCTCGTTCTACTCAGATTTGCAAAAAATCTAAGAAAAGATATCAATAATTGTAAGGAATACTAGATCTACTTCTCAGAATATGGAAGGAAATGAAAACGCTACTATCTAGCAAGAAGGCCCGAGCAGTCAACTAATGGATGTGAATGCTGAACCAGTTGAAGTCCATAATCGAACTAATTTTATTACGAGAGCTGAATTCCAGAATCTGATGAGAGAGCTAATGAATAGACATCGAGATTAAATAAGTAGATCCAGGCCAATATCAACCTAATGAACCAACTCACTCAGCAGCAGTGAGGAAAAGCTAGAGGGACCTTACCCCTTACTCGGCATCGGAGAGTTCTAGTTCATCAGATGGGTATCACAGGCATAGGCATCGCACAATAGACAAATATCATATAGAAACTTCGAGGCGTCAACAGGCAGACCATCATGGTTTTCCAGGAACGATCAGTGTTGATCCCTCCACCAGAGATGGGAACTTACATATGCACGCTGGGATTCAAAATTGAGCTACTGCGGTCGATTTGGATGATGGAGTTCAGTTAAATATTGACCAAATGCTTCACCGAAATGATGATGAAGTGAATTTACGAGATACACATATAGTAGATTTTGAACTAAGAAGGCGTGGAACGGCTCGTGGACATCGACTGGGCCATTACATAAGGTGGAACACAACCACCGCTAGGCACTAACTATCGAAATGCTAGACTTGTTGGCTATGGTCAGACAACTGGTGAGAGAAAGCCAAGGCTTGACTAATGATGATTGGGGAATCTCGAGAAGCCATACTCCGTTCATTGATAATGTTCTGCATGAAGAATATCCAAGGAGGTTCAACATGCTATCGATGCCTGCCTATGAGGGAAAAACCGACCACATGCAGCACATCATGAGATATGAATGGCTAATGGATTCCACATTAGTAGATGATGCAACCAAGTGTAGATGTTTTTCCATTACTCTCTCTAGGATAGCAACGATGTGGTTCACAAGGTTACCCCTGCGGTCGATATCTAGATTTAATGATTTGGCAACAAGGTTTGTGGAGCAATTCCGAATGCACGCAACTCGCCCCAAGGATGTAATGTCCCCGTCCAACATGATCCAGGCTCTAGGATAATTGTTGAAAGATTATTTGGAGAGATTCCATACAGCTGTCATAGAAATCAGTAATCCAAAAGACCGTGCAATATTGATGGCTGTGACAAGAGGGATTGATCCAGAATCTGATTTTGGCGATTGGTTAGCCGGCAAGCCACCTGCAATGTTGGAACGCTTTTACGCAAAGGTGGTTCAATATTTAAGAAAGGAGGAAGCCAAATCCTCCAGGAAGAAGAACGTTGCAGGACCAAGTGAAGAGGGGGTACAGAGTAATATTACAGTAAAGCAGTCTGACGAACGCTCTGGAAAAGTTCAAGTGAATGTATAGGACAAACCGAATCAGCAAAAGAAAGGTGGAGATAGGAGCCATGAAAAAAAGAGGGATTCTGGAAGAGGAAAGTCTAGGATTCCAATGTACAACAATTACACGCCACTGAATACATCCCTGGAGAATTTCTATTTGTCTACCTGCGATATTATTCAGTACAGGAAGCCGCCTCCAAAAGAATCAACTGAGAAGCAGAAACAAACCGGGAAATATTGTCAGTTTCATGAATGTTATGGGCATAACACCAATGAATACAGGCATTTCCAGGATATTATTGAAAAGCTGATTCGAGAAAGGAAGCTACAACAGTTTGTAAAAAACACGCAGGATGGCGGGCATGTGACATCTGACCCCAACCGAGGACAAGCACCGCATAGGGCTGAGGAACCTATGCAGACCTATGGAAGATTAGTGATCAATACAATAGTTGAAGGACCACATCCGGATGATAAAAGTTGGCATGAGATAGAGTGTTATGCTAGTGCGATTAAGCAAATGGATTTTGAATGCTATTCAAACACGGAGGATGGAGCTCCGGAAAAATAACAACGTATAATGGCAGATGATATTGCTTTTAGAAATAGAGATGCAGACAAGGTGGAGGCTCCAATGGTCTACCCAATGGTCATTTCAGCCATGATCGGCCCCGCTTTTGTGAGAACGTTATTGATTGATTGTGGAAGTTTTTTTAAACATAATTTTCAAGAAAGCTTATGATCAGATGAGGATAGAAGCAAAGGATTTGAAACCGTCTAAAGCCCGCATTCATGGCTTTAACAGTGCTGCAACTGAAGCTGTTGGCTATGTTGAATTACCTGTAGAGTTAGGAGAAGGTGACCCTAGGAAAGTTCGGATTTTTTCTTTTTTGTTTTGGATGTTGACTATCCATATAACGCTTTTTTTGGTCGACCGGCTCTAGCAAAGTTCCGAGCATCTCTCGCCCATGGTGTTTGACTTTGAAGTTCCTAACAAATAATGGATTTGGAGTTGTTCGTGGTGATCAGGCGACTGGATGTGCCTATTATGTAGTTGAGTTGAGGGATGCTCAAGGGAGGGAGAAATGTAAGAATGTGGAGAAGTCAGTCCACATCCAAGCCATTGAAGATTAACAACTAGTGCCTGAGCCGTGGCTCAAATGCCACAGTCGGTTCTATAGAGATATATATCTGAGAGACGATGAAAAGGAGCCCAGAGAGACAAAGGCTGCACCGGCTAAGCTGACGATTGACATTACAGTTAGTCACAATGACCAATCGTGGGTCCTAAAGATCAGATCACAGCTCAGCCCCCCATAATGAAAGAACTAGCTAGATTTCTCCGAGCGAATCTTGATGTGTTCGCTTGGACTCACTCAGACATGTGTGGGATCTCGCCTACCATTGTGAGCCGTGCATTGAATATCGACCCAAGGTATGTCCCGTTGAAATAAAAAAGACATGGTATGGATCTGGAGAGATCTGCCACTTTTAAGGAGGAGGTAGATAGACTCAAAGACAATGAGTTTATTGACAACGCCCTCTACCCTAAATGGATATCTAATCCTGTACTTGTGAGAAAGGAAAATAGGAAATGGAGAACATGCATTGATTGCTCAGACTTGAATAAGGCATGCCCAAAAGACAGTTTTCCTCTTCTGAGGACCGATCAACTGGTAGACTCGACCGTGGGACACGAACTGCTATCTTTTATGGATGTGTACTCAAGATATAACCAAATCTCAATGCATATTCCCAATCAAGAGCATACCACCTTCATCACCGATGTTGGTTTATATTGTTATACGGTAATGCCATTTGGATTAAAAAATGCAGGAGCGACCTACTAATGCCTAGTTAACAAAATGTTGAAAGATTAGATTGGGAAAACGGTGGAGGTGTATGTGGATGATATGCTCGTGAAGTCACGACGGTCTGGCGACCACATTAAAGACTTGGCAGAAATGTTCAACATCCTCCAACATTATAAAATGAAGATTAATCCTCTGAAATGTTCCTTTAGCGTTGCATCAGGAAAGTTCTTGGGTTTCATTGTTAATGCCCGCGGAATCGAAGTTAATCCCGAGAAGATCCAAGCTATTCGCAATATCCAAGCCCCAAGGACTATCAAACAAGTACAAAGCCTGAATGGGAAGGACGCTGCCTTAAGCCGATTCATTTCCAGAGCTACCGGTAAATGTATTCCTTTCTTTGACTTAATCGGGAGAAAAAAAGGAATTTTGAATGGACACAGGATTGTAAAGACGCATTTCAAGCTTTGGTGAACCACTTGGAGAAACCTCCCATCCTATCAAAGCTAGTGGATCATGAAGATTTATAAATCTATTTAGTCATGTTGGTACACACAATAAGTGTCGCGTTGCTTCGAGAAGAGAATCGAATTCAGAGACCAATCTATTATGTTAGCAAACAATTGACAGAGGCTGAAAGGAACTATCCGAAGATAGATAAACTGGCATATTACTTGTTGATTGCATCATGAAAACTTTGCCTCTATTTTCAGGCATACCCTATTAATGTTCATGACCAGCCATTACGATAGGTCTTGTAGTGACCTGAGATGTTGGGAAGGTTACTCAAGTGGAATTTCGAACTTAGCCAATTTGATATCACTTATCTTCTTCGGAGGACTATCGACGGTCAGACACTAGCAGATTTTATAGCAAACTTTACTGCACAAGATTATTTCCCGAAGAGATGTGAAATCCCTACCATACGATGAAAGTTGTATACAGATGGTGCATCCAATGATCATTGTTCTGGAGCTGCGATTGTGCTTGTAACTCCGGAAGATCGGTCAATCTGCTATGCTTTAAAGCTTGATTTCCTTGCAACAAATTACGAAGCCCCGTTCCAGGAGAGCAGTGAAATCCCCACCATACAATGGAAGTTATATACAGATGGAGCATCCGATGATCATTGTTCTGGAGCTGGGATTATGCTTGTAACCCTCGAAGATCAGTCAATCTGCTATGCTTTAAAGCTTGATTTCCCTAAAAAAACAACAAAGCTGAGTATGAGGCTCTGATTGCTGGACTTAAGCTTGCCAGAGAATTGGGAATAAAGTCTTTTGAAATCTTTAGTGACTCGCAATTGGTAGTATACCAAATCAGGGGAGATTACCAAGCTAAAGGACAACGGCTTGCTCCATACCTTACCAAAGTCCAAGAGTTGTTGATTGATTTTGAGTATTATGACATTATGCACATTCGTAGGGACAAGAACTGAGAGGCTGATTCATTGGCAAAGTTTGCTAGCACCGGGGTTGTACAACAGATGGGCTTGGTTTCGGTCGAGGTATTATGCACCCCAAGTATAATCCTGATAGAAATTGACCATGTATTAGAGACGGAGCCTGAGAAGGAATCGTGGATGACTCCATTTAAAAATTATTTGCTATAGGGTGTTCTTCTCGAACGAAGGAATGAAAAGCGACAAATCCTTCATAAAGCTTCACGGTTTATTATACAGGAAGGAGTTATGTACATAAAGGGTTTCTCCATTCCCCTTCCCTGGTGTATCGCTCATGATGAAAAAAAATGAGTCCAAAAAGAAGTTCATGAAGGGGAATGCGGTGATCACACTAGGGGGAAAACACTGACAAAGGAAATATTCCGTTATGGGTATTATTGGCCGACCGTTAATCAAGATGATGCCGATTATGTAAAGTTATGTGACAAGTGCCAGATATATGAAAAAGTTTCAAGAGCTCCACCGACAGAAATTACACAAATAGTCAGCCCATGGCCATTTTCCATATGGGGTATAGTTATTATCAGTTCCTTACATATCTCTAAAGGTAGTGCAAAGTATGCTATTGTCGTAGTTGATTACTTCACCAAATAGGCCGAAGCGGAACTCTTAGCCATGATCATGACTAAGAAAGTAATCAACTTCATTGTCCAGAACATCATCTGTCGTTTTGGTCTTCCATGACAATTATAACAGACAATGGTACTCAATTCGATAGTACTGAATTTAAAGATTTTTGCCTCGTATTGAGAAGAGGTTTGCGGCAGTCACTCACCCTCGAGCGAATGAACAAGTTGAAGTTTTGAACATAATCATAAAATCCATTTTGAAAAAGCTTTTGGAAAGAGCTAGAGGCAAGTGGGTGGATGAACTCCCGACAACACTATGGGCTTATAGGACCACCAACAAGCTCCATTCGCCCTCGCTTACGGCTCCGAAGCCATTATTCATGTTGAGCTCGAAGTTCCTTCTCGTTGAGTAACTTATTACGATCTCAGAACAAACAAAGATCTCCTTTTGGAATCTCAAGAATTTATAGATGAGAAGCATGAGAAAGCTGATTTGAGGGCAGCTACACACCGACACCGAGTCACCTGATACTACAACACTAAAGTCCGACCTACAACCTTTGAAGTCGGCGATCTTGTTTTAAAATGGGTTTTTCCTATCCCATCGCATATGAATCCAACTTGGGAAAGGACACTGTGTCATTGAGCAGAGGTTTGGAGAGGGAACTTTCAAGTTAACGACTGTTGATGGCGTTATACTCCCAAGGGCTTGGAATAGTGAACACTTACGACGCTATTTCACTTATTCTTCTTTTTCATTCAGTTGTATTTAATTTTATTATTTTCTTTAGCGTTTGGTTTTTCAAATGTGTAATAAGACAAATTATGTTATTTCTTTCCATTCAACAATAGAACTTTGAATTTTCCATCATATCTGTGACCTGCCATTGTTGTACATGTTAGTTGCATTATACGACCGACTAACTCCCACTGTTCGATGGGACCGACATAATTCGATAGTGATTGAGATTTGATCGGTCACTTGATGAGTAAAAATCCATATTTGAGGGCAAAACAACTGACTAAAGACAACTGAACTCGACAGTTTTTCGAATAACTCACGTCCCAAGAGTGCGAATATGAGTACAAATGCCAAGTGGGTGTGACTCATCACCTATGAAATAACTCATGTTCCCAAAATGCGGATATGAGTATAGATGCTGAAAGGGTATGATCCGACCGCCTATTAACTAACTCTTATCCCCAGAGTGTGGATATGAGTATAAACAATTAGACGAGTGTGATTCGACCACTCACTATTCCATTAACTTCGGCTTGAAATCGAAAGGAGTATAAATTCGTTAAGGATGGAATTCGACTGACCACCATCTAACTCCGCTAACCTGAGACTGGGGGCAGGAGTATAATTACTAAAATCACTGAATTCGATGGTGTAACATTAAGGCTCGAGCGTAGAGTTTGATACCACTCGAGGCCACCACTTCAGGAAAGCCTTGGGATGGATAAGTCGGATCAATATCAGATCCAACGAGCTACGAATCAAAAATACATTAATGGAAAATGTGATAGCTTGACCATTTGAACAAGCATGCATGATAATTCTACATAAATAAAAGAATTCTTATTCATACTAAACTTTTTGTTCACAATACAAGTTTATCCAAAATAAGAAGTAAAAGCGGGGGTCGTACCCAAACAAATACGACTGACAAAAAGAAAACGTAGCCATCCAAGCTATTTACACATCATACCAACCCAATGATTATTTCTTAAATTTCCTATCTTTCTTTTGTTCTTAGGAGTGGCTCCATCTGAACTGCCACTCTATCCTCTCTTCGATCCTTTTCCGCCTCGGCTTTTTTCGAAGATACACCTTTAGTTATATGGATCGAGGCGACATCATCTTTAGGATCAAGTGTGATCGAGCCACTCTCAACACCAGAAGCAAGGGGACCTCATCTCGGGGAATTTTCACGCCTGGAGGGATCATCTAGAGCAGGATAGGAATTGGCTCATTGAAATCCATATCAACTGGCTCAGTTTTTGCTTTCTTTTTCAACAACTCTTCCTTCTCAATGCGTTCTTTCATACTAAGATCATTGATAGGTTAGAAGAGCCTATGATTACAACGTTCTCATCAAAGGGAATTTCATGGTGTGAATCGCCTCCTTCATTGAACAATGCCTTCATGAATTGATCATCAATAATGAAGGTTTTTCCTTGAGCACCCCGAACACCGGCCGAAGTTGTAACTTTAAGGAATTCTATCATGGCCGCTTATGGTCCCAATTAAGGCTCTTGCGATGAAGGAGGAACGACACCTAATAGATTTAAAGCTGAGAAAAAATAGGCAAAAGGTTTAGAAATATCAACTAATAATACCCCAACTTTTTGAAAGACAAAAGATATTGGAGAAATACTTTCCTCGGTGTGGCTCCCAAGTTGAGCTGAAATATCCTCAGAACTGCGTTCAGGAATTGGAGAAAGCTGAGGCTTGTCCGAATCATACCCAGAGATGGTTGAAGAATCTGTCATGGACCTAGGGATCGCCTGGGATGTTGGAGGCAAATCAGTTGTAACATCGGGTTGTCCTGACTTGGATCCTTCACCCACTTTATGTGATGAAGCAGTAGCAGATTCTTTCTAAAGTGTAAGCTGGATATCGTGGAATATTTTTGGTTCATCGCCCAATATCATTTCACCATCAACCCTAGACAGTTCGATTTCCTTAGTATTAAGGAGTCTCTTTTCTTCTGCGACAATAAATTCCCATGCGTGCCAGAGCTGGTAAGGATAATCTTCACCAAGCCATGTTAAATTTCTATGCTTGAGAATGTTGGCGTTGTAAAGAATAAGAAGTAGGTCAAGCTCGTTCATTATCTCCTCCTTAACCTTATCCTTAGTAGCTTCTACTTTGCACTGAATAAGTGCATCAACATCTTTGGCACTTTCAACGGTTGTATCTCTCTCAAGTCTAACATTCACCAGCTTGTCACAAGCATCTTGAGAGATTTTATGAGCATCATCCTTCTCCTTGTTTGCGTACTCGAGCTTAGCCTCGAGTTCTAATATCTCCTTCAAGGCTGCATATTCATTACTTCGAGTTGTAACTCTCTCGGGTGATATTTCTTGATTTCGATGATGCAACACCTGGACCATATCAAGATGACTGGATTTCACCTCCTTCATGGATTTGATTATAGCATTAGCTTTTCCCTCGGCCTTTACTGGGGAAGTCCTAGAAGCCTCTAACTCATTTGTCAAAGTATCGATAATTCTTTTATTTTGAGCTTCTTGCGTTTTAACCTTTCAATTTCCGCGGTGTGCTCGAAAGATACTTTCGACATTTTCTCTGTTGCCTTTATCCATTCGTGATACTATTTGTGGATGTCAGTGACACAATCAATAGTCATTTTGTGGACATGGTCTAGGACCCTCTTCAGATTAGGAGGGAAAAAGAACCCTTTAAAACAAAGATTTGGAAACTCTTCTCCAAGTCGTGCCATGCGAGCAGCTGGACCGACCATAGGATCTTCAGTAGCGATTTCAACTTTAGTACTTTCCTTGTCAGGCCTATAAGTAGCAACATTTTCACTGTGGCGATGACGATCACTGGACCACCGAGAGTGAGTAGGAAGTAAAGGCTGTGGAGGAACTGAAACGGGAGGAGGACCACAAGAGGGATTGATAGGTGGATCCCAATGATCAATTGGCTTGTCGGAACCCTTTGGAGGAGGGGATCCAGACCTTGATCGATGCTTATCTTAAGGTGGCTTATCCCTATCACCCATACCTTGATAACCATGGTCCCGACCGGAGCGATAACTGGAGTCATAATACTCTCGACTACCACCTGGACGGTAAAAGCTAAAGCGAGAACCAAAGGATTGGTGGTGTATATTCCAAAGGGAATCAAACATGTTCCTTTTCTTTACCATCGCTTCTGTAAAGGAAAATAGAAGTTAATCAACTATAAGCATTAAAAGGCACAAGTTGAGTATAATGCAACGTTGAGGGGTGCAAGTGTGTGCAAGTGTCCTTGTGTTACCCCTCGACAAACCAGGTGCAGGAGCTTTGCTCATTGGAGTATCTTCTCCTTTAGAAGCTGAAATTTCAATGCCGGTTCTGGTAGGAGATTCCGACCCATCGATACTCACTTAAGTGAAGTGGAAAGTGTCAAGGTCATGTGGTAATGGTAGACCAGACAAAGAGTTAAGTGGAAGAGTTAAACGCTCTAACGGTTGAGAAGAGGATTCATCTTGAATAATCTTAGGAGCCATCGACGACTTGAGTTGATCTGAAAGACAATTTTTGGGAAATTTATAAACAAATGTTTTCTTTTTTTCTTCTACCGGAAGCCGAAGGTTGTGAGGTCTACGAGGATCCGACCTCGACTCCAATACTAGATTCGTCGTCATTGTGACCGCGCACATCGTCTTACTCTCCTTCGACATCAACATCGGTGAATTATTGAGCTCCTATGGCTGGGGGCACGATGAGATCAATTTGATTGCCCTTTTGAATGACTGCAGCCCATGGTCTTATCCCTGCACTTTAAGCAACTTTTTTTAGCCCTACGCTAAGTCCTTTTCTATCAAATAAAAAGTCACAAGGCATTTGTCCATATTGTTGCTGTCTTTAGGCATTGCATTTTTGAGAGTCATGACTGCCTCCTCATAAAAGATTACCACTGGGCCGAGTGACGGTGCCTGTAAAAGCAATTACTTAGTTAGGAATACGACCTGAATATCGGTTTTCCATGCTAATGTAAAGATGGTGGATAACACTTACGTCTTTCCAGCCATTTTCGAACGAAACCGGGCGAACATCGGACAAAGAACTCACTTTTAAAGGCGCTTAATTTATTCCATGCACCAGTTAGAATCTGACACTTCTTCGTCGACTCAAGAAATGTAAATGAAAGAGTCTCCGTCCTTCGCTTGAAAGAGAATATGAACCAAATGTCATCGATGTTTGGAGGACGATGCAAGAACTCCATAAATACTATATAAGTACAATTAAGAAGAGCGTAGCCATTCAGATGAAATTATGCTGGAGCTATCCTCAAATAATGGAAAATTTCCCAGATGTATGAATTAAATGGTGGGATGCTTTCGGTCCAGCACATGAACTTGTTTCCCGCCGTATATCCTTCTGGAGACCTATGAGCCCTATCATCCCGCGATGGAACCAATACATCGTCAAGGGCAATTCCATGCCTCACGTAGATTCAGCGAAGAACATCTTCCTTAATTTTAGAGGCTATGGAATCAGCAGGGTTCTCCAGAATAACTGCACCCTCTAGAGTACCAGGAGTAGGATCAACAACTTCTGGTTGAAGAATAGGAACTGCATTAGAAAATTCAAACTGTGGGCCTGGGTTTTATGGTTGTTTTGAATGATGACTAGAGGATGGAATATTAGACTCTGTTATAGAACTTGATTCCATGTCAGGATTATCCTGTTGAGAGGATGATCTAGTTAGCATAGCTGCAAGACGCCCAGAATGTCTAGAACCCATTGCTATTAAACTCAGTAAAAATCAGGATTAGATAAAGTAACCAGTACCCCTCCAGTGTATAGTGAGTGCTAGTGTGGTGCGGTGAAGTGCTATACAATACAATAGTAAGTTGTGTGGAATTTAAATCAGAAAAAACCATAAGACTTCGAGGTTTGACTAGAGAGACCGTTCATGGCCGTCTCAACCGTTTCTTTGTGTCCCTAGGGAACGATGCAGTTTGAAGTTCACAATCGATTGTCAGCAAATGAAGATCCAATTTTTATATTCAAGTCACTGCTCCAAGAGAATAGTCGAAGGCATTAGTTAATGTCAAAGTTCAAATTTAACGAATATGCAGTTTAAGTCCTATACAAGTCATATAGGTTCAGCTGAATGTGCAAGGCTGAAGCTCATCATTGGGTTTGGTTAGCTTTCACTTTTAAGGTTCATGTGTAGACAATTGATCATTCATTTTAGCATCATCGATCATTCCCCATGCCTCACTACCGATCATTCGAGCCTCGCCCCAACCGATCGTTCCTGGGCCTAGTCCTATCGATCGTTTCTGATTGACTCATTCCCACCGATCTTTCCAATTTGGCCTTCTAAACTGATCTTTGTCTTTACTCCATTCATACGATCGTTCTTCCAAATGATCCATTTTCTTCGAAATTCACTAAGTTCAAAGATCTACGATCATCCAAGAACGATTATCATGCATTGATCTGCATTTCCCACACTCAACAACTCCATCTTCCTTAATTCCCATCCTCTCTAACTTGATTTAGATCGACTAATTCTACCAACTAAACTAACTAACTAACATGAGATTAAGGTACCCGAAGTCTCGTCCTTGGATCATAAAGTGGGTTCAAATCATTCTACCTAAGTGTGAGATCTGAGGAAAAAAGGGAAACTCAAACTCAATTCGAAGTGAGATCTGAAGCAACAACAATGGAAAGGAGAAAAGGACGATTGACTTAAGCTTGAATGGAGAAAAGATGTTTTTAGTTGGAGGATTCCGATCGTTGTTTGGAGTGAAGGAAAAAAAAGAGGGGGAATGATTTGTTCTTTTTCTTTCTGGTTGAAAGCTTGAGCAGCACGAATGTATGGAGTGAAGATGGAAGTTGCTAAGTAAAATGCTTTTATATGGATGGATAGGCCAATCCTTCATAGCGCAGAAATTGCACCAATCGTCCTAAAACAATCCAAAGTTCTGCAAGACCAAAAACGATCGGGCAAGGTTATAAAAAATGGTTAAGCATGAAAGCATTTATTGGAAGAAGCATATGCCTACTGTTCGACCCATGAAAAATGCCGATCGTTCGAGTTAGAATCCTTACCGATCATTCCACCACCTAAAACGATTCAAAGCTCCTTTATATGAACTAACGATCAGTAATGATCATTAAAATACACACACACACACACACACATATATATATATATAAAGTGGCAATGATCATGCAAAGACGATCGTGATAGATGGATTCGAAAATCCACTCAAAAATAACGATCGGCCGTGGTCGTTATTTTTTTAAAAAAAGAAAAAAACGATCGTGCAAAGGCAATCTAAATTTCTGTTTAATGTATAACGATCAGCCATGGATGTTCACATAAGACAAGGAATAACTTTGAAACTTGACAACGACTCATGGATCTACAATCGTAATCGGGGTTAGGTATGGACACGTATACGAACCAATATACATTCTAACGTTCAATGTTTTGAAATCGACAGAAATTGAATTCACACCTGAAATCAGCCAAAGGATGATCAAAAGTCAAATTATTGTGGCCTGATAATCACCAGAAAAACAACTAGATGATCATCGATAAGCCATCGCCTAGTATTTATACTATTTGGAATCGACCAATAGTCATAATGAATGAAAGGAGACATGATCCTCAATAAGAAAGTGACCACTCAACGTACTAAATGGAATCCTTCTTCGACGATTGAAGTTTGCATCATTTCAAAGCATGCCATGTTCAAACAAGACGTACTTTAGGAGGAAAATGTTATCCCGCCTTTTGGCAAGGCCGTGATATCATCAACTTGGTTAGAAATGGATAGTTACCAGCCTTGAGAATCAGTTGTATGCGATACTATTGACGATGATTGAGCAGATCTAGACTGGGACCTAATCGAGGTGCAATCAGTATGGAGTAATTGGCATAGCCCGTGAAGCTATATTCCAAATTTCAAGTTGATCGGAGTTCATATGCTTGAGTTACAGAAAAAACATGAATTCACATGGATTGATCGGGAAGGATCCATAAAACAGCCCAAATCAACAAAGATCGATCGATATCTTAAAATCAACAAGGCCAATTCACTTGAAACTTTCACATCATCAGTATATTGAAGAATGAAGCCTACAAAAAAGATTGCAGGTCAAAACTTTTTGGTTCAAGGAATGTCGATCCTTCATTATGATCGACGTAGCTCAGAGAACGATCCAAATGATACAAAGATTGATCCATATTTCGCAATCTACAACTTAGAATGAATTCATATTTTAAGGGCAAGGCGTAGAGGTATATGGGACCACCAACAAATGATCGCATGGAAATTAGAGACAAAAATAATGATTGGTATAATTTATACCGATCTTTCTAAAACAATAAGTTATGACCACCAATCGTTATGGTGGGCTCCTATAGACCTAGAGAGCCTTCTGCCGAAATCTTAGCGGAATATCTCATCATCTCACCCTATAAATACAGACCTATAGGTTCATTTTCAAGATCTTTACGCTACTTGTTACTTGAAACTCCATTGTAATCAAGTGTTAGCTTTGTTCTATTTTTGTAATCAGATTAATTAGAGAGTAATAAAGGATATCTTCAAAGTGGACGTAGGCATACAACACTAAATCCCTATAAACGTCTGTGTCTTTGATTACTGCTTATTCTCTATTGCTTACTTAATCATTTACTCGGTTTAATTTTACTTTTCTTCATTTACTTCTATACAAAAACTATTCTTGGGTGTTTGTAACCATTTTTGGTGCAAATAATATATAAGCCTGTAAGGACTTATATTATTAAGTTTCTTATTTTATAAAAAATTTCGATCGAAATAAAACGAAGTTCTATTTTTTAAACATATATAATTTGGTTGATATTATATAAACTATTTTCCTAATTAAAATGATATGTTTTAAATGTTAATAATAAAAAGAATATAATATATATATATATTATATTTAATATATTAACATATGAAATTTGAAATAGATTTTATCTTAGATCTAAATCTGGTTTTAAATTTGAAATCCACCTTAAGATATTTTAAATTTTATTTTGAATAATTTTGAGTTGGTTAATACTTTTAAATAAACATTATTAACTATATATATATATCTGTGTGCGTGTGTGTATGTTTATATTTGTGTAATTAATATAATAAGAAATAGATTATGGACAGTACATATGTATATAAAAGGGTAAATGTGTATGTTGTAGCGTAAAACCCAACACTTATTGTTATCCATATATTTTCTGACTATTATGCTAAGAAAAGAAACTGGAAGATATCGAAGTGACGAGTATCGAACGTTTAACATGAAGATAGTGATTGAACTCCTATTCAGGAGTTAAAAAGCTTAAAGTGGTTAGCAAAGAGCTAGCAGTGTTGAACCATTGAGGTTATAGAGAAAATAAAATAAAGAAGGGTAGCAAATCCCAAACAATTATAAGGAGATTCCAAAGGTGTCGAATTCTAAGTAGTTATCGAGCTGAGAGGAGGTATCGAATCCCTAAAGAGGTAACGAGCTTCTAAAATGAGAAGGGTTGTCAAATGTTTGATGAACAAATGGAGTTCGGAAAATCAAAACATAGATACCGAGTTACAGAAACCTAGAAAAACAATAGGTATCAAGCCTCAATAACCATTAAGGTTGTCGAGCATCTAAGGTCAAGTTTGAATATCAAATCTTTGTGATAATTGAGATGTCGAATCACAACAATAAGCACTGTCAAGCATTCATTAGTGAAATGTAATGTTGAAGCCTTAGAAAACAAAAAAGTATATCGAGCGCCTTATGCTGGGAGAGTATTTAATTTCTAAAAAGGCGGGTGAGAGGTCAAACTAACTATGCCGCACCACTAAGGGATACCGAGTATACAATCAAAAGGGGGATGTTGAGTCTCTACTGAAAGCTTGTCCTAGATACAAGTCCTAGCAATCATATCTTAAGAAATGGATGTTGAATGATAAAGAATGCCGATATCTCCTACCTTCATTAAAGTTATTAAGGGAATATTATAGTGAAGGGTGTCAAACACCAACTGTTATTTGAGTTACCGAGCCTCCGTAACACTAATTATTGTAAAGCATCTGCAAGCGGAAAATTTTCTCGAGTGTAACAATCTGTTGAGTTCACTTTGAGTATCGTTTATTTAATTAAACGAAACAAATTTAATTGTGTAAGACTAAAAATCTAATAAATGAGGTGTAACTGGATTTAGAATAAGAATAAATTAGGAATTTACTCAAACTATCTCTTTTGTAGTTAATTTTTATATTTAATAAAATAAGAACAAAATTTGGAGAAAATGAGTAAATAAATTATATGGAAATATGATGTGCATGTAAATGTGCATATTTTTACTTCCATACTTAATCTATTTTTATTTTAAATAATTGTCATAATTGGGTGTTTTTACATGCTTAAAAACCAACTTCCAAAAATGCTTTCAAGGCATCATTTATGCATCTACATGGGGTAAAATGGTAAATTTTGTGTATTATTTAAATTGAGAAAATTCACATGCACATTTTATTTTTATTTATAGGAATTTGGATGGAAAATGGAAGAAGCCTTCATGAAGATATGCATGCACAAGAGAAGAATGTAAATAAAGATGGAAATAAATGAATTCATGTAATCATGGAGGACCCCACCTATCCACTTGTCATGATCCACTATTAAGAGTTAATGCACATGTTAGTGGAGATTAAAAGCACAAGAACATTTAATAGAAGATTAATTACATGCTAATGATAAATTGGTGGTCACACTTACTAAGAGGCATTTTGGGTAGTCCCTAAAATATGCATTAGGGTTTTAGGCATGTATAAATAACTATCTTATGTTCATGAAATGGTGTTTTTTAGAACCTCTTATCATATTATATGAGTTGTAGCCACAAATTAAAAGAGAAATAAAATGGATTCCTAAGCCTTTTATTCTTCTTGTTCTTCTTTTCCTTTATTTTATTTTCATGCTCATTTTTATTTACATGTCTTTTTCCTTTCATGTTAGTAGTTAGCTTTAATTTATGCAAATAGTTTAGCTCTCCTTTTATTTTAATTAGCTTGCACTTCTTTTGTTTTCTATGTTGAAATTTACATGTATTGAAATGATAACACAAATGAGTAGCTAAACCACTTCAATTTAGAGGTAATGAAGCTCTCTTGAAATTACGAAAATTCAACATATTCTATGATTTTGGTCTCTCTTTATGCTTCATGAAAGGTTGGATGTTGATGTAAGTTTATAAAGGGAATTTGATAGCCTATGTTGTAATCACAAATGAGTTATGCTTAATCCAACATAAAAACAATTTATAGCATCATCTAACTAATTGATTTTGATAATGAAATTAAAGTAGAATCAAAATTTGATGATCTATGTTACTAAACAAAATAGTAAATAGATTATACTTAAAATAGCTTTTGCTTTGACTTCATGTTCATTTTCATTACAATTGATAAGTCGTTTTAGTTGTTGTATTATAGTTTGATGGTTTAAGTTATGTTGATTAATAACATAAATAAACCATACTTATGATAAATACATTACTAATTCTACTTAATATTAAAATAAGAGATCATACATTGTTCTTGTGTTGATTTATGTGAGAATATGGGAGTTGATTTGCCTCTAAATTGTCATTTAAACTCATATTTTTATTCACTTTTGTCTAGTTTAATTTTTGCTAATTTTCTTAGTTAAACAAACTTGCAAACTTGGGTTAATTTGATTGAGTAGAATCTTAATCAATTCAATTCCCTGCGGATCGACCCGTACTTGCCACGTACTGACATTATACGTTGTGTGCTTGCAGTTAATTTTATCACAATATTGTTCGATGATTTTCTAAACGATAAAAAATTCATCGATCAACAAGTTTTTGGTGTCGTTGCCGGGGAATAGATTTGATTTTAATTTTACTCTTTGAATTATTATTTTTGATTTTAGTATGCTTTCATTTTGCATGTTGAGTTGCATTTAAAAAAATTATTGTTGTGTGTTTGTGTGTAATTTTTTTTGCATTTTGTTTGAATGCTTGTTGCTTTTCTAGTTATTTTCGCATTTCTATATTAATATATATATATATATATATATATATATATATATTTGCATTTTATTTCATCTACATTCACTGTTTTACAATTCTGTTCACATTATTGTTACATTGTATTCACTGTTTTACAAAAAATTCTACCTTTTTCATTTCTTTGTTTGCCTTTAAGCGTCAAAATTGTACACTGTGCCTATGCACATTTCTACCCATCCACTGCCCACATTTCACTTCCAAACCATAACACTTCATATTCCACTCATCATTCCACCTTCCTTACAATTTACAAACTTCACCAACCACACACCACTGCAATACACATCCTCTTCACCTCTTCCAAATCCACTGCACACTCATCTTCTTTCATCACTTCACTGTCATATTGCTGCAACTTCACCAACTTCACCCATCACCACCCTGCTCCAACTCCACTACCCACTTCCAAACCACAAATCTGACAACAACACCTCTAACCACTTAACTGTCAACAAGCAACACCCACAAATCATCAAACTTCATGTCACACGTACTTCTCATCTGCCTGCACCAAAACCATGTGCATCACATTTATGCGCACATATCCATACAGACATCCCTATACAAACACCTTGCACACTGCAACCACATTACATTGCCACTGCAATCTTACTTCATTACTTCCACAACTACATCCCAAACCCAAACTTCTTCATCAACCACTGCCACTGACCAAACATCACCCTGCTGCTCTGTGCACATCTACATCAGTAACTCCTCTCCAACTGTATCTTCATCAACTTACATACCAGAACACACCTCCACCACTTCTTCCTTCTACCACTTCCACCACATATCAGTACATACCAGTTCACAGAAAAATAAAATCCACCATAATTCCTTCCACCATCACCACAAACCACAAAACAATCTCCTACCACTTCAGCGCATATCCAACCTTTGCACACACCCAAACTTCTTCATCAACCACTGCAACATATCCAAACTTGCCCCACATCAAACAATTTCATACATCTCCCTACCTCCACATCTCAATCGTCACCCCTGTTACCAAACACCACAACTACTTCATGTACATTTCACTGTCAACCTACACCAAACTTCCCTGAACCCCACTGCCATCCACTCCTGACATCACTATCCATATACAAACTTCCTTGTACACACTTCAAACCACCTGCCAGCAACTTCCCATGCAATCACCCACTCAAAAATCTTCTTTCGGTCACTACCATACTCCCTCCAACTCCTCCAACGTATCACCACAAAAACTATTTCTCACAACCATCGACCACTTCAATCACCAACCCTCCTTCCAGCAAACACAACCTCACTTCAACATTACACTCCCACTGCCTCCATTCAACCACTCAAACCAATCAAGCTTCATCAAATACAACAAACTTCACAAACCATTTCCCACCACAGCACCATACTTCATCTTACACACCAACCATCGTACACACAAGTACCACACATATTATCTAACTCCACTATCATTACAAAACTGCTATCATCCCTTCATATTAATCACCATATTGATGCACAACATCATCCAACACTTCACCATCAAACCAATACTACATCACCAACCTGCCACTCAAACATCAACTAACCATCGCATCACATTCCACTGCTCAACTATCATCACATCAGCCATTGCATCTACAACCCATCCTCCATCTTCCTCTCACTTGAATTGACATTCTACCCATCACTAGTAACATCACCTCCACAACTTACCTGTACACATCATCACCCTATAAACCGTTCATAAAAACTGCTACTTCCCTCTGCCTTCAACATTTCAAACTGCCCTCCCTCCATTGCAAAATCCCTCTGCTAACCATCATCAATTTCCCCACTTCCACTTCAATACTACCATCATCAATACTACATACAAACTTCCCTATATAACAAAGTTCTGCATCTCCTACATGCAATTCACCACTACACCACAACCACTTCAAAATATCCAACCTTCAGACATACCAACTTCACCTCACAGCTTCATACAACTACACTGACCATAACTACAACTCACCAAGCCTCTCTCTGACCAACTGCACCTGCAATCGTCGCACTCTGGCCTTCCAACCTTCTTCAACCATTGCAACAGCCACCACTCCACTGCCTCCCATTTCAAAAATCATCAACACCAGACTCCCCTATATCAGTTACAACCAGAACCACACCATCTCCTCTAATTTTCCAAACCACTGATTTCTGATACTCAACCACGACCCTATCGCCACCAACAAAACCCCATTGACCACCCCTTTACCTCGTCCATCCTTCGACGACACCTCTACCAAACAGCAGCAAGCTAAGAACGAACCACTTCCACTAATCTCCTCACCCAAACAAAAACTAAACTTCAATCGCCCAAATCCACACTCGAATTACACCCTCCCTCTCTCTGCAATAGCAACGAACCTCTACACACACTTTTTTATTTTGATTTTGATTGTAGGAATTTAGTTTAGGGAATTTGTGAATTCGCGAATTTGACCATGAATTGGTCGTGAATTTGATTTCTCTGATCTTTTGTTTAGTGCATAAATTTTAGTTGGGTCGGGCCTTAGTGGGTTTGATAAAAAATAAAAATAACAAATAAGTTTCTCTCTATCATTTGTTTTGTTTTGTTTCATTTGATTTCATTTGTTTTGATTTTCCTTTGTTTTAGTTTCTTCTTTGATATATAAAAAGACATACAATATATATATATATATATATATTTCAAAATTTCAGGTTGTCAAAGCAGATAAAGATAAGAATTGCTTGCTTCACTTGGCTTTCCAAAATAAATCGCTTGCTTAAAAAAGTCGCCGCTTAAAAAAAATTTGCTAATAATTCTGCATGCTCTAGTATCGTGCCCTCATCTCTTGTGTTTATTTGCTTTGCATTGTTTGTTGCTTGCATTTTTGTTAACCGATTTTTTTTTCATAAAATAGAAAAATAAAATTTCATTCGTAGTTGCATTGTTAAATCACGTTTAATTTTTGTTTTGCATTCATCTCATCTTATTTTCTTTTCTAGGGGCAACACCCAAATCCACATAAGGTGGGGGATTTCATCACCCCTTCCTTAGCCCACAAATTGCATTTCATCTTAGAATTTGATTAATAATAACCGTTAGACTTCGGAATTAAGGGAGTCACGAACTCACCTAGGGCTTAATTTATCTTGACAAGTTGTCTTCTTTGAGTAATTTAATTTCTTGGAGTCTAGGCTATGGCAGAGCAATAATCATTTATAAATATTACGGTGATTCGTTAATATAATAGTGATTGTTTCTCTGAAGGTACTTAAACCTTCGGTTGCATTGCTACGGTGATTCGTGGTGCACCGATAACTCATGTCTGTTACCTGGCTAAGAAATATTTTGTTGGATTAAGATAAAGTGTAATTATACAATTTTGGGTTAGGAGCTACTAAGGATAGAGAATTTGTAATTAAGTCCTTGCATTCATTTAGTTGCATTAGTTCATGCATATTTTAAAAAAATCAAAATCAAAAACTACATTTTTTTACATTTAACTTAATTTAGTTCTTTTTAAATCTTTTCCATTGAAATTTTTCAATCAAAAATCAAAAAAAGTCCTAGTTTTTTTACTTGAGTTATTTTTTAGAAAAAGTAAAAAAAATCTTTTCGAAAACAAAAACAAAAACATATAAAAAACGAAGAATTTTTTTTGAAAAACTACAAAAAACAAAAATCAATCTTCCTTTTGAAAAATAAATCCTTTTTGGTAAATGTTTTTCCTCCCTTAAAAAAATGTAAAAAAATAATTTTTGGCTTCATTTTCTAAACCTTGCTTCTTTCTCTTAACTTGATTCCAACTTCGTTTTCTTCTCTTATTCTTCTCTCCAATGCATGGGTATTTGGACTCGTAACACTTCTATGAATCGTTGGACTCGTGACCCTTCTACAAATCGTTTAACTCGAATGAACGATGCTCCTACAATGGCAAACGAAAATGCCCCTCAAACTTTCATGGATAGAATCTTTCCCGATAGAGTTCTATTCCTTCTTGCATCATGCTACCCACCTCAACGGGTAACCATTTTGAAATTCATTCTAATCATATTGCAACGCTCCCAAAATTTGGCAATTTTGAACATGATGACCCATACATTTTGTTAATGAAATTCGAATAAGTTTGCGCAACCATTAAGCTCCAACAACTTTGTGATGATGGAATCAAACTTCGATTAATTCCGTTTGCTCTTACCGATTACGCTGAAAAATGGTTGTATAGTTTATCATCTAACTCAACCAAAACTCGGAAGAATTCATTAAAGTTTTCTTAAAAAGGTTCAACCCCTTGAAAAAAACAACTAAAATTCGAAACGAAATCATAAATTTTCATCAATTCAGGGGTGAATCATTTGGAAAATATTTTGGAAGATTTAAAGAACTTTTGATAAATGTCCACACCATAACTTCAAAAAATGGACTCTTTGCCAAATCTTATACGATGGACTTGAGAACAGCTCATGAACCATGCTTGAATTGATGGGGCAAGGAAATTTTCTCGCCCAACATCACGACGATGCTTGGCAATTTCTTGAAACTAGCTGAAAAGTCATCCCAATGGGAATGTTCTAACGAAAAATCCATTTACTCACGATCGAGCGCACACTCGATGGGATCATCTTTGGATTTGGAAGCTAAGATTGATGCAATGATTAATAAATCCGACAACGTTTTCTCATCAAACCAAATGAACCAAGCATCCTAACCAATGTGTTATAAATGTAACAATCTGAATCATATAGCCGATCAGTGCCCTAATTCGATTGAACAACTCAACGCTTTCAACAAGGTTAAAAATGACCCGTTTTCTCCAACGTACAATCCTAGTTGGAGAAATCATCCGAATTTTGCATGGAACCAAAATAATCCCAACACGAATTTGGTTCATCCCATTTCCGAATAATGCTTCCAATCCTCCATTTCAACCCAATCAGCTTCAACAAAATTTTGCGGGTCCATCTCAAAATCAACCGCAACAATCTTTTGCTCCCTAAGAAGACAAACTATTAAGTTCACTTGAAAAAAGTCTTAAAACTTTGGCTAAAGCAACCACTCAAAATCTCCAATCAAATAGCAATTTCAAAATTTGTTAACCTCGTACATACAGAATACGAATCGATCGATTGCAAAACTTGAAATGCAAATGAGTCAATTAGCTACGTCTGTGATTGAACGTGAACGAGGCACATTCCCAAGTCAGCCAGTTCTGAATCCCAGAAATCAAAATACGAATTCGAATCAAGCTCATGTTGTTTAAGATAGCAACGTAACCCAAATGAATGTTATCACAACTTTGCGTTCCGGTAAACAAATCGATAATCAAGTCAAAAATCCAAAGATTTACCGAAAACTCCTCTCGACGCCTCTAAAACAACAAATGATTCTGAAAAAAACATGGAGCCAAACATCAAATTAAACACTAATCCAAATTCTTCTTCTACTCAAGTAGACCCACCTACTAAGTATCGTGTTCCATTTCCACATCGTCTTCGACCCAAGAAACATTCTGACCAAATGGAAAAGATGTTGGAAATTTTTAAACAAGTCAAAATTAACATCTCGCTTCTTGATATCATTCGGCAAGTCCCAACTTACGCTAAATTTCTCAAGGACTTGTGTACCCAAAAACAACACACTCATGTACTCAAGAAAGTCTTCTTAGTTGCTGGACTTAGCCAAGTCTTGTCCAAATCAATACCCGTTAAATACACAGATCCTGCACGTCCGACAATCTCGTGCACGATAGGAGACAAAATGATTAACAAATGCTTCTCGATTTGGGTGCGAATGTCAATTTGATTCCTTATTATTTTTACCAACAACTTGGCTTGGGTGAACTAAAACGATGAAAGTAACTCTTCAATTTGTCGATCGTTCGATAAAGAAACCCATAGGAGAAATCGAGGACGTACTCATCAAAATCGGTCAATTCATATTCCTCGTTGATTTCATCGTTTTGGAGACTCAACCCGTGAATTATCCAATGAGTCAAATTCCATTGATTTTAGGTAGACCTTTCTTGCCTACTTCAAATGCTTTAATCAATTGTCAAAACGGTTCTATGAAAATTTCTTTTGGAAACATGACTTTGGATCTTAACATTTTCAATCTTGAAAACCAGTCAAACAAACCACATAACCAAATGCCGGAAGTTAGCTCCATTCAAGAAAATTTTGATAATGAAACAGTTGACTTAAACCAAGAATGCGAGACTGTAACGACTCGACTTTTCGATGCTCGAAAGTCGACATTAATACATCCACTGTATCAAATGCCGCGCAATCGAATGCCGGAAAACCGAACCATTAGGGTTAAAAGAAGAGGTAGAAGAAGAACAGAAGAAAAGAAAGAACAGAAACAGAAACAATATCAGAATCTCACATTCGCAGTGGAATAATATACAATAGATAAATCAATAATATTTAAAACAAAAGACTATATCAGTTTATACATACATCAATCATCAGAGTTACAACAATACACATCAATGGACAGTTATATAAACTTGTCCACATACGGAATACACAGCGGAAATAATAAACAAGTACGGTAGTACGCTTCGCCATCCAGCTCATCTCCAAAGCTCCAAAATATCCAGAATATCCTGATAACATAACTCTAGGCTGCCCGTGTGGAAAATTATGGGCACCCAGAGTTTAGAAAGGGAACAATAAACTCCGAGTCAGTCATGGTGACTGGTGTGAGATCGTAAAACAGTTATTTTCGCAAAGAAAATAAAACAATTCGCAATGCTTTTGGAAAATGAAACTACCATAAGGCCTCCCGCCACACACACAATGCAAACGCAGAATTGGAGGAGATTTCTCCTTATGATAGTCAAAAATGCTTGCTACGCAAAATCAATTGATATTATTATTAATGTCTAGTGTGGAAAACATTTCGAAAGTATAATATCAATCTTAGCCAACATACAACTATTGTTGTATGTCTACTATAGCTACTACGTTCAATAGCAGGTTACCGCTACATTCCATAGCAGGTAATACAATTAAAAACCGTGCAGGGTTCGTATTGTTTCTTTGGATTTCCAACAAATGGTCAGGCTAAGGAACTTCCTTACACCAAAATAGAAACGCCACTGGAAAGACTCCCCGGATCCTAACCGGATCTCCGCAAACAAAAGGCCGACGCTACCTCACGCTGTACAGCTGTAACTAGGTAACTAACGCACTGACGCTACCTCACGCTATACAGCTGTAACTAGGTAACTAACACACAAGTATGCCATCCCCCGGTCGTAACCAACCTTTATCCGAGGATCCTCAATCAAAGCAATAGCCACAAAATATAATCAACATAGGTAAAATATCTGGGCTCCATCCCATGATATCACCTTTTATCCAGAAGGAAATGGCATACCCTAGGGGCGCTACCCCTACAAACCTTTGCCGCAACATTCCTGATTCGACCATTACCGGGTTGTGAGGCTCGACGAAGTCTCATCCACAAAGCTACGCTTTTTCACAAAGCCACGCTTTTTCACAAAGCCACGCTTTTTCACAAAGCCATGCTTTTTCAAAAAACAACGCCTTGATCATCAATTGATGAACAGCACTTTGTGTGCCACATTACCAAATTGGGAATGTATCACTAGTAACCATCAACTACATAACCTCTGAGCTCGTACGTCTCAGAGAAGGGTGTTAAGCTAAGAGAATAAATTCTCCGCCACCAACAGAAATGTATTTGATAGAAACCAGCTTTACATCTCAAAGTGTAACGTTAGACACACATCCATACAAGTCCGTTCCGGGATCGAACGGAACCGAAGGCACTTCCAAAGAAGCCCTTGAAATCCGGATATTCACTAATCATGTTCGGACTTCCCATCACAAAAAGAGTGATATAAATCTCTAT